>CM067483.1:5398328-5408765 GCA_034552555.1 Semaprochilodus insignis | reverse complement strand
GTAAGTGTAACGCGTTAGTGTACTGTAAGTAGTGTGTTGGTGTACAGTAACTCAGTAAGTGTAATGTGTTAGTGTGCTGTAAGTAGCGTGTCGGTGTACAGTAACTCGGTAAGTGTAATGTGTTAGTGTGCTGTAAGTAGCGTGTCGGCAGTAAGAGCATTAAAACCTAGCCACTGGACCACCAGAGACAGACGTAGATAAAAACTGTCTTCTTGAAACATAAATATTGTCTGAGCCGTTTTTGTAAATGAGGCAAAGCGAGCTCAGTCTGCCTGCGGGGGTGCTGTGTTACCTGTCCATTCAGGCCCTGAGCTGACAGTCACCATTTTAAAGTCGTTACAGAAGTAATAGTCCTTCTGTAGTGAAGACGGGGGTTCGCATCATCCGAACGTTCTGACAAAGTGGGGCTCTGACCCTGTAGGGCGGGTGTAAGGGCGTATTGCTGGTTGAGAATTTACAGCACGTTGAGGACGCGTCTCAGGGCTGCCAGTTTGAGCACCGGCCAGAGGCCTTTCACCGCCGTAATGGTCGTCCTTGGGCCGGCAGCGGGAGATTACTGCAGCCCACTCTCTGCCAAAGAGGACCAGGGTCAAGCACACACAGGCACTCTGACTCTGTTATTCTGAATCTCTCTCTCTTTGTTGGACATTTCTCTGCAGTATAAAATTGTGTTACTTGTTTATACTTTAGGAGACTTGCAAATGCATGGAGAAATATACTCCTCGAACAAAAAGAACAGCTGCACCCAGAAGGAAGTGTGGGATTGCAGTGCTATTGGGAAGGAAGATAAAGGTTACCAGGAACAATAAATGATGATACATTTAGACTGATATGGGCAATATTTATTGAGCTACACATACAGAAGTAGTGTCTCTCAGTATGGTGTCGGGCTAGATGTCTTGGCATGGAGTTGTAGAGGTTCCTAATGGTGTCCTGTGATAATCCATCCCATGCAGCTTGAATATTCCCACACAGTTTCTGCAGATTGTGTGGTAGGGGTGGAGGTGGAGTGACACCAGGCCTTCTGGACGTGTGAAGTGTGACAACAAACCGTTCATCTTAGCGCTGACCACGGTGCCTCCACACACGGGTTCATTGGTCATCTCCACCAAGACAAAAGCGGCACTCGTCACTGAAGATGACCCGCTGCCATTCTGAGTCGCTCCATGCCAGTCCGGCACGACACCATTTCAGTCTTTGGTGACACTGACGCGGTGTTAAGGACAGTCATCGTACCGGTCCGTGTGCATGTAGTCCTGCGTCGTGCAGCCCCCTGCCAATGGTGCTGGCACTAAGAGGATAACTCACGGAGGGCATCACTGCTCGCTGAATGTCCGCAATCGTGGCTGTCGGGTCAGTCAGGTACAGTGATAAGACCCGTCCTTACTTACATCAGATGTGCGACCGAGCGTGAAGCTGGAATCATTAGCATGTCTCACAATGTCAAAAAAACTACCCACCAAGTTTCATTCGTTCGTTCATGGTGGTCTCTGACTTTTGCACACTGCTGTGTAGAAAAACAATATCTCTAAGACTCCAGGCCTAAGTGTCAGCAGTCCGGCTGTCAGGCGCATGAGTAACGTTAGAGCGAGCCGAGAATTACAGGAGGCGAGAAGTCGTTTCGAATGGTAATTTATCTCCTCCACCCACATCACACAACCATCCAAGCGTGACTCTAAACCCCTCAGGCAGAGCAAAGGATTTTCCGTCCGCACATGTGGAACCAATAAGATTCCCCTCCCTGAAGATTCTGTGGCGGGAGCCTGTCAGATCCAGACCTTCTTGGAACCGTGAAGGTTGGAGTTGAGGCTGTGTTGAAACTAACCTCTATCCTCCTTAATAACACCAACTCAAATGCCTACTGTACCGGTGTAGTGACTAACACCATCAGGCTCCACCCAACAGGTAGAAGGTTCGGTTCCTAACACAGGCGGTAAAATCGGCTAATACCACATTTTAAAACGGATATTTCTGGTTTCAGAATCTGATTTGTGTGTGTTCGTCCATCAGTGTAAGCGTTCTCCTAGTATGGAGACTTGAACTTGATGGTAGTTGCATCAGCTGCGGAGAGTTTCATTTGTCTGGAAGATTAAATCACAAGTGAAATGATAGGTGAATGAGGGCTTAGATAATGTCCTGATTGCATCAGTTACAGCTACAGTAAGGCGACTCTTCCCAGCTTCAGCCAGTTTGTATATGGATATGTTGTGTTTTAGTACTGCAACATTTAATCGACTTAGCCCACTAAAATTGATGAACAAATTAGTTAGCAACTAGTTTAATAGTCGATTAGTTGGTGACGTTGTTTCCTCCATTTCAGAAAGACTGTGATTGTAGAATTTAGATGTAACAGTGTAGACAGACGTACGTAGGACAGATACACTGTTTAAATGTATAGTTTTTGTTTACTTAACTAAGGGACAACTAATTTAGTCTTATATTATTGCTGCTACTTCGCACATGCTTGGTTTTAAACTTTGACAGGAGAAAGATATGAGTTTTCTTTTGTATTAGCAGTGAAGTTAAGCCTTTTTTTTTTTTTTGAATGAGTTTTTGCACTTTGCACAGCCTTGGTTTTATTTTCTTTTATAGTTTTTTTTATCTTTTGTATTAGTAAAGCTAATTAAAGCTGTGTTTTTGGTGCTATATATACATACATACTGTGGGTATGTGTGTATATGTGTGCGTATATATATATATATTTTGTTAGGGCACCAAAATCATAAAGAAATTTGACTGGATCGATGTGTTTTGAAAGCAAAATGTTCAACAGACTATTAAATAAAAACCACTAAAATGTGTTGTTGAGTAATTGACAAAGGCTGTTTGACTGAATGCTGCCCCCTTGTGGAGAATTTTCTGCCTGCTAAACATGAGTGAGTTCTAAGCCTGATCCTTATGGTGCTTTGTAAAGTTATTAAAGCAGTGATTTTTTTTTTTGTGATATCTTTTATCAACAAAAACAACCCCTGTAAGGCTCTCCTTCCTGCTGTGTTCGCTGTTTTGACTGTTCCGTTCACTGTTTTGACCCTTCTAATGATGTAACAGTCGTGTACCGCTGCATGTGCCCACGTTTGTAAGTCTGCTAAATTAGTAAATATTGATACAAGCTCCCTCAGCCTGCTCCAGTTGGCCTCGCTCAGCCAGCCCATCAGCAGTTGAGTTTGTTTGGCAGAGGACCAGCTGCTTGACCTTACCGGCTCCTCAATGTTGCGAAGGCTTTGTGCGAGCGTTCTCGGCCTGGCTTGCCGTCAGTCTTAAAAGCGGGCCGCAAGAAGCAGAAGCACGGCACGTCAAGACAGATGAGCGTCAAACGCCCCAGTGCGGAGCTGTGTGTGTGTACGCGCATGCGCAAGCGGTATAAGCGATAGTTAAGACATGCTTTTTCCATCATGTGTTCACACAGGCGTGAGTTGAGAGGTCTCAGAAAGTCGTGCACGTCGTCTTGGAGGCTAGTGTTTGCTTTTACCTGTCTCTGTCTTTGTGCTCGTTTCTGTTCAGACGTTTACCAGCACAGCTCGTGCTCGTACTCGATCCTGCGCATTTAAACGGCTTCACCTACAAGAGAAAGTCAGGCTCGAGCCGTCAGCGTCTCATTGAAGACGGTCGTGGTGCTTTTCCGGAATGAATGAAAGTCACTCTCCCAGCAGTGGCTCTGAAAATGATTAAGTTCCAGTGATTCACTCTGTGGTGACATAAAGAGGTCAGGCCAGCCCTGTTATAAATCAGACGACGATGGGCAGGCATTAGGCTTTTCTGGCTTTTCATTTAAAGACTTAAACGCCGCAGTGATTTCGGAGTGAACTGCTTTAAATAGGGTTGTCCCAATCTAGCTTTTTTGGGCCTCAGAGTTAGTCAGTGTCGGTGTCGAGTATCTGTCGCTCTCAATCTGGTCTTTTGTTTTTGCAGGTAAAATGGCCCCATAATTAAGGTTAAATATGTGCTACACAGCAGATTAATACTTCATTGAAATAGCTTCATTTGTAGGATGCGACACTGGGCAGCTTAGGGCAGCTTACGTGTGTGTGTGTGTGTGTGTGTGTGTGTGTGTGTGTGTGCTTAATATTGATAGTGATCTGATTTGGTTGACTGACTTGATCAATTCAATCTTTCAGGTGTTTTTTAAATGCTGCAGTTATATCAGTACCATTGAAATAGCTTAAGTTGTAGGATGCGAGACTGGGCAGCTTAGTGTTTTTATTATGATTTTTTGGTGTACTTATTATTGATGGTGATCTGATTTGGTTGACTGACTTGATTATTTCAGCTTCCAGGTGTTTTTTTAAATGCTGCAGTTATATCTGTAAATGTTTGATTTGTAGGTAGTGGAAACACTCTACTGAATGAGCTACAAAGCACCATAAGGATCTGGCTTGGAACTCACTCACTCATGTTTAGTAACTTCATTAATGAAACACTGATTCAGTCTATTTCCTTTATGGTGTTGATGCTGTGTCATATTGACATTTTACAGAAACTCTTATTGTCTTAAGATCCGTCAGGTCATGATGAGATATTTCGCATATTTGTAGTTCAGAAGGAAATCTTAATTGAGGATTTATACCTTAAAGTGTCTTATCTCAGATTAGGAAGTTTTAAACCACTCTATCAAAGTCGACAATTAGCTGTCATGCCTGTTACCAAGCAAGCGACCAATATCCGCACAACAGAAACATAAACTTGTAATGAAAACAATGCTTGAAAATGTTATTTAGCCAGAGAGACACTGAAAACATAAAGAAAAGCTCAAAACAAAAGCGTAATCAACTACAAGTTTGATCATTGCGATAGCGCCCCAAGCTGTATATCGGAGCGTCGCCGCTCCCCAGTTTCAGTTTCTTTCCCCCCCAAACGCTTTACCCAACCGTGCTGATGTTATTCCTCCTAACTGAGTCTGTCTTCTCATTATTCACCACCATCACTGCAGTATTAATTTGTCTAGTTTTTCAACATGAACACACAAAGGCTGTAATAAGGAGACGGGGAAGATCATGTCTGCAGCGTCTGGGATTATAAAAACTTAATTATGCTAGTTATAGTTATATCTATGCAGCCTGTTACTGTATAGAAGCTAATGCGCTGCATTCAAACTGTCTTACAGTTAGTTTTAGACTTGCTTTCATTGACTTCTGAAAACATGCTTCACTGCTGCAAGGAGTAGGCCACGTCTGTTTGAGCCAATACCTCAATACAGCTGGTGTAACCAGAGCGCACAAAGAAACAATAAATCAAATCAGTCAATAAATCTGTATTTATATAGCTGATGTCCTGTCCATAAAACATGCCTGACAAAATAACAGCACTAATCACAGTCCACTGGATTAGATCAAACCGTTAGTCAAAGAAAACACTGCTTATCTTGATAAAGGAATGCGGTAAAGAAGAGCCTTTGCTGTTTACTAGAACGTGACTCGTCTGCTGAAATGCTTTTGCGTAAGAGATGCGAGTTGCGGCAAAACATACCGATCATACGCCTGTTGGTGAGTAGTTCCTTCACTTTCAGCTAAAGACACCACTTCAGCTCCTTCAAGAAGCAGATCAATACTATGTAAAATGTGCACCATCCGTTTCTGTGCTGATGTGTGGAGGGGCTGAAAATTCAGCTGTGGAGCTGGGGGGGATTCTGTGCTGCTTCTGGTGGGCCTGTGTCTAGCACAAACTGATTTCCCTGCTCAAACACTCCGGCTATACATGCTAATTAACTGCTGTGTTGAAACAGGTGTGTTTGAATAGGGAACAACCAAACCATACAGGACTGTAGCCCACCAGGACAGGACCCAGGTACCCCTGGTGTTGAGTCTTAGGTACCGTTAGGGTCAGGGGTAGTTTTATATGGGATAAAACTGTTTTACAAATGTCTGTAATGCTTCTATAGGAGCAATCTCCGTATAAATGTTTAGCTCTAGGAATTAATATGATCATAATTTAGTTTAGTTTAATGATTATTTGTAGTGTTTGGAGTCATATGTCTACATTAGAAAAAGTGTTACATCTGTTTCTGTGTATACTTTACTACCCTGTTCTTCAATGGTCAGGACCGCCAAAGGACCACCAGAGAGAAGGTATTATGTGGGTGGTGGATCATTCTCAGCACTGCAGTGACACTGACGTGGTGGTGGTGTGTTAGTGTTTGTTGTGCTGGTGTGAGTGGATCAGACACAGCAGTGCTGCTGGAGTGTTTAAACACTGTGTCCACTCACTGTCCACTCTATTAGACACTCCTACCTTACTGCTCCACCTTGTGGATGTACAGTCAGAGACGATAGCTCATCTGCTGCTGCACAGTGCAGTGTTGGTCATCCCATAGTCCTTCATCAGTGGCCACAAGGACGCTGCCCACAGGACACTGGTGGGCGATTCTCAGTCCAGCAGTGACACAGAGGTGTCCAGCAGCACTGCTGTGTCTGATCCACTCACACCAGCACAACACACACTAACACACCACCACCGTGTCAGTGTCACTGCAGTTCTGAGAATGATCCACCACCCACATAATACCTGCTCTGTCTTGCTCCTGTGGGGGTCCTGTGGGGGTCCTGACCATTGAAGAACAGGGTAATAAAGTATACAGAGAAACAGATGGACTACAATCTGAAACTGTAGAACTACAAAGTGCTCCTATATGGTCAGTGGAGCTGATAAGATGGACACTGAGTGTAGATACAAGGAGGTGTACTTTATGAAGTGGCCGGTTGGTGTATAACCTAAGGTAATGTCTTCAATTAGCTTCATGTGGTATTTGAAAACAGCCAGAGTCACTGACACTGGTGCAGTGAGAGCTTGAAATGGGCTATGAGACTGTTTCAGGCAGGACTAAAGTCACTGAGAAACACCAGCAGTGATTCGCTACCCCCACCCTCCCTGTGTAAACTAATCCCAGCAGTATTTTAGGCGGCGTGGTTTGGCAGAAATGCTTTACTCTGGTGGGTGTTTAAGGTGCGAGAGACTGTGCGTGTGTTTTGTCTACACATGTCGGAAGCACAGCAGGGGTGCTAGCAGCAATCTGTGTATCGTGTTGACGTTAAACATGGTGAAGGTGTCGGGGAAACTGTTTGTCATGTTTAACTGTGTCCGTATATGTTGTGTGTTAGCCACAGGTGTCAAGCGGACACGGCGGGGGCACCACGGAGGAACAGCAGCTTTACTGGGCGAAAGGGACGGGCTTCGGCACAGGCTCCACTGCCTCGGGCTGGGACGTGGAGCAGGCCCTCACCAAACAGCGCCTGGAGGAAGAGCACGTCACCTGCCTACTACAGGTATCGTTCATTCACTCCCTGCCTAAAAATGCTAACCCTGTCCTGGCCACTGCTAGTGTTTGTGTTAGCACTGCAGCATTGAATTGAATGCAGGTTTATTGTAATCTTAGACTTTTTGAATGGCTTTAAATGTGTCTTGAAAGGATTTCCATGTGTTACAAATGTTACGTTTTGTAATTCATCAATTTTGTGTGAACCTGAACATGGAAGTGATCATCCGTGACTGATCAATGCCTCTCCTGCGAGCCCTGTCCAGTGCACTCTGCTACAGGCGTCCTAAAGTGCTAACATTGCGGATATTCCTGATATTACCATGCCAGTGTAATGTCTTGCCTGTATATGATACTCCAGGCTTGATATCCTTGGGTGATAAACAAATTCGCCTTAGCAGTAGCTGAAAAAGTTCTTATCAGTTGATCCATCAGTAGCGCTTGCTGTTTAAATGCTGCCTTTGTACAAGAAAGTTACAGCAACCGAGTCAGATAACAGCTGGATTTTAAGATCTATAGGCTCGAACTAGGACAAGGCTTCTCGTTCACGTTTGCAGTTCCACCTTAAGAGGTTCAGCAGGTTCATTCTGCACAGGTAGCTGAATATAACAAGGTGGAATGGCCAATTTGTTTAAAACGACCCTAGTAACAGGAAGCTAACTGGAGAATGTGCTAACGGTGCTTTTAATCACTGTAAATCCAGGGTAACATATATATTCACCTATAGACTGAATCATGCTTAAACACATTATGGGGTAACACTGTTTGTGAGAATACACCTTGTAAAAGTATACACACATACGACCTGAATTATTACGGACACGACCTTTTAGTTATGAACACGGATTGAACTGTGAGAAACGACTGTCAGAAATACGTCATTGGAGTCACAGGCAAAATGCATCGAGTAGAGGACCAATCGATTCGGCACAGTGCGCATTGCGTCTTCACTGGCGTTCCGTGTTGTAAAGCACGAACCCGGGTTTTGGAAGCTAAACCGATTCTGGAAACTCCTCAGCACTAAAACATTGAGAAACCGAACTTGAACGACACCACTGAACAGTCTGAAATCAGTTCTGCTAAACAGAGAGAAGAATAAAAACGGTAGCCGAGTGGAGCTGCAGCTGACTCCTCAGCCATCTTGCTGCCTGCCAACAATCGACAGCGGGACCAGTGATGAAGAGTCGATTCCAGAAGAGTCGATTATTCTAGTCGAGTTTGGCCAATGACTGCAAGAGTCAAAATACTGAGAGTCGACTCTATGGAGAGAAACAGAGTCAAGGATTCCATCGATTCCAGAGGCAGGAGTCGAGAGTCAGAGTTGGTTCCAGAAAACCCAGAGTCGTGCTTTACTACACGGCATGCCAGCGAAGACGCGTGTGCACTGAGCCGTATCGATAGGTCCTCTAGTCGATGCATTTTGCCTGTGACTCCAATGACGTATTTCTGACAGTCGTTTCTCACTTTTCGATCCGTGTTCATAACTAAGAGCTCGTGTCCGTCAAAATTCAGCCTGCATTTGTAAATGTTTATACAAGCAGTACACTCATAAAACACACACAGCATTACCACATAATGTGCTGATTATCTGTAATTGTGTTGCTAATGTGCATGATCCAGTCTATAGGTGAATGCATACAGCTGGTATTCTGTACTGAGGATGATATGCTCAGGAAATCATCCTGTGGCACCATTTTTAATAATCACCATAAAATATTGTGATATTGCTCACCTTTAATTCATCGTCATCATTAACTTTGCTGGTGCTAATCATTTCCTCGTCTTCAAGTGCTACATATAAACTCCCCCTTCAGTAAATGGTTTAGACGTTGTACTGTATGTGCCTCCGTACGTGTGACGTGCTGTATGAGGGTTGTCAGGTGGATTATTCTTCGATTAGAGGAATGTGTAAAGACATAGTGTGATTGTGTCTGTGCTGATTGTAGGTGCTGGCGAGCTACATTAACCCTGCTGGATGTGTGGGGTCAGCCGAGGCCCCGTCAGCAGAAAGCAGGGGCCACAACAGCACGGCTCTGCCCTCGGTCCTACAGGAGCTTCTGAGCCAGTCCTGCCTCATCCCTGCCATGTCCTCCTACCTCCGCAACGACTCCGGTATGGGAACAGTCTGCTTCACTCTCTCTGTGTATTGCGTGGATCTGTGAACTGCTTTAGAGCTGGAGTTACATTTGCTGTGGATTTCGCTGTCGTCTTTGACCGACGTTTGGCCGACATGTTATCTGAGGGGGAACTTGTGAGTGAGAGTGTGAGATTGAGTGTGTGCGTGCGTGTGTTAGTGTGCGCGTGAGAGTGTGTGTGTGTGTGTGAGTGAGTGTGTGTGTGTTAGCGTGTGCGTGTGCGGGTTTGTGTTAGAGTGTGTGCGAGCGTCTGTGCGAGCGTGTGTGTTTACAGTACACCCTAGTTGGAGACTGTGCGGTGAAGTCAGCAGGTGGAGCCCCTGCCTTTTTCCACAGAGCCTCTTGTTCCTCTGTCTCTTGTTGTTTCCGTTCCTCTCAGTCTCCGGCCACGACTGTCTTTCATACTTGGGTATATTTATAGAGGTTGTTAATAGGGCTGGTGCTATTTATGGGCTTATCGATAATTATCGATAACAGCCATGAGATCGATGAGCACAATTTAGTGTTTCTCTATTCCGTTTTGTGTGCCTGAGCTCTCTGCTCTCTGATGCGCGATCAGAAACTCCGGTTTTAGTTTTTTATTTTCACACAAAGTAAACGCCCTCAGAAACAGGTTCGGCCATGCTTTCTTATTGTTATTAATGTGCGGTCGCCGTGAAGGCTGAACACAGAGTAGATTTCTAAGGCTGTGAAGTTTTCACACCAAGTCTAATGCACTTCTGTAACGGTATGTAACAATGGAAGTGTGGGAAGGTGTAGAGGAAGAGGAAATCTGGCGGTTGACGGCATTAAAAATGAGTTCATTTGTTTTATTTGATCTGATTCAAGATAACGAGCCCCATACTGATGTGTCTATTCAGAGTCATGAAATTCCAGCATTTCTTCAGAATTCATTATGATTATTACCAGCTGTATCCATAAGCGCTAATGCAGAAGACGTTATCAGTGTTGATGTGTACGCTTTCAGAACTATGCTTATTGTTTTTGTTATTTGTGTTTAATTGGATGGTTACGTGGCAAACTGTATTATAGACCACATTCAAGAATTGTACAAAT
>CM067483.1:5356159-5389771 GCA_034552555.1 Semaprochilodus insignis | reverse complement strand
CAGAAGTGACAGGTCTTGTACTAGTGCTATCTGACCTCAGTCAGAAGTGACAGGTCTTGTACTGGTGCTATTTGACCTCATTCAGAAGTGACAGGTCTTGTACTAGTTCTATTTGACCACTGTCAGAAGTGAAGGGTCTTGTACTAGTGCTATTTGACCACAGTCAGAAGTGAAGGGTCTTGTACTAGTAGTCACACTACTATTCGGAGAATAGTAAGCCATTTCGACTGAGAAGCTTGAGGTCTGTTGGCATCCACTTGTCTGTTGCCCATTAAGAAGTATTCTCATTTGATGGTCTGTTGTAGAACTGCGCAGTACACGTTAAAAGACTGTTGTTAGCTGATTCTTCATTCTCTCCACACGCCTTCCCTTCTTCATCTCCTCCCTCTGCCTCACCGTCCCAGCCTAATATCCTTTTTGGGTATGTGTGCCCCATCCTCTCCAAGCGAATTCACACACACACACACAATCTGTGTCTTCCCAGCGCGCGTCCCTAACCGTCCTGCTCCACTTCCTCTGCTTGTCTATCCCTCCCTCCCTCTTCCTCCTGCCTCTGTGCCTGACACTCATTTTAAAGACAATGTCCCACCCTCCCTTTAGAGGTAGGGATCTAATGCACACTCTCCCCCCCAGAGTGCCATCTTTAAACACACAAGGCCCTCTGCCCAATAACCTTCTTTGTCTCACTCAAACACACAAACACACACACACCCCAACACACACACACACACAAGGTCCACACAAATGTGGTTGGAGCTGTGTCCTATATTAGTCATCGGTGTCTTGGCAATCCTTCTGGGAGGCATTACGACACCGCTGGCTCTCCATCATCGTAGCTTGGGCCATTTGCACGGAGGTAATGCCTTTTAATGGCAAGGGGACGCTCAGCCTGCCTAATTGGAGTTTTGGTTGCTGCCGAGGGTGCCCAATATATCGGCAGTCAAAAGCTTGCATGACGTATTGTTTAATTGTTATCACAATATTATCTTTTGCAATGTTGGCATTGCAAAAAGCTGCGTTATATAAATCAAATGATTAGATGAATTAAATATTGGCAATATACACTCGTTATCAAAAGAATAGCTGCACCCAGAAAGAAGTGTGGGATTGCGGTGCTATTGGGAAGGAAGATAAAGGTTACCAGGAACAATAAATGATGATACATTTAGACTGATATTTAGAACAATTATTGAACTACACATACAGAAGTAGTGTCTCTCAGTATGGCGTCGGGCCGCCATGTTTGCTAACCCAACATGCCAGACGTCTCGGCATGGAGTTGTAGTGGTTGAATGACACTTTGCCTTCTGGATGTGT
Source organism: Semaprochilodus insignis (assembly GCA_034552555.1). Lineage (NCBI taxonomy): Eukaryota > Metazoa > Chordata > Actinopteri > Characiformes > Prochilodontidae > Semaprochilodus > Semaprochilodus insignis. The sequence continues at coordinate 5,388,454 of CM067483.1, read as the reverse complement.
GACACATGACGACAAACTGCTCCACACACGGATTCGTTTGTTGTCTCCACCAAGATGACCCGCTGCCATTCTGAGTCACTCCATGACAGTCTGGCACGACACCATTGCAGCTTTTGTGTGACGTTGACGTGGTGTTAAGGGCAGTCGTCATAACAGTCTGCGTGCATGTAGTCCTGCATCGTGCAGCTGTCTGCCAATGATGCTGGCACTAACAGGATGACTCATGGAGGGCATCACTGCTCGCTGAATGTCCGCAATCAGGCTGCAAGACAGTGTTGGTGATTCTGACGCTATTATCCAGAGCGACTTACAAGGCTAATCCTGCTACAGACAGAGTAGTGTTAGGTGACTTGCCCAAGGACACTTATTGGTGTAGCGTAGCGTAGCACAGTCACCCAGACCGGGAATCGAACCCCAGTCTCCCACATGGAGTGATAGCTCCCTAGCATGTGAGTGGTGGTGTTCATTGCTGTTGAAGCTTGCTGTTAAGTCAAATTTAGCCTTTCCCCACCCGTTTCAACTGCAGAGGGTTGTCTCTGACTTTTGGACAGTTCTCTATATGCCAATGCCAATCTAGAAACATGTAGTCGTTAGTAGGGGTTGCACAGACTAGTTGGATTTATGGGTCATGGAAATGTATACACTTATTTCTGTTATAAATGACGTAAATGGATAAAATGCAGATGTTTGTTTTAGCATCGCCTTAACATTCTGCTCCTCCAGACTACGGTGAATATGGAAATTATGGTTTGAAATAGCAATCAAATCTAAACATCTGTCCCGTGCCGATGATGCCAGTGCTAATATGATTCCAACTTCATTGTGCATCCCATATTTCCACTGCACTGCATATATGGATTATAGTGTGAACTTGTTATACCCCAGTACCTTTGGGCCCATATCAGTCTAAATTTACAGTTTGGGCTGTGTGTGTGTGGAGCAGATGTCTGAGGGGAGACTCCCTCGTTTGAGCTAGGACAGTAACACGTTACAGCAATTAGCATCCGTTCGTCTTCTGATCGTACCATTCTTTCTCTGCATATGCCTCTCTCTCTCCTTTATCTGTCCTCCATCTAACTCACCCTCATGCACTCGTTCTTTTCTTTCCATTTCAGTCCGCCTCCCATTCCATTTTCACAACATTGTACGGTTTTATCTCTCTGTCTCTCTGGATTCGCGTTATCCACCCCCCCCACCCCCCATGTCTCAATCCCTGGTCACTTTTCAATCCCCTATTTCCGGAGCACATAGTAGTACAGTTTTTCTGAGTAACACCCCTATTTTCCTTTTCTCACCTCCATTTTGCCTTCTTCTTTTTCGTTCTTTATCCCTCAATCTTCTCGCCTCCTTCATCACACCCCCTAGCTCCATTTTTCACTTTCTCTAATCTTTCTCCCTTCATTTCCTGCTGTGCACAGTACTCCGTACGTGCGTGTGTGCGTGCTAGGAAATACGCCGTTCTGTGCTGTCCCCTTCTATTCTTCTCCGTTTCGTCGTCTCCACCTTCATATCCCCCAGTAAATTCCTTCATCTCCCTTAACACTCTTTTCTCTCTCTCTCCTCCTCCTCCTCCTCTCCCTGTGTCTCCCCACCACCTCCTCAGCATCCCTCTATCTTCCCTTACTCTTTCCCTGAGCACTATGTGGTGCTGCTGTTCCTTTTTCCTTTATCGCTTCCTCTCTGTATATCTCACACCCTTCCTCGCTCTAGGGAATGCTGTGTGTCAGAATTGTGGGTTATCTTGGTTGTGTAGACGTGTGTTGGGTACCATGGACAGAGGCAGAGCCCTAGAGCCGTGATTCATGTGGCTCCGGCTTTGACCACTAGGATCACGTGTCTGTGGCCATGTGGCCCCCCTATACAGCAGCCCCATTGACCTTAGCGTAGGCTGGGAATGCATGTAAGGCTTGCAGTAACTTCAGGATGAATCCCGTAAGAAGCGTCTTAATTCCTTTTTGATTTCTTGCTCAGATTCATCTGGCGACCCACCGTTACCCGTTAAAACGAGTATGTGGGAATGTCACCTGCTGTCGGGTGATTCCCTAGGTTCTTCAGGATTGCTCTTTGTATTGAATGCTCTTGGTCACTACGCAATCCCTAAATTACTGTGTCTCAGCGCTTTTGATACAACACAGTAGAATGACAGCCGTGCAACAAAACTGACTTTAGGTAAACTGCAGCACAGTATGGCCATGCAGTCTCTCCATATCCTTGGATCCGAGGTCTTGAAACCAGTTCTCAGTACCACCCAGTACAACCAGCGCACATCCTAACCTGCTACAACCTAAGTCGTAAAGCATGTGAGTGGAGCACAAATGTGGACCGCCTGGGGGGACCTGAGGACCAGTTTGAAGACCAGTGCCTTAAATCATCAGGTTCTTGTTTTGGTGAACTGGGAACAAACTGTGGAAGGGCCTTTTCGGAGTGAACTAGTGTCCTGTGCCAGGGTTTATGGGAGTCCTATTGGCTACGGTTGCATTTTTGACTTTTCAAACTTTCAAACCCCCCCCCTTGTAGATCAACGTTAAAGCTGGGTCAACTCCCATCCGGACAAAGGTCACACAAGACCCATACGTGTAAATGGGCCACCTTCTGGTGAGAACAGGCTTTGTTTAAGGCTGGTATTAGGATACCCTTGCTCTCTACGTTCAAGCAATGTCGCTGTCTCTTTGTTCTGCTGAGTGAAGGGTTTTTCTTTACACGGAATCAATAATCTGAGTCTTCCAGGAAGCTTGGGAAACTTGAAAAGGTAGGAATTTCTGCATTTTGGGTCCACATTGAGAAGTGGTTTTGTTGTCGGTTGAGTGTGTGGCCGGGCACGGCATGCCCCAGTTCCAGAGTCGCCCCAGCCACAGTCAATTGTGAACCTACACTCACAGTCCTCTTTAACTGGTAACTAATGTTCAGCAGTACCATAGCTGTCAATGCTTCGCGGTGGTTTGATGGCAAGGTTTTTCCTCTTATTACTGCCTTGTTTTGTCCCTTCTTTCCATCCCTCTCTCCATCTGCTGCCTTCACCTCTCTCCCGTTACTGTTCCCCTGGTGCTTGCTCGCATTCGTGTACGTACTATATCTCAATCGCTCATCCACACAGGAATGCAGGGCAGCATATATACAGTCAGAGTGATCTAAGTGAAGGCCTCCCTCCCACATCTGTCATTAAACCACACCATTCAGCTCAAACACAAACACAGTACACAGGCACTCGTTCTCTCGTCTTCTCCATCAAACCACACAGATCTAAACCTCCGAATACATTTCAGTTTTATTGATCAAATTAGCTATTGCACACTACACCCAGTAGGTAATAATATATGTATATAAAAGCTTTGTCCTTTGTACAGAAACGGGATGTTCAGCCCCACCCTGGCGTCAGGGAGAGGTAATGGGGGTCTGTCCTTTCCTTCTCTGCTGGCAGTCGACAGCAAGTGAAACCCATGCTGGGGGTGGGGAAACCAGACCAAGTCCAGTATGGGGTAGTCCTTATGTGTTACTGATCTGGAGGCGTTTCCTTTCGTTTTCCTTTTTCCTGTTTTTTGATGACTTCATCTCCACGGATCAGCTCCTGTACCTTTAATTTAAAGTAGAAAAATATTTCTTGTTCTCCTCTTTCTCTCTCTCTCTCTCTCTCTCTCTCTCTCTCTCTCTCGCTTGCTCCCACAAACAGTCCTTACTGCAGATCCCCATCTCCGCTCTGCTGTTGGATGTGTCTGCCAAAAGGAAACGTCTGATCCTCCACCTGGATTCTTTGTGACAGTGATGAGGAAATACAGTGATTATTTTCCATGGGACGACGTGTTTGAGAGAGACTGCATGCTTTTGCATGTCCCTGTAATGGAAGCCAGACAGCAGTTGACATAATTGGCAGTGCTGGAGGAGCAAACTCCTTTGAGCCAATTTGAGGGAAGTATTGAGAGCCTGTTGAGATGATATGGATGCTAAAGGGCCGTGCTCCCTCAGTGACCCATAGGCTTCCATTGCCGGTCTCTGGTCATGTTTTGTATCCAAGCAATTGAAGAGCAGGATGTACACATATGTGTAAATGATAGCCCAAGGGTGTCCTCCGCTTGTGTACTAGAGCGTCCTGTAGTCCAGTATGAAATTCATCATTTGGAGTTCCACTCCTCCAGTGCAGCAGATCCTCAAAAAGAGGACTTAAGTGGTCTATGTCCAGCATTGCTCCTCCTTTTTACCCCCAACTGTTTTTTCTGGTCCAGCCCAATGTTACCTCTTCAGGGGGATCCAGCGTTCCCCACCTGATGTCGGTCCAAACAAGTCCGATGTTTTCTCCGACATTTGCCGCCTACTGCTCCCTGCTCTTCGCCTGATCTTTCCCAGCCTTATCTCCCCAAGGAGATCAGTTTGTTCCTCAATTTTCTGTCCCGTGCTGTCCAGCCAGTCCAACCCAGTGTTATCTCTCCCGGAGAAGGGAAGTTTATGGAGTTCCCTTCCCAGCGCCTCCTCGTGTCCATTCAGTGCGGCCCAGTGTTATCTCCCCAAGCCTTCACTGTGGTATTCTTCCTCCCCATCTTCCGGCATATCTTTGTCCTCTCCCCCCCACCCACACCCACCCACTCCCACCCCCCTAAACCCTCACCTCTGGCCGACCACAGCTTCCAAGGCCCCAGTCTACCTTCGTTCACTCCTCCCAAACGTTGCTCCCCCTTACAGGGTGGTGTAAATATAGACGAACACAATGACAAAGAGGTTGAGGAAAGTCCCGATTATGCCCAGAAGAGCCAGGATGGACTCCTCTCTCTCCTCCTTCCCTTCAAGAGCTCGCACCTCCTCAATGCTAATGGTCGTCGTGCCCATCCTGACCGGCCACCTCTTGCGCCCTGGTGTTTATCTATGGCCAAAGAGGGAGAGGACAGAGGAGTGAGGACTGTGGGTAACTTGGAAAAAGAGAGACAGAGCCAGAAGGAATGGCAGAAGACACATGGTTAAACATAAAGAACAAGCAGACAATGGAATGGAATTTGCTTGGTGCTGTTAGTTTTTGGGGTGGGGGTTGTATGCTGGTTCTGCTTTCCTCCATCATTTGGTGGCGTGGGTGCATAGTAACCTTCCTCATCCAGCAACTCGTTCAGCATTCTCACACTGAAAACAGCCTGGAGCCGTCAGAGGCACGAGGTGTCTCTCTTGCGTGCACACACACAGACACACACACACACACACACCACAGTCNTGGCGTGGGTGCATAGTAACCTTCCTCATCCAGCAACTCGTTCAGCATTCTCACACTGAAAACAGCCTGGAGCCGTCAGAGGCACGAGGTGTCTCTCTTGCGTGCACACACACAGACACACACACACACACACACCACAGTCATCACTTAGCTATGGAACATGGGAACACGAAAGGGGAAAGATGCTATGTGCTGCAGCCTTCGACTCAGAGATGGGGGGTACCCTTCTGAAACACACAGACCCCCACTAATTATTTGTTGCGCAACAAGATGCCGAGAAATCAGGAGGAATTTGTAGCAGGTTGGAACTCATTCTCATCTCATGCAGTCCTTGCCAGTCCATCATCCAAATATTTGCAGGGTCTCTTTATCTGTCTCGGTGTGTGTGTGTGTGTGTGTGTGTGTGTGTCTCTCTCTCTCCTCTCTCTATGTGTCTCCCTCACTCTCGTGGTGCTCGTGGTGTATCTATGTGTAATGATTTTTCCCTGTGAATGTAGGCATACGAGAGAGGGTTTTAGCACCATGTCACATCCACAAGGGGAAACACACAGTGAGAACGAAAAGGACAGCTAGGTGCAACTGGCACAGCGTCTTACTATAACATCAACAACAATAAACAGCCCACGGCTGGCTCACATAAAGCGAACAGGGGAGTGGTGTTTGAAGGCAGCGAAAAAAGCAGAGCGAGGAGAGATGGTGGGGGAAGACGAGAAGTAGGTGAGAATATAGAGGCTTACCCAACAGCGTGTGAGGCTAACTTGGGGAAGCAGCATGCCCCAGGGTCCTCGCAGTAGAGGGGTCGCTGGGCCGGGGCCCACATGAGGGCCGGCTGGCCAGGGGTTGGCCGTCCCCAAACCCTGAAGAAACGAATATTCCAGATGAGAGAGGGAGATGTAGGGTGAGAGCAGGTCTACAGCGGCATCTCCGTGAGCTGTGCTGTTGTGTGCGTTACGCAGAGCAGACGGTGCTTTCGGTCCCCAGCGTCCCTCCCCTCTCTCTCTTGCTCGCTCTCTCTCTCTCTCTCTCTCCCCCTCCTTTTCTTTCTCCTCGTCTCTCTGGCTCTTTCTGGGTCCGTATTTCGGTCTGTTTTTGCTCAACCCCAGCCCCGGTGGAGTCACTGCTTTTGTTCCCGTGGTGGTCGCCTCGCTTCTTTTGTGGCGCTGTTTGTTCTTTATCCACTCGCTGAGCAGCTAGCAGCTTTCAGCATCGTTCACAGGGGCTCTGCTCTGCTCTCCTCTCCCCTCTCTCTCTGTCTCTCCCTTTCCCTCTCTCTCTCTCTCTCTCTCTCTCTCTCTCTCTCTCTCTCTTTCGTTCCCTCCATTCTCCCTCCCTCTCCTGAACACCACCACAGCCCCCTCCCTCTCACTCACATTCTGTCTCTCTTTCTCTCTCTCTCACTGGTTCTTTTTCAACAAGCTAGTCCTCTCCTCCTTCGCTCCCTCCGTCTCTTTGACCCTCTTAGCAGCTCAAAAAGAGCATCACCCAGACTTGGTGACAAATGGAGCCACCCCCACCCTCTCCCTCCCTCCCTCGCTCTCTATCACCATCTTCTCTTTCCCTCCTCTTGGTTTTCTACCTCTTTTTTAACTGCATGGGGTGTAATTAGCTCCTCTTTAGTGATGCTCGCCCTCTCTTTCCCAACAGTCTCTGCATGAGGCAGAGGTGCGAGGATGCTCGGCAGAGGCTCCTGCACCTTCCTCCCTCGGCTGATTGCTGTGGGTCTCTGGAAACCTCCTAGAGCTTGACGGCGGCAGCAAATTTGAGCCATGGCGTGATCCCGCTGGCAATCTAAGCAGAAAAGTGCCGTACGCGGCACGGTCGGTTACCGTGGCGACAGAAGGGAAGGGGGGGGGAGTGGTTGGCTGTCCTTTCTTTTGCCCACACGCTGTCCCACACAGTGCTGCTGAGAGACGGGGGTGAAAAAGAGTGTCGGAGCAACACGGTGTGTCATGTATGCACTGATGTCTTCAGTCTGTCTCCATCAGAGGAAGCAGACTTGGGGGAGACTGTTTGAGGTCCCAGACGACTGTGGAAGTAAAAGCATTCACATGTCCAAGTTACCCGTCCCTGCAGCGAATCCTGTGTATAGGTTCACATGCCAAACAAACCCTGTGCCTATTATGGAGAAGTCATTTTTATGCTCAGTGTTTTATTGTGTGTGTGTGTGTGTGGGTTGTAATGGCTGCTAAACAGTACCTCAGTGCTGTAACACACTCCATTTGTTCTGCTTCTAGTCATAAAATTGTTCCGAACCATGAGCAGGACCTCCCACCCCACTTAGAGATGAAGGCATGCCTTAATAGGATCTCCTCTGCGTGGATGTGTGCGCTTTAAAAAGACAGTCAGCAAGTTTGCCCAGCCGAGTGACTCATTTCTGACCCCTTGAGGGATGTAATTCCGTTTGTTTTACTCACATATAATGTCCTCCAGTATAGTGGAGTGTGAGACACTCATGCCAGCGAGGGCAGGACGCAAACACACGAGCACAATTTCACACACTATAGCAAACCCCGAAGGGGCTATTTTATTGAAAGCTACCAGAAACTGTGGTTATCGTAAGCTGCTTTTGACGGACGGATATACTTGGTTCAGACGACTCCTTGGTCTGCTGGCAGCTTGCGCCGTGTTTTTTCTTCAAGCATGCAAGAAATAGATGTGTGAGGTGCTTGATTTCCAGCTCAGTGGTATTTGTCCATGTCTGCTCATTTAGCATCACGTTCTGTCCACGCACTGCATTGCATTGCCGAGATTGGGCATTTTCAACTCCCCAGAGAGCAAGCAGCGGTCCCGAGGTGACCTGCCACCACTGATCTTACAACTCCACACGTACGCTGTCGGCCTACTACTGTCTTTATTCCCTATGCCACAATTAGCCTTTTTGCTAATCCTGCTTTTGTGTTTGGATTGGGGTTAATAATGAACCCTGGTCATCCCTTGCATCGACCTCTGTGCCATATAAGACGGAGCAAACGCAGCCATCCCCCTCAAGCCACCCATAAAAACGTATATCAACGTTATGTGCACACATAAATAAGTTGTTTTTCTTCCGTTAACCCTCCAACCCTCGGCTTTGCCCCAATCAATTATTTATTGTTTCAATCTGGAGTAATCTTGGCCCAGGGGAGGAGGAACAGCGGGGGTAGAATTACACAGGGTCAATAAAAGAGTCCCGGCCATCTCCATTGGTCAGATCCCCAGTGATCTAGGTTGCTATCCACAGAGTGTTGTGGGAGTACCTTAAGGTGCTCCAGCGGTGGAGCTGTTATAAGTGAATAGCGTCGGGTGAACCAAGTAGTGGTTTGAAGACAAAGTGAAGCACTCTAAACGTTATGGCGCAGGCATGGGGTAAGAGTGATCTATCCGTCCTCAGAGAGAGAGAGAGAGAGAGAGAGAGAGAGAGAGAGAGAGAGAGAGACACAGACTTGAGACTTGAGGGAACACCAACACCTTTAATGATTAGTATATGCAGGTATTAATCAGCATGATATGAGTTACAGGTGAACGGCATAGAAGCAAACATGGGAAGATTAGGTTTGGTAGGCAGCTGAGAGAGGCTGCTGGTTTGGTAGGTAGAACACAGGCACGGGGTAAGAGCCATAGGTAGAACGCAGGCACGGGGTAAGAGCCATAGGTAGAACGCAGGCATTGGGTAAGAGCCATAGGTAGAACGCAGGCATTGGGTAAGAGTCATAGGTAGAACGCAGGCATGGAGTAAGGGCTGTCTATCTGTCCTCAGAAAGAGAGAGACAGTCAAGGGAACACCAACGCCTCTGATGATTAGTATCTGGAGGTTTCAAACAGCATAATGTGAGTTAATTTGTGCATAGGCCTATTAAACTAAATGATCGTCTTGGCTAATCCCCTCAGCCTTGGCCCATGAAACGCCCCCCCTCCACCAGTACGTTGAACAACTGATCAAATTGGATAAAGCAAATTAAAGTTGCAGGAGAAAGTGCTTGTAACTCCTGCTGTTTTGTTGCCCTGGAGGGAAATCAGAAGACCTCGGGAGGGTAGAAAGCAGAAAGGGTGGCATATGAAGGCTATGTGCGCCTTCTGTCGCTCCCTTATATGATTGTTTATTCGGTTTCTCTGTGTTACTAAAATGTAACGAAGCTGTGTTGTACATTATTGAGCTTGTATGTGTCTAGGCTTTTGCTGACTCGGTGGGCTCCCATTGATTTTTCCATCAGCTGCTAGATCTGAGCACCCGGGATGAGTTTTTAATTCATTTGTTTACTTTTTCCTTGATTTATGTGCTTCTACGTCCTTCCAGTGGCAGCAGACAAAGTAACGGTTTGTTTGCAGTTGTCAGAAAGTAACTTCATTCCTTCATCTGCTTTCCCCCCAGCTGATTCGGTGTCTGTAGGATTGTTCTCTGCTAGATCTACACCTTTCAAAGTTTACGGAAACTCTTAAACTGAAACTCTTAAAACACCACAAAGCCGTGAATTAGCAACCCTGTTAACTGTAGCCGGGCATTGGGATTCATACATGCTGCCCTGTTAGAAGTTCTCTTACAGCTGGTTCATTCGTGATTTGGCCCCACTTCAGGGTGGGTATGCTGAAGGTTCTCTAAAAGGAGGGATCTGTCACCAGGTTCTCCTAGCATGACTCCACACATGCTGATCAACAGCCATTATACTTCATGTCACGGTTAAGAGGGATGATCACAATTTCCTAGATTGGCTTATGCAAGGACACCGCATCTTACTCTTGCAGGCTGTAGCTCCTTCCAGTGCATCATCACCACCAACAAGACTTCTCTGGGCTTTTATGGAATTAGCATTTCGGTAGTTAGCTTGACCCTCTACATAGTCCTTAGTGAGGGGGCTGCTAGTTTACTTGCTAGAAGCTTTTAAGGCATTTCTGTTTGGAATTCATCTTGATGTCTTGTTTTGCCTTCTGTCAGATCCGTGGACAGTTTGTATGTGGGACTCTCTTGTCCACGAGCACTGTTATCCCAGTTCTCCTCCAAGTAGAACAAGGATGTGGATGTGAGGAGCCACATGTCATGGGACTGGATTCTTTGGGCGTGCTGGTGTGTCCCTCTGCTACTACTGTATAGCAGCTTTTCTCCTTGTCCAATAATGAAAGTTCACACCTGCCCTGAGGCCTATTGGCAGCAGCATTGTTAAACTGATTACGAAACATGGGAGCCATTCAAATATGGCCCAGCACCCAGTGCACAAACATGGGTAGTTACAGGTCCCATAGTTTGATCGATACAGGAGGATTTGGGGAAGCACCTTCTGTCTATTTGTGGAAGAAACAACAAATTAGATGCATCAACAGATGCATCCCTGACAGGCCTGAGGGTGGTGTGTGAGGGGAACCTTGTCTACAACTGGTGATACAAGAGGTCTCTTACTTTTAGGAGCCACCCATATGCCTGGTAGCTCTAACGGGGGCAAGTTTCCTGTTGTCCTGAAGGAATACCCCTTTGTCAGTGTTGTCTCCTCCCTCTGAAGGCTGATACAGTTAGGGTGTTTAGCGGTATGTGCATGTTCCTTGGGTGGGTTTTGATTCGTCGCCTACTTTAGATGTTGATTTGCCAAACCTGTCCACTGGTGGTGTCATGCCAAGGCACTACTTGTCATCCACAGTTTGCCGTTCTTCTGCTTCGGACCTGAACAGAGTGGGGTTTTTCTACTTTGCTCCACTAAGTGTTGGTATTTAATCACATAGCTACCTAGCAAAATTGCTACCTAGCAAAATTTCCCCGTTCCACCTTAAATGGTACGTTCTGGTACCTGAGGTTGCGGCACCATTTAAGGTGGAACGGGGAAATTCGATCATGAAGCTGGCGATTAAAAAGCTTCATGAGTTCAGCGTCATAACACTGAAGAATTCTGGGTGGCAATAATAAATTTAAGGTGGAAAGGGGAAATTTTGCTAGGTAGCTACCGAGACATTTATAGCATATTATAGCATACAGGACCACCCTACCCCTAGACATGAACGCGCAAAACGGAGGGATAGGGCTAAGTGTTAGAGATCCCATGTCATTCATCACAATCATTCACACAGCGCGGTTTCTTGACCCTCCTCCCTGGGCGACCTGTGAACTCATGCTATGAAGATGATTATTGGTCAGCGTCAAAAGCGTGGTGTAAAGACATGGCAGGATTTTATGGCACTATGGTTCCATAATCCGACATGGTGGACATCATGAAAGGTAAAATACATTGTGTAGTCTGATCCCTGCATTAGATAGTGAAGTCTGGACAAGCCCTGACGTGACCGCAGTCACCTTGGCGCCAGTGGCGTCTTGTGGTGTTAAGATAATATTCCCGAATGTGTGATGTTGAGTGAACCAATTGAAAGAGAAGGTCTGGTTATGTTGTGATCATGATTTGGGTTTTGGGAGATGGCGAACAGGACCACACCTCCACACTTTTTACCGACTTTGAAGACCGAAGAATTGTGGTTTATCCGGTTATCCGGATCGTCTGCTCCAGATGAAGAATTGCAGCCTATTCTTCTTTAATGCAGGCTTGAACCAAGGGGCCAGCTTTGTGTCTGCAGACCAGACTTTATTTCTTGTGTGCACATATACAGACAACAGTCTGACCTGCTGAATATGGAAGCAGTTGTGTGTCTCCGACATATTGTTCCCTGGACCACTGCTGATATTAGAAAGCAAGAAGTGTGACAGAAGTGACCATATAGGGATAGGCCAAAACAACTGAACAGACTCCCGCTGTCGTCCCAGGTAGAGCTCATGTAAAACATGGACAGATCACAATCATATTACTACACATAAGGCTGGATATACTGTTGCACACAAAGCAGGTAATACACCATGTTCCTTCATCCTTCTGGTCAGTCACTCAGAACCTGTTGGGGGAGAACCTCAGGTCGAGTCTTTGACACCCAGAAAAACTGACGGGGCATCTTTTGCATGTGCAGGATATGATTCCCCTCTTTTCAGGGAACTGGGGTTGCAAAGTTCACATCAGTGTAGTGGACATACCCATCTGATCTGCCGTGTGGATCCGAAAGGGGAAAAAAAAGAGGGTGCTCAACATTTTCTCTCACCCTGTCAACATCTGACCTGAGATCAAATCCCAAAGCAGAGTAAATGAAAGCATGTTAAGGTCTAATAAATGTTCCCAGTGTCTTTCCTGTCCCTGTCTTTCGCCATCCTTCTTTGCCACCATTCACAGTTATCCGCATACGGTCATACCTGGGTGCACACAAACTCTCCTCCACCTAGCCCCTCGCTTCACTCTCTTCTTAAGGCACTTTCCTCGTACTTTATTTTGTTGTTTTACTCGTTATGACAGCTTGTCCTGCGTTCATGCTTAATGGCACATGCTCACACCCCCGTTGCCTCCGTCCCCTGATTTATGCATCAGGCTCTGCTTCTTTTAACAGGTGCCCTTTAGAAATCCCTCTCTCCCTTTCTCCAAATGCCCCCTTCTTCTGTGTAAGCCTGGCCAGTGTGAAATACCAAACGCCAGTCTGGCAGGCTGTCAGGATTAATTATGACCTATTGTGCGTCCGTGAGAAGGGGAGGAAGGCGAGGATCCACTACCTAAGGAAGGTGGAGGTTTGATGGAGGGAGGACCGGAGTCATGTGTGGTGGGGAACATTTATTTAACGTGAATCTGTTGAAGACAATGACAAGATTTGAGGGTTTCTGAGCTATTATTAACCTTTGCTGGAGTTTGCATTCTTCGGTGCTGGTTGTCCACCACTCTTGCTCTAGTTGGACACTAGGAGTGTGCACTCTTCAGGGCTGATTGTCCACCACTCTTGCTCTAGTTGGACACTAGGAGTGTGCACTCTTCAGAGCCGATTGTCCACCACTCTTGCTCTAGTTGGTCGCTAGGAGTGTGCACTCTTCAGAGCCGATTGTCCACCACTCTTGCTCTAGTTAGACACTAGGAGTGTGCACTCTTCAGAGCCGATTGTCCACCACTCTTGCTCTAGTTAGACACTAGGAGTGTGCACTCTTCAGAGCCGATTATCCACCACTCTTGCTCTAGTTGGTCACTAGGAGTGTGCACTCTTCAGAGCTGATTGTCCACCACTTTTGATCTAGTTAGACACTAGGAGTTTGCACTCTTCAAAGCTGGTGGTCCACCATTCTTGCTCTAGTTAAAAAAGTAGGGTACCTCTTTATTGATAAGATTGTTACATTGATGACTCATTTCATCTAGTTTTCTTCCATTTGGATTTAACAGTAGGTGCCACTAACTCAAATCTGGCAAATTTTAATCAGTTTGTTGTTGAATAAGTTTGCTCAAACTGTTGACCACTGTTGATTGCTAAAATCATGGACTGCAACCATTTCTGGAAGGTAAGGGACCTAATGATTGAATGAGCCTGAATGTAAGAAATATAATGTTGTCTGCATTAGTAGCTTGAGTTTTGCATCGTCATACCATGGGAGTTTTCCAACAGATATGCACACTTCCATCGACCCATGGTGTTTACCATTCCCATTCCTTCCAACTCTAGAATTCCCATTCTTGTGGTTCTTACTCATGCTCCTGCCCAACTGCAGAAACGGAACCGTCTTCTCATGCCCCATATCAAAGGATTATACTCTGAGTGGTCAAGTGGTTCTGTTGCGTTACCTAAATGTCTTGAAGTGTCCTTCAAAAGCAACAAGCCATTACCAGCACACAGACTGAAATCAGTCACTGGCACAGACAGCAGACATACTGAGGACTGGACAGATCAAAGCCTTGGCTTGTCTTCAATCTTCCCAAGTTCACTCATGTCACTCCATTGCTGCGCTCCCTTCTCGGGCTGCCCGCATCAGATTAAAGCTCTCCTGCTTGCCTACACAGCCAAGAATAGACCAGCCCCTTCCTACCTTAACGGCGGTGGTCAAGAGTTGATCTGTACCTCGAGCCCTTTGAGCTGCAAGTACAACTCTGCTTGACCCGCCACCCCTCAAGATACATGGAAGACAAACGTCAAGACTCTTCTCTGTCTTGGCACCCAGATGGCGCACCGACCCTCTGCTGACTGTCCAGACAGCAGACTCTCTCACGATCTTCAACCTAAGGCTGAAGACCATCTCTTTGTGAAGCCCTTCAATAAGCACTAATTGAAGTATATACTGAAATGCATTGAATTGCATGTATACTGAGCTTAACTTATCTTCTCTCTGGGTACGAGTACTGACTGGGTATTGTTCGGTGTCACACTTCTGCTGTATTTAACTTGGACTTGTACTGGCTAGGATGCATTCTCTAACTGAACACTAAGCATTTCATTCAAGCCAGATTGTTTTGCTGGAGGCACAGAGTGCAAAAGGGCTTGTGATTGGTTCTTAATGCTCCAGTTGCTGATCATGTTACTGACATTGGTTGAGATTTGTGGTAGAGATCTCCTGGACATGGAGTAGGTTACCTGAGGAAATGACAAAGAGTCGTTTTATGATAACTAGGAATGGTTTAGCTTGTTTTGGGACATAAAGGTGCGTGGTGGGATTAGCCAATGAGGGTGCTTCACTGAGTGCACGATTCTAACTAGTGTGATTACCAGAATGTTGTGTTACCTGTACGTGGTGGACGTATCATGGCTTGTTTTGTGTGGCCTCTGTTTTTGAACCCATTCAGCCAGGTGAGGACTGATATGCTAAGGAGGGAAGAATGGAAATCTCCAACCAGACTGGCTTGATACGCGGTCTGCATGTTGCCGAGGGTCAGATCCGGTGTCCGTCAGGACAGCTTGTCGTTTGTGCCTGCACGCGCTCTCTCTCTCTCTCTCTCTCTCTCTCTCTCTCGGAGAGAGACAGGAGTGTGAAAAGGGGATGGAGATGCGCTCGGCTTGTTGTATCGCTCATTCTGCTGCATTATTGATGGGGAGAGCTTGGCTGAGCTGGCTGTGTCTCCATGGCAGGCTTTCTACCGCTGTGCTTCAATGCCGTGTTGTTCTCTTTCTTTGTCTCTTTCTAGTCCCTCTCCGGCTTTCACATTTTGCATGCTGATGTAACACGTGCTCCACCTGTCCAAACCGTAACCAGTGTTTCTCTGTTTATCGGGTGTTTTGTATGTAAACTGTGGTTTACAGGGAAGCGGAATGTACTTGCCTGGCTTTGCTCGGTCCAGTTCTGTGCTGAAGGAAGGACTGAGGGGGCTCATGCTCTTCGTACACCGCATGTCAGATTGCACTTGCTGTAAATAAGCTCATGAAGCTTTTAAGTGGCCCACAAGGCAAGAAACATGCGTGTGCGTTCGCTGGTTTTCTGTCATTTTAATGACTGTGTCATTATGAAGCCCACAGCTACCAGGCACAGAGAGAGAGAGAGAGAGAGAGAGAGAGAGAGATATCCTTTTACTTTTGTACTTTTTACTCACCCTCTAAGTCTGAATATGAAAGCTGGTTTAAAATATGGCTTCTTCTAAGACTTGCTCACTCACAAAACAGTAGAGGGTTTTGGCCGAAGGCCGGTTTGAAGATTTTAGGTTTTATGTAGATGCGTGAGGAACAGCCAGAAGGATGGATGAAAGATCAGGAATGAGTAAGGGTGGGAAATAATGTGTTCCTAGATCCATCACTTATCTCTTGAAAGGCTCTGAATTGATTCTCAAAAAGCCACAATCAGATTTTTAGATCAGGCTCTGCGTTGCCCCTGCTGTAAAATACTCATGCACAGGCAACGGCTTTATAAAGGCAGGATACTTTGGCGCAGCTCGGCTTAGAGGATGAGAGGAGCTCCTCCTTGTATTTGCACTCACTGTCCATTTTATCAGCTCCACTTACCATATAGGAGCACTTTGACGTTCTGCAATTACAGACTGTAGAGCTACAGTGCAGTGCTGAGGATGATCCACCACCCAAATAATACCAACTCTCTGGTGGTCCTGTGGGGGTCCTGTGGGGTGTAGAGAAACATGTCTGTGCACCTGCATGGTAAGTTGAGCTGATCTAATTGGCAGGGAGTGTAGATACAAGGAGGTGTACCTAATAAAGTGGCCGCTCAGTGTATGTCTGTAACGTCAAAATGCCTGTATAATTTAGATTCCAAATGAATCGTGATGTGCGTAGAGATTCCTACCTCTGGGAAGAGGTGTATGATATTTCGGGTTACTACATCATGGGGTACGATATGCATGGATTTGGTATGTTCCATGGATGGGTAGACATGGATCGAGATGACGTAGAGGCTTAGTGTAAGGCGATGGTTGTGTTGGATGTATGGTTTGCTGCATCCAGTGAATAGGCAGCAATGGTGATATACTGGGCGCGTTTATAGAGCATATCTTATTTATGATTGGTAATTTAGAGAGTCCCTGGTGACGGTTGCTTGACAGAACGGCGCGTGGTCTGCACCGATGACGGCTTCTATTTGTGTATTGATGGTGTGTTATATTGTGCGGGAGCGTATTGATGGCAGGTTGTATTGTGTGAGGAGTGTATTGATGGTGAGTTTCGAGCAGAGGGATTGTGCGCGTCAGTCTGGCTTCAGATTCATTCCACAGGATTTACAGCTCTTATAGCAAAGACAACACCTGCCGCCCCCAACCCACCCCCGCTCCCACATCTCTCCTCTTTTCCTTCTGTTCTGAACTCTCTCTCTCTCTTGCTCACATTTCCTGTAGCAGGGTTGACGTGAGACACCTTGGCTCAATGTAAGTCAACGGAGAAATAGAACAGCGAGGCTGACGCACTAATGAGAGTATTGGGGATTGAATTGGGGATATTTATCTCCAGGGTGCGTCTGTCTCTGTGTCCTGAGCAGCCCAGTTCTGTCTTGTAAAGGACCCTGATTTGTTTGGCTTTGTTAAGTCTGGACCTACATGGAAGTGTATGTGGATCCGGGTG
Source organism: Semaprochilodus insignis (assembly GCA_034552555.1). Classification (NCBI taxonomy): domain Eukaryota; kingdom Metazoa; phylum Chordata; class Actinopteri; order Characiformes; family Prochilodontidae; genus Semaprochilodus; species Semaprochilodus insignis. The sequence continues at coordinate 5,371,479 of CM067483.1, read as the reverse complement.
ACTTGTGGAGAGAGACGTGATGAGTAGTTTCCCACATGCAGAGTATATGCACAGGTGGCGTCTGAAGTATTCATCACCCCTCATGCACTCGAGCAGGAACAAACGCACACGTCCCTGCAAACAGTAAGTCCTTCTCCTCTACCTTACTGGAAACCGGTGCCGTTTACTGCTCTGACTTTGACCCTGGCTTTGACGTCAACATTGCTTTTATCTCATCAGTCTTGGTTTTTTGGTACGGTCAGTAGCTATCAGTAGCTTTTCCTGGTCTTATTTACAGCCCCAAATCAGAAAAGGCTGGGACAGCATGAACCCAAGATACGCCATGCTTTGTCTGGGTGACTTCTGTCATTCTAAACAAAGCCAAAGTGTGCAGTATAAGCACTTTGCCATGGGATGTGACTGGCTTGGAGATTGTTAGGCAAAGTCGTTTATTGCAAAGATGCCAGTGTAGTATGTTAAATTGCATTAATGTGCGGTTGTTCATAGTTCAGTCATCATCAAAATCATAGCTGCACAAATAGTTGCACCCAGAAGAAATCAGGAATCACATGTGACGTAAGCAAGGGCATGCCCTATTGCTGTACCTGATTGACCCAACAGTCACAATTGCAGACATTCAGTGAGCAGATGCCCTCCAGCACCATTGGCAGATGGCTGCATGACGCAGGACTACATGCATGCAGACCGTGACGACGACAGCCCTTAACACCACGTCGCCAAAGACTGCAATGGTGTCGTGCCAGATTGTCAGAGTGACTCAGAATGGCGGCGGGTCATCTTCAGTGATGAGTCCCGCTTTTGTTTTGGTGGAGACGACCAACAAATCTGTGTGTGGAGGCACCGTGGTCAGCACCAAGATGATCTGTTTGTTGTCATGTGTCACACATCCAGAATTTGCAGCTGTCACACGTCTGTGATTTGCAGCTGTTGCAAATTGCTGACTTGGTCTGGTTCTAGGACCACAACAAATAGGCCTAATATGCATGCATTACCACGAAGTGACACTGAGATTAAGCACTGTTAATGCATTTAGCTTCTTGTTTGCAGGAATGAGTGTTATCCTGAAGTACATGTGTATTTATATAGCCAGGAAAGTCCAGACAGATGGCAGCTACTTTGCATACTTGCCTATTATTCACTTATTTAACACTTAATTACTGCATTATGAATATTTATATTCGTCAGTGCAGTAACAGTCAAGTGCCTTTTTTCTTTGTACTAAATTGTTTTTAACCCTCACATTTTGGGGTTGGCTAGTTCACACCCTCTACCTTGGTCTTCCCTATCACATGATGCTACCAAGCTGCTAGAATATGCTTTTTCCAGGGCTCAACCTGAAGGAGAACGCTTACTGCCATTCCTTTCATGTCGGCTAACAGACCCCTGCGTTGGCTAGCATCGTACTGGGTGATCGGGGTAGAGCGAGGTCAGTTCGGGATTCAAATTGATGCCCAAATGGCAGAGTCGATGCTTAGACGGTTGTGCCACATGTAGTATGTGTATAAGTACCAATACGTCAAAACACACCCTGTAGGAACAGTGAGTTACTATTGGCCCAGGACGGAGGCGGAGCTCCACTGACCAGCAGCTATTGTTAATCACCTCATGAGCTCTCTCCTCAGCCTCTCCGTCGTCCCGCCGTCCGTCCTGCTCGTCTCCATCCTGTCCTGGAAGCTTTAGTTAGCCTGGAACGGCCCTGGAGACGCGGAGGAAGGTCACGCTGGACTCCTGCCCGCGTCCTCAGAGCACAGGCTAGCGCTGTTTATCATCCACCCAATCGGACATGGCTCTGAATGTCTGATGAAAGACCGGCAGAGAGGAGTTGAGAGAGATGTGTATTTGTGTGCAGTAAATCAGTTAGTGTCTGAATGAAATGATGCTGAAGGAGAGACGGACTAGAACGGGAGGCGCGCGAGGAGAATGCACAAGATGGGCTGACATTGAGGGAAGAGGAAATGGAAAGCCAATTCGACACACCCATGCCCACGCCAAACAAGCGGGCGCTTTCAGACTGATGGCTTTCGCGTAAATGTGTATGCTGACCAAAAAATGAGTTTGACCTGCTGCTTTCCCTGCAGAGGCTTCCGGTCACGTTTGTCCTCAATATGCTGAGAGTCTCTGTAGCACATGTGTGGAGCAGGAATAGAGTGGTAGTGTCAAGTATGAGTGTAGAGGAACACAAGTACAGCACAGCTGAAAACGCTGTCACAGTAGTGAAAGTAAACCCGGACGGTCATCATCTTCACTCTATATCTTACGTGTGCTCTTGTGTACACCTCAAGATTAGATCAGTGTGAGTCTCTCATGCTCCTCACATCCTCTAAGCCGAGCTGCGCCAAAGTATCCTGCCTTTATAAAGCCGTTGTTGATCATCATGTTTGTCTTAAGTCCCAGTTTTGACAAGGAATTTTCATTTTGGTTCATCACTAATGGTAGGTATTTAGATGCTGGGTGAAAAGTAGCATGTGCTTCCTCATGCCAGAGGAAATGCCACCACATCTTTTCACCATCATCTTGTCACGTTTCAACACGCTTGGAGGAGAATGCTCACTGCATTATACGAGTGGAGATTGAATCAGTCCTGTCTGGTTGTATCAGCTCTCTTTCCCAATATCATCGCTGAAGCATCATAGTAACTTGTCAGTCGTTCCTGATAACACAACTACCTCAGCCTATCACGCAGGCCTCACCCCAGACCTCTAGCTTTGGTGCATAGACATGGCTAGTGAGCTATGGCTCCGATAAGGGGTGTGGTTTTGGTAAACTTTTCTTCACCAGCTGTGGTTTTCAGCATTCAAGCAAAATGAATGTTAATGTGTCTTCCATGTATCATGGAGCCAATACGAGCTGAAGTGGTGCACATCGTGCTCACATCCCCACAAATGAGCACACATACCCAGCATGCGTTTATCAGATACTCCTCACCCCTCTGTTCAGACTGGCAGCTACAGCAGGCCTGGACTCTTATCTCTCTCCCTCCCTCACTTCCCTTCTCACTTCTGTATCTCTCTTTCTTTCCCTCTCTGTCTTCCTCTCTCTTCTTCACTTCTTACTTCTGTCTCTCTGTCTCCATCTCTCTCTCTCTCCCTCACTTCTCACTTATGTTTTCTCTCTCTCACTCTCTCTCTCTCACACACACACACACACACACACACACACACACACACACACACACACACAGTCTCTCTCCATCTCTCAATTTCTCTCTCTCTCCTTCTCTCTCTCTCTCTCTCTCTCTCTCTCTCCCCCGACCATGTCACAAATGGATTACGGCCCCCTCCACCCACCCCCCCTAAAGCACTTAAGCACACAAAGAGCCCTCACACATCACAGTCAAGCAGCTTTTCATGCCCGCTCCTACAGCGGTGTCCAGCAGAGAGAGAGAATGGCCGAGGGAGGGATCAGGTCTAAAGAGGGTTTATGGGTCAAACGGACCTCCACAGAGGCAGAATTTGCTCTTATGTGACTGTAATTGACACCTATTGTGTGGTTGAAGAGTGTTGTCATGTGGGATTCAGATGTACTGACCCCACTTGTGTAGCTGACCAAGTAAAACTCACTGGTTTATTGCAGGCCACATTACGGCTGTGTTGTTATCAGAATATCTTCATTTAATCCCACCAGTGATGGAAGTACCGGAAATGGTCAAAATTAATGTTTACATGACCGTTTCCAGTCTCTCTTTGTGCTCCAGGTTTAAATTCTTCACGTGTTAGGTTGAATTATATGTGTAATGCCTTATTTCCTTGCTCTGGCTGGTCTTCAGTTCGTCCAGAATGCATCTGCTTGTCTTCCTACAAAGGCTAGACGTGAGGATCGCGTTATCCCCGTGCTTGCCTCACTGCAGGCTTTACATGGTGCAGCTCTGAGTATATATAATTATATATAACATTATAAAATATATTCTAATAGGAGTGTCAGGTTTTTGAGGTTCATTAATGTGTTCTAGAAGCAAAACGGAGGTGACTGGAGGGGACTGTGCAATTTGCTGCCCATGCATCTGAACTGCAACACTCCACCACTTTAACAGACAGGGAAGTTATTTAGTTTTGGTGTTTTTGGTGTTTGAAAACCAGTTCAAGAGTCCAGAAGTGCTGTTTTAGCCCTGGGTTCACTCAAAAACTTCACCAGGCTAAAAACAGGTTTTCTGTAAGTGCTCAAAACGGATAAAAGAATGAACAAAGGAGATAACATTGCTGTTTACTGCTGCCAAAAACTCAGTAGTACATAAGAAAAATTAAGTAATTGAATTAAAATAACATCAAAATAACAGAGCGACTTCCATTAAAGTAACAATCCGTTGTTCTGTTTTTACCCTTCCGATCAGGTCTAGGCGATAGGCCTTTCCAAAAACGCCGTCTGGAAAACTCTCCCGGCCTTCTCTGTGCTAAGACTCTCCACTCTCCATGTTCCAGGGCTTCCAGATAAACCCAGGGCTCCTGGTCCTCCTGGTTGATCTCATGCTTGACTATTCTTATCATCCTGGCTATACGTCCAGACCTGAATGTCCCAAAAGACGTTTGTTCAGAAGAGTCACAAGGCTGTACGTTACCTACAGAGTATCTACAGGGACCAGCTGTTCTTACCGCACTACATTGTTTATGTAACTGCTGTTACCTCCAGCCTTACACAGAACCTCTCAGAACACCTGGATACACAGGAGGGAATGATCTGGACTTCGTTATCCATTACCAATACAGAGTAGGACTCTAAACTCCTTACAACGGCTTAAACCCGGCTTAAATTTCATTCCTTAGTGTCCATGAGTTGCCACTACAAGTAGCTTGCTTCCTTATGTTTCGGTCTTGTGTTCATCATTTATGATGCTTTCTGTTTAGCTTGGTTTAGATTGTCTCAGTGTCTCTTATAAAGCACTTTATAGCCTTGGCCATATTGATAATGCTATATTAATGATATTTTAGAATGCTGTAAGTCAACCTACGGCCGGTACTTTGGTGCATCTGATGTCACCTGTGCCGAATGCCAGCTTGAATCCAACAAAATAAAATGGCAGAAAAACTCTACAGGCAAGACCATCAGCACTCTTCCTCTGCAGGTTCATAGTTAAAACATCACAGAGCTTTAGAGAGGGTTAGCAGAACGAGACCAGGGGCCTGTGGCACCTGGTTTCCTCCTCTGCATAGTACAGTGTGTACATGGAAAAATATTGGATTGTGCATATCAGCCCACAGTTCCTCTGTCAGTGCATCCCTACTGATGGCTTCTGTTCCCCTTTTTCCCTTTCCTTCCTTTCGTCTCTCTCCCTCATTCATCCTCTTGGCTCACTGCCCAAACAGCCTCCAGGAGACGTCTCTGACCTCGCTAGTCCACTTAGGGCTAGCAGAGGGGATGGTTTCCTTCAGGTTGAGCTGTGCTTCTGTCTGGCTGTTGTAATTGCGCCATATCAGGCTTAGTGGTAGCTGTATAGTTCTAGTGCATTATAGAAAGGGGAGAATTCATTACTGAGTGAGTGGAATGTAATGTGTTCAGTAAGGTGTCGTGATTGGCTCTGCCATGATCTCAAATTGAATGATTAGTCCTGCTGCTGAGTTCAGCTGTGCAGGCCTCACGTATGTAGAGTGGGTCGTGTGCTCATGCGTCAGGTCGTTTGTTTGTTTGTCTGAGGTGTCTTTGTAGACCTTGGGTACCGGTTTTGTGGGCATCATTGAGCGGTGTCACGCGTTACGGAAATGTCTCCACTGCAGAAATGATCTGACATCTCTTGTTCTCTCTCTGTCCCTCTCTCTCTCTCAGTACTGGACATGGCTCGTCATGTACCTCTGTACCGCGCTCTGCTGGAGCTCCTCCGTGCCATCTCCACTTGCACAGGCCTGGTGCCGCTGCTGCTGCCTCTCTCAGGCGACGCCAGCGAAGAAGAGGAGGACGACGAGCGCTCTGAGAGCCAGACCTCAGTTGGCATGCTGCTGGCCAAGATGAAGACTTGTGTGGACACTTACACCAACCGCCTCAGGTGAGTGCTCACCTATTACTCATTGACACGCATGCAGGCAGGCACACACCTGGGACTCACTCTAACTGGAGAAAATGGCCACATAGCTTCAGTGCAATTGACCTGGCTGTGCTCCACTAATAAAGGTTCTTTCCTACCGTTGGCAGGTTGCCCAAGCCACAGGGTGTTCACAACTCCCATGCAGTCTGATAAATAATAGATCGGGTTTACTTTTGGGTGTATTTTGTTTAGTCAAGGGTTTTAGGGATTAATATGATCTTTGATGCCTAGTTCAGCTAAGCACATCTAATCTTTAGCATGTGGTGGTAGTCTAGCTGCTTGTTGATGTTGTCTAAAGAGTCATATACACTCATCATCATCAAAAACATAGCTGCACAAATAGCTGCACCCAGAAGGAATCAACCAACAGGAATGAAACTTTGACGTTGTGAGACAGGCGAATGATTCAAGTTTCACACTCGACTGCTTGTGTGACGTAAGCAAGGACGCGCCTTATCGCTGCATCTGACTGACGTAACAACCACGATTGCAGACAGTCAGCGAGCAGTGATGCCCTCCATGAGTCATCCTGTTAGTTCCAGCACCATTGGCAGACGGCTGCACCACGCAGGACTACATGCACACAGACCGTTACGACGACTGACCTTATAACACCACGTCAGCGTCACCAAAGACTGCAATGGTGTCGTGCCAGACTGTCATAGGGGTGTCTCAGAATGGCAGCAGCTCATCTTCAGTGACGAGTCCCGCTTTTGTCTTGGTGGTGACGACCAACGAACCCATGTGTGGAGATACCGTAGTCAGCACCAAGATTTGTTGTCATACGTTCAAAAGGCCTGGTGTCACTCCACCTCCACCCCTACCGCACCATATGCAGGTTGAGTTAGCAAACATGGCGGCCCGACGCCATACGGAGAGACACTACTTCTGTATGTGTAGCTCAATAAATATTGATCATATCAGTCTAAATGTATCATCATTTATTGTTCCTGGTAACCTTTATCTTCCTTCCCAATAGCACTGCCACCCCACACTCCCTTCTGGGTGCAGTTGTTCTTTTTAGATAATGAGTGTATTTTGTAACGCTATAAAAGGTTTTCAGATTAGGTTTACTTTTGGGTGCATTTGGTTTGTTTAATCAAAGGTTTTGGGGATTACCCAAATTGGAGGATGAATTGGGACAACACAAATTAAATCCTAAGAGAATTTCTGAGCTATTAAACCATAAATAATTATATACATGTTTATATATCTTGTTAGATATTAGATAGTTTGCCAACCTAAACTGCCTAGCCAACAGCAATCCCATACTCAGAGACTGACCACTGGTTCAGGGTTAGAGAAGGGGAAGACCCTCAAAGTAAAACACACTGAAGACCAAGATTATACAGTATCAAAAGGCTTTTTCAACAACAAAATAGGATACGTGCAATAATACATGTGATACATATTCTAGATGTTTTGCTATTTTAACATTATAAAAAAGGTAATCATTAAAAATGATTGAATTTAACCCAGATTAAAGTATGTGAGCAGAAATATGCACTATAGTTCCTCATTAGGAGTCTTTATCTACACTCTGTAAAGCTTGTTCAACTTGGCAACATCAGCTTCAGAATGCATTTGTGGGCGGAGCAATCAGTCATAAACAAACAGGCTGATATGTAATCGATTGGCAAGCGGTCGTTCGTGCACACTTTGTCCACATTCAGATATGAATTCCCACCGCTTCATAACCAGACTTACTCTCTCACAATCTCTCACTCCTAAAGTCACTATGAGCCCTCTTCCACCTACATGGTGCCGGTGCCAGTGTGGACCATTCTACTCTTTTCCACAGCAAAAAATAAAAATAAAAATCTGTTCCGGCTCCATAAACTCTCTGGTCTGGAACCGTGGAACCTGTGACGTAAGCCCCGTGGCGCTGCACGATGAACTGCACCGAGCTGAACTCGGGAACAGTCGTATCCTACCGGTGATGTGCTCGTGGATGAGGAGGCGTCCGTCTTCTAATGAGCCGCAGGGCTGTCTACAATGTGAAGCATTCAAAACATTTGCTGTTTAATACGTGCAGGAGATCAGTAATGTGGGAAACACTACAGATACCTAAAAACCTTAACATGCTGCTTTATAATAGTACAACTTCATAACGGAGCAAGGAAACACGTACGAGTCGTCTTGCGTGTAATTGCCGTCTATGACGATCCCTCTGGGCTGCACACAGATGCTGAAAGAGTATGTTCTGGATGATGAGATATACGCCCTCAAAGCAGGACGTTTTTATGCGTTGTCCACCGACTTCTGCTTCCGGAATAAGGACCGCCCACCTCCAGATACGCTATTGCTCTGCTCTCAAGCCGCTGGAAGAGGGGGCCTGTCCTTAATGGGTTCAGTAGAGCCTGAGATCCAGCAGGGGCATGAGCACTGGCACTTTGTTGGTGGAAAAGAGGTATGAGTGACCAACCAACCCATAATCGTGCACACAGCAGTAAGTTAGCTAGAAATTAGTTAAACATGAACTGGTAAATTTACAGCCCTGCCTGAAATGATGTGCTCATGTTCACCCCACCGGCTCAAACGTGCATGACAGCCGAACAAGAAAACCTGTCAGAAGCCCTGCATGCATCTCCTGCAGCTACGGTACACACAAGCTGCCTCCCAGAACAAGGTGTTTAAGAAGAGTAAACATTGAATATTTCATGTCAAACGCAAACGCAGAGTCTTCTCCCTCAGGGAGGTAGAGAGCTGGTCGGTAAAGCACACACAGGCTCTAGTAATCCCCTCCATACTGTACACATCTCAGCCCATGCATCTTTCATAGAGCAGCAGAGAGAGAGAGAGAGACGCACACGGAGAGGATAGTTGGTAAAGTTGGAGCCACGCTGTCCACAGGTGACGTTGGAAGAGCTAATTAAGACAGTCGTCTGGCTCAAGGGCGCAGACGGACGGAGGTACGCGCGAACGGAAACAAATTTAATCTCCCTTTCTCTCTCTGAGTTACTGCCGTGTCAGTGCTCACCTCCCAACCCAAAATGAAGTCAGCCCCACAGCATTTATTACACACGGGGAAGGGATTAAAACCTCCACTCCAATTACACCTCAAAACAAATCACGCACTCCACATACACAGACTCCCTGTACGCTACTATACAAGAGGGAGAAAGCACAGGCGGCTTTTACAGCCTCCGCAGCCCTCTGACCCTGCCTTCTAGACTGAAAACCGAGACCCCCTTTTTGGTTCTTAGGCTCGTTAGCTGTTATGAATAAGCTACAATCAGCTTTGTGTTGTCTCTGTTATCTGAAATGAATGCTCCACTGTATCTGCTGGGTTTGAAGCATAGGGCCAGTTAGCACTCACAGGTTGTCTGTAGCTAGAAACCAGCAGAAAGCCTCTGTCCAATAGCAGCAGCTGCTTCTTCTTTAAGTGAGGGTTTTACATCTGAGTTAGTTTGAATGTTATTTTCATCTTTTTGTTGGCAACACTTTACGTTAAGTATTGACTGACTAACATGAGTAATGCATTAATTAACGTGGAGTAATACATTAACAGCAGTTAACTAATGTTTAATTAACATGTAAATGTGTAGTTGTTGCTTGTTTACATAGCATTACTTAAGCATTGTAACCATTGTTAATGTATTACTTTGTTAACTAATGCGTTACGTACATTTATGGCATTTAGTGGAAGCTCTTATCCAGAGCGACTTACAACTGTGCTTAGTGTCCACCAGGGAATGTTTCCTAGAGGGTTGGATTCTAAAACTCATCTTGAGCTCAGATGCTGCCCGAACAAGGGCCAGTGCTGATACCTAGAAAGAAGAATACAAAGACATATATACAGTGTATAAGCATGTAAGTGCAATACCTTCAATCCCGAGCCAGCGCTCATACCTAGAGAGAAGAAAGGTGATGGTCAGTATAAGTGCCAAAACTAATTATTTCAATATATACATCTATTGGTACTCACCTAATTACCTATACGTACTCACTCATTACTTCATGTTAAGATGTATTACTACGTGTTAACTAAAGTGTTACTACATGATAATTAAATTATTACTACGTCAACTAATGTATTACTATATAACAATTATTACTACATGATAACATTATTACTACATGCTAACTAGTGTATTACTATATGATAACTAATGCATTACTACATGTTAACTAATGTATGACTTAGTTTTTTATTTTGTACAGTTTCCATCTTTCATGCTGGTAAATAATGTGTTATTGTTCATTAACTGGTGTGAATGATAACTGAGTTTGTGCTGATTCAGAGGACATGTTGAATCAGTGCCCGTAAATGGTGAAGTTTCATGCTGATCTTTAACACTTTCTTTTTCTTGTCTCAAGGTCAAAGAAAGACAAGAGTAAAGGGGTAATGAAGACGGAGCCCTCCGATCCAGAGCCAGAGGGCCTGACTCTGCTTGTTCCGGACATCCAGAAAACAGCAGAGATTGTGTACGCTGCCACCACGAGCCTACGGCAGGCCAACCACGGTGAGAGACACGCACACGCACCCACACCCTTATACATAAAACGATTGGGCCTTCATTCTTCTGCATTTACTGGTAATACTGACCAGGTGTCTTTTCAAAATCAGCGTTTGGACATTTAGCATAAAGGACATGGCCATGATATCTTATAGCTCCAGTTACAACCAGAACTGGGCTCTGCACACTGCCAGTCAAAAGTTTAGATGCACCCAACTACATGGATGTTGTTGGTGATCTTAAAGACTCTACAGGCTTACACTTAACAGCTCCAACTGATGAGAGTTTGAAACAGTACATATCCTGATACACCACATATACTCTTGATGTACCACAGTATTATATTTCTCCATATCTCCACCTCTAATATATATTTAGCTGGGCAACAAGCTTACCTCTTTGTTTCCCCTTTTTTGGCCAGTTTAAAAGCCCTAATTACTATTCCTCTTCTCAACCCACTAACCTGATGTAACACTTGCTAATTCTGTGTTCCTTCCTACACACACTGGCTAGAATACATGTCAAGTTTGTATCACATATGCAGTCCTATGTACTAAACTTTCACCAGAATCAGCGGAAGTGCTTCCAACCTCTTTGAATTTAACAGCTGAAAAAATACAATGACAATTTAATTTGTTTAGTACAAACATATACGCTAGCTACTTATAACTTACTACTTATAATAAACGTTGTTGTATCAGCCTCCACTGCAGGTTAAGAAAGCCGTTTCGTCCTCCTGTGAAGGTCCATTTTGGAGGTGTTTGCGGTGGATGACATAATTCCATGAGTGCTGTTTTATAGTTTGATGTCTTCACCAAGTAAAGCATTAAGCTCAAAATAAGGAGAACCTTCTATGAGTAGCCGTCTCTAAACTTTTGACTGGTAGTCTGTGTATTTGTGCTGAATAAAAGAAAATGAATGAAATTAAGTTAATTGTTTTTTCCAGCTGTTCCATTCAAGGTTGAAACCACTTCTGCTGATTCCAGTGACAGACAGTTTAGTAAATATGACTGCATATGTGGTACGACCTTGTCGTTCTATTGATTGACTTGCACTCTAGCCAGTGTGTGTAGGAAGGAACACAAATAGCAAGCGTTGCATCAGGTTAGTGGGTGGAGAATAAGAATAGGTGATCCTAGAACTCACAAACAGAAGTTTTTCCTTGAGCTGCTCTCCATTCAGGCCGGTGGTAGTCAATCACCCCAGTGTGTGCACACGGCTAAAGTTAGAGACCCACATTTTGCCCTTGTCTAAGGAGTGATGGTCTGCGCTAACCCAGTAGTGTCTTGTGTCTTTTAAGGTCTGGTGGAACGTCTATATCCGGTTGTTGCCAAATAAAAACCTCCTAACTCCCGCTTTTTTTTTTTTTTTTTTTTTTAAAACACTGGTCCTCAAAGTCTTTCAGATGGTCCACATTTTTGCTCTGTTCCTTTGCATGAAGGTGCAACTAAAAAGTTCACAGACTTGGCCTGTAACAGGCAAAAACCGAACCTGATTTAAATTTGGCCCGATTTAAACCATCCCATGTGACACGTCAGCGATGTCAGCGATGTTTCCTTGATGGTGATGCGACGACCCTGACGCACAATTTGTTGAGTTTCTTGGACATTTTTAGGGGTTGTGTTCTTGGAGGGTGATTTGAAGGGGGGAATTTCATGTGTGCACCTGCAAGTGGGCACAAAAACAAGTGTAATGTGCATATCAGTTCAGTCCCAATGATTGCGGCAAGAAGACCGTTGCTTAACCATTTCTAGTGATGATTTCAATGTGAACATTTCTATAACCACTACAACAGTAGAAATAATAATAATAATAATAATAATAATAATAATAATAATGCATTCTTATTACATTAGCTCGTTTCAGGGATCTGAAGCTTGGTCACAATGTATTAATGCTGTTACACAAACAAGAGGAGTTGCTTAAAGATCATTGGTCCTGGCCAATACACAGATACTGATTCTTGATCAGAAATTGTTCTTTGGGATTCATTAAGAATGATGTTTGTTTATGGTTATGGTTATTCATAATGGATACCCAGTTGAGGTTTAACAGTAAGTAGGATCATTTTATTTTTCAGGAGTTTTTTTAGGAGATCAGATAAAAGATAATCCACTTGTGTACTGAAAATAACCCTCAGGATTTGTTTGACAAAAGGAATGCAAGTCTGGAAAAGAATAGATACACACAAAATAGTGGAAATGTCTGTTTAGTTATTGAGATCTGATGATTATTATTGACACGGGAAAAGAAACTCTCACTTAATAAAGTAAAATAAAAAAATGTAATAAGAATTTTGAAAAGTAATATCAACTCAAACTTTAAGCACAGGATTTAGGTCATCAGCTCAGTTTCTTGTCATTCTTCATCACTCTCTTTAACGAGTAGCTGAGTGCTCTGTAGAGTGAAGGAGCTCATTTTCAGACTTATTGCACATTATTATTAATGGCTGTAGCTAAAAGGTGGTCTCTGAGTTTGTAATGTAGAGGCTAAGAATGGCCATCTAATATAAAAACGCTCCACATTTTTAAAAATAAGTAACATATACAAGTTTCATTGCTAAACATATATATACACACAATATCATCCTGTCTGAATGTGTGAGTTATGACCCAGCAGCCATGTTTTCTTTTGATTCCATCAGCAGTGTGACAGTTAACAAATGTAGTTTCTCCCTCAAAGTACATACAATAGCTGCACCTGTCATGGCGCTATAGGCTGCTCAGATGGATGTCAGTATAGGCAGGTGCTGCTGGGGATAGAAGGGTGTCATTCTTCACTCTCGGTGGGGTTAAAGACAGAGAGGCTCCCCCTGGTCTCCCCTGTAGCGTGAGGGATGTGCTCGATATCCCCACCGACCGTTCTCTCCCAGAGTCTCTCCCCCAGAGTTTAAAGATGGGAGTTGTTTGTGGGGTTATGGCCACACTGGGTTAATCGTTTAAGATACAATGAGCACTCTGGAATTCATTAAACCCAGAATTCAATTGGCTTTTCCAAAAGAAGGTAGCACACCCGTTTTATGTGTTATGTTCTATATAGGCACCGAGTTTGCTTATGCCTGAACTACCCTATGGGGTAACTGGGTCAGTTTTGAGGCAGAGCTTCCTGACAGTAACAGAAGGTCTCTCGTAATCAGGACGTTCTTAAACAGTGGTCCTCCCAGGTTATCCTGTGGTGTGGGGTGTCTGTAATCCAACCTTTACTCTTCCGATCTGTTCCCTGTCCATTGGAGGAATCATAAATATCACGTTACTATTACAACTGTTGCGTAATATTACTTAAGGAATATTTAGGACTCTGTATCTTGTAGTCTGGGGTGAATGCCAGTTCTTTGGTGTGAAACTCGACGTAAGCGTCATTCCTGAAACGCCGTCAACCAATGCGAACCAAGCAACAAAAAGAAGGAGAAATGCCGAGCTGAGCGGAACTCATCCGTGTGTACGGAAGGTGATGTAAACGTGGCGGCTAAATCCACGTATGTATGTTTTCACCTCAGGCTTGTGTTGCAGTATGTATAAGCCTGGTTGACCCTTTCTTTTCAGCCATGGCTTTCTCCACGTAGTTGTTGTTCCACTTGAATGCACCACCGCCAGCATAGCTACAGCCTCGCTGTCATCCGCCATGTTTGTTCAGTTCTAAAGTCATCAGACCCGATGTTCACCGATGGCCTTTCGTTCATTGCAGGTTGTGTAGTGTGGGGGACAACAACTGGAAATCAGTGAAAAACGTCTGGGGTCTGTCACGTTGTAGGATTTAAGAAGACTAGGTTACTTGTGTAACCCTGGTTCTCTGAATCAGGGGTGACCAACCCTGGAAGTACCAGTGGCACCATGTCTGGCAGCAGGCTGACAGACCAATCACAGCAGTGATAAGGGAGCACCTGCTTATATAGGGGGCAGGTACTCCCTTATCACTGCCGTGCTTGATCTATCAGCCTGCTGCCAGATGTATTGCCATTGGTACTTCCGTGGTGGGTCACCCGGGGGGGTGTTTCCCATAGTAAGATTTCCCAAACTAATGATGAGAGAGAAATCGTGGTCTTGGCCAGTCTTAGCCAATAGTTGATGGTGCTAAATAAAAGCTATGTGCTGTTAGCACACACAGTGGGGGATGGAAGGCTAAAGAGGTTCAGAGCTTTGACTGGAAATGCCTGATAAATAGTTGTGGTAAAGCACAAAAAACCCTTTTATATACAAGTTAAAACGGCAGGCTGTATAGACTAGTTAAAAATAGATAACATGAGGGCTGAGTTTGAGCATTATTATGCAGGTCATTGACACTTTGAGACATTTTGATAATGATGTGCATCACAAAAATACCATGTATATACACATACAGTAATGTGCAAACATCATAGACCATTATTCATTTCTCTAAATTGGACTATTAAAGAGTTATGTTTAGCTGAGTTTGACTGAAAACTGCACAGAAGTCTTAATAATGAAACATAATATCATGTTTTATGGGTGCACTCTGCCTGCGTGACAGCTTCTGTTCTTATCAGGAGACTTGGCTTTCAGTTTCTCAAAGAAATCTGCGGGGATGTTTTTGCACACCCCCAAAGATAAGCCTCAGAAGCTGGCTGCATTTTCTGCTTCTCACTATCCAGCCAACCCCAAACACACATTCACAGCGTTGAGGTGTCCTCTCACAGTGGAGGAATGGACAGAAAGACCTGTGGATGTTCTCAGGTCTGAAGCCAGAGTGGAGCTTGATGTTCTCCTCTCTCTCAAAGATAAACGCTTTGAATAGTGTTTATCTGATAGTGGCAGTTCGGTGGTCTACCTGGTCTTGCAGGTCTCTCTCTCTCTCTCTCTCTCTCTCTCTCTCTCTCTCTCTCTCTCTCTCTC
>CM067483.1:5353284-5355974 GCA_034552555.1 Semaprochilodus insignis | reverse complement strand
TCTTTCCCCATGTCTCTTTCTCTCTCTCTCTCTCTCTCTCTCTCTCTCTCTCTCTCTCACCCCTTCTATCTCTCAAGCTTTCTCACACCCTCTCTCTCTCTGTCTGAGTTGGTTTGGGGTGAGGGGGGTCATTTGAAGCTGATTGATGCTGCTGTCGTCTCTTGTAAGGAAATCCTTATGATAACAGCTCCGAGGAGTGCAGTCCTGGCAGGGGGAGTGGGGGGGGTCGGTGATTTAGAGGGGAGGCGAGGGGCGGAAGCATTTATACTGTTTAATTAGTACTCCCTTTTATAAAAAGGCCAAAGGCCGCCTGCAGTCCCTCCGATTGGTCAGAAGCTATGCCTATCTCTGAGTATTGACCCGGAGGCTCCAATGCCATCCAGCACCGGTGTGACAACAGCAGCGAGAATAAATGAAGCTATCAATAACTAATACTTTTATGACTCTCGTGGTTTAAGCATGCACTTACTGCCCTATTAAAGGAATCATCCAGGAATGTAACGGGACGTTCCCGCGCTTATGGAACCCGCGTCTCTTGCCAAATTGGAAGGCGGCTGAAAACGCCATAAAGCCGCTAAATATAGGTACCTAATTGTGTTGCCGGCATAACGGCCCTCCGATACCCTGCTCTGCTGTGTTTTATTGGAGCGGAGACGGTCCACCGGGTGCCATCATCATTAGTCAGCAAGGCTCGATAAGAATCGCACTCGTGTAGTCGCCTTGTAACGACGTGACTGTCATTTGTCAAAGCGAGGGGGGAAAATCGTAAAAGGCCATTTAAATACGACACCTTTCTGCTGTAAAGCGCTTTTTACTTGTTTGAATTTGCATCAAATATGATTAATGACTGGACACATCACTTTTGCTGAAACCACAAAATGGCATAGTCTTCAGCAGGTACAGTCGTCATTTATCCTCATGCAGTAGAGACATGGCGGAAGTGACGCTCTGGCCCTGTCGCGCACACACATCCACACTGCCACACGAAGCAGCATGGCATGCCCTTGCACAGACATGACGATGCTTTGTTGTTTTCTTGTATTGGCAGAGCGCAAGCTGGCAGAGTGCTCGAGGAGGCCTGCGGCGAGGCCCAAACCATCGTCCATCCTGCGCTCCTTAGAGGAGAAGTACGTTGCTGCAATGAAGAAGCTGCAGTTTGGTGAGTATTGAGAGAGAGAGGTTGAGGTTACAGCAGCAGGCTATGTAGGCTTGCATGTGTGCTCTCTGAAACATTAAGACGTGCTGTCGTTTTTAATATGCACAGCAGTGTGCCACATAACATAATAGCCATAGCAGTAGCAGCAGCCGCCTTGCAGGCTTAATCCTCTCTGTACTTTGGTCGGTGTTTCAGGATCACAGTTTGTTATAACCCATAAACCATAAAACCCAGTGTTTCTCAGAGATGTTAGTCCCCTTGGACAGTGAGTCAAGACTCTGGCACCTTTTACCTTTACCTGTGAAACGAGCCACCATAATAACCTCAGGTTGTATTAAGTCTGTGCGAACCGACATGTAGGTAAATATTCGTCATGTCCTGTGGAAGAAGGAGTTTTTCACGTTTTGGAAGAGCACAGATCCCTCAGGTCATTTGAGTTACAACACTCACATCCAGAAGACGAGCCACAGGCCTCCTCAGAGGCGCGATGCTGCTGACAGCTTTAGGTAAGCTGTGGTGTAGCGTAACCTATAGCCCACATACGTGTTATGAACATGTAGTACTTTACATGAACATGGCCACTAGACGCCGTGGGCTGGATAGATCTGATTAGTGGCCTATTCTCAGTCCAGCGGTGACACTGAGGTGTTTTAAAAACTCCAGCAGCCCTGCTCTGCCTGATACTCTCTGTGCAGCCCACGCGCACAATGTACTCCACCCTGTATTATGCGCATGCTTTCAGAGATGACGGCAGTCTGTAAATCAAGTATCCGCTCCCATCTCAGTCATTTCTGAGAGAGATCTCTTATCCCGTCCAAATCAGCCCTGAATTTTACAGATGTCCTGTCGGAAAGTAACATTATTCCAACTGCACATGTAAAGCTAATCCTGTCTGAATAGGGCTATAGATTACTAATAGGAGCGTTTCAGCTTAAAATTAGCTTTTGACGCAACTTTTTATATCATTGCAGCACTGCACTCCTTAGCCTGGTAAATCTAGACCTTACACTGACTTACCAGGCTGAAGACTGGCTGTAGGAACACAGCAGAGCTGTCATTTTTGGGGAGGGCATATGACACCATTTGCTGTTAAATACTCAAGTGTAAATATTCCAAAGTATTCCCAAGATAACTGGGAATGGTTCTGGTTTGATATCTAAATGTCCATCCAGAAATTGGGCGGTTTAGAGCAAAGAATAAAACTGATGCAGTTAAATTTTTAACACTAGTGCAGTTTACTAAGCTGTACTTTGAATCTTTGCTTTGAAAGAGAGAGATTGAGCTAGTTAGGGAAAGGGTGGGTGGGTGTGGGTTCATGATGTGGGGGGCTAGGAGGAAGAGCAGGGGAAGGAAGAAGGGGAACTGTGTGTCTGGAGACAGCATTTGAAGCATGTTTAATAAGCATAGTGCCAAGTAAGCCACCGTCAGTTTGCTTCCCTTAACTGCACAAAATGCTCCCAGCAGGGAGGGGATGAAGGAAGACTAAGAATGAGAGAAAGCAAGCAAGCAAAACAGACGGACAGAAAAGAGATGG
>CM067483.1:5340784-5348284 GCA_034552555.1 Semaprochilodus insignis | reverse complement strand
TTCTCTCATCCTGATGCGTTGCTTTTTGGCCCTCCCCTGAAAGTCAGTTATTGCCGGTGTTGGTTACCCACCTACCCCCGCTTTGTACCCTCGTCCTGCACAGACCACCACACCACCACTTCTACCACTCACTCTTAGCACTTAATGATCATCTGTGACTCCTCCCTCCTCCTGCGCTCTCTCCCCCCCACCCCCTTTCTCTCATGTATTGATTTAGGTACATATGTCCTCCTGCCAGTCCCCATGGGCTTTGTCTTGTAGTTCTGCCAGCAGTTCATAGAGATGTCTCAATTGATTACCACTCCAGTTAGTGTCCGGCCGGTCAAATCGATACATGGAAATCAGCCACTGGACAGTACCAGGACATGGCCATAAGGTCATAGATTAAGAAGCAAGCTGATCTCCAGTTCAAACACAGGAGTCGTTTAGTATTTTGTGTTTATCAGCAGCGTTACTAAACTCCATCATGCTTTCCTTGAGGAGTTTGAACAGTGTAAACTGTAAAAATGTATTTACAACACCCCCTCTCTTTCTATCCCTTACTACTTCTCCTCCTTTCTGTTGCTGTCTTGCTCCGTCTGTTGTGTAATCCACTGACATTTACTTAATTTGTGTCTGTGTGTAGGTGCTGGTCTCAGTGCAGTCACTGATCCTGGTGGCCGAGCCGTACTTTAATGAGCCGGGTTATGAGCGCTCGCGCGGCACGCCCAGCGGCACCCAGAGCTCCAGGGAGTACGACGGAAACATCCGGCAAGCCACTGTCAAATGGGCCATGCTGGAGCAGATCCGCAACCCATCGCCCTGCTTTAAAGAGGTACGTAAACAACACCCCCCCCCGTCGTCTGCAGTTCTGCTTAGTTTGAAAGAAATAGCTCAGGAAAAGCATTATAGACATCAAGGTTCCTGTACTGCAAGTGTAGTCCGTCAGCCTGGACATGTTTGGTATCTGCAGTACAACCCATTGCTTCTTTACTTTTCCACTGGAGCTGTGAAGGTAATGTAGCTAACAAGTAATGGAAGCAATATACTTTTGCATTATGCACAGTGGCATTCCAGTCTCAACAGGAGTAGATTTCTCTACTGCGCTTTTCTGTGCAATTTGCATCCTGTGTCGACAGAAGAGAGCAGTAAGTTTGTTGTTCTCTGTGGATTGAAATCTCTCCCACCCCACAAACACTTAAAATCTGTCAACTTTTTAATATGTGTATGTTTCCACTTACTCATGCAAAGGTGCAAACATGCCCGTATCCTCTGATCCAGCTTAGAGAGCTTCTCTTTGAATCATTACACGTTTTTATATACACTCATCATCAAAACCATAGCTGCACCAGAAGAAATCAACCAACAGGAATCAACCGACAGGAATCAAAGTAGGTGGGTAGTTTTGACATCGTGAGACATGGTAATGAGTCAGGTTTCACACTCAGCCACGCATGTGACGTAGGCAAGGACGGGTCTTATACTGTACTTGACTGACCCAAAAGCCACGATTGCAGACATTCAGTGAGCAGTGATGCCCTCCGTGAGACATCCTGTTAGTGCCAGCACCATTGACAGACAGCTGCAGGACTACATGCATGCAGACCGTTGTGACGACTGCCCTTAACACCACATCAACATCACCAAAGACTGCAATGGTGTCGTACCAGACTGTCATGGAGTGTCTCAGAATGGCAGCGGGTCATCTTCAGTGACGAGTCCCGCTTTTGTCTTGGTGGAGACGACCAATGAATTCGTGTGTGGAGGCACCGCGGTCAGCACCAAGATGAACGTTTTGTTGTCCCACGTCACGTGTCCAATAGGCCTGGTGTCACTCCACCTCCACCCCTACCGCACAATCTGCAGGAACTGTGTGAGAATATTCAAGCTGCATGGGATGAATTATCACAGGACACCATTAGGGACCTCTACAACTCCATGCCGAGACGTCTGGCATGTTGCGTTTAGCAGACGATTAGTGTATGTGTCCAAACTCACCAAATTTTTCCAGCTTTCAACCTTGAAACACGCACACAGTTATGCAAGAGCCATCAGATATCCAGATATATTATAGTTGTCATCCAAACAAGTTGTGTTTCACCATGTCAGGAGTGAGTGTACTCGGTGGCTGTTTGAAATAAAACCCCATACCCCGACTCACGTGCTCCTGTCTATCTGACAGCAACAAGAGTGAATGTTCCTGTCTCTGTTCGCTTCATATTTGCAGGTGTCAAAATTACATAGAAGTGGCCCCAAACAGTATTGGTATGTCTGTGCCAGTCATTGTGTTAGGAAGCAAAATGGCACACCAAGAGGTGTCATTATCGTTCGGGGAGTTTCTTAACAGACTCATGCACCTTTACATCCAGAGTACGTTTGTGTTTTTCTGAGTTGATGATCTCATCAGTAAACCCCGGCTCATCCCAAACCATTGTAAGAACAACAGCCTCAGACTTTGATGTTTCACTTCTGTGCTTTGCAGCTCTCTTGGTGCAGTGTGGAGGGAATTCTTCTCCACACAATCTACCATCAGTTTCGTTTGCCCTTCTCTAAAACCAACACTTTGCTGAGCATTTTATGTAGTAAGAACGTCATTAAGGTTTTCCAATGGTTAAATTATTAGCACATTTGGGGTCAAAGTATATACGATTTATCATTTTTCAGTCTCACAGTGGACTCTCACTTAATCTTTTTTTTTTTTTTTTTTTTAATTCTTCACATCCTTGATAAAAAACCCACATCGTGAGATAACCATCACTAACAGACCCCTCGACAGAGAGAGCACCAAGAGAGAGGCAGTAAAAATAGCAGTACAGAAGTCAGCATCATAATGTTAGTAAGTAGCTACCACATATCGAGTTATTGAACAACGGGATATGGATTATGCGTTCACATCATGAGTCTTTACTGTGTGTGCGGGTGTATGTGAGCGAATCTTTAATTGACCAGCGTTTTTTGTGGCGCTGCAGTGATTAGTTGATATGGATTTATTTTTCCATGGCATTTATTTGTTACTGGATTATGAACGCAGTAAAATTTTAGCCCAGTCGCCCAGAGTCCAGTAAATCCACCATCGAATATGCAATTAAACGTCTGCTTAATGTCAGTAATATTGTTTAAAACATTATTTGTGAGTGCTGGTAGGATTCAATTCACCCCTAATACATCCCAATAATTCAGAGTTTGTGGGATAGAAAAATATTAAAATAGTGTTCTATCTGCAGCTTAATTCATCAGTTAGCCTTTCGACTTCAGTGTGAACACATTAATACATTTTCAGCAATATTTAGTTGGATGTTGCTTGTTTTATTTGAATGGGTTGTGAGCCATTTTGTCAGTTAGCTTATTAATAGGCTGACACGGAGCTCCGACCACCGTTACTTTTTATCGTTCTGGTCTGATGACTGGTGCTTGGTCAGAAACTACCCACTTACAAGTACCAAAGAGGAGTATTTTTGAAGGTAGCTCGAATTCACAGCAGGACTATACTAGTTAACAGTATATCATTGGGTAAATCTGAAATAGTAGCTCCACATTCCCTGTGTGGTAATTTGAAGTCATTTGTGGCAGAAGCAAGTCAGGTTTTGTGGGTGGTCTTTGGTAGGACGGTTTGATTTGTACATGCCAGACTTAAGAAATGTCAGAGTTGTGGGGGTGGGTTTTAAAGCGGCATTATGTAAGATCTTGAGATTTGGAGACCTCTGTGGTGGAACAGCCACATGCAATTTCGCCGGTTGACCCCTTCCCCAAGCCAAAAGTCAGTGCGTTGAAAGAGTATTCCCAACAACTCGGTCACAACTTACTGAAGGACATTTCATCCAAGGATTTGAGTAAATGATCCATTATGCTGTTGTCCTCATAAGCTCACCTGTGACTGAAACATACCTAATAGCATGTAACACCTCCACCAGCACCAATAACAGCTGTGATTGGATTTGCCATGGACTGGACTCGTTTCTGGATGTAGGCCACATCAATGTTCAGACACTCTTGCATCAAGGAATATGGCAGTTGGGCCAGATTTGGTGGATGACTTCCCTGGCACAATTCCGAGGAGAGTTTCCTGTAGACTGGGATTTTAGCCCCTGCCTGTAGTCCCATATGCCCGTACGCTTCCATACACCTGCAGATTCAGCTACTTCCTTCACACTATGGTCTTTGGCACACCCAAATGCAGTCACTCCTTTTAGCCAATCACTAACATCTGCTTTGGAGCCATTTTCCACACATGGAACGAGACATTCACTGCACTGTATCACCTCTTCTCAATCTATGGATCCCGTCACTCACACCCCGCAGGTGTTAGCCCCATCATCCTCATGCAGCCTGGTGTGTCATTGAGCCCAACCTGAGAGCCGTTATAGCTGGAGCACAGAAATGAGCTTGATTTGTGCGGCACGTGGATTAGGAAACATGGTTATGCTCATGTGAGCGTGTGGGAGTATACTTCAGTCACTGTGCCGTCCCGATCAGGCCGTAACGACTCAGGCACCGTCCCTCATTAGCCCTACAGGGAGATGGGCCGTGAGACTGGCGCTTTTGAGCGTAGCCTTTGCCCACCATTGCTCGTTAATCACTCGCCGTATCCTTCCCTGCCACCTTCCCCAGCGGGCGCTCCCGACGCGGGCACTTTTCCTCAGTACCGTCTCCTGAGGACGTGCGGCTAATAAGGATTTCTCACTGTCTGCATCAGGGCGCGCCATCCGGGAGTGAATTGCGAATCGGCCTGGCACGTCGTATCCATGCCAACGTGGGAGGACAGTAATAAGAGTGATATATTATCTTTGTGCCATCCAGAGGGCACATTAGATCTAGTGCTCTCCTTGTTGCCATGCCAACCCCAGCCTCGGTCTGGAATAGCTAAGCTCCGGTGCCATCGTGGGCCGGCGAAGACAGCAGGGCTCATGGGCGTAACAAGAAGAATTAAAGGTACCATAAGGAGTATTTTTAGGCTTTGGCTCGTACGCTGAACATTACTGATCTGCCGCTAATGACATGGGCTGTCACGGAAAGGAAGGAGAACGCACAGTCTAATGTTGGAGACTTCTCACCGCTCCTGAAAACTGCAGGAGACCACGTCTTTTTGGTCCCAAGTCAAATCCAGGAGTTTGTTTTAAGAGTTTCATCACATGTGGACTGATAGATGCTAACCTGCCCAGGTTGTATCGGTCAATAAAACAGGTCAAGTCAGTGAATAATGACCTATGCTGTAATCTTCTCAGAGATCCAAGATGTTGTGGCCTCTGCCGACAGTCCACCATGAGGGATGTGGGGATAAAATGCCGGTCATGCGGTTGGTTTTGGAGGGGAGTTATAGATCAGTAAACAGTTTAAGGTTAGCTAGCCATGTAGTTAGGGCATGCCGCATTCCACAGTCTCGGTTTCTATTGGCTTACACTGTCAAGGTTTGCCAAAAAAAAAAAAAAAAAAAAAAGTTCACCCGGATTAACATGTTGCAAAGTACACTACAGTACACCACTGTGGTCCAGCACGGTTCCGTAATTGCTCTGCTTTAGCACACCAACTAACTCTGATGAACCCTGATGTTGCTTGAGCAGGGAAATCACCAGTATATGCAGAAAACAGACTGGAGTTCCTCATTGCTATTTTGTGTTCATGCATCTCTTCCTATTTAGATGAATTGCCTGCTCTGCAAATTTTAGTGTCCTAGAACTGACCACACCTTCAGAAATCTGAAACAGTTATTGGTTTGCTCTGCATTTGATTTATGTAATTAACATAATTGAGCCCTCTGTGTATGTGACATTTAAGATTTTATTTATAGAGCACCTTTCATACCGTTGGCAGCTCAAAGTTCTCTAGACAGTTGTCATCAGTGATGGCAGAAACTACACATTTTAATGAGCCAAAGACACAAATCCAATTTATAGATACTGTGATAATGCAGTTTTAATTAAGCGCTGAGTTAAATAGATATGGTTTTAAATGTGTATTAAAAGTAATCTCTGAGCTCAACTGTCTAACAGAAGTTGGAACTGAGCTCCACCGTTCAGGAGCAGGATAACAGAGTCTCTCCACGTTTCCTGTATTGCACTGAAGGTGTTTGCAGACGGTCAGTATCTGCAGATCTAAGATCACGAGCTGGAACATAAACAGAAAGAGGTTCTGTGATGTAAGCAGGTGCTAGATTATTCAGAGCTGTATAGACCAGTAGCAGAACCTTAAAGTCTTATTGTAATAAATACAGGGAGCCGGCCCAGTTCTCTTAACGCAGGAGTGATATGAGCTCTCTGTTTCTGTTAGGATCTGTGCTGCTGTGTTTTCTACGAGTTGTAGGGGATGGAATTGTATGAGGTAGACTGAGCATCACACTGAGCACTCTCTCTACTCTCTCCGGTCGTTCCCAGCTCCGAGATGCCGTAGGGAACCCCGGACTGTATTGGTTAAACTCACTGTTATATAATCAGTTCATAAATGACACTGATGATGTTTGCTTTCCATACGTCTGCATTCCTGACAAATCCAGACTGTACTCTGCTAATTAGTGAACTACAGGTGAGAAACGATTCAGACGAAACTGTATCATGTACGTGTCAAGGTTAAACTCTTGCTAGTGATATCTACTGAGTGGTATTCACAGATTTAAGAAGAGACTGAGTGAGTGATGTTTAGAGCTGCAGCATATAGACCCTTTGCAGGGCATCTGCAATCAGGTGGTGTTCTCTGTGTTTAGCAGTTAAGAGACGGAGTGAGAGGAACCTGCTGTGACGTCAGTCGGCAGGATATGGACCATGGGTTTTATCAGACAGACACAAGCGCAGCAGAATTGGGAATAGCCTCTGCTTTACTCCGCTGCATGTGCATCGTACACGCACATCAACGCACATCGTTTGTTTTGAAAGGTTTAAGCTGAAGCGCCCACGCAGATGCTACCACACCAGAAACGCAATAGACGGCAGACCACAGAGGCGCTCCACAGAGGCTCTGGATATCTTTTCTCATACGCACATTCTCACACGCGCGCAGCAATAAAAGGCAGCTTCTTGACGTCAGAGTGGGGAGTGAAATGGCCCGTTGGTGCCCGAGCTGAGAAAGGACACCTTAACTCTTACTCTCATGCTGTCACACAGACAGATGAACATTCATTCAGTTCTGCTGAAGTTTTTGGTTGTTAGCCTTAAAAAAACATCACCGACATGATGCATGTTAGGAAATGTGCCTTTAGAATCACGCTATAGATATAATCTCGTCCCAGTGCAGTTCCGAGATGTCAGGAGCAGTATTAACAGAGTTGATGCTGTTTCTCTTAGAGTTGTTATACATGGTGTCCTCAGTCGCAGTGGCATTATCGTGCGGAGTTGTTTTAGGAGTCTGTGTGTGTCTGTGTGTGTCTGTGTGTGTCTGTGTGTGTCTGTGTGTGATACAGACATACACTCACCCCTAAAACAACTCCACACGATGATATTGATTGAGATATATATATATATATATATATATATATATATATATATATATATATATATATATATATATATATATAAACACACACACACACACACA
>CM067483.1:5291739-5340457 GCA_034552555.1 Semaprochilodus insignis | reverse complement strand
GAACATTGACGTGGCCTACATCCAGAAACTTGTCCAGTACATGCCAAATCCAATCACAGCTGTTATTGGTGCTAGTGGAGGTATTACACAGTCACAGAAGGTATGCTTCAGTCACAGGTTACTCTCTTTGTATGGTGAGCTTTATATACAGTGTGTGTCTGTCTGTGTGTGTGTGTATGTGTATATATATGGATGTACCAGAAGTACCTGCATCTATCTATTTTAAGTCTGTTTGGGATGGTGAGTTTTAAGCATTCAGGTCAAAATGAATCATCCATACTACACAAATTACAAAGCGCTTGTCCCGTTTTCTTAGCATTCCTGCTTTAATATTCTGCTCTGTGGGGTCCCCTGTAAAAGATAATATGCACACGTGTGTGTGTGTGTGTGTGTGTGTGTGTGCGTGCGTGCGTGCGTTCATGCGTGCATTCATGTACCTATCCCTCCGAGGGCAAACAGAGCTCTGAATACCATTAAAGTTGACTTGTACTGCGAAAGCCTGATGGGGGAAATATTAAGCGGTCCATCCTGGCTGACCACTCACCTGTGAACATGTGAGAAGGCGAACGAGATAACCTGACAAAT
The DNA here is from genome assembly GCA_034552555.1 of Semaprochilodus insignis. Classification (NCBI taxonomy): domain Eukaryota; kingdom Metazoa; phylum Chordata; class Actinopteri; order Characiformes; family Prochilodontidae; genus Semaprochilodus; species Semaprochilodus insignis. Next base: position 5,339,872 of record CM067483.1, on the reverse strand, counting down.
GGAAAGAAAATGGTCCAGATGGAGAGACGGAGTGAGGGGAAGGGATATGACCCGGGTTTCGCTCCTGTCACAGTAGCCGTGCTTCCATACAGCGTTCAGATCCCTGAGCCAGCAAGCATCGTGCCACAGCCGCCTGGGTTTCCATAGCAACACTGGCAAGGCCATCGATCACACGCGCACACCCTAGTCTTACCCCCCCATGCATGATCGCAGCGCTGCTTGTATTTATAAGTCAAAGAATAGGAACGATATCAGGTCATATAATACCGTGTAATTATGATTTGACAGTACATTAATATATTGGTCACATTGTTTCGGATTGTTAGTAGCTGGAAATACAGGATTTGTGGAAGTGTGCCGGGGTATATGATGTCCTGGTTTGTCAGGTTTATTGTGCATGACAAGGATGAGATTGAGATTGTAGAAACACAGCCGCGCTGGCGGAACATAGTCAGTGCTGCAGGCAGATATGCCTGTATATATAATTCCACTTACTGTATACTGTACAGAGTTCCTTTTAGGACATCCACAGACATCAGACATAACAGCTCATAACAGAGTAAGATCATGTCCCAGCTCTTGTACAGATGAAATGGCTTCGGAGAATCAGGCTAAGCTAAGTGGCCTGGTGATGTTTGAGTGGTGGTTGCAGTTCTGTTCTTTATTACCAGATGAATCATTTATTTTGGCCAAATTTAAGTGTCTGTATCGCCGCTGCCCAAAGAGAAACAAGTATCTCCAAAATGCTAAGTTTACAGCACAGGGCGAAAACCTCATTTAACTTTAATGGAAGTCAATGGAACCAGACTTTCTTCCATGCGTTTTGGGCCATTTTTGTTGGTCCGTTCATCATAATATGTTCACACAGTGTAAACAGCAGATCATGTTTTTCTTGGACAGGGACGCTATATAACCTACACAGCTTCTGTTGTGCTTTTATTGTGTTCTGTATTCACAAAGCCTCAATTTCAGCTCTCTGCTTCTGCATTAGCTTCAGTGCAGGAGACCATTTGTTATTGTTAATTGGTGTATTATCATCATCGCCTCCTTCACCTTCTTCACCTTCTACTTCTTTTTCTGTCATTTTCGTCATTGTCTTCAACATATTTGATTTCTTCATCATCCTCTTCTTTGTCTTCTCATTCGTCTTCGTTTTCATCATCTTCTTGTTCTTTGTTTTCTTCTTCTCTTTCTTCTTCTTGTGGTTCATCTTCGTCGTCGTCTTCTTGGTACACAATTTTTGTCCACTAATTAGTCCCACAGTTTTTAAGGTATCAACACCGTTCAGAAGTGAGCGGGAATGCTGTGCTTGTTTACGGCTTTTTGTTCGGATATTTCCAATTTTTTTCTGGCATTTTTTTCCCTGTTAAGAATGAATGGGATGGAAAAGTGCATGCCCATTGACTGTACTTCTGCTCAACCAAGAGACAACGCTCAGGACAGACCCTCAAGCCCCATTTCAGTGTTGGTTCAACCCACACTCGTCTGTTTGTCTTTTTTCCCCCTCATTCATTTTTGGGCCTCACCCAGATACTGTTGTTTCCTTTAACCTACAGACCAAGCCAAAGTGCATGTACTCACTCAGGGCAGATCCCCAAACCAGACGTACTGACTCGCGCTACTCTATATGTCATTTATTCGTCCCTCGTTCAGCAGGAAGTCTAGGAAGCCCTTTCTAGTTATCGCTATTATTGCTGTGAGTTTGTTTTCCTGCATGGATACCTGAGTAACAGGAAATAGTGACCGGAGCAGTTCTGGTGGGAATGTTGCCCCACCTGCTGTCCTAACCAGGAGGGTGTTCCACAAAGCACGATTTCTCAGTTAGCCAGATATCTTAAGCCCAAAGTCAAGCCTGTCCAATAGGAAAAGAGCTGAGGGACATTGTGGTTGGACAGTCCACATCTTCAGGGTTACGCTGTCTGGCTAACTGAGGATAGAACATTCCCCAGGTCTGTGGGAGCTTCTTATAAGGACATTAGGGACTAAAGTGGTGGGGGAGGCATTCTCAGGGGTGTGGTGTAGCCCAGTGATGAGTCAGTGGGCTTTTTAATCTATAGCAAAAGCTTGGAGAGATGGAGTAAGAGTACTAAAACAACAGGAGAGGGAAAGAATGCAATTTAGAAAAGCGGATTAAAAAAAGATGGAAAGACTGAATGAAAGAAAGAAAGGTGATTCAGCCTTTGCTATGTGGTCAGGAGATGAATGTGTTCTCTGATGATTGTGTGTGGGAGAGAGGGAGAGTTTAGGGGAGAGAGAGAGAGAGAGAGAGATCAGGGTTCAGTACTCATCCTCTCTCGCCCCCTGGTCTTTATTACCTTAAAGGTCACTTAGTTTGTTAGTGGCACTTTATTAGAGTCCGTGCCCAGCGATGTGTCGACTACAGGAAGAGAGAATGTGTACACGAGTGTACGCGTGGCTGTTATTTGGTTTAGTGAAAGTCATATGTTTAAACACGCTTGGTGTAACGATGGTGTTGGGAAGCATCTCCTACTGGGAGTCCTGCTTGTGCTCAGCTGGATTTCCCTTCTGAAGCCTGACTGATGATTTCTCATAAGCGGCAATAATCATTAGGTTAGAAACCCATTAATGGAATATTGGGTCTTTGCTGGAGCAAGGGCGCTAGAAGAGTTTCTGCTGCATGATGTGCAATGAGCTGCAGTAGAGCCATCGTTCAAAAGCAGGAGGACTCAGAAAGTGAATGCCTGCAGCATCAAACCTTTCCGCGGCCGTATGTGACTGAAACACATTAACGAAGCTGTTGTCATATTGCAAACTATAAGTGTTTTGAAAGCAGAACACCATCTGTACTCCGGGACCTAGAGTCTGAAATGAAACAGATGATGCACAGTTAAAGTGCAGAATCTCAGCTTTAATTTGATAGTGTGAGCGTCCGGGTCGAGCAAACCGTGTGGGAATTACAGTCTTTTTTTGAATGCGGTAGTTGGAAAATTGGCCAGCTCTAAGCTGTTGCATCATTAGTTAATGCACAAGGGAGGCACAAGATTCTAGCTCTGGCATTCACATCTGAGGCTGTTGTCTGTCAACATGAGGATGAAAGAAAGAAGTGTCAGTGCCAATAAAGCAGACTGGAAACCCAGCATTTGTCCAGGCTATTTATAACTGATGCTATGCCTCATACACCTGTACCAGTACGATGCATACTGTGCGGGTGTCGGTGCTGTGCTTGGGTGGTCTTCCACCCTAAAAGAATCTGGTGAGTAGTTGAGTAGTGGTCTTATGGTGGTAGACCTTTACAGTGATGAACATGGTGGAAGGTGCCTATTACAATGTGTAACAGAGCACTCAAAGATACAGACAATAACAATAATAATAATAATAATAATAATAATAATAATCCTTATTTGCAAAGCACCTTTTATACATAAATGCAGCTCCAATTGCTGCACTGTTGCAGTGCTGTAAAGGGAAAAAAAAGGGTAGACAGTGTACATAAAAAAATTATACATTTAAGAAACTGGCAATATAAAGGTAGTTGATAGAGCCAAAAAAAGTAAGAGTGAAAATAAAATTAAATAAAAATAAAAATACAGATAATATAACGAAAATATTACCGATAAAATTAGAGAAACGTAAAAAAATTAAGAATTTATAATATTAAAACTGTAAAATTAAAAAGTAAAATGAAGACAAACAAGGTAACAAATCAAGTTTATAGCTATAAAATGTTAAAATAATTTCATTAAAAATAAATATAACAGTGTGATTAGTAATACAAGCAAGTAAAACCAGAGAAATCATAAAACAATTGCATAATATGTCTTCAGCTGCTTTTTAAATCCTTGCACTGATGTTGGTTGACTGTTCTCAGTGGGTAAATTGTTCCATTTCTTTTGGTGCTTAAAACTAAATTAAAGGTTTGTATATATGGCACAAAATACAGCCTCTAATTAATTGTGTTATTTAAAAATGTAATCTCGCGTGGGCTGGAAGAATACCTCTAGAGGGGTGCCTGGGATACTGCCCTGCTGAGGGATCTTGATCTGTTGATGTCTCCTAGGCATGTCAAAGTGACTAGCCGAGTCGGTCACCAGCCTGACCACCTGAGCAATTTACTGAAACTAGCTTGAACTGATAATTGCAGCATTAGAGGGCTGGCAGAGCGTCACTGACGAGGATACCAAGGGGTCTGGTGCTGCCTCTGGGTCTCGCTTTACACAGTCATTAATTGCCAAGTGTTTGCAGTTATTTAGAAGGGGATGCTGGATATGGCTCGGGCTGTAATTACTGTCTGCTTCACCTATATAGAATATATCCTCCAACTCATTAGATGTTGTTGAATTTTGAGTATCTGTCCTGAACATGTTTTAAATTATTTTTTAACTATATACAGTTATGTTTTTTTAGTTGTATATAAAATGAATTCACCGGCTTGATATAAAAAGTCTTCTGACTCCGAGACATCTAGCAGGTGACCGTAACAGCTTTAATCTGCGTATAAAAGTTAAGCTTTCGTTTACTAGCAGAATTCCAAAGCCCTTTCAGACTTTTTGCTTATTTAAATGGATAATCTGTAAACGTCCTCATTCGGAGTGGTGGTGAACTGCTCCATTAGAGAACCTCAGAATTGTTGATGATGATGACAACGGGAACCAGGCGTCTGAAGTTTGATCCCTCTAAAAGCTACATCGCAGAACGATAGATGAAATGGTGCTAATTGCACTGACTGATTATGATAGTTTAGGCCTGAAACATACTTTGTAAGAAGTCATTCATGGAGGACGTGTACATGGAGGGTGTTGTAAGGCAGCATCCCCAAAGAGATTCATCAGTACTTTACCATCAACATTACATATAAAGACCTCAGGTACATGTAGGTGTGTTGGCCTGTTTGGACAGTAAATAAAGGCTGTATGTGCTCTGTGGACATGGCAACCCCTGGTTCTCGTCACCACCACTGTAAAGAACTGCACCATTTCACATCAGACCGCTCTGAATGATCTTACAAGTTAATGACTCAATTTTGCAGAAATTCTGAAACCAAATGAAAACAGACTTTTATGCAATGAACGAATGAATGAATGAAGCAGGTTTGAGTGAACACAGTCTTTCCTTATGAGGTCATTGCATTAGGCACGTACAGGCTCATTTAGTGTTTAATGTTGTTCTGATGTTTTGCTTGCTTGTGAGTGCATGCATCCATGCCGATGTATGTCCACGGTAAAGGTCATTTGTCAAGCCGTCTTAATCTCATTACACATGTTTGTGTGTGTGTGTGGTGTGTGTTCATTGACTCTGAGATGTTTACACACTTGCTCTCCACGTCCTCCGTGTGATGGATGCTCATGCCAAATACCAAAAGTCACACACACCACGACGCTGAGGGCTTTCTCTCTCTCGCTCCCTCTCTCTCGCTCCCACTCTCACTCGCTCGCTCTCTTGCTCTCTCTCACCATCAGCTTTTCTCTGCATTACCATCTCCCCACGTAACGAAGCACTCTCTCTATGATGTCAGGTCGCTTGACCTTCTTCTATCCCTCTCTCGCTTTCAGCTTTCATATCCGCAGCTGCGCTGAGTAAGGCAGAATAACACCCAGTGCTTACAGTGTCTGTGTTACCATTGTTGACCCGAGCATTTTGAACTGGTTGTCTGAAAGGTAATCCATGTGTGAAGTTTAGGCTCAGAGAAAAACCTAGAAGGCAAAAGCAACCCTGAAAGTGTACGTGTAAACCCTTTGTCACTGTCAAAGTAAATGTCATCCAGCAGGCCAAGGCAAAGGTTTTCGTTGGCCGTATTACATTGTGGTACACAGGATCGGTAGGTTTGTCTGGATCTCTGTTTATGTTCCTGCCCTGGTGTTAGCCTCTGTGGCAAGTTTAAAGCAATAGTTTAACTACTCATACTAGTCATTTATCAGCCAGCACAGTTGATGCACTGGAGCTTTGAAGTTCAGGGGCATCTGTAGACTCTTATGAACAGGGGGGCCAAGACTTTACCTGGAGGCATAGTGGAGTACAGAAGTAGCGTCTCTCAGTATGGTGTCGGGCCGCCATGTTTGCTAACCCAACATGTCAGACGTCTCAGCATGGAGTTGTAGAGGTTCCTAATGGTGTCCTGTGATAATCCATCCCATGCAGCTTGAATATTCTCACACAGTTCCTGCAGGTTTTGCGGTAGGGCTTGAGGTGGAGTGACGCGGGCAATGAACCATTCATCTTGAATGAATGGTGCATTCACACACAGATTCGTTGGTCGTCTCCACCAAGACAAAAGCAGGACTCATCCAGGATAAAGTCTGGCATGACACCATTGCAGTCTTTGGTGACGTTGACGTGGTGTTAAGTTCAGTCATTGTAACGGCCTGTGGAGAAACAAGGTTTTTGTTTTCCGACAGCGACGACGTGATGCCTTTGGAATGAGCCCCAATGTTTATTTGAGGAAGCTTTCAGCCAAAATCCTCTCACAGCTTCAGTGATTGCTGATCTGTGCAGAGGCTGTAACACCAGAGACCCCGCCTTAGGTTTTATATGATTGGCTTACAGCCTCTAAGGTCTGGTAGTATTGGCTGAGCAGGGCTGAGGATTGCCATCTCCTCTTATATTAGCCCTGGATTAGAGCAGCAGCACCTCTCCCAGTAATAGCACTGTGCTGTCTGAGACATGGCAGCGCAGTTGGAGAATGAATGAGGGGTGGGGAAACAATTGATAATTAGAAGTAATAATATCCATGAACATTTATGGAGAGCTCAGGTCCCCTAAAACTGGTCCAGGAACACCTGTGACAGGTTTAATGTAGCTAACGAGTACAGAAAGCTTATGTAGCCCAATTAGCATCATCAAAAACTACAGCCCTAAATCATTACATGCTAGTCTCACACTGCATCAACACTGTATCTAAACTAGGGAGTCTTGCTAACTCATCAGACAAGGAAGAGTCAAGGGAGAGTGACTGTTCTGGCATTCCTGCCTCCGCATGGTAGCTGTTATCCCAGAGACAGGTAGTGAAGGCAGAGTTGTAGCTACATTACATCATGGTTCAGCAGGTAGTGATGGAGCTGGGCTAAAACAATCGACTCGTAGCAGGGTGCCTCTGATCGTTGCTGAGAAGTCTGTTGCCTTTGTTCTGTTTCATAGATATGCATTGTTATTAGCCTCGAGATAACTCGCGAATGCTGACAAATGAGTCAGGACTTTTAGCTTGGAGCAAGAAAGTGTTCTGAACAGTAAACTTTAGACGGTTTTCCCCCTTTTATGTTCTGCTGTATTGACAGAGTTTGCACTACAGAGTTTCGGCATTCTTTTTGCAGCAGAGCTCCGGCTTTGCGCAGGAACTAGCCAATCCCCTTTACAGCCGTCGGTCGACGAAGCCCATTTACGTTCTGCTTTGCTGAACTCGAAGTTAAGTTTTGTGCACAAATTTCTTTTGCTTCCGAAGTCTGCGATCCAGAACTCCCGGTTCTAGCAGTTTTTTCTAGCCATTGAAGTTGCTGCAGTTCTGCTTGTGAAACATTGGGCCTTAACCTGTGTTGATGGTTTAAAGTTGTATGCTTCGGCAGCTCACTCCAGGGGTCCTGAACACTGTGTTTTAACCACAGGGCTCTGAGATCAGTGCTCGAAGGCTCCGGCTGCTCTGCCAGGCAGAGACTCCATAATCAGATACACGCACACTCATCTAGCTTCCGCTTCCTGAAAGCCTGGATCTTCAATAAGTGTCAGCTGAAGACTCGCATCATATATACTGCCTTCAACATATATAGGGTGTCCTGAGTAGGAGAGCAAATAAATATACACTCGTCATCAAAAAGAACAGCTGCACCCAGAAGGAGGTGTGGGATTGCAGTGATATTGGGAAGGAAGATGAAGGTGACCAGGATCAATAAATGATGATACATTTAGACTGATATGGGGAATATTTATTGAGCTACACATACAGAACTAGTGTCTCTCAGTATGGCGTTGGGCCACCATGTTTGCTAACCCAACATGCCAGACGTCTCGGTATGGAGTTGTAGAGGTTCCTAATGGTGTCCTGTGATAATCCATCCAATGCAGCTTGAATATTCTCACACAGTTCCTGCAGATTGTGCGGTAGGGGTGAAGGTGGAGTGACACCAGGCCTTCTGGACGTGTGACAACAAACCGTTAGAACGTAATTGCGACCTGATGTTAATGAGAACGTGCTTTCTGCTCTTTCTGTCTCTTAGCCAGCCACCTTCTTCGGGCTGGTCTGTGCAACAAGCAGGTTCTTCTTTTATGGTGCAATGAAACAAACCCATGTGGCCCCCAGTGCTTCCTGTATAGTGTATATTTTAAAGTGCTTTATGCAGCTTAGAAAGGAGTGTAAATGAATGATGTGTTTGTCCGCAGGTGATCCATAAGCACTTCTACTTGAAGCGAGCGGAGATCATGGCTCAGTGTGAAGAGTGGATCTCCGACATTCAGCAGTACAGCAGTGACAAGCGAGTGGGACGCACCATGTCTCACCATGCAGCGGCACTCAAGGTAACAAACTGTTGCGTAATGCAGGCACTCGTCTCAGCCGTGTAGTCAATCAGCCTAGACATTTTTCTTGGTTTGTTCATCTCTAATAGATTCGCCTGTGCAGTTTCTGGTACTGTAGCGGTGGAGCAGAGTTCCTTCCAAACATTTTGCAAATCTTAAGCAAATTTATTTCAGATGTGTCCAGAACGATGAACAGAGCTGACTGAAAAAGCTCTATAGCATTTAAGTAAGAGTACAATTAACATCCAGCAGACCAAGAAATTACTGAATTACAGCATTACGGTAACGAGGGACTGGTCAGTGTTTTGGGGCCGATACTGATTGAGGGTGGGGCTGGACGGTTATGCCGTGTTCAAATGTTTGTATTGAAAGAAACGTCAGTCCTCACCCTATGTGGTCGATGGCGGCATGCAGCCACATAAACGTTGGTGTAGCGGTTGATTATCAGGATCTTGTTTAAGGTGGAGGACGGCAGGAGGAATTCTACTCCTATTTTTGTTGTTGTAATTCCAGATTCATCTGCAAATCAATGAGATATTTGGCGTTTTGGCTCCCCCCTCAACAAAACGGATTGCCAGATTATTCCACCGCAACGGTTGATTTGCAAAAGTTGGGGAAAAATGAACTCTGTGTGGAGCGTTCCACTTCCCAATGTGGATTGCAGAATGTGGCTGCATACAGTGGCACAATTTTCTGTTTCGGCTCCTTTGAAAATAGTTACATATGTGGTTTGCTGACATTCATCTACCAGTTAATCACGTATTTGGGCTGATAACAGCTGGTCAGTTCCATCTGTTGGATATCAGTGTTTTTGTTTAAGTGTGTATGTATACAATTGTGTATAAGTTTACCATGTGGGGAACAGCTGCATCACCAGAACAGAACCTGAATTGTAGGCATTTACGACAGGAGGAGTCCCTGGGAGAATGTTGCCTTCAGGCTTCTAAAGGTCATAGGTCAGACATCAGTTGGAGGAGATGATAACCAGATAAGGACACACCCTCTGTGTGCCTTAAGGGGGTGGTGAAACGGTATAAAGCCTGTGTGACAAGGGGCTGTCTTTGGACTGGACTGAGTTGGACTGGATGGGACTGTCCTTGGACAGGAGCTGCCTCCAGTCTCCTGACTCTACCTTTCTGTGCAAGCAAGAAAAGAAACAACACATCTTTGGATTCCAGTGTATTTATTGCTTAATTTACCGTCATGATGTTCCCAAAAATCCCATCTAGAGCGTAGGTTTATACTGTTCAAGTTGCTACTGAATAAAAAAAAGAGTAATTAAGAACGTTGATTCCAAACTTCTGAAAATTCTGGGTAAAATTTTGCCATATAGATAGCTATTGAAGTTAGCATGCTAACCAGAAGCCCGTTTGCTTCAGTGCCAAACTAAGGCAGCTAACTGATCCACTTGGACTTGTAAATTGGACTCTATTTAACGAGTCTAAACCGTGAGTTTTCATGTTTCCACAGAGGCACACGGCCCAGCTGAGGGAAGAGCTGCTGAAGCTGCCCTGTCCGGAAGGCCTGGAGCCAGACGGGGAGGAGTTTTCAGAGAAGAGCGCCGCCCTCCTGGTGAAGGAGCTGCCCGATCAGGAGGCGGAGAAGCAGAGCGACAGTCCGGACGCCCACTGCAGCGACGGGCAGCTATGAGCCTCCACCTCTGTCCTAACAACTTCCCCTAGCAATGCCTCCGTACNACCCCCCCCCACCCAACACGTGTACTCTCTCCGAATCCGAGGACGCCTCCGGTAGCTCCGATGACATTTGCTTCTTTGATTTCTACGAAACTCCTGTAAACTTCAATAAAGGCTGCAATGGAGATTCTTAATCGCTATGGTTCCTGGATGCTGTTGTACAGGCTGTTTAAAATCATACTTTGTTTTTGTTTTTTTTTGCCTCTCACTAATTTTAAAATGCAAGTTTAATAAATGCAACCTGTTTTACTTTGCTCAGGTATATACGTTCATGTGGTGGTGCGTGTGTGGAGCGTGAGAACGGAGCGTGTGCGAACCTTTACGCGTCTTGCTGCTCTTTCGGTTGGTCCTCCACGTCCCCTCTTCTACGGCTTCTCTCTCCTCCTCTGTCATGATTGCTCATTAATATTAATGAAGCTCTGCACTAATCGTCAAATAACCCCCCCCCCCTCCGCCTCCACTACAAAGCTCATTATTTCTAGTCTTGTAAAGACATTAACGTCGTAACGTTCAGTTGGCTTTTTATTAAACTGATCTTGTTCTGTGTAATGTATAACGCGTCATACTGTAACCGGATCAGCCCCTCATCTCCCGTAAACGGTGCTGTTTATCAGATTACCCAGGGCGGCGTGTGGCTATCTCAGGGATGATGGTTTTCGGGGTGGTGGGGAAGAAGTGATGAACCCTTTAAGAACTGGAGTCTAAACATGAACAAAAAAAAAAGGTGCTCGGAGTCGGTGGCAGCGCTCCACTGAGCAGCGTCTCTGTTCCTGGGATGTTGAAAGTGATGTATTTGATAGGTCTGCTGCTAGCTATGGCTTCTTCATCTCTCTCGGCTGTTGTGGATAAATGCTTTATTAATAGTGTGGTCTATTTCAGTCTTCCAGTCCCCAGAGAGTTAAAATGACATGAGGCTCCAGAGCACCCCGCCTTCCTCGCGTTCCGGCGAGCCTCGCCTCCTGCGCTGCTGTTGGCTAGTGATTCAAGTGATCCGACACAGGGCTGCACAGTACATCATTTCAGCATCATCGTCATTGCAGCGTGCACATGCACAGTACTCGCATCGCAGGACGTGCGGTGTTCAGTAAGACAGATTACATGAAACGCGTCATACCACACCTCTTTTACTGCTGGATACCAAAGACAGACCTGCTCGGTTCCTGGACTCCGAGTTAAGACTTCTTAGCTACACAGAGAAGAGTAGTCCCAGCACTCACCTGCTGTTGTCTGGTGCACCAAAACCAATTATAGAGCACTGAAGTTCATGAAAACATGGTTCAGATTAACACTCAGTGTTGGTCATTCTTCAGCTTATTATTATTATTATTATTATTTTCACACACCCCCAAATCATTTTACACTGAATAATGATTACAAAATAAAGCTGTTCAATCATCCAGTGAAAATTCCTGGACGTTTATTCATATATATACACACATTCTCAGGATGGCGCAGACCTAATCCGCCACCAGCAAGTGAAAATCAAGTTCATATAAATTTGGGTATTTACATTATGACTCATCATTGTAGGGGTTTTGATGAGTGCAGGTGTTTATGTACACACTAAGCGTTCTGGAACGGTCTGTGTGCATGTAGTCTTGTGTTGTGCAGCCGTCTGCCAGTGGTGCTGGCACTAACAGGATGCCTCATGGAGGACATCGCTGCTCGCTGAATGTCTGCAATCGTGGCTGTTGGGTCAGTCAGGTACATCGATAAAGCCCGTCCCTGCTTACGCCACATGCGCAGCCGAACATACAACTTGAGTCAATCGCATGTCTCACAATGTCAGACCCACCAAGCTCAAATTCATTCAGCTTCATCAGTTCATCAGGTGTTTTAATGACTATAGATGTTCACTTACACACTGAGCGTTGCACGCTGTGGTTTGCAGCAGCAGGCTATTGAGATCTAAGGCAACTATGCATGAAGCAATACATAAATGCATAAATTATTAACAGTATTCCAGAAACTCATTAAAAAACAGCTTATACCAGGATACAGAGCTGTGCTCATGTTTGGACCAATATGGAAGATGATGCAATCTGTCAAATTCATGGTCCACACAGCCCCTCTTTCTCCCTCCTCACTCCTCCCTGTTGTCTTACCAGTCCAGAAGAAATGTTTCGAGTACAGCATCAAAGTGTCTCCAGCGGTGGAAAGCAGGGCCAGTGTTAACCCTTGTATTGCTGCTGCTTCTTCATCTGCTCATGTTAGAGGGAGAGCAGACTGCAACACGAAACATGGACATACCGTCAGAATTAATATTTCTTCACCATCTGTCGACAGTTTTAGTTAATTCTGTCCAGCAGAGCTTCAAAGAAAAACTTAACATATATATATATATACACATGTCTACACTCAACATCAAAAGAATATCTGCACCCAGAAGGACGTGTGGGATTGCAGTGCTGTTGGGAAGGAAGATAAAGATTACCAGGAACAATAAATGATGATACATTTAGACTGATATGATCAATATTTATTGAGCTACACATACAGAAGTAGTGTCTCTCAGTATCACAACATGCCAGATGTCTCAGCATGGAGTTGTAGAGGTTCCTAATGGTGTCCTGTGATAATCCATCCCATGCAGCTTGAATATTCTCACACCGTTCCTGCAGTTTTGCAGTAGGGGTGGAGGTGGAGTGACACCAGGCCATCTGACAACAAATGTTTTTTTTTTTTTCATCTTGGTGCTGACCACGGTGCCTCCACACACAGATTCGTTGGTCATCTGATCCAGAACGCAGCGGCTCGACTCATTTTCAATCTTCCAAAGTTCACCCATGTGACTCCACTGCTGCGCTCCCTTCACTGGCTTCCTGTAGCTCCCCGCCTCAGATTTAAAACTCTGACGCTCGCCTACAAAGCCAAGAATGGACCAGCCCCTCCGTACGTTATGGCAATGGTGAAGAGTCGATCTGTACCTCGAGCCCTTCGCACTTCAAGTACAGCTAGACTCGAACCGCCATCCCTGAAGTCTCATGGAAGACAAGCGACCAGACTCTTCTCTGTCCTGGCTCCCAGATGGTGGAATGAACTCCCACTGGGCGTCCGAACAGCAGAGTCTCTCGCGGTCTTCAAACGCAGACTGAGGACCCATCTCTTCGTAATGCACTTAAGTGAGTAAGCACTTGTAGAGGTGTAAGTTGTGTGTATGTACTTGTGTTGTGTTGCACTTATAATGACCTTTTCTTTTCTATAGGTGTGAGCACTGGGCTGGGGTTGCCAGGTAGTGCTCTTTTTGCTCTATATATGTATGTATTGATCTATCTAGGTATCAGCACTGGCCCCCTGTTCGGGCAGTGTCTGAGCTCAGGGTGAGTTTTAGGCTCTGTACTTCCTGTACTAGCTGGAATATTATCCAATGGAACACTAAGCACGGTTGTAAGTCGCTCTGGATAAGAGCGTCTGCTAAATGCTGTAAATGTAAATGTCATCTCCACCAAGACAAAAGCGGGACTCGTCACTGAAGATGACCTGCTACCATTCTGAGTCACTCCATGACAGTCTGGCACGACACCATTGCAGTCTTTGTTAAGGACAGTCGTCATAACGGTCTGTGTGCATGTAGTCCTGCGTCGTGCAGCCGTCTGCCAATGGTGCGGGCACTAACAGGATGACTCATGGAGGGCATCACTGCATGTCTGCAATCGTGGTCGAGCGTGTGGTCGAGTGTGAAATTTGAATCATTAGCATGTCTCACAATGTTTCTCACCAAGTTTGGTTCCTGTGGGTTGATTCCTTCGGGGTGCAGCTGTTCTTTTGATGATGAGGGTATGATAAAACACAGCTTATGACCTCTAAGCAGAGACTGTCTTAGAACTGTGTGAGCGTGGCTAATGAGGAACTTGATTGACAGCTCTCTGTCCAAAGCCCCTAGCCTAACATCATAATCTGTTTTTACGGTGATACACTGTTAAACTCTTATCTCTTAAATCTCTTAAATCTTAACTACATAAAATCTCCTGATTTAGTCCAGTGGAATCTGCCAGTACAATTTTTCAGGCCCACCACTCGGCCACACATAATAGTCAGGCGCTTGGAGAGAGTGTTAATGGCTCAGCTTTGACTTGCTGCTATGAGAGCAGCGCTTAATGAACACCTCCCGTATTAAACTGGCCCTCAATAACACTGTGTAGCTGCACCACTCTCCCCTGTGTCCACTTAGAGCTGCTGATGCTGCTGCACACGCATGCAGCCGTGCACACTCCCCATTGGCGGCTATAGGAAGGGCCTTCAGCTTCCTCCGTTCCCCATAAGATCAGGGCCGGTGGTGAAAACATACTGACAGAAATCCAGTAGGACTGAAAACTGACCGTGAAATCTGAGCCAGCAGGCCTGACTTCTGCCCACAGTGCTTTTTCCCCCTTCCTTTCCCCCATTACTATTCTATACCTGTCCTTTCGCCTTTATATGACCTTAAGGTTTTTATTTACCGCTGATATTTATTTGCAGTCAACAATTTTGAATGCATAAATTACTCTGCATATCCCTGCGCAATTAACTGGTGTAAATAAATAAATAATGTAAATAAATAAACTGCAGCGCCTGCGGTGCATGATAAACAAATATCCCTCGCCCGTCTCCAGCGTTACAGATTACGTTTCCTATATGCTGTGTGTATGTGTGTGTGTGGGGTTTGCTTTGCTAGACATTCCCGGGATGGTGGAAGATGTGAAAACGTGTGACATTGTGGGGACTGGCTGATGCCCTTGAGGGGAAAATAGGAAAAGATGAGATGACCTTTTGGGTGCTTGGGCTGGGCTGGGTTGGGCTGGGCATTGGGCTGGGATGGGCTGGGTTGAGCTGGGTTGGGCTGGTCTAGAGTAGGCTGGGATGGGCTAGGTTGGGATGGTCTGGGATGGGCTGTGTTGGATTGGGCGGCACTGGGCTGCTCTGGGCTGGGCTGGGTTTGGCTGGGCTGGGTTTGGCTGGGCTGGGTTGGGCTGGGTTGGGCTGGGTTTGGCTGGGCTGGGTTGGACTGAAATGTAAAACAGCATTATGCAGAAGTACATAATGGAAATGCACCAGAAAGAGAGAAATACAGTTCTTGTGTGTGTGTGTGTGTGTGTGTGTGTGTGTGTGTGTGTGTGTGTGTGTGTGTGTCCTTTGAAACACCCTCTGTCTTTGAGAATGCTTGATGAAAGATTCTGAGCTTGGAGCCCGGTTTTCTGAAAGCATCAGAGTGTTTAAAATCATCTATGGAGCGTCTGAAGTCGAACTCAAGCTTCTTTTCATGTTTGTCATGATGCTAAGTGTTCGGGGAGACCAGACGCAGAGGAAAATATATATATGCAACGTGCATAGAGCAGGAACTGGCCTGTGAAAGGTCCGTCAGCCTGCTCGTGCCACGGCTGGGCTTCTTTCATCCTGTACAGGAAGTGGCTTTGAGATGGAGTTTGACCGCAGCATGTCGGGCCACATTAATATGCTTTACACACCTAAAGCTGCCAGAATACATGATCTCACTCATCATCCACACCACTTATCCTCCTGGGTCGCAGGGTGTTGCTGGAGCCTATCCCAGCTGTCTTTGGGGCGGAAGGCAGGAAACTCCCTGGACATTTCGGTTCTAGCATACAGGTTTTTGAAATAGTCCTTTCGTTTATTGGAGGAAAAATGATATCCAACAGCCTCAGCTTGATTAAACTAGAACCTAACATCACTTAAATAGAACCCTATCACCAACGTGTAACCAGTTGAGTAGAAGGTTTCAATAACGATGCCAGAAGAGGAGGTGACACTTCACACGTGTTTCATGTCCGAACTGTATCTACACTCATTGTCAAAAGAATAGCTGCACCCAGAAGGAAGTGTCGGATCGGTCAATGCTATTCAGATGGGAGATAAAGGCCTTCTGGATGTGTGACAGCAAACTGTTCATCTTGGCGCCTCCACACACGGATTCGTTAGTCGTCTCCACCAAGACAAAAGTGGGACTCGTCACTCGCCATTCTGGGTCAATCCATGACAGTCTGGCACAACACCATTGCAGTCTTTGGAGACATCTGCAAAAGAACTTCAGGAAGATCTAGCAGACTCTGTAATGGTGGTGCACTGTTCTACTGCGCCACAGCACCTGCACGAATATAACCTTAATGAAAGCGGCATCAGAAGAAAATTCAGCATCAGACATTTGCATAAGGAACATTTAAACAGGCCTAATGCAGTCTGGAAACACGTCCTGTGGACTCCTAAAGCTAAAACAGTGTAAAAGGCAGGAATAAAACTGTAACCTTGCTTGAAATATTGAAGAAATGTGTCTTTGACGGAAGTTTTGGAAGGTCATCTTTCACTCACTTAGATATTCACAGTAACAGAGATTCTGACATAGTTAAGTGCACATACCACCATATCTAAGATTCTTTCCTGCATTGATTGTTGATTCCTTCTGGAGGATAAATTGCATTGGGCCCAGAGAATGCCACGAAAACGTGACTCCCTTCAGGAGCTACGTGCTGCCTGCAGTAGGAAGTGGTCATAATAATGTGTCTCTGTGTCCTTCTCTGTAATAATGTCCATCCTTCGGGTCCTGAATGAATCTGAGCTCTGTGTAAAATCAGTGGACATCGAGAGAATGCATGTAAATCATAGTAATAGCAGAGACAGCGCTATTGGCGCTATAGACATTAAAACCACCCCATAAACTTCTTCTGCTGTATTTCTTTGTCTATTGATCTGGTGAAATCAATCGTTTAAAATGATGTCGTTTGACACGATCATGTGATGTATTATTGGTGTTTTGATGAATTGGATTTATGATGAGACAGTTCCAGCTTTTGCAGCTGACTGCTTTATACACTCATCATCAAAAGCTAGAGTAGCTGCACAAATAGCTGCACCCAGAAGGAATCAACCGACAGGAATGAAACTTGGTGGGTGAGTCTGACATCGTGAGACATGCGATTGACTCAAGTTGTATGTCGTCCGCACACATGACGTAAGCAAGGATGAGCCTTATGGCTGTACCTGACTGACCCAAAAGCCACGACTGCAGACATTCATTGAGCAGTGATGCCCTCCATGAGTAATCGTGTTAGTGCCAGCACCATTGGCAGACGGCTGCACGACGCAGGACTACATGCACGCAGACCGTTACCACAACTCCCCTTAACACTCCCCTTCAGTGACGAGTGCCGCTTTTGTCTTGGTGGAGACGACCAACGAATCCGTGTGTGGAGGCACCGTAGTCAACACCAAGACGGTTTGTTGTCATGCATCACAGGTCCATAGGGCCTCCACCCCACCACACAATCTGCAGGAACTGTGTGAGAATATTCAAGCTGCATGGGATGGATTATCACAGGACACCATTAGGAACCTCTACGACTCCATGCCGAGACGTCTGGCATGTTGGGTTAGCAAACATGGCGGCCCAACACCATACTGAGAGACACTACTTCTGTATGTGTAGCTCAATAAATATTGATCATATCAGTCTAAATGTTTCATCATTTATTGTTCCTGGTAACCTTTATCTTCCTTCCCAATATCACTGCAACCCCACCCTTCCTTCTGGGTGCAGATATTCTTTTGGTGAATTATGCAACTCAAGTGCAATTTAGCTTTTCGGGCAGTTCCATGTACTTTCACAGTGTAAAGACTGTCTAAGCTTTGAGGTACAGAGAGGATGATACAGCATATCAAAAAATACCAGCTGCTAAGTAATCAAATGCATTGCATGCAAGTTAGATGGCATTTTAATTGCTTTGTGTAACTGTCAAGTTGCATGGACATTATGTTGCATGCAACTCACAACATGCAACTTGTTGCATGAAAGTTTCAGAGTGTAAAGCCGGCCGGAGGGCATAAAACCGTGGAAATGTCTATCTCTGGTCTAGTCACTGGGGCTGCTGTGGACATTAATGGGAAAGAAGCAGTGCAGCATTATGAGGCCAGTGACATTTCCTTCTAATTAAGCCTGTCCTTTATGTGAGTGTGCGCGTTACAGCCTCTGTAGCCAAAAGTGCGTCTCTGAGTGGGTGTACGTGTGTGTGTGTGTGTCACAGTGTAACGAGATGTTTACTGTGTGTTCTGTGTGTGTGTGAGAGATGAACTTGTGGCCTCAGTAGCTGACCATGTATGTGTAAGAAGATACAGCCTATTCTAAGTGTGTGTGTGTGTGTGTGTGTGTGTGTGTGTGTGTGGGTGTGTGCTGAGGACTTGGAGGTTACATTCAATTACTGCTTCGGGGCCACGGACAGATTCACTATGCACCCCCCCCCCCCACCCCCCCAACCCTTTTTTTTTTTCCCAACACTCTCAGCATGTTAATAATCATGCCAGACAGATCCAGGCTTGCAAAGATTAGGGCTATCAGAGCCGAGCCTTCATTAAGAGTCTGACCAGCACTTAACTAATCTGAGAAAGCAGGAAGTGATAGATACCCAAACCCATTTGTTAAGACCTGCTCCGTTTTCCTGGAGCTAATGACTGAATGAATACTGCGGTAACACACAAGTCAATGAGTCATACAAACAGGCTTGAGTGAATTTGTTGAAGAGGGAGACGAAGGTTTACTATAGATTATACCACCTGCAGTGGCACTCGGCATACGATTGTTGGCCCTGACAATACTAAAAGTGTCTAGTTGTAAGCTTTTGTGTTTAAGGTGGTAGTAACTTCAGGCTCCTGCAGATGGAGCTGCATGAGGATGATGGGGCTATAAATACCTGTGGGGTGTGAGTGACGGGATCCATAGACTGAGAAGAGGTGCTACAGTGCAGTGAATGTCTTGTTCCATTTGTGGAAAATGGCTCCAAAGCAGATGTTAATGATTGGCTAAAAGGAGTGACTGCATTTGGGTGTGCCAAAGACCATAGTGTGAAGGAAGTAGCTGAATCTGCAGGTGCATGGAAGTGCACGGCCATACGGGTCTACCAGCAGTGGCTAAAATTCCAGTCTACATGGAATTCTCCTCGGAATTGTGCCAGGGAAGGCATCCACCAAATCTGGACAAACTGTGCAATTCTTTGATGCAAGAGTGTCTGAACATCGATGTGGCCTACATCCAGAAACTCGTCCAGTCCATGTCAAATCCAGTCATGTATTAAAATTATTGGTGCTCATGGAGGGATTACATACTATTAGGTATGTTTCAGTCACAGGGGGCTCATTTTTTTGCCCAGTTATTTATAATTTTGTTGTTTCAGTAAGGCAGACGTCTACCAACCGGTCCCCAGGACCCCCTAAGACCGTCAACAGTAACCTTACAGTAAGCTTACAATGCAAAAGGGTGGAGCAAAAATGCAGTAAGAAATATTCTTTTATATATATATATATATATATACCTAGTGTTAGCTAGGGCTGAGGGGACCTATTATTAGTAGCACTACTGAGGCTGCTAGAAACTTTTTGTACTATATGAAACTAAAAAAAGTTTTATATAAAAATTTATATAAAAATGAATCCACTATCCAATAGGACTCTGAGCATGTAGCAGACAACATGCACGAATAGGGAGCCAATGGGCTAGGCCGCCTATGTACATTTTCCCCCAAAAATATCACTGGATCTTCTGAGTTACGTGGTCATTAAAAATTCTTATGTCCTTGGTAGAGTTATATGTACTCAACAAATTTAATGTTTCTCAAGTGAACTTAGTTATGCACATGTTCATGTAACTTAAAGTACCATCACATGGAAAACTGTATTTACATTAGGATATTTGAACAAGGAAAGTTCCTCAAACACCGTTGTCTCCTCATTCTAATACAAATCCCACACATGCAAAAGAGGGTGGTAAAACAGGCCAACTCCGAAATCTTAAACTTACGCCCCCGAAATGTGCATACAACAGAGCAACGGCAATGAAGGCTATGGAGGCGACGGAGGCTATGTGCAGAAACCTGCTGTCGGAACTTTCATACGCCTTCTGAGGAACCGAACTGTCAGTGGGCATGACTGATGTTCATCTTTGTGCAAAGCTGAAATTAGCTTCCTATTTTCTAGCTTCTAAATCCAATGTTCCGTTCCACCTTAAGTGCTACAGCTTCTAAAGGCACCAGAATTAAACTGTTACACCAGGAACTTTAAATCCAAGTTGCTAGTTTACTCTACACATTTCACTCTGATGAGTTTCTCAAACCTAAAGATTCACTTAATGAAGATGTTTCCCACATGCACCATGCAAAAACAAGGGCCCAAACATGAACCAACTTAACTTGATTAACGACTTTACTGGTCCTTTTATGCCACTCTAAAACACAGAACTAGGCTAATCAGCTAGCTAGTTATCTTACTTGCCGTTTAGCTTATTGACTGTTTTGAACCGATATATTGGTCTACTCTGCACACTCACACACACGTCTACATTTGCACAGAACCGTGTATAGAATCAAACACAGCTTTTATTTTTCTCTGTCGAGCGTTAACATGAGCAGAAACACTTGTTCTGTGGTCGCTAGCATAAGCGCTAATAGCGTTAGCTTCTTCTACGCTTGATGTAGTAATGCGCTCTACAGAGTAATAACTCGATCACACATCATCACACCGTGCTAGTTTACACTCTGAGCTCTTATTGGTGTATAACAGTGCTGGTGGAACTTCGTCTTCATCTGGGGAGTATAGGATGCACTAAGCTGTGATTAGCTTCAGCAGCTAATGTTAGCAAACACAGAGGATCCTCGGTGCTAACAGAACAGCTCTGCCTGCTTTAGAAAGCTGGAAAACGGGAAAAATGTAAGTAAATTCATTACATACACGGGCATATTTCACATTACAGCCTCAAACACAACTTAATTCGACTGTTATTGACAATGTTTTTTATTGTAGATTTTGGGACAAACGGAGCTACTTCCGTTCAGTGTGCGGATTCTCTACCTGGAAGGGTCTTGAAGCCGTCTGTTTACAAACAGGGTTCGTTATATTCTAGGGCCACATCGTAGGGTGTAAATGGGCGGGTAAAAAACCATCTAGTCATTTTTCACCTCAAAAAAAGTCACATACTCTTAATGTAGATATCAGAGAACAACTTAAAAAAAGCTGGTTTAGTTAATTTATGCAATGCTACATCTGCATAGTTTAATTAATGTGCTGGACAGTTGCTGGAACTACTTGCAGAGCAGCAGGGCACAATGGCAACTCATTCCTACAGCCAACATCAATGAGGTATGGAAGCCCATTTCTGCCACTTAAAAAAAAGCCATATAGTAAGTCATAATTATGAGAAAGTAAGTAATAATTGAGATGCTTAGTCATAATTATGAGATACTAAGTCAGAATTATGAAATAGTAAGTCATAGTTATGAGATGCAAAGTCATAATTATGAGATAGTAAGTCATAATTAAGTAATAGTAAGTCAGTTATGAGATGCTACGTCATAATTATGAGATAGTAAGTCAGAATTATGAAATAGTAAGTCATAGTTATGAGATGCTAAGTCATAACTATGAGATAGTAAGTCAGAATTATGAGATAGTAAGTCATAATTATGAGATGCTAAGTCATAATTATGAGATAGTAAGTCAGAATTATGAAATAGTAAGTCATAGTTATGAGATGTGAAGTCATAATTATGAGATAGTAAATCATAATTATGAGATGCTAAGTCATAGTTATGAGATGCTAAGTCATACTATGAGATAGTAAGTCAGAATTGTGAGATAGTAAGTCAGAATTATGAGATGCTAAGTCATAATTATGAGATAGTAAGTCATAATTATGAGATAGTAAGTCATAATTATGAAATAGTAAGTCATAATTATGAGATGCTATATAGTCCTTTTTTCTTTAAGTGGTGGAAACGGTCTTCCACAGTGAGGCCTGCTGATTAACCAAACAAGCACTACAGTAAAGCTGGCAAGTCACTGTATTTCATTGAAACGACATAACTGACTCAGTTTCGCTCATTTGCGTTTGCTGTGAAATATGAAAGACAACAAAGCAACTTTTTAATGTTTTGCATGTAAGTAAACCGAATTTGATGATGTGCGTGAGAAATTTCCTTNATTTCATTGAAACGACATAACTGACTCAGTTTCGCTCATTTGCGTTTGCTGTGAAATATGAAAGACAACAAAGCAACTTTTTAATGTTTTGCATGTAAGTAAACCGAATTTGATGATGTGCGTGAGAAATTTCCTTAAGCTAAACTGAACTGTGGCAAGGAATTACAGTTAGGTTGCTTGGTGCTCCGACACACCTTTAATTGCCAGCACAAACGAGATCCTCACTCTGTTAAACACCATGCAGAGGGTGCTAGCTTTTTTTATGTACAGGTAAAAGAGCCAAATGTCTCAGGAACACTCTGTTCCACCGTTCAATCATTTAGATAGTCTTGTCTAATGGCTGCACTGAGGGACAGAGCCGTCTGAAGGGCCTGTGAACTTTGTCTTTCGTGAAGTTCACTGGCATTACCTGCAATATTGTAATTAGAGGTAATTAGAAGATGATATGCAATGCAATTCATACTAGTAGTAATAATCGCACCAACTTGCAGGTGTAGGACATATGATGGCATGGTCAGTGGTGTCAAATATAATACGGCATAAGTGCATGTAATGATACCCAAGTCTGTATTGCTCAAATTGATGAACAGTTTTAGAAAACAAACTGGAGCAAAAGATGAGCTACAGTCTGACACGGTACACCTGTACACTGGATGTGATGTATGTGGAGCAGTAGGCATTTAGTGGAAGTTCTAAGTAGGAGGTTCTAATAAAGTGGATGGTGGGTGTACAGCAGCAGCATTATAGTTACTCTGAACCAAGTTCTCTCTCTGCCTTCTCTGTTGCTGTCTCTATCAGTTATCTCAATACTGTTACATGAATAAATAAATACACCAATAAATGTAATGTAATTTAACTGATGTAAACATTTTGGTACCATTTTAGAATAAGGCTAAACATAAAGAGTTTATTAATGGTTATTAAATAAGTCATAAACACTTTATAAAGTGTTAAATTAATCATCAGTTATACCACATTAATAAAAAGTGAACTCTTCCATGTCATGATGATTAATATGTATTGAAGCTGACAGATTTAATTTAATGCAGGCTGATGGAAAAGGCAACATAAGATCAGTAAACATCAAAATCTGAGCTTTAACAGTATAACACAAAGTGGGTTCACTGTTAGACTAACAACAGTTCATCATTTCCTTTCTTATGTACACTCACCATCAAATAAATAGCTGCACCCAGCAGGAATCAACCGACAGGAATGAAACTTGGTGGGTAGGTTTGACATCATAAGACAAATGATTCAAGTTTCATGCTCGTCTATGCATGTGATGTAATTTAGGACTGGCCTTATTGCTGTACCTGACTGACCCAACAGCCACGATTCCAGACATTCAGCGAGCAGTGATGCCCTCCATGAGTCATCCTGTTAGTGCCAGCACCATTGGCAGACGGCTGAATGACGCAGACCGTTACAATGACTGCCCTTAACACCACGTCAGCGTCACCAAAGACTGCAATGGTGTTGTGCCAGACTGTCATGGAGTGACTCAGAACGGCAGCGGGTCATCTTCAGTGATGAGCCCCGCTTTTGTCTTGGTGGAGACGACCAACGAATCCATGTGTGGAGGCACTGTGGTCAGCGCTAAGATTAACTGTTTGTTGTCACGTGTCACACATCCAGAAGGCCTGGTGTCACTCCACCTTCACCCCTACTGCACAATCTGCAGGAACTGTGTGAGAATATTCAAGCTGCATGGGATGGATTATCACAAGACACCATTAGGAACCTCTACAACTCCATGCCGAGACGTCTGGTGTGTTGCGTTAGCAAACATGGCGGCCTGACTCAATGCTGAGAGACACTACTTCTGTATGTGTAGCTCAATAAATATTGTCCATTTCAGTCTAAATTGATCTTCATTTATTGTTCTTGGTAATCTTTATCTTCCTTCCCAATAGCACAGCAATCCCACACTTCCTTCTGGGTGCAGCTGTTCTTTTGACAATGAGTGTTATAACCACTTATTAATGTGTTTAGGGTGTTTATGACCTAATTAATAATCATTATGAAACTCCAAAGAGTTTAAAAAGTTTAGTTTAGGAAGGTGATTACTGTTTACCTCTATTAAGGAAACATCTATTGTCACTGTCACTTCAGCATGATTAGTTTAGCATGCTGGTGGTTTGCTGTTTGCCAACGAGGGAGCTGTTGTGTTTTAAGTGCATCTACAAACTGCAGGCTAAGATGTCTCAAGAAAGCATTCAGTCACACGTGACGCTTAAGTCAAATTTTTAAACCTTATGGGGAAAGTAGCATACTCAGAGTGAACGTATCGCTTTCCCCCTTTGCAGTCACGCTGGTGTAGGAGGCTCTCCATTATAGCCATATCTCTGTTCGGTAATTAAACTTCCCCCATTGCTCCAAAGGAGTAGTGTAAGCAACAATGAAATCTAATTAAAGGCAAGAGAAAGAAGCCGAAACTCAGAGCCGGTGTTTACAGAGTGTAATGGAGAGAGTCTTTAGGAGGAGATCATAGGAGTCGTATAAGCCTATCTGGAGCAGACTCCTCACAGTCGCAGTAAACACAAGAGCATCTCTTCTTTGGTTTGTTGTTCCGAAAAAAAGAGCACGTGGTCTTAGATTAATCTGACCTTTGTTTTAATGTCACAGATAATGTCATGGGTCACTCTGCTGCTTATAATCATTCCGTCGTTTGTCCGCGTGTGTCCGTTCGTCTCCTTAATTCGCCCTCTCCCCGTCTTGGAGGCACGGAGAGACCCAAACACACAGACAAGTAAACGGTACACAGTGTGATGCAGCTAAGGGTCCTCCAGGGATCCTCTACCACTCGGCATAATCAAGACAAATCACCCAGCTGATTTTTCTAAAGAGAATGCCCTTCCACAAACGCCAGCAGCTTTGCGGAGATGAGAAATCTTTGCCGGGAGATGGAAGCAGGTTCTCGGGGGCAATTCTTAAAGGTTCCTTATGGAAACTGTCAGCCTCCAGGCTCTGAGTGATCATGTCTTTATTTGAACAGAGTTTTCTATGTGATGTTTGTAGCAGTTCCCTTTAGGAGTGCAGATCACAGCTTGCTAAATATAGGCCTGCGAAAACTCGAGTAACTCAGAAAAGTACACCGCATGTGCTTCTCTTTGTTAAAGGCACGTTAAACATGAATTCATCCAACAAAGCACTTTCATCCAGCCTTCAAAATAACTCACTCCCAAGACTTTTAGATTGAGCTCCAGTAGCTCTTGCTATTGCAATCTAAAGCTAGAATTTAAAGGAGACATATTATGCTCAATATTCGTAATTTTGGTTTTGGGATCCACTAGAACAGATTTACATGCTATAGAT
Organism: Semaprochilodus insignis; assembly: GCA_034552555.1. Lineage (NCBI taxonomy): Eukaryota > Metazoa > Chordata > Actinopteri > Characiformes > Prochilodontidae > Semaprochilodus > Semaprochilodus insignis. The sequence goes on along the minus strand of CM067483.1, from coordinate 5,314,448 downwards.
CTACATCTCTATTCACCCTCTGTCTAAAATGCTCTGTTAGAGCTTCTGGGGCTTAAAAGCTCCGTCTCACGATGAGCCTAGTGTGCTTGGATTGGCTGACTCACTCACTCTGTTCTGACTAGTCAACCATCTGAGTTCATCTTGCTACAAGTGGTTTTTCTTACAATGGCGTCAGTTCTGCTGNNNGCGTCAGTTCTGCTGAGTCCGATCCTAGAGGTCTGGTAGAAGTAGGTGGACCTGATCCATTTTCACAAGCTAGACTGGAGCAGGTTTTAGAATGTCAGCTTCTTACTGCTTTAGCTCTCTGTGCATTGTGTGAGGGTGTGCCAAGCTTGCTGGTAGGTGGGCACTATGAACTGTGTTACTAGATGTTACTAGATGATTGCAGTCTTTGGTGACGTTGACGTGGTGTTACAGTCTGCGTGCATGTAGTCCTGCGTCGTGCAGCTGTCTGCCAATGGTGCTGGCACTAACAGGATGACTCATGAATGTCTGCAATCGTGGCTGTTGGGTCAGTCAGGTACAGTGATAAGGCCCGTCATTGCTTACGTTGCATGTCTCAGGATATCAAACCTACCCACCAAAGTTTCATTCCTGTCGGTTGATTCCTTCTGGGTCTTCTGAGTCTGGATCTTGCTCTAGAGACTACTGCAGCACCACTGTAGGTTGCAAGTAGGCAGGTTTACAGCATGCTGGGTACATTTTTCATGTTGGCCTGAGCGCCCCTTTATTAATGACAATGTCTATCCTGGTTTAGCTCTCATTTTTTAAATATTTGAAATATGTACATAATAAATCTGTGATAAAGACAGTCTGTCTCATCTACTGATCTCGATGTGCTGTCAGATACAGGGCTTAAGAAAATTCGGTTTGCTTCCTAAATGGCATTTTGATTCCTATATGGCATTTTGGTTCTAATCCAGTGGTGTTAAATGACACCTGAAGTCGCTGTGTTGGCATTATGTAAATGTTTCATAGACCGCCTTCACAAATTCATTTTTGACAGTGTAGGCCATTTGGTGCTTGCAAATGTACAACGATAACATCCTTTAGAAGACACTGTTTCCAGTATTTTAGTGGCTGTTGTGAAATGAAGTGCAAATTACCTCCACAGGCTTCTTTCCACAATGCACAGTTCACTTATATGCAACTGTAAGCATGAAAAAGACTCATCAGCAACAACTTTGTAATGTATCCAGTGAAACGTTTAGGCATAAATGACTGACTATGTAAATATGAATTAGGGTTGCGCAGTATATCGTTTCAGCATTGTGATTAGAATGCACACATGTGCAAAACTCACATCGCAGGACGTGCAGTGTTCAGTAAGACAGATTAAATGAAACTATGTCATGCTACAGTTTTTTGCTGCTTGATACCAAAGAAAAAATAGTCTTCTTCCTGGACTCTGAGTTAAGGCTTCTCGGTTAGACAGAGAAAAGCAGTCCCAACGAGTGAGTGTATATTGAGGCCACAAATTAATATACTGAGGGCTCAAGTTGCTACAATTTAGTATATTGAGACCAAAAAAATACTGTACTGAGGCCAGTAATTACTACTGTACTATAATGGCACAAATTAATATACGAAGGCCACATGATACTATATTGAGGTCATTTTTTAGTATATTGAGGCCACAAAATAATATATTGAGGCAAAAAATGTATATAATGAGGCCAGGAATTACTGTACTGAGACCACAAAGCACTATACTGAGGGCACAAATTAATATAATGAGACCACGAGTTATTGTATTGAGGCTGCAAATGACTATATTGAGGCCACGAGTTATTACTGTATATTGAGACCAACAAGTAATGTTTTGAGGGGACGAATTCATATATTATATAGTAACTGTATATTATATAGTCACTTTAGGAGCCCCGTAATCCGTGATCACAAAAACGTGGATTAAACCTTCAGCAGTTGTCTGTACTGTGTGTGTGTGTGTGTGTGTGTGTGTGTGTGTGTGTGTGTGTGCGTGTGCGCAGCCTGTGCGCTCCAGCAGCTCCACTGCAGTCTGCCTCCCTCGGCACATCGCCCATGCAGCTCCCAGAATGCAACGCGAGGCTGTCATGGCCGCTCACTGATGACACTTGTGGCACATGGGAAGGAATAAACACATTTAAAACAGCTTAGACGAGCCCACCGTTAAACCTGCAGAGCGTCCGGACGGCTCGGATTTAGCGTCGAAAGTCCCCCGGTGACGGTCTCAACGCGTGTCCCGCTGTGGTGAGTGCAGACGAGCGGCCGCTTACCGGAGAAATGCCGCTGGAGGTGGAGGCGCCTGTGCTGAGGAGCTTTCTGCTGGAGAAGGAGCGCTGCGAGTGGGACCAGAGCATCTTCGGCAGCGGAGGTAGGAGGACTTCAGTCGGTCCCTGCGTCTTTTACGGCGCCTGGGGGGGGGAATAAATAGCGACATGCGCCGCAGGGTTTCAGGTATAGCGGTGGATGTTAACGGCGGAGGCGCGCGGAGAGGTTTTTAAATAGGTAGCACGCGCTTCTGTAATGGGTGACGGAGCGGAGCGCTCGCGGAGAGAGGTTTGAATGAGCAGCGCGAGGAACGTTTAACGGTCACTTTGGTTTTCGGTTAGTTCAGATAGTGGGGTTTCATACAGCGTGTTAGCGGTTAGTTGAAAAAAGCGGAGATGCTTAAACCCACTGGCTAGCTGGAGTTGCGTGTAAAACACGTATGTGTCAGTTAGCTAAGTTGGCTAGGTATTTGGCCATCGGATATTGGGTGGATGTGCTGCTCTTTAAACCCGCACGAGTCTTTTAAACGCTTTATTAACGGAGCTGGACCGCGTTAGATAGCTGAGGCAGCGTGTGTAACGTTGACGCTAGCTGCCACAAGACTGGTGGCCAGGTCGGTAGCCACTCCTGTTATGATGGCCGGTGGCTCTGAGAACCTCTTTGAAGTCATAACGTAACGTTAGCTTATGATTGTGGGGTTGTCTGCCGACTGAGTGGCACAGTATATCAGCTGGAGGACGTAGTGTTTCCAGAGCTACCAGTGGAAACTTGCCGCTAGCATGCTAAGCTAGTTCGCTAACGTGAGAGAGAGCTCAGCGCCTCACGTGCTGCGCGCTGAATGTGCTGAGATGTGAGTGTGCCGCGGTGCTCGCTCGGTGCGCTTCGTAAAGCGGTAGCTCCCGTTACACAGAGTCCAAACGGGCTGTTACCGAGCCGTGCTGTAAGGTTCTAGATATCCATGTATGTGCAGTACGTGTTCTGTGTCTTAGGCTACTTGTTTTTGACAGCTGGTCTATACAGCATCTCTCGTGTTTTGGTTTTATTCGCGGGGCTGTGAGGAGATCTCACCGCGTTTGTGGGCGTGAGGTAAGTGTGCCGTTCAGCTCCGAGCTAGCGGGGATGCCCGCAGCTCCCTACGGAACATTCTGTCACAGCTTTATTATGTTTTATGACTTTATAAGAGTGAATATCGCCTTCTACTTACTACACGGTTTGTGGCTGGACGGCAGGATGATGTTATGACAGCCACGTAGACGACGTGTGTAGATACGGAAGGAACGTAAACACGGGTAGTATCACGCTAATTGTAAACGCTGTCATGTTATAAAATGCCACTATATACGCCTAATGGTTCGGTTTCGCTCGTTTTCATTGTTTTCTCGTACTCATTTCCAGTCTCCCTCCCTCCTTCTCTCTCTCTCTTTTTTCTGTTCTACCCCCTCCTTCTCGAGCTCATCCAGCCATCGCACACTTTCCATTGAAAGCTGCTCCTGCCCGTGTTCCGCCGTAGACCGCGACTGAAGTATTTACATTTCCGAGGCCGGTGAGCTATTTTTGGCCTGTCCTCGTTCAGCCAAGTTAATTCACTACAGTTTCTCCTCAGAAGAAGTACTTGAAATGAAATGAAGTGACAGCAAACGCGTAAAAATAGCTGCGCCTTCTTTCCCTGAATAATCACAGTCTCTTTTTTGACATGCTTATTTTTAAACGTGCCCACTTCGACCCTTTCCTGTCATGCATCCTACTTTTGTCAGCTCTTGAAACACGTCTTCTGCTAGATCGGCCAGTTATAGCCCTGCATTTCATTGTCACGTCTTTAAAATATGACTGTATGCGGTAGGTGGTTCGTTACTTGCATTTTCAGTCACAACTCTTGGTCGTGTCCTCAGTTTGCTTTATTTTGCCCTGTCTCTTTTGCTTTTAGTGTTCCAGTCCTCCGTCTTCCTTAAGTTCTTACACCCATCCCTCTTTTTCTGTGCTTTCTGCCTCTCCAGCTCCATCAGTGTTTCTCAACCCTGTTCCTGGAGGTGCTCTGCCCTGCTCATTTTAGTGGATCCCCTGCTTTAACACACCCCCTGCAACTCTGGAAGGGCTTGTTAATGAGTCGGTAAGTTGAATCCGGTGTGTTGGGAGCAGTGAAAACATGCAGGGCAGGGTGCCTTCAGGACCAGGGTTAAGAAACGCTGTTCTACATACTCTTGCTCTTTCCTACTGGTTAACACACCAGCCTTCCCTTTCCCTCCTCCTCTATCTGTAGAGTAGAGGTTTGCGTGGGACTGGTTTTTGTAATCCCGCTCCCTCCCGCTCCCATCGATTACATTTGCCAAGCTCCCGCCCGGAACGTAGACATTTCAGACCGCTCCCTCCGTACAAGGGTAAATGACCGCCAATACTTGATATGCTTTATTCACAAATGATTTTCTTGACTAAAAATGGCTGTCATATCTCAGATTTGCCTTTAGTCGGCTTACCTGTGGTGTTTTGGTCTTTCCTTAGAGCAACTGAGACCAACTGACCAACCAAAAGGCTCTTCCGTTTCTGTAGCACAGTCATGTGGTGTTCCTTTTGATTGGTTGCTTCACAGGTCTTTAGGAAGACTTTCCTATAGATTGCTTAGCTGCTTTCATTTTCTGTTAATCATACACAGTCGAGTCACATTATATATCCAGAGCTAATATCCAGTAACCGCCGTGTGCAGCACGGACAGCAGCTAGACGGGGTGGGAGTGACTCAACAAGGTCCTGATGGGTTGTCACAGGTATCTGGAGCCATGCTGACTGCAGTGCGTCCCACAGCTGCTGGAGGGTGCGTGGGGGAGGATCCATAGAGCAAACACAATGATCAAGGTGCTCTCACAGATGCTCAATTGGGTCCCACAGAAGTCTGGGGAGTTAGGGGGCCGGGGTAGTACTCTTTCAACCAATGTTGGTCTACCAGGCATGGTGTACGCACAGGTTAACCAGTGCTTTGTGGAGGTGGTCATACAACGTAGCCCTAGTAAGTATTTGTAGCTGCTCGGGGCATACATGCTGTCTAGTACCATGTTAGCAAGTTTCACGCTTGGCTGTGTGTGTGAGACATAAGCATTATGGACCGTAACCTTAATTTGTCTTAGTTCCTCCCAAGAAAAAAAAAAACACTGTAGGCATCCAAAAATTAAATACTGGATATCTACGTAATGAACGAATATCCAGTTATTGAATTGGATATTTGAGTCCAGATTTATTATTTATTGTTGTGGAGGGTCATTCTACATGTAGAAACGTATGCATTGAATTGGTTAACTGCCTGCTCCTGCGCATGACATTGATATTTAATTCTGTGCCGCAAGATACTGTGAGTATCACATAGTCATGCAGGAATGCAGACCTCTGCTTTAGAGCCCGGGTGGTGCATGAATGCATGTGACAAGCTGTATTAGAGATTGCTGTGGAAAATGGACTTGAAGAACAAGCTGTCACTTGTATGACCACAATGAATTTGTATTGTGTAAACCCTTTGTCATATGTATGGAAAATTACAGCTTATTTTGTGGCAGAATATCTTGACTGGTAGCATGTTTGATTAGTTTTGACAAGATGTACATGCAATCAGACTTCACAGCATTGCTGACCAAACGTTTGGGTAAAAATGTGGTAAATTGAAATGTCGGAACAGTGTCTGTACTGATTGATAAAGTCGTGGAGAAGAAAGATTGATACATTTGTACTCTAAATGAATTATGTTGTAGGAAAACTTCACACTGTTTGTGTTTTGTCGTTTAGATGGAGGTGCACTGCTGCAGTATGTGTTTGAGGGGGATTTTGAGGCGGTACTGCTCAGTCCCCAGGTGCTGGATTTACTCGCTGGAGCCCCAGAGGAGGGAGAGAGCATCGAGGCTTACCTGGAGCGACGGGTCCTCGTCTATGTTAACAGTGCCACAGAAGTCCAGAGAAGTGACAGGTGAATACTGTGAACAGCCAACAGGATAGTTGAGATTTGTTGCTAAAGGTGTAAAAAAAAAAACTGCACATTCATAGACATTGCTGTTATTATTTTGCTGTTAGTTACAATAACTGACAGTTTTTTTTTTTTTTTAATCGTTTAAGCCTTTGTTCATGTTTTGTAAAGAAATGTGTCTTACATGGAAAACTACAGCACAAGAGTGAGAAGGGTTAATGCTTAATGTAAGTTGCATTGTGCTTAAAGAAACACTTATGTTTTTTACATCCATGTATGTGTGTATGTATGTGTGTGTGTGTGTGTGTGTGTGTGTGTGTGTGTGTGTGTGTGTATATGTATGTATATATATAGATAGATAGATAGATAGATAGAGAGAGAGAGAGAGAGAGAGAGAGAGAGAGAGATCATCTACTTGTTTAAGCTATGACCTATCGACCTTCACGTTCAGGTTGTAGCCTCTACTGCAGTGGCTGAGGTTTCTATTGAGTACATCGGAGTCCAAAAAAACTACTGAATTATCGTTCTAGCGCCTTTCTTGTGATGTTCTAATGTTGCCTATCTAGCTAATGTTGGCACCCACTGGCAAATGGACCCTTTCTGGATACCCTTGATATATACTGTGTGTTTTATAGGGCGTATCTTGCTATGAAGCCACAACGCTGTGTATTGGTTGTCAGACTTGCTGGTCAGACAAGGGCTGACAAAGACAGCTAGCCAGCTAAGTTGGGGCCAAAACCAGTTAGGTAGCTAAGACAGAGCTAATCCTAGCTGTCTTTGCTTAAGATGGGTAGCACATTAAACAGCTAACAACCGGAACGTGAAGATGTGGGTTTGTAGCAAGAAACACCACACAACCCATAGTCTATATGAAGGAGATCTGCAAATGACCAGTTTGGTGTTTGCCAATGGGTACTAACGTTAGCTAGATTAGGTAGCTAGCTAACATTAGAGTCCAGTGGCACCAATCTTTGTTTTTCTTCATCTGTTTAAGCATTGTAACTTAGTAGTAACTGAGCAGTTTTTGGACTTCAAACAACAAGGAACACAGAACTGCAGCAGTAGAGGCTTCTATATATATATAGTGTGTATGTGTGTATATGTATATGTGTGTGTATGTATGTATGTATGTATGTATGTGTGTGGACTATTATAACTGGAGTTATATGCAAGAAGAGCATATGAGGATGGAGAGTGGGAGTGAAGCAATGTGATTTTTTTGCTCAGAGTGGCTTATGTGCTAGTCAGTCTACTATCACTCCATCCCGTGAGCCAGACAGTCCACCCCCCCCCCCCCACTGCCTACCTATGGGGGACATTAGCTTGGACTGTCTTTCTAAGGTTTCCAAAAAAAAGCCTGTGTAGCACAAAATGTTTAAATGGTCTTTTAATTAATAACACCCATAAATTGTTTAATTCGTGCAAGAAAATGTGTAGTGTCTTGTTAGTACTGAAATAATTCATATGAAATAATTATCGTAAGAATGCGTCATCTGGAGCTAACCTGGGGCGCCTTTCCTCTGACATGTGAGCAAGAAGCGAGTGAAGAGCGGGAAATAGAAAACTTGGAGATGTGCTGGACTGGAGTGATTGCAGAAATGCTGCCATTTCCCACACTCTACTCACATGATGAGTATGTTGAGATGTAAAATTGATGAAGTTATAACAATAAAAGTATAACATTTAATGAGAAGTTACTGTTTTACTGATTTAGTTCTGAAACATCCTTTACATTTTGCCACAATTTGTCATTTAGCAAAAATCAGGAAAAAGTCATGACACATGAAGTTGCTAATACAACATATAAATTGAATGTAATTCATTGTGTAACTGACCAGGATATGTAATATGTGATTACATTATTGCGTTTATTCCTATTGCAAGTAATAACTCTTAACCACAAAGGGTTAAAGGTGCCTTGTGCCCAATTGTCTGCCTCAAAATGGCTTTTAAAATGGATCATAAAATGTTAGGAAATGTTAAATGACAGTCATTTGTCACTGTAGCGCTTTTTATTATTTTTTAAACGACTTTCTGATGGATTAGTCCCTTGTAGCCCATTATAGTCAGAATAGACTCTGATTTGCAGTCAGCCACATGTTCCTTAACCTACATGTCCACTGATATTGGCTGCTGGCATATAGTAGATTCATACAAAATCATGGCTAGGCAGATATTGAGATTTACACTGCCGTCTTGGGCCACCCAGTCAGTGAATCTTGCAGCCAGAAGAATTTGTGGCCAGAATTATAGAAACATGTTTACTGTTTGTTAAATTTATGAAATGCATGTGTATTTACTGTCAAGAAACTTCCTTTAGTACCAAATCCAGGAACATTGCTGTCGTGTTAGCTGTTGTGGTGGTTACATGTTGTGCATTCAAACAAAATGTGATTTGATGCTGTAATTATATGTTTAACCAAATGGACCTTTAATCTGGGACTGGGAGGGTGTACAGTAGTGGGTTTGTTATTAATGGTAGATTTGGTGGCTAATATGTGAAGAATCAGCTCCTCTTGGAATTTGTTAAAAGACTAAAGCAAGTGGCCTCTGTTGGCTCCTGTGTAGCCCTCCTGTAGTAAGACTGTGCTATATACTGTTTCAGTATTATCATCCAGAGGTTTATTATCCTGGCTCAAAATGAGGCAGGCGCGGTACCATCCTGATCATGTGCACGCGCATCGTGGCTTCAACTGGCTCAAACAAAAACTTCTTACAAGCAATGTATTTTAGGAGATTTAATAACTAATTTAATTGAAGAAAATGACGGTTATCTTGTTCAAGAGTGTTTCATAAAAATGTGTCCTGTTCAGCTTTCAACATTTCAATCAGTTACAACATAAAAACAGTGCGCTATAGTTAACAAACGTAAAAGTTAATAAAACAAATACATTAAATCCAGTTTATTCTGTTTTTGCATATTTGTCACATCTACATGTTTCAGACCATCAATTTACTTTTGAAATTAGACAAAGTACCCAAGTAAACACAAAATGGTGTTTTTATTTCATTTGCTGGCCCTATTTGAAAAAGTAACTGTCCCCTTAGCTATTAATCAACCAGATAACCAGTCAAATTCAATTGACTATTGGGTTCAGTTTCACTGCCACACCCAGATATAATCGCTCCCAGACCTGCTGAATCTAAACATCACTGAAATAGAACCTGTCTGGCAATGTGAAGAAGCTAGGTCTCACAAACAGCGCACAATGTCACTTTGTAAAGAGAATTAAAAGCAAGTCCAAACAAAGTCATTGATTGCTAAAGCTCTGGGGTCTTAAAAATGCATTGCATGTTATTGCAAAAATTTTATTGCAGTTATTTCTGGGACAACCATTTGTTAGGTTTAGGGGGCAGTTACTTTGTCACATGGATGATGCAGATATTTAATAAATATTTATCTTCAGTATTTGGACATAGAAGCAAATATTTGAAATCAAAAATAGAAGAAATCGGGTGAGGGCAGATACAGTGCTGTGAAAAAGTAACATAAGCTGCTGTTTCCATTTAAAGTTCACTGCGGTCCTCTTTCTTTGTAGTTGAACAAAAATATAACATAAAAGCCTTTGTTTTCATTTACACGTTTTACAGCCAGCAAAATATTGCATAAACAGGGTAGTTGAAATTGCATTATGCAGGTTTTTTTTTTTTATCTGCTCATTTCACAACCAGAGGGAGAACATTTTCAGCCTCCTGTTGTTCATTTTATGAAACCTCCTCCTTTCAAATTGGCTTTGTAAAGTAATTGCTGATCTCCACAAGCCATATCTGCAAAGCTGAAAAGGGACTGCTTCTGATCTCCCTGGGGCCCTAAGCGAAAAAAGGGCCCTCCTACCTGACCGCTGTGACGTGGAAACCGTTTCCACCTGACACCCCAGTGCTCCCATTACAATCCTAAACTATTTGCTTCATAACCCAGAGCAAGAACCTATAAAGACAAAATGAGGTATAAACTTCATTTCTTACAAACGTAAGCGCTGCACTTAAAATGTAGAATTAATTTATCTGCCTCTGGTCTGAATCAGGCTCCCCCAGATTTATTTTTGTACATTTTCAAATCTAAAGTACTATTCCTACTATGACTTGGCTGAGTACTTGATGGTTATTATTTACTCCAGATTGGGCAGTATGACTAGCTAATCTACATTCAGTATTTAATCTGTAGTTAGTGCCACTGCACTGCTTTTGCATTAGCCATCAGTTGGGACTAAACCTAGAATGAGAGATCAGATAACCAATGAGAGCATTTGTATACACTTGGTCTTAGCCACAGATGCTTCGCCCACACATAGACGGAGAGTCTGTTTTCTTCAGTGCTTTAACTTGACCACGCTCTCAGGATTCTGCCAGGTGCATTCTGATTGGCTATCCACACTTCCGTGTAGACACACTTTCGTGTATGGTTTTGCACTTATTCCAGCTATGTTCAACCTAGCAAACAGTAGTATCAGTTGCAGACGTGACACCATGTCGTATACCTCTGCATTTCCTGAGGGACTGTTTGTTGTGACTCAGGATTGCCTCCTACTATATGTCATGCTAAACTGCAGGTTTGGTATTGGTCATTTTGTGTTTCTGTCTAATCTCCTGTTCCTGCAGTAAAAGGTGTCTCCTGGCTGTGTTAAATAGTGAGAGAGCCTTTTAAGGGGTCTGGCAATTCAAGACTAATATATTCAGTCATAATCAGATGGCCATGTAAACAGCTTACTTAAGAAATCTGGTGAAGAAATCTGATACAGCTGGATTTTAGCTCAGTAATCGGGGTTCTTAGTGCATGTTTACTCTTCCTCTGATTTCTTTCAGTATTCTCAGCGTGTGTGTGAAAACAGACCTTGGTATTGAACCCACCCAGAAATGGTAACAAAACAAGAAAAAAATAGTGATACTGAAGTGAGCCACATGGTTGATGAAAAGAAGGATTTAAATATCATTCCTCTTCTAGATGATGTGTGTTCATATTTTCTGCTAAAGCGACTCAATGTTTAGCAGTCATTTCTACTGACTAATTTACTCTGATCTAAGGGTTCCTGGATACATGGCTAGTGAGCTCTGCATGCACAGTGAACCACCAGTCACAACCATTCTTGAGGGGCTGTATTACCTATTTTGTTACTCAAGTTAATTCCCCTAATGTGATGACGAAGCTTCTTTAGGTTTAGCCTGGAGAGATATCCCCTTGTAATCACCTGCATCCCTTTGAGACACCACCCTTCTTCATTCACAGATGAGCTCCTAATGATATAATGACATGTTAGATCAGTGACTTAGGTCTGGATTGGTGGAAGGATATTATATGATTACAATGGAGTCATTATGAATCAAATAGAATATTAAACTACCTCCGTTTATCTCCAAAATCTTTTTAGAAGGCAAGTTACAGCGCTCACCTGCTTTTTGTGTTTGGTGCATTAAATCTAACTGTATAGGAAGATTAAGAAAATATTTTCCACTCAAAAGTGATGTTATGTTCTGTGCAGATGCACTCGCCAACAAAATCATCCTAGTCCTTCTAGAATGATTCATTTTTTCCAAATAGATTTTTTCCCAATAATTGCATGCCATCTCTGTATCCATGAAAAGATGGCATAACCACAGAGCAGTGACCTAATAAACATTTTCAGTGCAACAAACAGCAAATTGTTTGACATGTTCTCATTCTGTATTAATATTTACCTGAATGTGCTGGTCATAAATAATTTGCAAAATTGATGACATTGGGAGGGGACAAAAAAAGGAACCGCACAGAGAATATCACCTGCACATGTGCATCTCCCCAACTGGCTGTCAAGGCCAGTGCCATGTAGCTGCTATTTGATGCCAGCAGGGAGAATTAATAAATGTCAGGTTTGTTTAACACTGTGCAATTAATGTAAATTGAATTAATAAAGCATTCATTGACTCTAATCATATATATGTTATGCTTGGTATGAGTTTACTACCTGTGCACAGACTGGCTGCTTTCAAGATGAAGAGATGAAAAATGCTAGGACAGGAACGTTAGCTAAGGTAACTTGCCGTTAGCATTATTCTGTTTATCAGGAAGACTGTCTGCCTTTCTCTGTGTAAATTTCAAGCCAGATGTGATGTGGAAACTTTCTGTAGAGCATTTTACATATCTGTATCCTCTGACCTACAGACACACTTACCCTGATCTAAACCCATAAGGAATCGCACATACAAACTTGCCCAGCTCAGAGGGCTGACATAAGTGTGTGTGTGCACATGTTGAAGGTGCACACAGGATCGGTCTTGCTACTCTGTCATAATTGGTTGGAGCACTTTTGATGGCATTTTTCACATTTTTCTTAATGACTGTATTATTCTGAAGTACTGTATCTTGTGATGTTTTCGGAGGTGTTTATCACACCATGAAAATCTCCCATCACTGCGACCCTAGCTACGACATAACTACAGTATAACATACCATAGTGATGCAACACAAAATGCCGAAGATGATTAATAAATATACTTTCATACATGTGTTAATTCATGTTTGTTCTTTATGTCTACAGCTCTGAACCACCCTACAGGGCCACGTTAAAAATACACTGAATATTACTACTGCTCCCTCTCCCTCTTTGACGTCTTTCCTCTCCTCCGCCGCGTCTCGCTGCCATGAATTATTAATTTTTGATAAGTCCAGATTAGCACCCCCCCCTTTCTCCTGTGAATAAAGCAGCCAAAGAACGTGAAGTGCAGACACTCTCCACATGCACTCCCTTTTCCTTATCCTTCTTATCTCTCCATTTTAATCTTTCCTTTTCATCTCTCCATCTCTCTGTGACGGTGTGTTTGTAATTGGTAGCTCTTCTGCGCTGATCAGTTTTGTGTTGAGTTCTGTAAAGGTTAGAGCTGCAGTGTGCAGAATTATGAAGCGGCTCTTTGATCCATCTGAAAAGCCAGCTTCAGCCTGTAAGCTGGTGGAAGGGAGAAAGAATTGCAATCACAAAGGAGGCGAAAGAGCGCGATGATTATTTAAGTTGGCAGTTAGTTCACACTGTTACTCAGATCACTGCTGAGTGAGTACAGAAAGTTGATTTACAGCCGTAGTAGACTGAGGGAAGAGGGACAACTGAATGTGTTGAGCACAACCGCATTCTGTCAAAGCTCTGCTCTTCACTCTTTCATTCATGTTCTCTCTCACCGGCTTTCTCTGTTTTATTCTTTCTCTGTGTTCTTTGTCTCTTGTGCTTCTGGTCTTCTTTCCTTCTTCCTTCTTTCACTCCACAGCCCTTCAAAGAAAGAGAACACAATGAGATTCATGGCTTTTTCTCCTTTGGTTCAATCTTGTGTGAATACCTCATCACACCATTCATCTTGCGAAGTATGGGGTCATTGTGTGTGTGTGTGTATGTTTGTGTGTACGCGCATGCATGGGTGTGTATGCATGTGCCGGTCAGACAAAGGGATGTAAATAACATCAGTATGGTTGGTGCCTTGAGAAGGACAAGAATTACTACTGTAGGTTGCTGATTCCAACTCAAAGGACGTTTACCAGACAGCGTTCATTTATGAAATTTAATATTCAGTTGTATCCTAGACCTGCAGTCCAAAACAAAAAGGGAAAAGGAAGAATAAAAATGATGATAAAAAAAAAAAAAAGAATAGGACGTTTATGAAGCCGGATTCTGTCTTCTGTTTTTTTTCTAGAGGGACATTAAAGAAGGATTAAGAATCCAATATATTCCTGAAATCAAAGTGGGGCAAAAGTAGATTTGTTTTATTCAAGGTATGGTCAGTACGTAAATATTGTTTTCCTAGCCTGCGTATTGGTGGTGCACTGAATAATTTATGCACTTTTATTCTTGATTCATTGCAAAGTGTGAAGTGGAGTACTGAGTTGTCATGTTATCTTTCAGTTCTCTCCCCCTCACCCCCTTTCCTTGTGCTCTTTCCCACTGCAGGGAGATGGCCCTGTTGGCATTGGCGGTAGCATGTCTGAACTTCTTTGCCCAGACCAACTGGACAGGGCCTCCTGTTATCTTGCAAATCTCGGACTTCCTTCCTGCGACCCTCCTGGAGCCTTACTCTGAGGTACTTTTCCAGGCTAGAAAAAACTTTTCAGTCAAAAGCACTGATTTGTCTTTTCAATATTAGCTCCATAGTTAATCTATGCTGTTGATTAAACAGGTGTGGAGTATTAAGTTATTGTAACATCTCAACAATCATGTCAATGTAATCCATGTTGTGTTTTAATCTAATTTTGGCCTAGAGATTTAAAGACATGTTACCGATATGGATCCGTGTACCTGAAATGTGTCCAAAGAATATTATTGGTCAGCTTTGTGGAATGAAAATACTACTTTACAAATGTGAATATTGTTACACATTAACAGTGCCTTAGAACAGAAAACTGTATTTACATCGTCATACTTGAATAATGAGAGTTTGAATACAAGTCCTGTGTTTGTGAAAGAGCCTAGTACAACAAACTGTTCCCACAATCTAAGACTGTTACGTAACTACTCAAAACGGTGCACCCAAAATTTACATGCACCAGCTTAAGTTCCAGCCCAGCAGAAACAACGCCAGTGCAGTGGCTGATTATAGAGCAGTGGCTGGGGATGTTTGCACCTTTCATGCTGTTCATCTATCAGCGAGCATGAAAGAGTCATCTTCATATGAAGCTTTGAGAAGAGAAAAAAAAAAAAGCCCACCTGTTTTATTCCACCTTAAATGCTACGGACGCTGGCAGACGGTGTTCAAGGCTGTGAAGGTGATGTCCGACACGTTTCAAGGAATTCTGAATGCCCATGGTTGATCATATTTTAACAAGGCTGAAATTGGCTTACTTATTTGCCTGCATTTCAATTAAATGCCTGTTTGTTTTGCAAATGTTCCATTCCGCCTATAAAATTCCGTTCCGGCTTTTAAGGTGGAATGTAAAATTGCATAACAAGGTGGCGAACAGAAAACCTGCTTGAGTGCCCACATCTTGGGTAGTGGACAACGTTAATGGAAGGATGTTAGTTTGCGCTGCACGTTTCTGAGCAACTTCTCAAATCTTCTCAAATCTCAAATCAAAATTACTGAAGCTTTGTGCATTGCAGAGAAGGGGAGGAGAGATGCAATTCCACCTTAACTACTGTCACATCACCAGTAGAACATCTTAAAGTGAAAGTTTCATAGTGAGAACCAACTTAAACTTACTTTGTGTTGATGTTGAGGTCTGTTCTGACTTGTTGCTTTTAAATCAGATCACAGCTCATCATGAGCACACCACATAAGGCAAAACAGCTCATTTCATTCTACCGCCAAATCATATGGTGTAAATGGGTGACTAAAACTGCATCTCAGCATTTTCCACTTTTGACCAAAGTCACATTCCTTCTGTGTTCATTTTGTTTGACAATTAAAAAAAAAATTAAGCTACTAATTAAATGTGTTCTGTGGCACCTTTAAATACACATATGTATAACATATTATTATGTGTGTTTTGCTTTGTAATATATATGTTATATTGTACTGTATGTTGTACAGGTCATGCAGATTTGGCAGTATGCATCCCATACAGTGATATATTGAGTCACAAGCCTTTTTTGTGTTGCAGTAAATATTCCTTGACCCGGTGTAGTGTGCCCTAAAGGCATTTGATGTGTCCTTTGAAGGCTTCTCATTATCATCCAGCCTGATTCTGACAAACTGATGTAACACTATGTCTGTGCGTGTATTATGGCTGCTGCTATTGACATATATTCCATATGTTCCATATATTCCATTAAGCTGTCGGTTTATCACAACAGCAATATGAGAAGCAATAAATTATTATTAAAATATAGTGACTCTGACTCAGCCTTCGGCTTTTGTCCAAATGTTTCATTTTGTTCGACTTCGGCCAAAAAAAATCATTTTGGTGCATCCCTAATATTTATTTTTTATAGAGATGCATTGATATAATTTTTTTTAGACGTAAGAGTACATGTTTTTTAATACTCGCTGATATTGAGTCTGATACCATAATGAATTTCTTCTAATTAAATAGTTGTTAGTGTAAATAAGTGCAGTCTACCTTAACAGTTAATCATTAAAACCTAGCTGATTTAAATGACCTGTGGTAGGAAGTGGTATGCTACATTAGTCACCTTGCATCGAATAGCACTGCAGTGGAGAAGAGCGGGTTCTGGTCTATGTCAGAACAGCTTTAAGTAAAGCCTGTTTCGTAGTTTTTACCCCCACTTCTGTCTCAACAACGGTCTCTGTAGCACAGTTACAGGAGCACTCTCAGCCAAGGCTAACAAGGCTATCGCACCCAAGGAGCTCACGTTTCAAGGAGTTTTGGCTGGTTGATTGAGCTGTGATGTCGACTTTATTGCCCCTGTTTGGCTTCTGTGTCTCCACAAATCACAGTGTTTTCCAGACAGCATATTCCACAGGTGTATTCCAAGGTAGAACGCATCTGCAGTCATATGTTTGAGCAGCCCCTCGTTCACTGCCTCCTCCAGTTGTTAGTTCACTAGCACGACAGCGTACGTTAGGCTTATGTCACATGGTTGTCAGAATGATGGTATTAGTGAATTTCTATGAGGAAACGAGGTACGAGTAAATGAGCTTGCTAACTGATACCTGATACCCGTATTGATATGAATGCATCCCTAATGTTTTATATAGGCGCAGATAAACAAATAAGTATTTCTGTGTAATTGGTGTGGCAGAAGCCGTTATGGCCTCACACAACTAAACCACGATACAATCCTGTTGTTTGTTCTTCCTGTCTTGTCGATCAGGATGGAATAGATTTTGAGCTGTGCACATATGTAGGTTTTGTAATTGGCCTTTTAGTCTAATGGCTGAGTTGCTCATCCCACACGTGGGAGAGCGGGTTCGGTCCCAGCACAGGGATACACTCATTAGGCTTCTAACACTTTGTGCTAGACCTTATTATGTCAACGTAATGATGTCTAGTGCTGCTTGTATCAAGTAATTTGATCCATCATCATTGGTCTTAACCTAAGTGAATAATCATATTGCGATGAAAATATGATTTATCGTCCAGCCCTAGTGCGTATGTGGGTGCACACATATTATTGGTCCTACTTGTTCATGAATGTAAGTGGGTTCTATGAGCGAGTTAGGAAACATACTGGTAGGGAGGGAGGGTGTGCTCCACCCTGGTGATGTATAGAGTGCCTTGGTGACCCCTGGCAGGCCTTTGCTCACGATAATGAGGATGTATGGAGGACTGGAGGGAGGACAGGCCATAGGCAGGAACCACGCTAATGAAGCCTCTTAGGGCCTCCAATTATACCGGGGTGAAGCCATGCCTCACTTTGTCGCCCTGTGGATCCTCCTGAGCTCACTTGAGACAAGCTGCACTGCTATGTGTTTGTGTGTATGTGTATGCATAGCTCTCAGGAGGGAAACCTTTCTGCTGTCTTACAGCTTCCTGTGCCTGATTTATCTGTCCAATACTAGAAAGGGGGAGACCTTTTTATATTAGTCAGAGTGGCTTACATAGAGATAATCCCTCTTGAGAATATGAATGAAAAAAATGTATCTGCAGTTTGCAATATGTGTGACTGTGTGTAGGTTTGTGGCTGTATTTGTGTATGCTTGTTCTAACCGTGCTTCCAATTGGATCTAACTGGATGTCCCTGTACCGATAGCCTGGAGCCTTGACCTCGGCGCTGTTGTCCTGTCTGTTGTTGGACGGCGAGTCTGTGTACAGCCTGGTATCCAACCCTCTCCTGCTGCTGCTTGCCAGAGTTCTACTGGTCAACTGTGCTGCAAAGCTGGAAAGTCTGCAGGTGAGCCGCTAGGGTTTTTGTGTGTGTGTGTGTGTGTGTGTGTGTGTGTGTGTGTGCGCGCGCGTGTGTGTGCGCGCGTGTGAGCGTGCGTGCTTATTTAATGGAGAAATATCCTTTAAATTATATATGAAGTATAAATGTAACTGTGAGCTCATTAATTTGTTATGTCTTCATTAAACTGCTGAAAATTGCATGGTGGAGGACTAAGCTTAATTGGTGTTTAAAAGCGTTATTACCTGATATATGCACTAATTTGTGTGTGTGTGTGTGTGTGTGTTATGCCTTCGTTAGTGTTCCTGGATTTCCACCCTCACTCCCTTTATTGTTGGGTAATTTATGGCTCTCTGTGTTGTCGCTGTAAATCTCACTCTGTCGATGCACTACTTAGAAACAGGAAGAGAGAGTGAGAAGAAAATAATTCAGAAGGCTTAGTAAATACTACAGTTAATTTATGCCCCATGTTTCGTTTATGTGTGTGTGCGCGCAGAGGCGCATAACTCAAACCCAGGCAGGTAATTAGAATGAAGCTGGTGGTGGTTCTGGGAGTCCGGCTGCTTGTGTACAGCGTGTTTATATTAGTCCTTTGCGTTGTTTGGTCTCTCGTGTATGTCTATGTCTATTTTTCCTTTACATTTGTCTGTTAATTGCACTGTGAGATATTAGAGTTGAACTACTGAAGTGTTTTATAGTATAGTTTGCTTTTTTTCTGTGTTCTAAATCTAGCATTTGGCTAACAAAGGTGTCAGTCATTAACAGTGGTAGACAGTAAGGAAGTAAATGTAATTAGTTACTGTACTCCAGTAGTTTTTTCCATGTATCTGTACTTTATTGAATTTAGGACGACTTTTTACTTTAACTGCACTACATTTCAGCGTCTAATATCTTACTTTTTACTCCACTACATTATGCAAAATTTATCGTTCCTTTCAGCTTATCTGCGCATAAAAACGGATGCAATATAGCAAAGAAAACTAATTTGTGAACTTTGTTTAAAGTTTTTACGTTTTTACTAAACTTAAACTTGTAATTGCAAATAATCTCAAACCAAAACTGTTTGCAAAAAGCTATTTTATAGTTCAACCTAACAGCATTTTTGCCATCAGTGTTCTGTGCTTATGGTCATTTGAATAGACGTCAGTGTCAGACTAATTAATGAGCTTCTATTAAAGACTGGTGGACTGAGAGACACTAGAGTCTCTTCACCTAAAATGAGCTGATTAAGAGTCTTGTTCCAGAAATGATAATAGGATATTAGAGCCATAATAAATCATGCTACTGTTACTCTCCATACTTAAGTACATTTGAAGGTAAATACTTTAGTACTTTTACTCCAGTGGAGGTCTAAAGGGAGGAACTTCTACTTTTACTGGAGGAGCATTTTACCTTGGGGATCTCTACTTTAACTCAAGTACATGGTTTGTGTACTTTGTCCACCACTGGTCATTAACATCTATAGCGCATGAATGACTCTTACTGAGGAAATGTGTTGGAATGACTGTAGAATCACAGTTAAACAATCAAAAATCAATCAAAAAACACATGTAACATGTCTGTTCCTAGTTAGTTAACCAGCAGGTTTGGTTGGTAAACACAAAACTATAGGGAGAAAACCCAAACTCATTTTCATAGGTCTGTTAGCTGGTTGTACACTGAAAAGGCCAATTACAGTGTACCATACACGCTAAAGTGAGCTGACAGCCGTCATGCTTTAGAACTGTGAATCGTAGAAGGTGGGGAATGGAGTGCATACTCTGAGATAATTAGAGACGTTAGAGACTCATTTGGTTATAATAGGTCTCAGTGGAAAGAAAGTATTTATATGTCCTGAAATCTTTACATGAGTGAAAGGATGGAAGAAAGTCATTGTTTGCTCTTTCGTTTAAAGTGAAGGAGAAGAACATAGAGCGATGTAACACACACACACACACACACACTCAAAGCAATATAGTCATTTTAATCATAATTTTTTAAATTCCCAGAATTAACGATGCATAATCTTACAGTGCGTTTCCAATAGGGTGTGCATGAAGTGGAAGCACAAAAAGCACTGCAGAGGACCGACCCTCTTGTGGTGTTTGCAGAAATGTTTGTGTTTGTGTACAGTCACCAAGCAGAACTAATACACTGTTATTTTGTAACTTCACATCTGCACAAGTGCAAGCTGTTGTTAAAGGGATTAAATTGTTTTCTTGGCAGTTAGGTGAGAAATTAACCTCCTACCCCATACACCACGCATACCCAGACACACATGCTCAATGACAGAGGCAGAGACGTCCTCCGCTGTCTCCATGTTTGAGTGTGTAAATGACTGTGGAAAAATTAATTTGGCGCTTCCAAGCATTTGAGAATGAAGTCCTCCTCCAGCATGCACGCCCTTGCCTCGATTGCATTCCCACTAATAAATGTGGGTCCGTATACCCCATCTGCATATAGAGTTAAGGTGGTGAGTGTGCGATGGTGTGTGATGAATACAGATTAAGCTAAACTCCTGATGAATATCCCTCAGTTTGACCAAAGGTCATCCCTGCACGTGTATGCATTCTCAATAGGATGAGATACAAGTCTGCTCTTTTACCTGCATATTTATAGATTGTTTAAAGTACAGTTTAAACAGGAGGTATTTGCGTACCTCCTGGAGAGAACAGGAGAGAACACACTGCATTGTAATTGTAAATGAAAGCACATATTACAGATAACTCAAGATATTTAAATATTTAAATGGTCAAGAAAGTTAAAAACCAAGTTAGAAGCAAGTTAGTCAATCAGTTTCTCTCAAATGTGGTATGTACTTGTGTGTAAAGCCCTTGTCAAAATTGTTTCATATATTAAAATCATTTTACTGGTGTTATATTCGAAAATTTTACATAAATAAATATAATATAATATAATAGTAGATTAATGCTCCAAGAATTCTGAACTGCCTGCCTGCTTTTCACATTTGTGGGTGTGTCAGAACTCAGAGTGATTGACAGTGGTGTCTCCATGACAAAACATAAACTGGCCTTAGTGGCCCCCCAACAAAAAAGTAGACCACTTCTTGCTTTGCGTCTGGTCCCTGAATCGTCAGTAAAGAGTGTGAAACGGAGAATAAGCTGCTTTAATGGTAATTTTAGGGATCTAATTACATATTGCAGCTAGTGTTTATGATTGGTAGATCACAGACATATCGTGTCCGATATCGGAATGCTTAGTCCTAACATTATTTCCGCTATAGCTTGCTAGCTAGCTAACTGCTGGGCCAGGAGGTCACACAAGCTACTTTTATGATTCGACTTGGTCATATTTGTGGACACGGTGGAGAAAGTCTTTATGTTCATAATTGTGTGCCATGCCTACAAAATACGGTTGTGGGCTTGATGTTACGGGCGGTTGCAAACGTAGTACTACTAATCTACCATAGCTATGGTCTTATTCCTGCCGTTAAGGTGGACTACTAGATATCGAATAAATGGTAATTGCTTGTAGGATCCTGCAACAGGTGGCAGTGCTACAATAAATGTGATAAAACAGTAATAATTCAATAAGCTACTTGCTGGGAATCTCGGTCGGGATTCGAAGCAGTGGGAGAGCAGTTACTTTACATGAAGGGGAATGAATAGAAGTACCTGACGTGTATTTCAAGTACATCTCTAAACAGAAAAGCATAACGTCATTCTTTCCCTGCCAGTTCTTTGTGAAAACATCACGAACACTGTATATCATGGTCCAAGAAAACTGTGAAAATGTGTGAATAGGAGCTTTTGAGTGTCCTGTGCTTTAGTCAGAGGTTTTAGTCGATTTAGTCAGATGAAGGAAGCACAGAGAACACTGTTACAGCTGGCTAGAGGCTACTTCCCACTGAATGGGAAGTGGCACCCTGTGCAGTGGATTGTAAAACTGCAGCTGTACCTGTTTTTCATGCAATATCTTATATAGATCTGAATATAAAATGTGACTGGAATAACCATCTGTTCACTAAACCGCTTTTTCTTTTACTGTTTGTTTGTAGCTGCTGCCCTGGTGGACGCTGAGATACATCACCTTACATCAGCAGGTCCTGGAAGCAAGATCCCCACAGCTCTTCAGCCTGGCAAAGAGCTGCATGGAGAAAGGCAAGAGAACACACACAGACAGACACAGACACATACAGACGCAGACACAAACGCACATGCACACACATGCAGTGCAATACACAAATCAGGAATCTCTAGTTACGTATTTGAGATTCAGATATTCAGACCTAGATTGCAGCTGTTGAGAGTCATGGCTCTTGGCTGCAGTTAAGTGAGATTTTTGTATTTGTCACTTGATTTCTTTGTGTTCAAATACATGATGTCCATGGCCAGCATGTGAGAGAGAGCATGCGTAGTGGAGCAGAGGGATGACATGGTTCTCGGGTCTTTTTACTTCTCTGCTCTATAAGAAGTGTCGTCATATCTTTTGAAGTGGGTGGTCTGACATTCTTAACATTGTATGCATGTTTAAACGGTTTGTGCATGTGGACGTATCTCACAGTTTGTGGTGGCAGCTGTGTCCTCAACATGTGTTGATTAATGTGAGGTTTTTTGTGCTCTGTGTTTGTTGAGAACTGTGACATAAAGACACATGTGTTTAAGGGTTTTTTGTATGACCTCTCAGGTGTGTTTGTACACGTGATGTCAACTTCTGTGCCTTGGCACGTATACCTGCTGTTCCTCTGTGACCATATGGTAAATGTGTGGGAGGTATGTGAGGAATAATGTGGTCACACACACACACACACACACACACACACACACACACACACACACACAC
>CM067483.1:5244176-5276327 GCA_034552555.1 Semaprochilodus insignis | reverse complement strand
TGCTTGGTCTTAATTTGGTTTGTTCTTTTGTTTCTGTAGCACAGACTTCCAGAAGAACAATCCGGTTCACAAACTTAATGAAGAAGAACTCCTGGCCTTCACAACAGTAAGTCATAATTGAGTGCGTTTGTGCGCATGCTGTGTATTCTGTGCGGTGCTGTGTTCTTGTCTCTGTTGTGCTGCGAAGCCTTGGCTCTGGCCTTGCATCTCGATGTTTCCGTAGAGGGCTGTAAATGGAAGAACGCTGAGTCGTGCTTTGGCCATGCATGTTAGCATGGTCAAATCCAGGCAGTATATCTCCCTCCCTTTCTAGCGTGTGTGTGTGTGTGTGTGTGTGTGTGTGTGTGTGTGTGTGTGTGTGTGTGTGTGTGAACTTGTTTGACTTTCTAACTCTGGAATATCAGAGTGTGTGCAAGAAAGTTTGTTCATCTGTCTGTCAGATGGATTGTCTCAGACCAGGCCAAACAAAGAATATCTATATTTCATCATGCATCCATCTCATTAGCTCTTTCTTATAAAAACTAAAGCTAATGTTTTATTGTGGAGATGGAGACAGTTGATAGTGTTTAATGGCAAACAGTGGCAAACCCAAATGCCGACATTAAACTGGAGTAAGGATGCTTATTAGTACTGGAATATTAATCCATATCACTCATTTGTGGTTTTCATTGTAAGCATTTCCTGCAGTTGTTTGAGTTGATCACAGTTACAAAACACATTTGGTTAAAAAACAAATACGTTTACAAATGGAATAAGAAAAAACCTCTGTGATTCGTTAATTCTTTATTTAACTGTCTGACAAAACAAAGATTTCAGTGTTGTCACTAACTTAATTGCATTTTGTAAAATTTAACAGGTTTAGAATTTCATGGCTTTGAGTAAGTTGGGACAGAGGCATGTTGACCTCCTGTGTTACGTCACCTTTTTAATGCTTTGAAACTGAGGATACTAATTGTTCAGTTTTGAAAGTGGAATTTGCCCATTCTTGCTTGACACAAGATTTCACCTACTCCACAATCCATGGTGGTCACTCTTGCTCATTGATTTACACATACGCAGCCACCCATGCATGGGCACTGATATACCGTACCATGACAGATGTTGGCTTTTCCACCTCTCACTGATAATGGTCTGACATAGAGAACATGACATTCAATTTCCCTAAAAAACCAAGCTGAAACATGGTCTCATCAGCACACATTTTGGACCGTCTCAGATGGGCCCAGAGAACTCTGCAGAGTTTCTGCCTAGAATTTATGTATGGCTTTCTCTTTCCATAATAGAGTTTCAAGTAACATTTCTTGCTGTAATTGGTGGACTGTGTGAAGAGGGTTTAGAAGAGTACTCGTGAGCCCAGGCATTGTGGCAGCATTTAACACCATATCTTGATTTTTTTTCTTTTTTTCTTCATTCAGTATCATCTGAGGGCTCGAAGGTCAAGCACATTCAGCAGATTCAGTACATTCCTTGCCTTTTACAAACCTTATACAAAAAAGATTTCTCTGGATTCCCTGAGTCTTTTCACAGCATTATGTACGGTAGATTGTGAAAGACCTAAACTCTTTGCAATCTTGTGTTGAGAATTTTTTTTTAACTTTTTGAACTGTCTGACAGTTCTCTCACAAAGTTTGGCATAAAGTGGTGAGTCACAACCTGTCCTTTTTTGAAAACACTGAGACTATTCGTCATATGTCAGATATTTGTCACGACAGTCAAAAGTTTGAAACTTTGGCCAAAGCTATTGTAGGCTTGCAGGCTTACTTTTTATATGGTGGCACTGCAGATTATGCTGTATCTACACTCACTGTCCATTTAATCAGCTCCACTGACCATATAGAAGCACTGTGTTGTTCCACAGTTACAGACTGTAGTCCATCTGTTTCTCTGTATGCTTTATTACCCTGTTCTTCAATGGTCAGGACCCCCACAGGACCACCACAGAGAAGGTATTATGTGGGTGGTGGAACATTCTCAGCACTGCAATGACACAGACGTGGTGGTGATGTGTTAGTGTGTGTTGTGCTGGTGTGAGTGGATCATCCAGCAACATCCAGCCCACTGCGTCCTGTGGGGCAGCGTCCTGTGTGGCAGCGTCCTGTGACCACTGATAAAGGACTAGAGGATGACCAGCACTGCACTGTGCAGCAGCAGATGAGCTATCATCTCTGACTGTACATCTACAAGGTGGACCAGCAAGGTAGGAGTGTCTAATAGAGTGGACAGCGAGTGGACACAGTGTTTAAACACTCCAGCAGCACTGCTGTGTCTGATCCACTCACACCAGCACAACACACACTAACACACCACCACCACGTTAGGTTCACTGCAGAGCTAAGAACGATCCACCACCTTCTGCACTCTGGTGGTCAAGTGTGGGGGTCTTGTCCACTGGGTGAAAGGGGGTTAACAAAGTATACAGAGAAACAGATGGACTACAGTCTGTAACTCTTGAACTGCAAAGTGCTCCTGTATGGTTAGTGGAGCTGATGAAATGGACATCAAGTGATGTCCAAACAAGGAGATACTGATACATATTCATACTATTCTGATATGACTGGGTAGTTAACAGTGGTTGTGAGTGGTATTGTCACTTTGGATTCTGCATTATTATCTCCACTTTAACCCTTTAAAATCAGGTAGTTCTATGTTTAAGGCATGCTGTGTTTTAAACCTATCCAAAAACTTTTCATATTTCACGCTAGGGAAGCTGAACCAGCAGTACATCGTATGTAGTCACCTAGTCCTGATCTACACTGTATACACAGAGTCAACTGTTTGGATCTTTGAGGAACGTTGTGGTTACTGTGGCTGTTGTCATCGCTTGATGGCCAACGCTGAGTTTAAACGCACTATGCAGCAGATCCAGTAAAAGCAGGGAGATCACTCCTAAATCGCTGTTTCATTTCAAACCGTGTGTGTAGACATAGCGATAGCAGAAGGAAATTTGACTTCAACAAGGTTTGATTTAAATGGACGCAGATGCTGTAAATTCTGTGTTTTAAAGTGATAAAGAGGCTGGAAGCACATAGAAATGTGAAGAGTATGATGTGTCTGTAAAGCTGGATAACAATACATTAACAGCAGCGCTGTACTCAGCAGTATGCATCGCTGCCCAGGCAATGAAAGCATTCTATTACATATCTGTAGGAATAAGCTTATCAGGTGTCTCATTCTGCTGAAAGAATCATTCTTTACATGCATCACTTGAGCAGACAAAGCATTTCTTAAACAGGCAACCTATATTGTGACGGCCTCTATTATTCACGAGTTCCTCTCCCGGAGTATAATTATGTATGATTTATTTCTGTTTTTGAAGAGCATTGTTTTTCAAATCAACCCCCTCAACCCACTGCGTGCACACACACACACACACACCACACACACACCACACACACACCACACACACACCACACAAACGTTCTATCCCTCACTTTACTTTGTACGTCCTGCCTAGCTGCTCTCCGTGCCTGCTGATCAAACGTTTCTGATCTGTCAGCATCTCATGTAAGTGTGACGAATGTCGTTAAGCACTGTATTAAGGCTAATTTGCTAGGCTGATATTTCAGCTTGTCCTGTATTCTTCCTCCCCCCCTCTTTAATTTATGCCTGGATTATTGCCCTGCCTGTCGTCACGGTTTCAGAATTCATTTGCATTCATTATAAGTTCCCTTTTGCTCGCTCTTTTGTAAGAACAGCAGTCGCGTCTCAATGTTGCATTCAAAGCTTGATGTTTTTATTTGTAAAAGAAAGGGGAATGAATACTGCTGTTCGGGAGTGAGCTTCTCAGAACTCGTGTCCTGGAGCAAAATCAGTTATTTGGGATTGGAGCTCTTGACTTGCTGCCAAAAACTTTTCCCCGCAGAGTTCAGTATTGAGTGTCCTAACAAGGGTTCTTTAACCTTGAGCGAGCATATCCATTTCTTCAGACTGACATGTGCACACCTGATCTCAGCGTAACAGTGATGAATGGTTGGTGGTTCCATCTTGATGTTAAGACTCTCTAATCGTGTTATTGAAAGCCTTGCATAGCCTAGATGGAGCTGGGACTGTGTACTGTTCACAGTTTTCTTCCCTGGAAAGCTTAACTGTTGTCTCAGCACTTTTGGCAACCAATTAAGAATGGTTTAACACCCACATGCTTGGCCAGAGACAATTTCCGCACCAAGCCATTTTTATTGTCCCTCAGCTTGGTCAGATGAAGTGGCAAGGTTGAGCCTTTCCTAGAGATAAGATGTACTTCAGTTTGTACACAGGAAATTGTATATATAGTATTAAATGATTTTTGTACATAATGCATGCTTTTATGAGTTGTGGCCTCATTAAGAGGCAAGCAGCTTCTGTGCTGAGGTAAAAACGCACTGACCTTTTTTTTTTTTTCTTTCTTTCTTTCTTTAGTCTTCTCAGTTCTATGAACGTCTTTATTGTCTCTGCCTTTCCGTAACCACTTTATATTTGAATGCATGAGCTATACAGTGCTTCCTGGTTTATCTTCTTTATGGGGTAGCAGGCGTCCAAGAATAACCTGAGTGATGGTCCATAATGAGGGGTCAGAATCGTAATTCATCAAGGAAGTTTTTTTTCCCCCTTCTTTCACCCCTCCTCTTTCGAAGATGTACACTTTTCAGAGCTGGTGATGGGGCTATAAATGTTGAACAGCTGAACTAGCACTTTTGCAGAACCACCAGGGAGCACTTTCACAGCTCAGCCGTTTAACTCTGTAAATACCTTTTCTTTTCTTTCCTTTGTTGGTTAATCACTGTGGTGGTGGTGATGGGGGTGGGGGGTAGTAAAAATGTGTCCCGTCTGATGGAATGTGTCTAATTAACATGTCCTTGCAGGTGAGATTAAGATGTATTCTTCTCCTGTATGGGTGGCCATGTGTGACAGTGTGAAACATTATTGGCATGGCTAATAAGGTTGTAGATGCTGTGGTTATGCACTGTTTGCATTGTTGGTTTGGGACCAGTTGTACCTGTGTAGCCCTTCCTACTAGTTTTATTTGATAAACGTAAACGAATGATTCATCTAAAATACCCTATGCCCTTGATTTGTGTTCTTTTGATTATTTCTGATGTCATTGAATAGATTATTGTTCTTAATGAGACAGGAAAAAATGGACTCTTTACAGCTCTTACACTTGTCTGGAGATTATTGCTCACCCATAGTCATTTAATTTGTCCCAGAGTTCCCATATGGAATCTAATAGCTATTTCCATGGGAAGTTTAAATAAAGCAGGATTTATTGTGATGGTTATTTACACTTATTACAGGCTTTTTAAAGTTTACCATTCGTCTTTATAACCATATTGCAGAATAATAAGAATTTTGTAAATTGTTTGTTGGTTTCAGTGAGTGTTGAATAAGCCAAGTTCTCTATTCCACAGTTTAATTTCTTCCTCTCATCACTTCCAGAGAGAGGTTCTTGGTGATGGAGTGGCTGACATTCCCATCAAAATCCCCTTCCGCCGTGCCAGACCTGCTTTGATTTTGGTTCCCTGACCATAATGAGTCACTGGCTGTTCTGGCTTGCTTTCTATAACCAGTGATGTTATATACCCTGGTATCTTTCCCAGATGCCATCATCAATAGATCCAGATATTGGCTGTGACCACCTGGATGGTGTTTGCTTCCTCCATCCTAGAGTTGTATGCTGTCAGCACTTTCCCATCACTCTTTGGACCGACTGGGTGTGAACACTCACCTCGAGGGTGTGGCGTCACAGCAGCTAGCTAATGTCAGCGTTTTATTTTCTGATGACTGCTGGGTCCCCAGCCACCCCTCTGTTGAGAGATTTCATTTTTCCTCCCTCACCAGGAGAAACGGAGATGGTGTTGTCCATGTAATGCAATGCCTTGTTGAGATGTTTCCTTGCTGTGATCCTCTTGACACAAGTACTTGCGTTGATGTCACTGATGATTGCTGGCCAAAAGCTTTGGACTGCTAATGGTTTTTGTGTGCCTAATACCAAATACAAAAGCTCTGAATATGAAACAGCTGGTTGTAGAAATTCATTGCAACATGGTCAGTTTTCACTCTGACTCGAGGTCAATGCCTATGTCACTCATAAATCTGTAGTTTGTATTGATGGGTGGAATAAATGGGTGGCTTCATTTCCGCACATCTTGAACTTTCTCCATGATTTCATTTGTGCAGATTTGGGTCCGAATGAAATCTGTCATCACACACTTCAGCTAACTCGGATGTCATCCCATCTCCAACCATGTTATGCGAAATTGCACAGCTGGGTTGTCGGACAGTTTTTCTAGTTGTGTTTACAATCAAAGGTGCCTCAGCAATGCAAAGAAGTGCAGTTGATCTTCAGTACAATGAGTGTGCGTTCATCATGAGCTTTGTAGTCGTTGTAGTCAAGGTCCTTTTTAAGTCCCAAAAAAGACTCCTAACGGACAGCAATTGAGCAATTGAGAGGTGTGATGGGTAGTTAGGTCCTGGCTCCATTGTATAGCCTTGGTGTCTCTGACATAAGGAGGATCACATCCTCTCCAGGGCTTTTGTGTAGTGACCTGTATCAACTGAACTAATGGCAGTTTAGTTTGCTTTGTTTCCCCTCTCAGAGGAAATCACCTTTTCTACAGGAAGCAGTTCTGTGGTTATGCTGTTAAATTAGTGACAGTTTCCTCCTTTCTTCTTCATTCGCCCCATGACGACATCCAGTTGTCATCCGACTGTGTGCTCTCATGCTTTTTTTTTTTGTTAATAATTAAGTCAGCATGAGATTTGGGCGCGCGCATGTGTGAGTGTGTTCCGGACAGTGTCAGGGGAGCAGTCATAATGGAAAGCACAGACTCGAACAACCCCTTTTCCTTCCACTTTAGAGATGTTCTCGTGGCTCTTGAGTGATTGATGGTACCTCTGTTCAGTTTGATTCCACACCTGCACTTTTGTAGGCTCTTTTTAATACACCGGATGATGAGCTGAAGGATACTGCTGTTAGTTGCACCACCCTTTTCTACTGTAACGCTGGTCCTGTGAGCAGGCATCTTCCCAGCCTACATGTGGATCCAAGAATCTGCAGGCTGGTTAGATGGTTGTCACAAGTGCAGCAAAGACCAGCACGTTTGATCACATTTTCATTTGTTTGATGGCCTTTCATCAGTCGTAACACATACGGTTTAGCAGTCCCTTTTCTCCCTTTCTCCATTCTTGCAGGACTAAGAGAATGGCATATAAGCCACTTTTACCCTAAAATACTGAGTAAAGCAAAGTGATCTGTTTGATCTGTCCTTGGCTTAAATGAAATAGCATGAAATGTTTTGTTCATGAAGTTCATTCTGGCATATTATTTTCTAATACTACTTTACCAGAAAGTAATAAATGACTTCTGATTGGTTTCTAGATTAAATGGTTTTTTGGTGCAGTTTTAGGATATCATGCATTACTTTCACGTGTTAGTGGTTAGTTACCTAGCTAGTTAGTTTGTTTGTTTTGCGCCATCTGTGCAACCCCCCACCAGTACACCAGTAGTAAACCATGGATACTGAGTGAGGACCAGCAGTGGAGAATTAGCATATAAATTTTGATGCTGTCGAATTCTAGTCTGGGCATCAAAAACCCATCTTGCAAATGCTTTAATATTCAGCGTTCAGTCTATTTTACAGTCAACTTGCATTTGTATTTGTAGTTATCATCTTGAACTAGTGGAGTGTAGTGTGTTGGTAATCACAGTTCCGTTAGCTTTAGACCTTTTATGGCATCAGAATCTTGTTATTTACGAATCGAGACTGTGATTTACATTCAGACCCTTATTCTAAACGGCCCGTGCGTGTACTGGCTGCTGTACGTTCAGAAACCTATTCTGAGCAACCTGGGCGTGTGCTCGCCGGCGCTAGTGGACAGAGTCCGTGATGACTTCCAGAGCAAGTGGCCAGCACCGTCTCTGCTTCAAGTCTAAAATCTATTTGGAAAGCGGAGCCGGTCAGAGCGAAAGCAGGTCAGCCACTAAGGTTAATTTATAGCCCCAGCGTTTATGTGGCCGTCTCACCATAAATCTCCCGAGTACGCCAAGCGCCAAGCCCTGATGCGTTTACCAGACATTTTGCTTTTCATGTATATATCTAAATAAATGCATACATATATACGTATGTATCTATATATAAATGTTTATGTAAGATTCTCTCTGCTGCTGGCGGCTTTATTAGCAGATTGAGTCATCCTTTCTGAGGAAAAAGTATATGTGCATAATTCATGTCGTTCCCTTTTCCAGCTGAATTTCTCATTAAGGCGTTCGCTGAAAGTCATCCTGAAAGATAGCAAAACCAAAATACTGCATATGGACATGCTGAAGGGAAAAATGGATAAACATTTAATCACTTTCGTCTGAAACAAAAGCAGAGAGAGACAATGTAATATGTGTCTCGCGAGTGATGGTGCCTTTCCTGTGCACCTGCGCATCTTCATCACTTTGTGAAGGCTTTTACATGGTTCAGCGCTCACCGGACAACCAATCCAACAAGGTTAAGTTTCCTTTTCCTCTTGCTTGTCAACTTGAGTCTGATCACCAGCCTCTGCACCTCAAAACAAATTATTGTCCTCTCTGTGTCTCTCTTTTTCTTTCTTTCTTTCTGTCTCTCTCTCTCTCGTGCACACACATACATAGCTGAAGGGGAAGATCTCAAACCAAATGAAATGTGTCGTACTGCTCCCACCCTCAGCACAGGAAAGCACAGAAGGTGAGAGGTCACATGCAGGGGAGAGGCTTTCTGTCCGGCTTGGTCTGTCTCTCCGAATCAGAACTGAAGCCTCTAGTCGTGGGCTGTAGTTATATCCAACACCTTAGGTTGTTAGAGAGGGAGAGGGAGAGGGAGAGAGAGAGAGAGAGAGAGAGAGAGAGAGAGAGAGAGAGAGAGAGACTTCTGAATGGAATTTTCAGATGGTCTCAAACAGCTGTCTTGGTGATAACCTTGGCCACGCAGGCCCATCGTACATCTTGCCACTGTAAGAGGCAGCGGCACTTGTGAATTTGCCGATCAGAAACCAGCTTTAAAAATGATTTCCAGTGCCAGATAATTGACTGACGCATGACACAGTTAGAATTTTCAGTGCATGTGAGGCTTCAGGCTTTGTACAGTGCAGCGTGACATGTTGAATAACATTTATATGTTAATGTAAATATAATCATTAAGTATGCAACATTCTAAAACTTTCAGGCAAAAGGGAAAGGGCGGCTGCTGATCCTGGGGGAGATCATGGATGTAACAGAATTTAAAATATAGCATGGCGTATTCCAGAACTCAGTCATACACCCTAGTTCCAGACTAATTCTTTATTCTGCGTTGAGGTTTACTGAGACCTCTACTGCAAAGTTCGGAGGTCTGTTTCTGAAAGGGATTGAAGTAGCCTGTTGATATATTGCTGTCTACCTAATCCTGTTTTCTGGTGAGGCTGGAATATTAATCAATTTTCAAGGAATATAAATTGCAAAATGGCTAAAAGAGCCTGTTAACAGCAACCAGTATTGTTCAGCTGGTAATTCTTAATTTGGTTACATTTTATTGACATAATTGTTACAGCAACCTCTGTCGTGCAGTGAAACGGTCTGGTACTGGGCACTAAACTTTTGCACAGAACAAGGACTCAGTAGTGTGAAACCCAGCTTGACGTAAGCTCAAGAGGACAATACTTCACAGTAGAATGGTTCAAATGCAGTCATTGCAATCAAATCCAATAACTGACCTTTTGTATTTAGACCCCCTAAGCATTTTTAAAACAGCATTTCATCACAGTGTCTTTCATGTAATCGATTACGTTTGTGTCCATTCTTCGGAAACAGCTGTTTCTCTGTTTTCTGAGGGTGTGTTCTGCTTTTCTGTCAAATGTTTGCGTCTAAAACAAGAAAAAACACACGGAATTGCTTTTCATGGACAGTTTCAGGTTCCGAATGGTCTTATGTAACCACAAACAAACCAGTTGAGTTACATTACATCCTTATTGAGTTGTGCAAATGGGAAGTTTAATCCAACATGACAAGAATATTTTAGCTACATAGTATTTATGCCGTGTGTTCCTCTGCCTGAGAGAAAAGAAAGTGGAATTAATGTGGTATAAATGTGTAAGAATATTGTGTTTCCACATTAGCAGTATATTGGGGTTTCTGAAATTCTGTCTTACTTCAAAAGCATTGTTTGCTGTTTTGTTTTGTATATTGTAAATTGTCTTGTAAATCTATTGTATTTATTGTTCTGTGTAGCACCTTGGTCCTGGAGGAACGTTGTTTCGTTTCACTGTGTACGGTACACCACTGTATATGGTTGAAATGACAATAAAAAAAATAAAAAAAAACTACTTGACTTGACACGTCATGTGAAATAGCAAAATCCGTTTCAAAATTCTGAAACATTTAACAGCGGTTTTAAGTGACCACTTTTTTGGATATGCAACGGTTCATTACTGTACATTCAAAATACATGCTTGATTGGACCAATTTAGACTAATTGGATTTCCCGACCTCACTCAACATCTGTCTTAGTATTTAGTGAACTCTGCTGGGCATAATAGATTTTGGGAACTGACAAGTTCTCAAGGTGGAAGTTCCTAACAGCGTTAGACTGGCAGGGCTCTTTGTTTTGTATGTTTAGAATAACTTGATTAAGGTCAGGGCTAAGGACTGCAGGCTGGCAGAAGGATCTAAGCGACTGACTTATTTCTGTTGTTTAGGGTCTGCCTTTTTTTGCATTGCTAGTGATTTTATTTTGTCCTGCCATGCAGAGTTGTAGGCTGTAATCAGTGGGTTTAATAAACAGGGTTTGTTAATACTCGGTTGTCTTGATTCACCCATATTCTCAGCAGCTGGAGATCACAGTTTATAGTCAGCCAAGAACCCTCGCCTGTCTGAAATCAACTGCGTTTTAAAACCTGCTCAGTTTGCAGTTAGCCTTCTGAAGCGTGTTAGCTATCGAAGACCACACAGGCTTGAACTGATACAGTGAACTTGGAGTGCTTCGTCTTTTGCTTAGCAGATCCAATTATTAGCAAATGGTCTAGCAGTGGCAGCTCATCAACCAGCTCTTTATTTAATGTACCTCGTGCACAGAATGAATGTTGTGCAGAAGTGTCCTGAGTGAAGGACAGCTATGTTACACAGTGTCCGACTGGGTCTCTCAGTGGGGAGAGCTGAATTTGGTGTCCAAGCCAGAATGAAAGCGCAGAATACCCTTTTCTACAAATGGCTTTCACTAACCTTGAAACCAGATGCTCGTTTGTGTCGTTATCTTTGATAAGCCACAGTTAAGTGGTGATGGTGGTGTGAGACTCGAGCCAGAGGTGTTGGGCGCAGGCTATTTCCTATTCTCACTGTAGATCTGACATTTAAGAATACTGGTGCAGTATTACGATCCCTGTTCCAGTTACTGTCTAAAAAGTGTTTTTTCTCAGCATGTCTTTTACATGCCTGACTATAGTGTACATTTCTCTCATAAACATCATTTTCTCATGTTTCTCATAAAAAAACCCCAAAAACATAAATAAATAAAACAATCAAAGTGGGCAGGACTACACAATACTATTCTCCTTCCTGCTCTTTGGCCAAGTATAGACACTGTGCTGTCTGGTTAATTAAAGTAATAAAGGTTAGGACATGGACCACTGAACACAGCCACCTCATTTAGAATGCTTGCTCTTAAATCTCTCTTTCTCTCTCTCTCTCTCTCTCTCTCTCTTTCTCTCTCTCTCTCTCTCTCTCTTTCTGTTCTCTTTCCTTTTCCCTCCTGCAGAGACTAGACTCTGAAGTTCTGCCCTGCCTCTCTCTCTTATGATTTTTCACTTTTTTCTTTTCTACATTTTGACGGGTGTCTCAGCAGGAAATGCTGCTTTGCCCATTCGCTCTGAATAGCACCGACAAATTACTGCCATGTGCGCATGGATAGGTGCAATCAGTGTTTACTAACAACATTAATCATCCTGAAACTTCCTTCACAGCTTGATCAAATAATAGGACGTGCCAGATCTTTGTTTATTGTAGAAGTTCATTCTCAAGCTAGTATTTTAACACGCATATGTTTTAGATATGCCTGTTAAGTTTATGATATACACAAAGGTCTCTACACAACACACACACTCACAATATGATACCCACACACACAGAGGCCGTTTTATACTGTTTTAGATGATGGTATAGGGTCAGCTTTCCTTTCTGTATGTTACAGGGCAGTCCTCAACCAAAATGCAAATGTCTACCAAGATCTTAGTACCGTATATTCACATGTAATTCTTTTATAATTTGGCAAACTTTCAAACTGGTTTGTTTTCTGATAATCCCGTTTTAAAGCAGCAGAGTAAGACTGTTGCCTTGTATTCAATTTGGTTTATGTACACTGGATGATATTGTGATTCCTGCTGTGTTTAGAAGTCGTCCAGGGTCATCTTTTCTTTGATGTTTGGGTCAGGGGCACAGCGGCACACAACCAGAGCCCTTTAATTATAACCCTTTTTAATCTGCCCCTTGGTTTTTACAGATGTCACGTTGGACTCTTAGGAATTATGGACTCTGGATGCATTTGGAATGATGTAGTACTCTTAGCTTGGTCTCCCAAGGATACACACACGTCAACCCACTCTCCTTTCCCTCCTCTTCTTTCCTCCCTTCTTTTTCCCTCTTTCTGATCCCAGTCTTTGACTGTCTGACTGTATAGGTCTGTTTATCTTTCTCTGTCTCTATCCTTGTGCGTCTCTCTATCTCTCAAATATATTTCTTTTAATCTCTACAAACTGACAGAAATAGCATTTTCCTTGTAAGTTTGATAGGAATGAGTGAGGCAAAGCATGCAACATGACAACACCACTTACATCATCCAACCCCACAGTGGTGTGGAAACTGAGCAGCACACAGCTACTATCATGTTCTATCTACTATCTAAACTGTCCTTTGGCTTTTTCTTTAAAATAAGGCAGGCCATTCAGCGGGGCTATTTCTCTCTGTGGCGAAGGTAGCGGTTGAAGGAGAAATTCAGTTTTGACCTGAGCCAACAGCATTCCCTGTTTTTTAAAACAGTTGAGCATATGCAATTTTACTGAGCATTCATATAAAACAGAAACAGCAGTAGTGTGATTGTTGCTGATGCTAACAATGTTTGCAGTTGCATTTTCAGTTCTGAATGTTTTTTTAAACACACAAATATTGTTCATACGGTTAGTACAACGTGATGAAATGACAACATGCAGTCCAGTGATGCAGATAAGTAACATTTATATTATCTGTGTTTTTTTATTTTCTAGTTAATGTAACGTATCAGGTTATTTCCATACAAAATATGCAATAAAATTAATATCCATCTTGTTTGCAGGTGGTAATATGCTTATCTTATATTCCAAAAAAACCTTATGTGTTAACAGTTTGCTCAAAATCTAGGATGCAGAGACTGAAGAAAATTATGAAAATTAATGCTATAAATTCTGACAAAGTAAGCAGAGACTCAAATGAACACATTCAATGAAACAATACAAAGCAACATTTTAGTTTACTGCAGATGAGCATGGATGAAAGTCTTTTACATCAGTTTAAAGACTTCAGACCCACTTCTGACCTGTTTCACTTTTTATTGCATTGCTTATGTGATCATCCCAAAAAAAAATAGAATAGAATAAATAGACTACAGAACAAATATACAGAAAAAGAAACTTTTTACTACTATGTAGGCGTACATAAAATAGGCAATCTGCCTTAATGGCAGCAGTTGCTAGTGTTGATTATGTCATGACTGACAAAGTTTTCATGCTATAAGAACTCTAGTGTGGATGTTTTGATTGGACTTTATTTTTGGATATTTCTGCTGTGTTTTTTTTTTTCCATACGTTGATACACATTTTGGTACAAAGATTACGGTTCAGTTGTGCTGCATGTTTCTGAAGAGTTTTGAAAAAGTGAACATAGCAATGAAAAATGCTTCTTAGCAGACATAAACATAAACCAAGCATTCATTTAATCACATTCCAATTTGCAGTACTACAGAAAGAATGCATGGAATAAAACATTGTTGGTTAAATACACTCATCGTCAAGAGAATAGTTGCACCTAGAAGGGAAGGAAGATAAAGGTTACCAGCAACAATAAATGATGATAAATTTAGACTGATATGATCAATATTTATTGAGCTACACATACAGAAGTAGTGTCTCTCAGTATGGCGTCGGGCCGCCATGTTTGCTGACCCAGCACGCCAGACGTCTCGGTATGGAGTTGTAAAGTTCTAAAGGTGTCCTGTGATAATCCATCCCATGCAGCTTGAATATTCTCACACAGTTCCTGCAGATTGTGCGGTAGGCGTGGAGGTGGAGTGACACCAGGCATTCTGGATGTGTGACAACAAACCGTTTATCTTGGAGCTGTCCACGGTGCCTCCACACATGGATTTGTTGGTCGTCTCCCAAGACAAAAGCGGGACTCGTCGCTGTAGATGACCTCCTGCGATTCTGAGTCACTCCATGACAGTCTGGCACGACACCATTGCAGTCTTTGGTGACGTTGACCTGTAGTCCTGTGTCGTGCGGCCATCTGCCTATGGTGGACAGGTCGACTCATGGAGGGCATCACTTGGAGGGCCCAATTCCTTCTGGGTGCAACTACTTTTTTGCCCTAAGCGGAGTGTTCACAGCGATTCATATATTTTTCACACCATGTACTGATATCAAGGAGTAGAGCTGATGACTCCTTTAGTTGACTACAGTTTTTGGAGTACAGATATCATGAGCTAATTTAATGTTTAGCTTCTGCGTCTGAAATCATATTTTCATGGTTACTCCTGATGGGCATTTCTGAATGTGAGTAGTTAACGGCTGTTCAGTATTCCGTATCTGCGTGCGTGAGTCATGTTGCTGTGAAGGATGCGATGCAACAGAGACGTTTCCCCTCTCACCACTCAGCCCTGATACTGTTACTACGGCAACCACAGTTTTGGGGAAGAAGGGTTGCTGGGGTGGGAGTCCGTCACCGTCTTGAAAAGTTATTTTTTTCTGTTTTCCACAGTGTCCCCCATGGGAGGAAGCAGCTTTGTGATAATCATCTTTTCAACTTGACATGGAAGTGAGGGATGAGGAAAGAGATGACCTCAAGGGGAATTTGTTTCCCCCCCTCTCTCCCACAGTCCTTTTCTCCCTCCCACCTCCTGCCATGTTCCTACCATATCTTTTTATCTTCATGCCGACTCAAGACTATGTGTGTGTATTTATGTGCGCACCCCCAAGACTATCTGTCATCCGCTCTGCAGTGAAGCCCCATGGGCTGATAGCAGCAGCCTGAGCGCTGTGTATATGTTGGAGCACTGTGGGTTGGGAATCGCTGACAAAACACTCTCCCCAGCCTCACACCCGGAGCAACGTCTGGGTGTTTGATACCCACCTGCAAACTAACCTCACATTCTCCCTTCTTCTCAGAATCCACCACGGTCTCTGCAAGATGGTGGCTGTTTCTACTTTCTCCAACACTGCTAACCTCTAGCAGCTTTGGCGCTGCTAAGCCTCCAGTGTTTTGACTGAGGTTGTTGATATAAAGTCCATAAAGACTTTCAATAATTCATAGTATTTCTTTTTTTCCAGCCCTGCACTTGTTCCGCCGTGGTATCTGTGAACTATAGTAAGAACCTTGAAACTTGATCTATCCTTTATCCTTATCAGCTAGATCCCCTGGGTCATCCGGCGCTGCGCGAGAACCCACACTGGGACTAAACTCAGGAAGTTTTGGTTATGAAAAAGACAAAATATTCCCTGCCTGTTTGGTTTAGGTTTCCAAGAATGATTTCAGCCTAGGAGCTTGTCATGTTCGGTTTCTTCACACACCTGAGGCTCGGATATTTTTCAGCTGGCATCCAGTGTGGATGGAAACTTTTGGGATTGCTTCTGTTTTTGATTATGTGAAAGAGTTGAGATATATTCTGTGAGCTGGTCAGTAATGCAAGATGAAGTAAGGAGGATACAACTGTTTATAAATGTCTGTACTTATGGACACAGTTCTCTTTCATCATTCATTAGGTATCTCGCTATAAGCCCCTGAGTGACCGACTGTGCAGTCTTAGCTATGACGAGCAAAGTAAAGGCGGACATGAAAGGTTTTAGTTATTTAGTGCGTTTATTCAATGCAATTCAATTCAGCTTTATTGTACCGATACAGGGCTGTACGGTATAACGAAACACAATCAGGCTACTTCTCCAGTGCAGTGATTAAAATACATGGATAAAGACACCTTACAATGTGTGCATAGACAGTAAGATATATTCAAAATGTGCAAGAGCAGTAACTGTAAGTCAGAATGTTAGAATACTAGAACTGAGGTGCTGACAGCAGTTGGCTTATGCAGTAGAGTGAAATACAGCTTAGTGTAAGTGTGTATATATAGGAAAGTACAGTGTGTTGAGGTAGTCAGGTGTGCAGTTAAGTATGTGGCTATGAACAGTAGATGTGTATGTATTAGTGTTAGGTTAATTATGTTGGCAGTACTCCTTTATTCAGTTTATTTAGCTTATTAATTTAGTTTATTTATTCAGACCCAACACTGCTGAAGGCTCAGAGAAAGATGGAAAGATGGTCAGAATTAAATTACTGTTCTTATTCCCAGTAGGCTATTAAGCTAACACACATGGTACAGTTACCTGGTTGCTCCATGCCGCCCCATCTCTCTATCTATCTATCTACACACACATACATACAAACATATATATGTATATGTTTTAATCACATTGAGTAGTATGTCAGAAACACCCCTACATACACAGAAATTCATTTGCTTTTTATTGCATTTCTACTGTCTGCTGTGGTTAAGTCAAGACAGCAGAGTTTTCCAGCAACGTGTGTTGGAAAGAATTTTCATTAGAGTCCTCAGACCCCTGTTAACTACACGACCTGTAGTTTTACAGCCATGATGGAGTCTGGCTGATATGAACACCGCCAGCTGATGCTCAAGGAAAGGCTTCTGGACACACATTAGAACTAGTCATGGTTTGTGTCAGGGTGTCAATGCAGTATAGCATTATTCAGGATTGTGTTTAATTAGAAATGCCTTTATTATTCTTTAGTCAGGTTTTATGATGCGCCTCATGTTGCATGCTTCATGTTCATGTTGTATTTTTATTACTGTATGACGATCAGCATTGAAATGATGGCGAAATATAATGTAAAATAATTACATAGATAAAATAAAATACATTTTTTATGCCAGATAGATATATTCTGGCGTAGATATAGAGGGGGTCTAATGGTAAACTTGATATGAGTTTAATATATGAAAAATCCCTCCACTATCTTTTAAATGGTCATTTTTTTCCTCCCTCTTTCTTGACTTTCAGTGCTTGCTGTCCCAGCCAAAGTTCTGGTCCGTGGAGGTGACATCACTGTGCCTGAGGACTAAACTGGAAAGAACAAGCTCACGAAGAGTGGAGCGTGCCATGATGCAAACTCAGGTAGATTTTAGCACTACACACACCCACCTACATGCATATATACACACACACCAACAAGGTATTATTTGTGATGCATCCCGTTTGTCTTTTTATTTGGCCATAGTAATTAATGCTGGTGTAATGTCATTCATTTGGGTCACTGAAATCCTCTAATGTGGTGCGATTGCTTTCTCATTTAAGAGTGGAGATTGAAAAAGGATCTCAGATTTTTAGTGTGTGAGTGCTAAGAAACGGACAGATAAACTCTTTGGGGGAGGATTACTGTGACTTCCTGTCAGCTGATTCCTGTTTCCTCACTATTGTTTATGGTAGTATTGCTTTTACTCAACTTTATCCAGCAAAGGTACAGAGGAAAAGGCAGGGTAATAAAATATCTGGAAGTGCTGATATTTCTGCTGTGTGTGTCGGTGGGTGTGTTATATTTAATGTGCAACTCCCTGTGGACTACAGAAAACAAACCAAGAATACTTTGCATTTGAATCTTTACACTCCATATTTGTTTCCGTTTTTGGTCGCAAATGTGAAAAAAATAAAAGCTTGCACTTTCCTTAGATATTAGATCATGAATTGAATGTCTTGACATTTTATGGATTCTTTTAAGGGTTGTTTTACTTGCGTTCGTGTTGTGTTGCACATAGATGCACAGCCTCAGGGCAATACGTCAGATTTTGTATTTGGATTAACACAGGGTTTATGGTTTATTGTCTTGCAGGATA
This sequence comes from Semaprochilodus insignis, assembly GCA_034552555.1. Classification (NCBI taxonomy): domain Eukaryota; kingdom Metazoa; phylum Chordata; class Actinopteri; order Characiformes; family Prochilodontidae; genus Semaprochilodus; species Semaprochilodus insignis. The sequence goes on along the minus strand of CM067483.1, from coordinate 5,258,211 downwards.
TTTTAATGGAGATTGAGGAAGAGGCTTGGGAGCCCAGTAGAATTTGTGCAACAGCTTTCTTTTGATAAAAATGTCTTTTCTTCCCAAAGTCTTAAATGTCCTCTCCACAATCGCTCAGGAGGTCTAACCCCGAGGGCGGCCCCCCGGGGTAGCCTTTGAGAAAGGAGATCACATGCAGGGACACCAAAAGCTGTCAATCACCAAGTTACAGCGACATGAAGACACTGGGTGATTTCAGTCTTCTGACACCAGTGTGTTCAGTCACCCTGCTGGCAGTCCCAGCGAAACCAGCCACAATCAGTGCCAGCAATCCCCCATCGCTGGAGCCTCATGGGATGACTGGGCTGGAGAGATTGGCAATATGTGGTTTTGTTTGGATCACTGAAGGTGGGACTACAAATCGAGTGAGAAGTGGAGGCGAAACAAACACAGACAAAAGATCCTGGCCCCCTTGTTTTAAAACGAGCCCCTCTAGCTGGACTAGTGATAATGTTTTGACTTATGATTTTGGTTGGCAGCTGAAGGGATGGAGAATAGAAACAGGTGGAGAGATATCAGGCATGTTGTTTTTTCCGTGTTGTGGCAGGTGTAATGTGTCCTGTAATAGTTTCTTTTATCTTTAGAGAGTAAAGCCCTATTCACATGGGATTAGCTTTACATGTGGAGCTGGAGTAATGTTATTTTACTACAGGATGTCGGACTGTAGGAACGTAGGACTGATTCGCATGGGATAAGAAATCTCAACAAAAATGATGACGAAAGCATGTGCGTAATATGAGGTGGAGAATAATCTGTATGTGGGCTGCACAGAGAATATCAGACACAGAAGGGCTGCTGGAGTTTTTAAACACCTCAGTGTCACCGCTGGCCTGAGAATAGTCCACCAGCCAAAACTATCCAGCCGGCAGCGTCCTGTGGACAGCGTCCTGTGGGCTATAGGCTACGCTACACCTAAAGCTGCCAGAAGCATCATGCCTCTGACGAGGCCTGTGGCTCGTCTTCTGGAGGCGAGTATTTGTTACTTGAATGTCCTGATGTATCTGTGCCATGAACAGCAGAACAAAAGCGCCTACAAACTTGAGAAAAAAACTCCTTTTCAACAGGATGTGACGGAATATTTGCCTACATGTTGATTCGCACGAGATTCATATAACCTGAGGTTATTTTGGTGCATTATTCGAAGGTAAAAGGCGGTGAAATCTTTACTGACACAGAGGCGCGTTTTCTGTTAAAATCACTGACATTGTGCATTTGGACTGAACTAAAATCACTGAAGAGCTCCAGGAATGATTAGAAAATTGCATTTCCTGAAAGAAACACGGTTGTGCAGCTTGCTATGGTAGGAATGAGGGATGCATAAACGACACAGAGGAGTGCGGGTCAGTATGACCGTGGATTAGAGTTTGGGGACCTGCCCTGAGTGAATACATGCAGCTTGGTGACTGTAGGTTAAAGGAAATAGCAGGGGTTGGGTTGGGTCAAAAAGGACTGGGACTCTACGTGAGGAACAAGGGATGAATAAACAACACATAAAAGAGTGCAGGTCAGTTTGGCAGTGGATTACTGTTTTGGAGACCTGCCCTGAGTGAGTACATGCAGTTTGGTGACTGTAGGTTAAAGGAAACAACACTGCTTGGCTGGGGTCAAAAGTGACTGCGACTCTATGGGAGGAACAAGGAATGAATAAACAACACATAGAGGAATGCGGGTCAGTATGTCTGTGGATTAGAGCTTGGGAAACTATAATGTTTGGGTTGCAATGCGCTGCCATAATTTCATTACCCCACCTCTCTGTGTTAAACTAACAGCCGTCTGAAGAAGGCTTAAGCCCCATTGGATCACAGAAAACCGAACCCCATCACTGACAAATTTCAAGAGTCTGCACTACAACGGAGCATGTGCACTTGTGCATATGTAGTCAGTGTCTAAATGTAGTAGATATTAGACTTTATGTAGTTAGTTTTCCCCGTTTAACTTCTCACCTATTTCAAATGGATCATGACATTTTGTGCAAAATCGCATGCCTTCCTATCTTTCTATTCCCACTGGAGATTGAGTTTCACAGCTCTGCTTGACAGACTTCATTTCCTCTGCCTGCGCTGGCCTTTCTCGAGAGATTAAGAGCACAGAGCCTATGTGCCAAACCGGCAGGAAGGCACTTGTTGTAAGGGTGCACCCTCACTACTGAAGTATTGGTCTACATAGAGTACCAGAGGAGGAATCTGTGTCTGAAAAGTTTTCATTCCTATATGTTCAAAACCATAACTTCAGAAGCATTGTTGGTTTAAAGAGATCTTTTGTAAGAGTGTGATTTGGTGCGCGGTGCTTTCGCCGCCTGTTATTGACTTGTTCCTTCATATTTTTCATTTAGGACTCTAATGACGTCCTGGATGAAGTAGATTTCTCTGAACAAGAAATTCAATTTCTGCGGTTAATCAATAATGTCCCTGAAATGGAGGCAGGCAGCTTTAGTCTTTGGTATGGATTTAAAACGTCTTGCAGCTAGATTAAACAAGAGACTCGACTTTATACTCTGCAAAGCAACCCCCACCTTACCCCCACCCCACCTCGGTCCAACACAAATTTAGTTTTGTCGCAGACTAATTCGATTGATGTATAGAGCATGTTTTTATCTGGTGAAGATGCATTCAGCTAATGTTGGCCAATCTTTTCTTTTGAGCAACATACCATTTTCATTACAGGAATCGATGCTAACACATTTATTTTCTCTACGTGTTTGTCAGTTGGGAAAGCTAAACTTGAAATTGCTGTTTTCCAGCATGTATTCAACCTCGTTTGTTAATCAGAATCAACTTTGGAAAAATATTTCAGACCTTTTTCTAAATATGTGTGATCACCAATTTGCAGGAAGATCTCTTTTTTCCTTGAGAGCTTTAAAGAGGCTCGGATAATCCTTTGTGTGCTGTCTTTAGTTCTTGGGGATAGAGGTATGGTTGCCATCCAAACTACACCTTAATGTTTTTGAGTGAACTGTAGCTTAAACAGGGTTTACTTTACAGTGTTCTGTAAGGGTTTACATGAGGATCTCTAATTCCTTGTTGCATTAGATTAGTTTTTTAAGTAAATGTTGGGCCTTTTTCATATTATTTCCTTTTTGAAGTCTGAGAAATGTGTTACATGTGTTGGTAATGTGGTGCATTCCTTCTACAGCTAAAACAGGCTCATGTTTGTTTTAGTGAGGCAACTCCACCACTAGGTTGTGTTCACAACTCCTGCACCTAAATTAGCGCTTGTGTATTACTGGTCTCTACAAGCAATGAAAGAGCAAATAAGTAATTAGTTATCTGCAGGCAACTCACAAATGAGCTTTGCTTTCCTCCAAAGAAACTGATTGCATCAAGTCAATCAGAAATTTCATTTCCACGCTAGCTTCTCATAAGGTGCCACTTATCCTCATCCCTTCACAGACTAAATTAAGTCTCGGCTCATTCTTGTTTCAAGCCTCTATTAGTGGATGTAAATAAGAGGTCAGTTTTCGAGGGAGTGTGACATTTTCAGCAGGCTATAATGCTGCTGTTTCTCATGGCTAAAGAGATAAAACCATCAGTGTTACGATCAGGGCTGAGGGGGCCGATGCGGTACTTCTTCATATGTACCTACTGTCGTATCATATATGTCTATTCAACCTTCACAGTTTATTAGTCAACAGATTTACGCTTTCATTCAGATGAGAGGGCTTTCTTCTTTCTGAGAGATACAACCACATCACCTCTCAGTCATGCCTCAGGCAATGTGCTCTTGATTGTGGTGTATAGAAAGTACACTGATGTGCCAAAAATCATGGAACAGAAACTAGTATCTTGTAGGACCCCCTCCAGCCCGGTGAAGTGCAGCAACTCAACATGGCATCAGTTTTACATCTGAAGGGATATCGAGCCATGTCGTCCAGATAGCCACCCCCAGCTCTGTGGTATATGTAAGTGCAGTATCCCGGTCCAAACGCACTTCTCTTCCACATCCTGTAAATACTCGATTGGGCTCATATCAGGTGACCACGCAGGCCACACCATTAGTCTGAACCCTCCAGAATGCTCCTTGTACCAAGCCTGGTGGCATGGTGCATTATCCCATCGTTGTGAGGGGGCATGAAATCCATGAAGGGCTGCAAATGGTCACCAGGCAGTGAAACGAAGTGGGCACCGGTCAGTGATGTGTTTAGGCGGACTAGTAGACCCAACCTATGCCATGCGAACACACCCCACACCAGTATGAAACCACCACCAGCCTGCACAGTGCCTTGTTGACAACAGGGGTCCATGGCTTTGTGGTGTCTGCGTCATACACAAACCCTACCATCAGCCCGAAACAACTGGTTCGTGCCACATGTTGCCAGTCCTCTAGGGTCCGGTTATCAACTCCATGAGCTCAGGTGAAGCACTGTATGAGGTGTTGTGGTGTTAACAGAGGCACTGTGGTGGATCTTCTGCTCCCATGTCCCATAGAAGCTAAAGAATGCTACTGCATAATCAATTTACATACTGCTGTCCCATGACTTTTGGCACTTCAGTGTATACAAAAGTAACATGCAGGTTGTCAGACACTGTATTGACTCTTGTTGCTACACTATAAGTTCATATAGATTACATATACAGTGCATAAAGAATACGCATTAATAAGGCACATGGGGAAATATCTACTTTTCTTGTAATTTATCTATAGGTTTCATTAGAAATTCACATGTTGAAATAAAGGTACACAGTTCTCAACATTGTTTTGGCTGACCTGCATCAGTCTAATGCTGACCTTACACCAAACGATTTTCAAGCGATTTTACTGTCGCAGACAAATTTCCAAAGTCGGAACAAAATCATGAGAGTCTTGCTAGAGTTGCGTCGCGCTCGCGTCATCTCGATCGTTAAGTGTAAGGTGGTCAGGATTGCAGTTTTAAGTCAGTCTGTTTCTCGTCCTGGCGTTCCGATAAAATCAACCGTGTTTAATATCATCATAAGTCGTAGGTCTTGGGTCACGCAAATAGTGACGTGAATATTGTCGACAACCAATAGGAGAGCTCTTTTCAGCTCCAAACGGGAAGCCGTGAACCAAGTACAGAAATGTCTGGCGGAAATTCGACATGGAGGGGAGTCTGGTGAGGGCTCGGAAACCGCGGTTCTCCTGGACTGTTCAAAAGGAGGAGAAGCTGGTGGAGCTGTGGAGTGAACAAGAGTGCCTCTTTGACGTATCTTCCCATTTCTACCGCGACAGAGTGGAAAAGGAAAAAAGGTGGACAGAAATTGCTGAAACCCTCGAAATCCCCGCGGCTAACGCGAGCCCGAGTCATGGGCCTGAGACGTCACAAACGTAAACACATCCAAGAGTTCATTAATGCGCAGAAATGCGCAGTAAACAGTCTGATTCTGAATCACACACGTTTTAAAGCTATTTTCACGTTATCCTATCTTGTAACGAAGGGTAGTTATGCTATGCTAAAGCTAACTAGCTAGCTAGCTAAAACACTGCCGAACGGGGCTACAGCATTTAGCCTACCAGCGAACATGATGGGAAATAATCTCAAAATCTAGTTGCAGTCTTGTAAATAATGACTCTGCAAGATTCCCAGTCTTTGCAAAATCATAGCTTGTGACTAGTCTGTGACTAAAAGTCTGTGACTTGTCTTTAGATGTGAGAAGGTGTCAGAGTTTAGTCTATTAAATGTATTTTCAGAATCTTTTCAAAGTCTTCTAGTGTATGCTTAGCATAAGTAAGCAGTTCACCATATCCCAATAACAAAATCTTGCGAATCTGACAATGAAGTGGACAACTATGTGATTTTCAGTTAACGAATTATGTAACTTGTGACAAAACACCTGCACATGTTCGGTACAACACCAGTGCTAAGCTTGTCACTTGTGAACATGTCTACTATTGAGGATTCAGTTTGATCATCACCCAGGAGAGTTTAGTCACGCAGAGATTAGCACGTAATAATCTAATAACAGCAGAAATATATATATTTTTAAATCTGTCATTCGTTCAACATTTACATGCACTTGGGCAATCAGATAATGAAGAATCAGATGAAGAATGTTTAAATGCTTTATTTTATCTAACATGTAGCTGGTTTGAGCATCGCTCTGCAAGTGTTCTCCTGCCATTTGCGACCGCTCTGTTAAATGCCACTTGGCGTTTCTGGACTGACGCTCACACCAGACATGCAGACTGAGGACAGGCAAATTAAAGTAAGGGTATACATGTGCTAAAAAAGCCAATTAATGAGCTGAAATCCAGCTTTCTTAATCTGATCTATAAAGTTATTTATATAACCACTTCAGTAATCAGAAAACTTCTGAATTCTGATAACTGTTGTATTATTAGTGTGTGCGTGTAGACATACTCATTCGCATTGGTTTATCTGTACACTTAGGCTTCAGCAGAGCTCAGTAACACTGAGATTAATTACCGAGATTGTTCTTTAGAGTACATCTTCACATGCACTGTGCCATTTTAAATTATTAAGAACAAGCGTGGATGTTGTTTCTTTCAAAGATGGCATATATATTTTCAGTTTTACTGGTTAAAGATTCTAGAAATTGATCAAAAGTAACAATATTCTGAACACTGTCTTTACAAAATGTAACTGAATACAGATACATAGAAATATCCCAAATACTTGTATTCCAATAAGTTCCAAACCCTGAGTAAAGCATCCCCAGTACTTATTTTCCATTAAATCCAAGAATGATTCCATGAAATGTTTTCCCAACCCCATTATTAACAGTGCAGGCCTTGTTTGTGCATGTGAGTGCATTAATATTCACTGTTTCACAGGATCATTTTTTCATTACAGCTGTACACTATACAGCCCTGCTGCATGTCAAATGATGTCAGTGACCGACAGCCGGAGTGGAAAGTGGATAAATGCTGATTCATATCTCACGTCTCCCAGGATCAGATTGAGCTATGATGTCAGCATTATGCCTTCGCCAGCTACAGCTCACTCTGACAGTTAGTAAAATGTAGCAAACATCCTTTTGACGGTTGAGTCTCAGAGTGCAGCAGAGGAGGTCCTCGTTTCTCCATGTTGATAATATTCTTGTCAGTTATTCCACTGATAACGTGTTAACACATGTTCATGGTTCCAATTTCGGTTCTCTTGCCTGATGGGCATGTGCCGCCTGATCTTTTCCATTTGTCAGAATAGAGGGAATTTCACTAAAGCTTGCCATGTTCTCGAACAGACAGGCCAGTGCATGCAAGCAAAGCATGCAGACACATCAGCATATGTCTTCATGCTGATCTGCTGATGTCTCTCCCTTGTGTTTCGTACCTGTTGGAGGCCTATTCACGAGGGAGCACTTAAGCGTGAAGTAACAGGACTATCCTCATTTCTCTTCTTGAGAGGAGACTGTTAGTTTTGGCCTGCGTTGACAGGACTTATTATGGTATTTGTTTTGTTGACACCTAGCTGCGTGTCGTTCCTTGAAAGAAGCTTATACTGTTTTTCCATACCCTACAGCTACATAATTGGAAACTACATTGATCAGTGTCAGCTTTCAGAGGAAAACTTAGCAAGATAAACATCTGAAGACATGACAAGATGCTATTTTGGAAACTTGAGTTACTTAATATCCCCATGAGTCACTTTGTACTTTTGAAGTTTATGTATTTCCCTCTTTGCTTTGGGGGAAATTCATGCACAAAATAAGATATTCGTTAGAAATGAAACCTGAGAGTCCAAACTTTTTATAAACCACACACCACAAACGTCTCTCGTATATAATCTGTTGTATTTTGTTTGGTTTGGGAAGTGGATTCATTGATTTATGTTTATGTGCTAATATATTAAATATTAATTTTCCTAGTTGGTGTCCAGACCTTTTCCAGTGCCTCCCTCGCTCTCTCATTCTTTCTTTCTCTCTCTCTCCGTGTGTGTGAGTGAGTGTGTGTGAGTGTGTGTGAGTGTGTGAGAGTGTGTGAGAGTGTGTGAGAGTGTGTGAGAGTGTGTGAGAGTGTGTGAGAGTGTGTGAGAGTGTGTGAGTGTGTGTGAGTGTGAGTGTGTGTGTGTGAGTGTGTGTATCTCAACTAGGCAACATTTTTTTGATTAACAAGTTTGAAAATCACAAATTTCACACTCTTAAGTATTCACACTTACAGTCATTGAAATCCAAAGCACTGCTTCACTTAAATTTATTGGGTTATGTGTAAATATGATCACCATTAGTTTTCCTGATTTGTGCGAGCTACTCACTGTTCTATTTGCCTTTCTGACCCAACTATGGGCAGATATCTCGACACTAGCTGCAGGTGTCAGTCTTCTGTGTCTTTGTCAGCTTGAGTCCGGTTGGAAAGGAGAGTTTAGATTTCATGTACTAGCTTAAATGAAACGCGAACTCCTTATGTGTCCAGACTGAACTTTCTTTTTCTAGCCAGAGGAGTTCGGATTTGGCTGTTCAGTACATCAATGTGACTAGTTGTTCCCTTTTGTTGTATTACCTAGAAATCAGACAATCTGTTGGCATGAGGTTCAGTGATGATCACAGTAATGAGTCAAATGCAACAAAGTCATATGATCATATTTTTGAGCTCTTATAAATCAATAAAAGAGGTGCTGCATATGATGAAAGATTTAAATTGTGGCCTATTTAGATTAGTAAGATATAATGCTACCACATGGGTTTGGGGAATAATGAGACAGACCGCACACATACAGTTCTGTTTAAATCAAGCTGTTATAGCCTAAATTAAATGAAATATGAAATAACTGACTTCTTCATCATGATGTGCCTACTTCTTTATTTCTATTTGAACAGAATAAACAGATTTAGAAATCTAAATGAACAATTGACTGGAATTATTTTTAGATGAAAGAAGCAGCTGGCCTGAAATTTCAGGATGGGCTGATTGGGCTTCCATATTTCTTTTTAAGCATAATAAATAAATCTTAAGCGTTAAGTTATAATTGAGTTAAACTCCTGTCAATCAGTCGTTTGTGTGCTTCTCCGAGCCGAGGCGGGGTTTGCCACTCTCTAAGCAGCAGGTCTCCCACTAGTTGGTGGACATGATCAAGCTGGCGCATTGAGCTGCCAGCCATTCCCTGCTATTGTAAATATACTTACTGCCTGCATTATATGTATATATGCCACAATAAATCTGCCTAGGGAATTGCCACACATTAGACTTTTTCTGAGACATGGTTATAGCTAGCCAAGCTTACCGACAGCTGCACCTCAGGTCTCAACCTTACCCATCAGTTATCTACCAGCACATGGATTTTTTTTTATGAAGATATGTATATTTGATTCCCCTCATTGAAATGATATTCCTGTACATTTGTGTAAGCTCTGTCTGTTTTATCCTGTTATTACAGTATAATGCATAATTTATCCTGTTATTATATAACACTTCTTGACAGCGAGACTTTGTAGAATCTCAGCTGAATTGATTCTCCAACTGGTGGTTTGATTTGTCAAATTTCAGGGGGCAGCCCTATTAGCTAGAGAGACTGGAGCTGTTTAATTTCACATTAAGAACCTTTGATTACATCTCTTTCAGGCATTGGTGGATTTCTTTACCGAGACGAGCTGTCCAGTGGGGGAGAGACTGAAGGTCTTTTACAGCTGCCGGGCACCTCCACATTGGGAGCTACAGGTACAGAACCATACAAACCAATTCAAATACAGTTCTGGAAATAAATAAGAGACCACTCCAGTTTCTTCTAAAATCAGCATCTCCACATGTACAGCAGGATCTTAGTGAGGAACAGAAGGTTGGTTTCTAGCTTTCCTGGCAGATACAGTGAGCGTCTGGTTCCTAAGAACAAGTTCAAGCAGCAAACACACAGGACAACACAGCTACAGACTGGCAGAGGGCGAAAACCACTCTCTACTGACCGTGATGAGCGCCACCTCATTCGAATGTCACTTAACCACCATAAGATGCCCTCAAGTGACCTACAGAAAGACTGGCGAGTGGTGGCTGGGGAGAAATGCACAGCGAGCATGGTTCAAAAAACAGGCTTCTGGAGGCGTCATCAGTCATTTTCTAAATAAACAGATACAAAAATACAATATTTGATCTGGAATTTGGGAGACATGTTTCCAGTAGTGTATAGAATAAAACATAACTCACAAACTGTAAAACTAGAGAAATTGATAATTTTCAGGTGGTCTCTTAAATTTTTCCAGAGCTGTATTAGCTGTTTTCCAACAAAAAAGGATTCACATGTGTGTATCTAGTACTGCATCAGTGTAACATAGCAGCATGTTCTACAGTTTCTCGGCTTGGCATGGAAATTGAGTGGGTGTAATCTGTGTGTGCATGTGCATGAGTGAAAGGCCTCATTTAATCTGGACACCCTGTTCTAAATCTTTCAGTACACACTGAAAGACCACTTGGGTCACAAGAACCCACTGGATTTGAGACATTGCTCTCTGTTATTATAGAGACTTGTAAATCATTCTATCAGATGGGTATGGGGAGTTGAGTTGAAGGGTACGAAGTAGCGATTCCAAAAATATTGGGACAGTAGACAACATGCAAATAACAAAAAGAGAGAGACTGATAAATATACTTCAATCTGTATTTTTACAACACCACTCGGCGACAAGAAGGATGTTATTCAGCTTCATTGTTTTATTGTAAACGTATGCTCATTCTGAAATTTGTGCCTTGCACGGTCCAAAAATGAAGCTATTTAACACCAAGAATGTTGTGAAATTAAAAAAAAAAAAAAAATTTAAAACATAAGGGGGTAGCAAAAATCCATCTGTTAAAAAACACACAGTCCACAGGATCTGCAGTTCATTATATCCTCAAAAGACTGAGGAGAAGAAAGAGGCACTCAAAAAGGCAGAAAAACGCAACCAGTGTCTCACAGCCTTCGACCCTCCAGAAAGCACTGCATTAAAAACGGGCATGTTTCTGTGGTGGGTGTCCCCACATGGGCTCGGCAGTACTTTGATGTATAATTGTGTAACATGTCCGTTTCTGCATTCACAAATGTAAATTAAGTTCATTTTTGTTTTGTGTTTTTTGTACAGGAATTACTAATGACTGCTTTCTGTTTTTGACATCTCACACACCGTCCTGACATTTTTGGAGCTAGTGTTGTACAATTCAGGCAAAATATATACACAGCAAAATGTGTGGAACATGCGATTTGCTGAATTACTGAACTGCAGTGAAAAAATATAAATTTAATAATTCAGATAAACTAAGTGTATTTACACACAGTGTGCAAAACACACACCAACAGTACAAATGCAGAGCTTTGAATATTTGTTTAATGCTTCATTATCATTAATGAAAAACAGGCATTTGGCTAACTTGGTAAAACTTTGACCCAAATGTCAAAAGCACATATATATACCTATAGCCATATAGCCAAGCAAGGAGAACACAAATGGTACAGAAATGTTTTATGCTTGCTTCTAGCCGTGTGCGGGCATGTAAATGACCACAGGCTGTTTCATTCTTCAAATATTTGAAGAACATAAGCTAAGCTAATGTAAGCTAATCATGCATATCAACTATATTTATATCATCTAGTAGATCAGTTCATGCTTGCTATTGTTTTAACATAATTCTTATTTCAGTGTTTGCAGATGTGTTTCTTGTTAAATAGATTTTTAATTAATTCAAATATCTATGCGTAACTGTAAACTGCTAAATCACTTTAATGTTTTCCTTGTAAACTATAAGCATGTGAACCAAATCCACAACAAAAAAAAACAAAACCTTCAGTGATTGTTACTACTGTTGCAGTAGTAGATAATATTGCAGAAGATTTATCAAAACTTGTATATTTTAATGCTTTGCTTTAAAATACTCAGTCTGACAATAGTGTAAAGGTCAAACAAAAGATTATTTTATCTTCAAACCTCACTGCATTGTAATTAGGGATGCACTGATCCAGCTTTTCCAGTTCCAATACCAGCACCAATACATAAACTTTGCATATCTGTCGATACCCGGTATCGATCCGATATCATTTTTGAATGAATAAACGGTATACTTCACCATGTTGGGGCGATGGAAGGCACCAGGATTGACATTAACACTACTTTACTAAGCTTACTCATACAGCGCACTCTCTGGCTCGCTCCGTGTTGTTGTTCCTGTTCGTAAGTCTGTAAGATCTCAGGTTCCTGCAGATCCACCTCCGGCCACTCGAGAAAGACAAAGGGCAACAAATGAGCAATCAAGCGGCAAATGCTAACACCTGCAGCTCATGCTACTTAAGCGTGAGAGTGCCGGCCCCTCTTCAGAGCGCGCTCGCACCGCTGAAGTACCGAGGGAATAAAACGATTTTTGAGTCGGGCGTCAGGAGGGTTTCATTGTGAGGTTCCTTTTCGTTTGAGGAAATCGTTTTCTGTTGAGCACGCCAGATTTTTCTCCTGGCAGCCTTTGTTTGTTCCCCTGTAAGTTTATACTCTGCACATTGAGTCCACTCTTCAGCGGAACTGGTAGCTCACCTTGTGACCTTGTGCGCTGGTCTTTGATCTCAGCGACCACAGTTCGAGCCTCGCTGAGGTGCGACAGTTCCCCGTTACATCTACAGGCACACCGCAAACATGCTATTGACGGCATAGCACATATCACAAACGAATTAAAGTAGGGATCGGCCCCATGGATCGTCCGATTATCCAATACCCGATCCAGCCAATTTTATTAATATCAGAACCAATATCCGATCGTAATATCGGATCGGTGCATTCCAAATTGTAATAACTAGAATCACTAGCAGCGTGTTGTTGTTAAAACTGAAAGGAAACACTGAAAGAAATCGCGTTACTCAGTAAGGAGAAAACAGAACCCACTAAAATATGGTCTGCATACTCGGAAGCACTGCAGAACAGGAAACGCGGTATAGACTGATGAGGGTAGACTGATGTGAACAGTGGAGAACACTTTAAAGATTTCACAACGGACACAAATAAAGGTTTGGCACCACTCCGTCGTTTTGACTTTGCTGGAAAGTACTGAATTTGTTGTTACGCCTCAGGACTTAAACCCCTTTTAGTGTGAGTGCAGAGGTCTTGATACAGCACTAGACCTAGCACAGAAACTCCCCTATACTGTTAAACCAAATCGAGGAGAGTGAAGGGAAAGCTGCAGGCCTGTCTGCTGCTATGAGCTGTATAATGCTCCAGGGGTGTGGAGAAACATTAATTCTTTTATGTGCCAGTTTTAAAGCTTTCGTGCTGTGTTTTGGTAGAGAGAGAGAGGGAGTGACTGATTCAGGGGTTGCGTGCGGCCGCTTTTGTAAACATACTTGTGTTTCTGTGTATGTTTTTGTTGTTCTTGGGCCTGGTTTTCAGAGCGTTCCTCCGAAGGCATCTAGTCCCTGGCCCCCTCACTTTCGGGATCTCTCTTCCCATCTGTCACATGCTATTAGTGCTGTGTTTCAGTTGACTCAAGTAACCTCAAGCATATTGAACCTGAAGTTAACGTCTGGAATGTTCTCCCACTGCACTTCAGCAACAAAAAGCTTTCCAGGTTGATACTGTGTCAAAGAAAAGACAAAATGGGTGCTTTTATGAATGTAGGTTGAGCACCAAGTCAGACTGAAGGTCACGCTGCTGTCCAGCTCAAATATTTCACTTCTCCTGGGCAGCTGGTCCACAAGTATAGATGTGTTTGTTGCTGTGGCACCGTGTAATTACATGGAGTGGATCTTGATGCTGCTCACTAGGAAAGATCGTAGAGAGATTACAGATTATACAGCAGCGTAGAGCTAAAAGACTTTGCACTGTTGGAGAGAAAGAGAGCAAAACTGATAAAAACGACCAAAAAGGATGCGCAGAGATGGAGAGTGGGAGGAGGAGATGAGAGCTCGGGAGGGAGGGAGAAATGGGGATGGATGGGTGAAAGGAGGAATGGGGAGATCAGCTCAGCAGATGACATTGCCTAGGCTCCGTGTAATAACGGCGAACAGCAATAAAGCTGGAATTGAAGGCGCCCCTATTGCTGCCTGGGGAATTGAGCGGCTGTAGGCGAGTGGGAGACGAGGGCTGCATGTAAAGAGTGTGTGTGTGTGTGTGTGTGTGTGTGTGTGTGTGTGTGTGTGTGTGTGTGT
>CM067483.1:5209600-5243800 GCA_034552555.1 Semaprochilodus insignis | reverse complement strand
ATATATATATATATATATATATATATATATATATATATATATAGAGAGAGAGAGAGAGAGAGAGAGAGAGAGAGAGGATTATTCTTTCCACTCCACCTGTCCTCTCTGGGTGTGTTTGTTGTGCTGTTGTTGGTGGAGAGATGGGCGAGAGGTGTGTGGAATATGGAATTGGATGAAACTTTCTGAGTGTGAGTGTTTTTCCAAACAAATCATGATGTTGCTGATCTGTTGCTGTTTTTGGATTTGTGTACAACAAACGTATAACAAAACATATAAACATGGATTATACTACGTATGTATATAGGACTAGCCTGCCCTCATATAACATAGCAGGCAGCCTCTGCGTTAATTTGTATGTGTGTATATGTATGAACCTGTCAATAAGTCACAGCAATTTCTATATGTACATACTGATGTGTATGTTTCTCCCCACTACCACAGAGGCAGTTAGCGAGTTTGCTGACAGATCTGGGTCTGACCAGCTCTGCTCTGCTGATCTATGAGAGACTGGAGCTATGGGAGGATGCCGTCATCTGCCTGGAGCGAATGGGCCAACACGGCAAGGTGCGCACATCACACTGGCAACACGCACACAGATCACTCGCACTCCTGCAGAAAGGAGGTGTGGGTTATTGGTTGAGGGCCATGCCTCTGTGAGAGGATGCATTCCTGGTTATGTTCCACTGAGGTTGAACCTTTTATGCGAGTAGGTTGGCTAAAATCCAGGACGCATACCAAAGAGCTGAAGAAATGTACAACTTTTTAAAGATAAAAGTAGTCTGTTATTGAGTTTTAACTTATTCTCATTTATTTTAATTACTTCCACCTGCAGTGTTAACGCTCCTAATAATAAATGAAAGCTGGTAGGGGGTTCCTAACATTATGCAAATTAGACTATGCCTACTACACCTTCTAGTTTGCTTTCATTGTTAACCATATTGGCAGTTTTAGGTAACATTCAAAGGTAGGACAAGACATTTATATAACTGATAATCCACAAGGTGTCACATATGAGTGTATCAGAGCCTTACCCTATAGCTTCACCAACTGGACATCCAGTAGTTCTCCACCTTTGGTTGGTTGGACATCAAGTTATTGCTGTTAGCATTGTACTTCTGGTCAAGCTTGACCATTTCACTCTGTACCAGACTGAGGTACTGAAGAACTGGAGTTCCCTTATAGTATTTTCTTGAACCCCAGACGTCTTTTCAAGGCTATAGATTTATGTTACATAAAGTGATGTGTTTGTTCAAGTAATGGGATGTATATGTGTAACTGAGTTGGTAATGTTTTGTTTGTGTAGCCTATAATTAAGAGCAGTCTTTTCTAACATTTTTGAACTGGCCAGAGATTGCTACTGTACAAAAGGAGTAATTATTTCCATTATATTGGTACTTATTTATTATGATATTTGTAATATCATTTATCAGCTCATCTTTATGTAGCTTTAGTTTTTAAGTGGCTTGATAAAAACAGAGACTTAGTTTTAGAGTTTTAGTTATCCTGTATCATTAGTCTCTACAACAGTAAGTATCGTACTACAATCATGAAGAGTTTTAGCCTAAACTCAGTAGCTAGTTACTGCGGCCTTCAGTGGGGTTGGTTGTATTAGCTACTAATATATGACGGGCACTTGGTTGGTAAGTGCGTGTCATGGCCTGTTATTGACTTGTCTAGTTTGCCTCCGTTCTAACATATCTCCACCAATCATCAGACATTGAACGTCATTGTCTTCGCCTTACTGTAGAAAGCAAGAAGTCATGTGTTGTTGGAAGCACAACAGCTTACAGTCCTGTGAACTTTGAAATGGTTGAAATGGGTTACTCTTACTTCCCCTCAACGTATCGCTCTAAAATCCAAAGTGGTGCCTGAACCTGTGAGGTCAATATCTTTTCATTTAGTCCACCATATAGTTTCTTAGTTACCTATTGCACAAATCAAGATGGTTTAATTGTAATTGTAATGTAATTTTCCTCATACCACAATATCAGTGAGTCCCTGCTGGTGGCAGCTTTGTGATGCAGGTATGTGTGCCGTGTCTCTGGAATGCCGACGCTTGTAATAGTGTGATGATGCCAGATGCCTCTATGAATCAGGCACTTTTATATGATGTAATGGGGCGGTGACATCAGAGGGCTGACCCCATCCTGTACTGTTTTTAATCTGTCTTACTTGGTTCCATCAAGTGTAAGTGTGTGTGTGTGTGTGTGTGTGTGTGTGTGTGTGTGTGTGTGTGTGTGTGTGTGTGTATGCACGCGAGTGCTAAGAATACGAGTGCTAAGAATCGTGATGGTGAATCAGCTGAATGGCATTACAACAGATGTAAACTCCAGTCCACTCCAGTTCGCTAACACAATAGCAGTCCACATAATGTGCACATGTTTAGACTTACTGTTCCCTTGTTTTTCCTGTTTGGCCTCCCAATGCATGCACACACTGATATACACTAATGGATCGATCTAAATGTAAAAGCATCTCACACAAACATGAGGATATCCTATACTGTGCTGAAGTCCACCTGTTTAATTTCCGGTCAAAATATCCATTAAAGGAATAATTTAAATCACATAACATGATTTATCACTTACCACAGAGTCAGTTGATAATCCAAGACATGTTTGATTGTCTGCTTCCCTAGTTTACAGCGGGAGATGCTAGGCTACAAATCCATGCTACAAATCCATGGTGTTTGAATATCGCCTTTCCAAAAATTCACGTCTCATTTCCAAAAATGCATACCAAACAGATTTTTTAAGCTCAGCTAGGCGTTACTGTCATGCCATGAGCAGCTTTGGTAAATGTTGTGTTGTGCAGTTTGAATGCAGATTTTTTTTTTTTTTAATAAATAAATGAATAAATGCTTTTTTCACCATTGAATTATTTTTTCCCAGGGAAGATTACAATCTGCATCCCATTTTGGATTTTCGTGTGCTCAACAAATACTTGAGCCAGTTCAATTTCAGAATGGTCATACCACAAACTCTGTGCCACTCCATTCGTCCTGGAGACTGTTTCACCCCCAGGGCAGGAGGTAATATACCTAAAGACTAAAACAAACGTTTTAGTTTATTCTGTACCACGCTCTCAGAGGAAGGTGCGCTGTCTTTCAGAAACTGCATGTCCCTCTTTCACAGTGGCCACTCTGTCCCTTTCAGGACCTGTGTTTGTCTTGTCTCTTGGGCTTGATGGCATCCACTCTGTCGGTGGCATCACAATGTCAGAATTTCAGCAAAGTGCTAAGCTGGCCTAAAACGGAGGAGAAATCCATCAGTGTTATAAATTGGCCCCCTGAGCGTGGTGATTTCGAGAATGGTGATGACGGAGAATGCTTTGCTGCATGCAGATCACGTGCCAGGTCATATGTAGCTCGGAGTGGATCTCCTCTCCAGGGGGAATCCCCTTTACGGAGACTTAAGGGTTGCATCTACAGGAAGTGAAACAGATTTGGGGGAAACATGGCAGAGCTTCTATAGATCTCTTTGCCTTGCTTGCAAATGTGCATTACCTTCTCTTCTTGGTAAGCAGAGATCATTCAGCTCCTATCACAGGCTGCTCCCGTTATGCAAAGACTTCCTGTCTGAAGTGCAAAGTGAAATATTTCACCGACGTCCGGGTGCCTCGCCCGTGAGAGGATGTATTTGAGCGTTATAGATCTGCTGAAGTGATCGCTACTATCCAGTGCACTAGAGCCTCAACCACATGGTCTCCCTATGACTCTAAGGAATGTGTTTGAATCCTGCTGTAAGTGTAAAGGTGTTACTTCTTTTTTTTTTTACTTGGTGTCGGACATGCTTTGCCTTTGTTGGATCGAGGCGGAACCCTTTTCACCATTAAGGTGTATTTGTGCAGATTGCACCCAATCTCCAAGCCATTAGTCCCTTCTTGGGACCTATCTTTTAACATTTATCAGATGTATCGGTTGGACATTAGAGCCTTCTGTAGCACGTACAGTTCTAAGTGTAAGTTTCTCTTAGTCCATAGGATCTCATTCCTGATTTTTTCTGATGTATTTAGACACTTCCTGAAAGAGTATGCCCTGTATACAAGGATGGGTTGGGGGCTAGGGCATTTACCCCCTCTTGCCTTCCTTTACCTCATCCTCACCATTCTTTTGTAGCCAATGTTCTCTTATGGGCCTATTAATTTGGCATCTGACTCAGACCAGTTTGGAAAGTTGGGGACTTGGCTACATCTTTCCCATAGTGATATACCAAATGAATGATGAAAGGGAATACTAGGTTAATTGTGTAACTACCAGTTCTCTTTACCATACTTGCCTCCTTGCACTTCACTAGGAAAAGCGTGCTCTGAGAATAATGAATTTGGGAACTGCACCTGCTTATATAGGGGGTGGAGGCTCCCTTATCACTGTTGTGATTGTTCTGTCAGCCAGCTGCCAGACATGGTCTCATTGTTACTTCCATGGTGAGATACCTCGATCCTGAATCAGAAAACCAGGGTTACGCAAGTTACTGAGTGGGTCTCTGTGTTTAGGAATCCATGTAGCTCCATATTTGGTCAGTTTGCAAATTGTGCGAGAGAACCACCAGCTTGTTTGAGTTGCATGTTCTTCTGTTTTGACAGTTGCCTTTTTTTCAGTAACGCCTACTTGACAATCACACACCGTTTCAGAGTCAAAGCGTCAAAGCAGTGGATTTGTTCGGATGTGAAGCAAGCTGGAAGCTTGATTCCCTTGTTCTGTACATCTAATGGTGACCGTCTTGCACGGTTGTTGGACGTCATTGGATGTCCCATTTTCCAGATATGTTTTTAATCATTTCTCAAACCCTTTGGATTTTCTCAAAATCTGGTTTTGGAAGCTTCTTTTCCTTTGGCTTTCTGGTGTTTTGTATCTAATCTCTTTGTACGAGAAATGAAACTTAATGGCTGTTTTGGAAACAAAATAAATAAAGGGTGGTCTCTGACTTTTACCCAGCATTGTATACATATACACATGCGTGATCACCCAGCCCTACCCACACACACGCACACACCCACACAAACACACTCTTCCTGTTCTTGTGTGTGCAGTTTCCTGGGAGCTGTTTCACAGCCTTATCACATTACAGGAGCACTTTGTGTTCCAATCTGATTACTGAAGAGAAGTCGGGTCAATAGAGAACAGCTCTTGGCCTGAATGGAAGGCTTCAGCATGACCATGAACTTAAATATGAACTTCAGACTACAGCCCCTACAATATAGCTGGATATCTCTTTCTTTGACTCTCCCCCTCTCTCTCCCGTTCTGAATACAAAGATGAACAAATGGATCCAGAGAAATGGAATGCAGAGGCTGAAGGTGTCAAGTGGAAAGGAAGGAAATGGAGGGATAACACAAAATACATGAGAGACAGAGAGTGAAAGACAAAAAGGAGGAGAGGGAAAAGGTTAGAACAAACGAAAGGGTAAAGTTAAAAATGAGCAGCTTCAGTCTCCTCCATTCTCTCCCCTAGAGCCGTGTCCTTAGTAATATGTCAGAGTTGAACTTTTCGGCACAGGAGTTAGAAAAGGTAGAAACAGACTCTTTCCATTATGTATTACTCTAGTCTGCCATGGGTCGGTAGGCTGCATGTAGATTGGTCGAGTGCAAAAGGACCAAGGTAGGTTGGAATAATGCACAGGTGAGGATGGCCAAGAGGCTGAATAAAAGCATGCAGCTAACAGCAGCCAGAGGAGAGAGGGAGCAGTTAATTATGCATGGGTGCGAAGGGCCTTGCAAACCAGACACTGCACATATTCAGCCTGTGTGTTTGTGGCATTTTTGGTGTTAGGAGAAACGAATTTCTTGACTAAAGGTGCCTAAAAGTTACATATTTTTGAAGTTTCATATTTTTTGGAGGCAAATTTAGGGTAGGGGTGGGACGATACCACTTTCATGCCCGATACTGACACCGATATCATCAACTTGAGTATATGCTGATACACACACCAATCTGACACAGTCTTTTTCCCCTCTTAATCAACTAAGCTGTTAATAATACATTTGTCTGGGTGCATTTTGCTTAACTGTCTAATATGATGATCAAACTGTGATACAAATATTCTACTCCCTGAAAGGAAGCAGTACATAGCTCACAACATGCCTGAGTTCTGCTGCACTGCCGTTTCTTTTAATTGAAACCTTTTCACGAACAGAACGTTTAGCAGCACTTTTAATTGGTGAGCATCATTCAAACATCCACAGTGAGGCTTGAAGCCCCTGTCGTTTTCATGATTTCCTTCTGACTATTATGTATAGCTTCTGTGGTGAGTTTTGTTTTGAATTGCCAGAGGAAGAAAATGTTCTTTTCTGTGGAGAGATATTTCAAGTACTATTTTTTCGTAGTTTTTGTTTGTTGGATTTAGGTTAGGCGGGACTAAATTTGGCCCTGTTTACATCAGATCGGCCAAAGAACCAATCAAAACATTTACATCACTTATCTTGATGAACAGATTCCTTTCAGAATTAACCATCATGAGTGTGTTTGACTTCCATTAAGATTTTTTTTGAACAGTCGTTTTAGACCAACTGTAAGCGTCTTATTCATTTCATTTGGTCCTAAACGAGGACAGATTTTTTTCTCCTCAGAGCCGGCACATCTCGATTAAGTCAGTCACAGTGGGAGGAAATGCTTGTTTTTAGGAAACGCTGTCAGCAGCTAGCTAATGAGACTAAAGGCTCTCAATAACATTACACCCGATAACGAAATCTGTGTGTGTGTGTGTGTGTGTACAGGTGGAATGTGTTGACAGATAATCGCTTTATCATAAAGACACTGTCAGCATTAAAACTATGAATTTTCCTGCTACATCTTAAATAGTGTAGCAGTTTCGTTCTGGTGCCTTGAGCTCCAATCCTCTTCAGTTTTTTTGCTTTTGACCACCGATGAAGCCACAAAGGATAGTTGGACTTGCTGTTCTGATATCTCCAGATCAGCACTGTGAGCAACCCCCTCACCATCATTGCTCAGGTAACCAGTCCATATTGAGTCAGACCTTATTTTTGAGGTCTGCACCTTTTTACTCCACTCAATGAATGAATATTTCAAGCTTTACAGTGAGACTCGCAACAACTTTTTTTTCCTCTGGACTCCTCTGGACTGAAGTCTTGCACAGTGCATCTTTAAAGAAGAAAAAGTTAAATGTGGCAAACATGTGCAAACAGTTTGGATACCGTACCAAGTCGGTGCTTAGTAACTCCCCCCATTTGGAGTCTTTCTTTTCTTGTTTTTGAAATGTTCACATACACTTGTTTGCGAAATGCTTGTAGTTCTGTAATATTCAAGTTTAAGACATTTTTTCCAGAATACCTCTGACTTCTCATGCATGTATGAACAACGTTGCACAGAACCACTGCTGTAGTGTCTTCTAAACCTGCAGGTCCTTTGCTGTTATATGAGGGTTTCACTTTGCATTAAAGCTGACAGCATACAAGCAGTTCTCTCTGAGAGTTTTCTTGGTTTTCATGATCTTGCCTTAACTCCCACAGTTCCCCTTAATAGCCGTTTCCTAATGTCTGGACAAAGGACATAGGGAATTTGCTTTGATATCTTTTTAATAGCCTTCTGCTGCTTTGTAAGCATCAATAAACTTCATTTTTAGATCCTCAGCCAGCTGCTTAGAGGAACCCATGGTTGTTGATTGTTGTGTTTTACAGGTCATAGAATTACTATTACTATCTTAGCTAAGTTAATCATACAGTTTCATTAACATTCACAGAAAAAGTAGTTTGAAATTAAATAAAGGAAATTGTCCCCAATTTCATTACTTTATGAATGCCTCTTTTGCTTTTTCTCCAAATGAAGATCATATTGTTGCAGTTGTTGATTGTAAGCCAATCACCTGTACATCGGTAGCACTCTGTTTCTGTCTCTCTCTTTTTTTTTCTTTCTTGCTGGTTTGCTGTCTTTCTAAAATACTGCGTCTTAGACCTTTGGCCCTCTTGCTATGTGAAGTGGTACTTCAGTATGTGCTGTGATCACTCAAACCACTGCTCAAGTGTGTATAAGTCTCCCTTCTCTGTTTCTGGTAGGTGGGCTGCTTGTGTCTGCTTGGTGCCTTGGTAAAAGCCTCCCTCTGGTACATGCCTGGTGTGTTTGTTGGTTTGCTTGTGTAGTGTTTTATAGAGATGTTGAAAGTTCAACCGAGTTTTTGTCTGTCTGGGGATAGGTGGCACTAGTCAGCCACAGCAGCTCATTCTTTATTAATCATGCTGAAAGTAGAGTTCGGTTTTACACTTAATGAGAATTTGCCAGTCAGCCAATGAATATATCATTGCGTATACTTTTTGGAGGCAGCCTGGCATTCCTGTGATCCTTCAAAGATGTTTTAGATGTTTAGACATGGCTACTTTGCATTATCAGCGTTCAGTGCCTTCGTAATAATATCTGGTGCTTTTTATTGTATGTTTCTATCAGCATCAACTAGGTCATATAACCGCTGGTTAACTATATTCTCAGTACAAGATCAGCAATAAGAGTTCAGCAAGAAAGGAATTATCACTGCAGAATATTGAGAGGAACCGTACAGTAGACTGTGTGCTAGTTGTTTAAAGTGTGGAACTAAATTATAGGCAGCATGGATTTGGATCTGCTCAATTCCTGCCAGTGTGATTGTCTCAGTAACGCCAGGAAAAACAGCCTCATCTTGCCCAAATCAACTCCTTAACACCCCCTACACCAGGAACAGGTTGGCGGACTCCACAATGAGAACATGCAGAGGAATGACCCAAATTGGCAGAGGAGAAGGGGGAAACCCAGTCTCCTTCCTCTGGGAGTGTTTTTTTTTTCTTCTAAAATGGGGAAAGTTGAACAAGTTCTGAGGAGTTTGGGAGGCCACTTCAGATCCCAGTAGAAAATGTCTGTTTATTGTGATTCCAGACCTGCTGCCCTTTTCCAAATCTTAACCTCAGCTAACTTGTGGAGTGTTCTGCAGGGAGATTTTTTTTACAACAAAGCAGTACTGGGATAATACCTAATAGGAACCAAACCAACTGGCAAAACCTGGATCCTAACCACAAAACCTGCAACAACAGGTCTCAGGACAAAATTAAAGATGATTTAAAGGTGTACCATTGGCAGCCATCTGTTAGAGAAGTGAGCAGCATCAGTGAGCTGGAAGTGTTAGCCAGCGTTAGCCTTAAGTATCAGAGACAAAATGGATTAACAGCCTTTCCAGTGCCTTTTTCCTTCGCACATGTAACACTCCACCAATCATATTAGCTCTTCTCAGTTCCCAGTTAAACCAGGTGGGTCCTTTGTTCACTTGATGCCTTGAACTTGCAACAAGGTCACTCAGTAGCAAGCCAAAGACATACATAATTCATGAGAGCATGGAGTCCTGAGCCTTTTTTCTCCATCCCTCTCTACTGGCTCTTCCCTCCCTCTTTATGATTTTTTATTTGTTACTTTTTCTCTTTTTCATTTACACATCTGCTCCCCTGCTGTACCTCAACTTTTCAGCTCTGTTTATCTTTTCTTTGGAAGCTCATTTATGTTTAGCAGAATGAGTAATTTGGACCCGTGGTTGAGTTTCTCTTGGTTTTGCATCACTGGCCCTGGTTTCATTGTCGCACTGATGATGAAGCATTATTCCCTGGTTGTCAGACTTTGTCTATTGGCAGAAACGAACGGCGATGTTTGGCGTCATTCGCGGACATAATGAAATTACTGCTCTCGCACCTCTCTCTGGCTCTCTGCACATCTGTCAGCTCCTCAAGGTTTCAAATAGGCCTCGGTGACGCAAATTGCTTTATCAATCATATTCAATAACGGCAGTAATATCGAGGCAGCAGTGGCAGTGGGACGAAATGGGGGGATAACGGCTAATGTGTCTATATGCATGGCAGAACTGAAAGCTTGCAGTAAAACTCATTTGCAGACTTTTTTTATGGGGTGGATGTTAAACCCTGTTCTCGTAGCATCTGTACTTGTCGAAATGGAAGTTGTTGAAAAATGTAACTAAGGGGTTCGAGCAAAACTTTGAACATTAAATCTCAGATTACATCGTATGTGATATAAGCCCACCCCGTTTCAATGAAAGTTCAGTAGCAAACCATAAGGACTTTAACCCCTTCAACCTAAGCATTTTATTTAGTTATTAATTTTAACACTTAATGTTCAGTGACCCTTATGAAACCTATATGCAAGTCCATAAATTTCTGTGTATTTTCTGCTTCTCTCTCTCAGGCCGAGGAGATCTTGAGGCGGGAGCTGGAGAAGAAGGAGATCCCATCTTTATACTGTTTGCTGGGGGATGTGTTGAAGGACCCGCAGTACTATGATCGGGCCTGGGAGCTGTCCAAGCACCGCAGTGCTCGCGCCCAGAGGTCCAGAGCCCTCTACCACCTTCGCAACAAAGACTTCCAGCAGTGTGTTGACTGCTTTGAACGCTCACTGCGCATCAATCCAATGCAGGTGATGCATCGAACTTGCACAAACACATCTGGCCTTATTAAACTAAAGGTACAGCGGTCAGGCAAGGCAAGACAAGTTTGTGTATAGCACCTTCCACACACATCAGGAATTTAGAACGCTTCACACACACACAGAAGAATACCATTAAAGTGCTAAAAGACAAAACAAGAGTTTAAAAGAATTGTAATGGATGCAAAGATAAAGTGAATGACTAAACAAAGGCACAACCAATGATGTCTTCAAACTTAACCTAAAGTTGGCTACATTTGGAGCATGTCTGACCTAATCTGGGATTTTGTTCCAGCAGTTGGCAGAATAATGACTGAGCGCAGCCTCGCCCTATTTGGTTCTGATTCTGGGCACTATGAACTGACCAACCCCTAATGATCAGAGAGGCCTGTAGAGAAGTTTGGGCACCGCTGGTCAAATTACCATGTTTTGTTATGAAAAGTGGTGAACATGGTGACACACATTTTAATACACAGTTACTCTCTGTTTGCTGAATTTAACATACTGGGGACACAGAAAACATATAAAATGTGGCCTGTGCAAAAGTTATGGCACATTTATGCTTTTTCCAAATGTTAAATTTAGCAAATGGGTAGAAATTGTTTGCTAAAATGCACAATAGAATGCCATATTTAAGTTTCTTCTCTGTAGAGGATATGTTAATGTAGACTACGACCATAATACCTTTTCTGGAAGTATAGCCATACATACACAGACACACACTACATATACATGCAGAGCTCTTTATCCTGCACACATAGCCTAAACACAAACAAATTTAAACAGCCCTCCTCCTCCACGACATACGGTTTAAAAGATGAGTTTGAGGATTCAAGGTCAGAAAAGAGAGATGAGGTGACAAAAAGAGGATAAAACTAAGCAAGAAAGGAGTGTAGCAAACTAGAGAGGAGTGTAACGTGAGGGAGGGGTGAGTGGTGTCAGATTCCCTCAGCTGGCCTCGGGGACCAGCGGAGGGAAAATCATTTCCTCTGTTTTGCTTTTTCATTCTTCAGATCCATAATGCAGCGTGGGACTCAGGCTGCAATAAGCTGGTGTAATTTTCCTGAGCTCGACTGTAATGACCCCTGTGTGATCCTTCACACCGCGTCCAAGCACCACCTCAGGGACACACAGCACTTATGCTGCCCTCCATGCAAAAGAGGGGGATTAGAGTGTGAAGGAGAAGGGGAAGGGTGGGGGGGGGGGTGTGTGAGAGAGAGAGAGAGACACAAAGAGATGGAGTGTGAATAGGAGACTGGAGAAGAGGGAGTGATACTGTATGATAGGGAATGAGAGAAAGTGATATACTGAAAGGGAAGCCAAACTGGAGGGATGCAGAGGCATTTGCACTTATCCTGAATGAGTGGAGAGTGAAGGCAGGGTTATAAAGAGCACACATCAAGTAAATGCTAAGATCAGTGCCGACATGACTGGCCTACCTAGGTGAGGATGGCCATATTGCATCAGCTGTATTTCGAATAGTCAAAGACATTATTAAGAAGGATTTCAGCCCTAATGAATCATTTATAATGCATCTCGTTCTGTGTTCTAGTTGGGCGTGTGGTTTTCTCTGGGCTGTGCATACTTCGCATTGGAGGGCTACGAAGGAGCTTCTAAAGCCTTCCAGAGATGTGTGGCCCTGGAACCAGATGTAAGTCACATGATTAACTTTTTTCTCAGGCTAAATGTGAAGCTACCCTCAGTAGCATAATCTTTTTTAAAGTGGATAGGATTTACAATTTACTGATGTTTTTTTTTTCCCCAGCTAATTAAATGACCATATAAGGGTCACCCAGAGCTGCTCCTGGAAAGTTAGCAGCCTGTGAACTTTCACTTCTAACCCGAGGCTGTAACAGTTGAATTGACTGTAATTAGCAGATCAGATAGGTTAGATTAGGATTGAAACTGAACTATTTTTTATGGGGGTGGAGGTCGTGGGCTGGAGGTTAGGGAACCAGTCTTGTGACCGGAGGGCTACCGGTTCGATTCCCCGAACCAACAGTAATGACTGAAGTGCCCTTGAGCAAGGCACCAGCTGCTCCCCCGGTCGCCTTGGATAGGGCTGCCCACCGCTCAGCACACCAGGCAAGTGTCCTCACTGTGTGTATGTGAGTGTTTCACTTCACGGATGGGTTAAATGCAGAAGACAAATTCCTCTGTGTGTGAACACAACTGGCAAAAATGGCCCTAAACTCTGTACTCAGAGAATGATGGGCCTCAACTAAATTTAAATTAAGGGTGGGTGAATATAGGAGCCTCATCATTTTAGATGAGCACAGGGCATGTCCGCTAGTCAGTGATCTCGAGTCTCTGGCCCCTTTAAATTACCTCATCTACCTGCCTTTGATTTTTGAGTGACTTGCTAGTATACCTGTGTGCTTTCTTCAGTGTCCTTCATCAGAATCAGTATTATCTTGAACCCATTTTTCTCCTTCTCAGACTCTTATACTTACACTTGTTCCTTTCTTTCTGTCTTTTCCTCATCTGTGTCTTTCCTAATAACTGGGGATATAGGGTGTGCATTTCTGACTAATAATATTAGCAACGCTGCAAACAAATCACAGAGAACCTATAAAAACCCAGTGAATTGACCAGAATTCACCAGCAATGCCAAGTTTGCACTCCTCACCTCTCTAACTTAAGAAAAGATTCCTCGGGATGAAATAAATCTGGAAGTAACAAAGTAAGGGAAACCAACCAAGTTACAAGAGCAAGCACAAGTTCAGTGGTAAAGTAAAAAGATAAAAGTAAAAAGATTTTATTAACTATTGAAACAGCATAACAAACTGTCTCTGTCTTTTTTTTTTCCTTCAGAACTCAGAAGCCTGGAACAATCTCTCCACAGCCTACATCAAACTGAGGTTGAAGTAAGTGGGAGCTAGACTTTTTTTATTTAATTTATATAGAATTATGTTCAGAGAAATGGCGGAAAGGCGACAAAAGCCGATTTCCAAGTAGCTAGGTCTTGACTTAGATTTGTGCTCACAGTCTGGATGTTGCAAATGCGCAGTCACTGGACAAATGGCAAAACAACCCTGTCCTACATAGCTGCACGTACTGAGGCTTCATTCATTCTTCCTCAGGTCGACAGTATTGATTTTTGGTGACGCAGTTGGAATGCTGCATATGTCAGGCCAGCAGTGTGAAACTGAGTATTATAGAACAATTGGCCGCCACTGAAGTTGCCTCACCATCCAAACAGTAGATAAGCCCTCATTCAAGTGTCGATGGTCTGATGAATGTGTTGCTTCTGGTCTTTCTTCTGCTGCCCAGCTTTTCTTGTGGTCTTGCACTCTCTGGCCTTTCTGCTTGCTTTTGGGTTTTACGTACAGAAGGGTCGAGTCTGTGCATGCATGAAGTTCTGAGTATGATGTAAGAACGATATTCCAGTTCCATCACACTACCTTAGCAGGATCAATACTAATGCAATGCAATGTACTGCAACACAGCATCACATTGATAAAGTAAGAAAAGACACAAATAGAACCACCTGGCTCATCCCTTAGTGTCTGTCACGCCAGCTATAACACTAGCAACACAAGTGGTGGCACACGCTGGCTTGAATGGCAAAAACAACCCTGTCCTACATGGCTGCACATACTGAGGCTTCATTTGTTTTTCCTCAGGTCTTCCATCAGTATTGATTGCGTTTTCCCTGCAACTAGATTTTTCATCTTGCAGCCGACGCATCAGTCGGAATGCTGCACATTTCAAGGAGGCAGTGTGTTTAAAGTTGTGAAACCGAGTATTATACAGCACTTGTCTTCCAACAAAGTTGCCACATCATCCAAACAGTAGATAAGCCCCTCGTTCAAGTGTTGCCGGTCTGATGAATGTGATGCTTCTGGCCTTTTTTTCTGCTCCCTGGCTTTTTTTCTGTAGCCTTGCGCTCTCAGGCCTGCTTGCTTTTCAATTTCAGCACGAATGACTTGGACAGCTGTAATTGCAAAGATAAATCTTCCCAGCTTCTCGCTTTTCCTACCTCAAGAGCCGGCACCCCTCCGCCCCTGCATACACACAAGTGTTAACCAGATTTGTGAGTTAAAAGTCAATTAGAACGTTTCCTGCCTGTGATGACTGGCAGCTTTGCTGATTTCCTGTGAGCCGAGAGGGTCTTCCTGGCAGCCTGGTGGAACGACGTACAGCTGAAGGCTTCTGGGAAACCTCTCCTCCCCTAGGTCCCTTGGCCAATCAGGCCTGTGCACTCATCCCTAAGATGAGACTTTGGAATCTTCTATTAAAACCTAGTTAATGCTGCTCAGTCAGCTGGGGGCTGCTCAGGACACACACACATATATATACACACACACACACATACACACACACTGCTGTCTTGATTTGTACTTGTTGCTGCTTGACTAAACTCAACGGCTACAAGGACCAAGGCCGTGGTGCTGTTCGTCCGCAGCAGAGAAAAGTCTTGTGATGATACACTACAGCCTCGTCTTTGTAATCTCTGATAGCAGGGATTAATGTTTTTTTTTTTTTTAATGGCCTTGTTTCATGTGTGATGTTGAGATGTTGCTCTGTCTCTAACAGGGAAAAGGCCTTCCGCACCCTGCAGGAGGCACTGAGGTGCAACTTTGAGCGCTGGCAGATTTGGGAGAACTTCATTGCCGTGTGTATTGACGTGGGCGAGTTCTCTGAGGCCATCCGAGCTTACCACCGGCTCATGGACTTGAGGGAAAAATATAAGGATGTGGAGGTAAGGTGAACAGTGTTGATCCTCATGTGTGCAGAATGTGTGCAGAAACAGCGCATTAGGTGTAGGTTTCTCATGGGTAAATTATTGATGGAGGTTAGTTCAGTGCAAAGACAAAATACAGGAAGCAGTTGTTGGGTCTTCCATTTTTTGGATCTTCCATTTGCATCATTGCGTTACTCTGTAAACTAGTGCTAGTAGGTAGTGAGTACTTCATTTTCAGAGTTAGTCTTGTGATCAATTTGACAAATTTTTTTTTTAAAAACTTGTCTGCCTGCTAGAACTGGTATTCTACATTTTTAGTCCAGTTACAGTTTCAGTCCACAATGTCTGTACTTAGATGTGGGTTGTGCAAATTTAAAATCACGGGCCCTTCTGACTTGTGAATTTGTTCTACTTAGGTGCATGTTAAGTGTAAAAATAGGAATGCAGTCAAAATACACATTCCCATTTCTATATTTTCAAAAGCATACACTCATCTAAATGCACTCAAGGTTACCGGGAACAATAAATGATGATAAATTTAGACTGATATGGACAATGTTTATTGAGCTACTCATACCGAAGAGTCACTCCATGACAGTCTGGCACGACACCATTGCAGTCTTTGGTGACATTGACGTGGTGTTAAGGACAGTCGTCGTACTGGTCTGTGTGCATGTAGTCCTGCGTTGTGTAGCCGCCTGCCAGTGCTGCTGGCACTAACAGGATGACTCATGGAGGGCATCACTGCTCGCTGAATGTCTGCAGTCGTGGTCAGGTACAGCGATAAGACCCGTCCTTGGTTACGTCACATGCACGGCTGAGGATGAAACTGGAATCATTAGCATGTCTCACAATGTCAAAACTACCCACCAATTCTCATTCCTGTCTGTTGATTCCTTCTGGGTGCAGCTGATTTTTCCATAAGTGTGTAAAAGTGATACTTTACTACAGTGTGATCTTATTACTGTGGTAGCTCTTCTCTGATACAGCAGTAATAAACTTGTGATTTTTATCTGCTCTTTTTGTGCAGTCACGTTTGCTGTAAAACTGTTTATTTAAGGAAGAAAATAGAAATAATATTCAGCCTGAAGCAGCTACCTGGCATAACTGACTCAGAGGCAACGTGGATTAGACACATGCTGGTACCTAGATAAGGATCTGTAAAGTGTTTGTGCATCCTTGGTGCACCGACCAACTTCTTATCATTAGCATTTTTCTTCTCATCCGATAAGTGCTGCCAGACCTGACTTCTTTCAGAGGGATCGTTGCTCTTTTAGCTTCAGTGGCCATGCATAAAGCAAGGCAGTGCAGGCAAGGTGAGACAAGGTGACATGGATGCCATGACTTGATTATGCATTCAACAAAATCAGATAAAAACGTAACATCTTCCTTTGTTGATGAAATATATTGTGGTTTTAGGCTACATGTTAGTGATATAGAGAACTGAGTACTCAAATCCTTCTGGCCAACCCTGCTATAAACCTGTTTAAGCAGGAGTGTTAGAGGATACATGTGTGTGACAGACATACAGCATGTATGTCACTTTAAGTGTGTGTGTGTGTGTGGATGCAAGCTGCATATGTATCATTAGTAATTCATTCCACAGATGCCTCAGTGCAGCGGGTTGCTGTCCCCCTGGTCTTTAGCGCATGGCTCTGTGTCTTCCCCTGCACCCTGCGGGATGAATAATAGATGAGACCTATTCACTCTCGTTCTCCTGAGAGAGATGTCACTGCAGTTCATCGCACCCTCACAGCCACCGGCTTTAATAACACACCTCAGCCAAAACGGGCTGCTTTTAAACAGTGCAGTAAACTGCTGTAAATTACAGGTAAAGTAATGGATGGATATGTACTCATGTATTATTATTAATAAGCTAGGTCTGTCATGAACAGTTTATCTGTGATATGTTGACAGTGAACCAATCAGTTCTGCGTTTAGTACTTTCTTAAAAAAAAAAGAGAAACCAGCCTGTGAGCTGCTCAGCAGCTTGGGTTTACATGTAAAGGAAAGGAGTCTGTGTATGTGTGAAGTTTCAGCACGAATGCAGTGCAGTTCACTGCAACAGAGCGTCACATTCATAAAGTGAATAGCATTAAATCACCTGACTTGTGTCTTACTGACTGTCACACCAGCTATAATAAGAGTACCACAAAAAGTAGCGCATGCTGTCCTAAAATGAATAAACAAAAACACAATATCAGTACACAGGGGCCAGTTAATATACCTACTAGGGATGCACCGAATGTTGGGCAACCAAAATTATTCAGCCGAAAATGGTGAAAAAAAACCACTTTTGGCCGAATAAGTGAATTGCCCGAATAATTTATACCAAACAATGACTTTTTTCATGACACTGTTAACTTTTTCTAGTTCCCGGATGTAAACGGGAACCAGAGCGGAACTTTTACTAAGCCAACGCTGTTGGGTTATACCCACCATTGCTTTTCCACTGCGAGTTGCACCAGAGCACACTGACGCTTTCCAGCTCTTATTCAGTTTCAAGCAATCGAGCGAAATGGAGCTCCAGACAGAGTAAAGAACAGAACAGAGCCGCTACAGCGAGGCAGACAGACAGCAGCTTCTCAGCATACATGTTCCTTCTCTGTCTCATGCTTGCATCCTCTGTAAAGAAGCACAGATGCGATTTTACAACACCACAATAAAAACGCGACCAGCGTGGAGTGAGGTGCTCTCTGTGAGTGCAGCAGACATGTCGGCTGGGATGTTTTTTTAATTGCTGATATATTTAAGTCATATTGTGCTTTTGTTGATATGTCTGCTGGGATGAAATATCTGAGGTTAAACATGTTCAGTGTTGAATTAGTGGTTTTAAACTGCAGTTTAGTAATAGGTTTTTCTTTGAAAACCAAGTCACAAAAACATGTAGCCTACTTAATTTATGCGAAGGTGAAAAAAGTGGCGAAGGTAAAAGTGGCAAAACCGTGTTTGTTATTCGGCCTTCAGCCAAATGTTTCATTTTGTTCGGTTTCAGCTTCGGCCAAAAATTTTCATTTCGGTGCATCCTTAATTCTTACTACCTTCAGATAGAACCAACTCCAGGGTACTAAACTGGTGCTCACAGGACACCAGTGCAATGACATTGCCTTTGTTTTAATTTTCAGATCAGTAACATCTGTCTCTTACAAAGTGCACATCAGCAACACCTCTTCGCCCATCTCTCGGTTTCTGATGAATCACTGCACTGCGTGACAAAGGAAAGCTCTGCGTTGGTGATAAAAATGAGGAGGGGGCGCATGTAAACAAGCACACAAACAACATATTAGTCTTTCCAAGGAAGTGTGCAGTCGTGTTTCTGTGCAGTTAAGTTGAAGGAAGTCATTCTGCTTGGATTGGATGCTCTAAATAGCACAGCAGCTTTTGGATGTGTGTAGTTTTGGGGCTAGTTGGTCTCGGGGGAGGAGTCATAATGCTGTTGCTGAGCACGCTCTCTGACTCTGGAGTCATTCTTATCATGAGTAACTGTGTTTGGCCCGGTTTCATCTCTTTCAGTAATTAGCAGTGTGAGCAGAAGTGGGGGGTGACTTGCTTAATCTTAGGTTGTTCTTTCGGTGTTGTCCCCTCACATTTTGACACCCCGTTCTTGCTCTTCTTCTTTATGCTAGGACAGATTCAGCCGTGGCTTCTCTTCAATTAGGAACAGACATATATAACAGCACAGAAGTTGAAAAGGTTAGAGCTCGGTGTCCGAAGCTTTTCTTGTGTAATTGGGAGCTCAGTTACTCAGAGTTACTGAAAGTCAAGATGACTTTTGGTTTTCTCCATGACTCTCGACTACTCATCAGTCCTGTTCTACCAGGTCTTCTCTTGTGCTATCTGTGGAGAGCTCCATAAAGTCTCAAGGAAATGACCAACAAATCTAAACCGATCTGAGCCCTGTTTTATGTTGAATGCATGGATGGGGGGGGGGGGGTGGTATATAGAGTCATGGTTGGATAAGCAAGTGGATTGATATGTATTGCTACACCAAGAAAACATGATTGTACTCATCAGTGAGGGAGATTTGAATGGATATTTTTTAGAAGGTAAAACAATTGTGAAATATAAATAGAGATGAATTGCAAGCAGACAAAGAACCTCAAGTATTGTATTAAATGCACAATCTACAGATTGTGTTGCTTCTGAAAGCCAAAGTCATCTCTGAGTGAATCCTGCAGTTAGGAACTGAGGTGGTATAAAGTGGGTAAAACAACAAAAGTTAGTGGCTTTGCTGACTTTTATATTCCAGTACTGTATTAACTGGAAATATGAATAAGTCTGCGGAAACAGGCAAACATTATGTAACGTTTTGTGTGTAATCCATTGCACTTCCATTCCCATAAACTTGCTGAACCACTGATTCACACATCCAGTGATCACATAACTCACTCACACACACATCATCGTCAGCTTCATTCCCGATTCCTGTCAGGAAGACATTACCTCTCTTCAGTTTCATGCTGTATGTGAGAATCGCACTTTGCAGTATGTTCAGTTTCCTCTTTAGGTTGTCCCTTCCCTCATGGTAAATGGGAGGAGAGGAAACTTAGCTTAAAAAAAAAAAAAGAAAGCAGCCTTTTCTTTTAATTTGTTATACGTCATTGTTGGCTGCGGTACCATCAGCGTCATTGTCTGAATGATTCAGGCCTGAAAATTTGACTGAATTTAATTATCTTGTGCTGTTCTTAGAGGAATTCTTGCAGGCTGAAGTAATGTTAGCAGTAAGCAAATGTATACATCATTTCTC
This sequence comes from Semaprochilodus insignis, assembly GCA_034552555.1. Lineage (NCBI taxonomy): Eukaryota > Metazoa > Chordata > Actinopteri > Characiformes > Prochilodontidae > Semaprochilodus > Semaprochilodus insignis. Next base: position 5,223,964 of record CM067483.1, on the reverse strand, counting down.
TCACCTACCGCTGTGTGCATGTCTCCTTCGTTTTAGAATAGAATTGTCCTCTGTTATGAATATATGTATGTGTGTGTATATATATATATGTGTATGTGTGTGTGTGTGTGTATATATATATATATATATGTATATATATATATATATATATATATATATATATATATATATATATATATATATATATATATTGTATCAACTGTTTTCTGTTTTTCCATTTTCCTTTAGGACCATACACCTTAACGTATTGCATATTCATGGAAACGTCTTGATTTAATGGAAACATCCCAGAATTAAAAGCCTCAAAGCCATAATAAACAACCTAATATAAGAAAACAGGTTAACAGACTCCTCCAATAACGTTAAGAGTCTTTAAGTTTACATATTTACTCAAAGCATTCACTGAAAAACTGTTAAATACAAAGGCATTTTCTGTGCATGTCTTACAGTACTGTTAGTTAGTTGCTAACGCACGTTGTTAATCTGATAGAAACTAGAATCCTGTTGAGAAATTGCCATGGTACAACCCCACATCAGAAAACGTTGGTACAGAATCATAAATGCAAATTTAAAAAAAAAAAAAAACTGTTTTATTTTCACTTTTATTTCATTGCAGACAGTATGAACCCAATATATGTCATGGTTTTCTTATTAATATATAAACAGCACACATTCTATTAATATACTTGCAGATCTGTGCTTCTGAAATGGCTCTGTTACATGAAAAAATATTTCTATCATTAAAATATTAAATGTTTTGATTCTGTCTCAGCACATACCACCTAAACTTCATATCTGGGTCAGAGAGATTTAACTCTCCTACGTACTACTCAAACTCCAGAGAGAACAAGTGAATGTAGAAAGACTTATGAAGAACCATGGATACGAAATGATGACTGCTAGTCACAGAGAATGACACTGAGACTTGACGAGAATGTAGAAATGTATGTTGTTGAGTTTCTGTAGCATTAATTATTGTGAGTGTCAATTCTGGCTAAATTTCCTTATCCAGCTGCCAGCTGTGAGTACCTGCCTCATCCTGCTTCTGTAAGACACCACACAACCTCTCACACACATTCCTACACTGATGATAGCCATGTGGTCCTTATTATTCTGGTCTCTCTCTCACTCTCTGTCTCTCTCTCAACAGGATAGCAGGCACATGTGCAGTGCTGTGCAAAGGCAGAGACCACCCTTTATTTAATTTCTAGTCAAAACATCCATTAAGTATTAGTTATTCATTTTTCAGGAGATCTTTCTGGGAAGATTAGATAAAAAATAAGCTACTTACATAAGGAAGGGTGAAGTAAAGGGAAGATAGCTGGAGAAAACAAGACTCTTTCCATAAATGGATTTCAAGGATACAGAGTAAACGGGACTCCTACACTGTTCCTTAAGATCTGAATAGAAATCCACAGGTGTTTTTAGTCATACTTCCACTGTGAGAAGTCAGATTAACATTATGAGTCTGAAGGGATGTGTGGCTGTCAAGAAGCCGTAATTGAGGTAATGAAATGGACAGCAGAGAAGAAACTTGGCTAATCAAACAAAGTCCTTGGTGTTTTCAAACAGTGAATTGTCCACCCAAGTGTCCAAGTGTATGTTTTTATGATTTCTTGGACTGGGTGAAAGCAGAAAATTCAACCAAGTTCTAAGACTGAACAAATGTGGTGATCTATTCCGTATATTCACACTCGTCACCAAAAGAATAGCTGCACAAATAGCTGCACCCCCCAACAGGAATGAAACTTGGTGGGAATGTTTGACATTGTGAGACAGGCTAATGATTCGAGTTTCACGCTCAACCATGCATGTGACGTAAGCAAGGACGGATGCCAGCACCATTGGCAGGCAGCTGCACGACGCAGTACTACATGCACGTAGACTGTTACGACAACTGCTCTTAAGACCATGTCAATGTCACCACAGACTGCAATGTTGTCGTGCCAGACTGTCACGGAGTGACTCAGAATGGCAGCGGGTCATCTTCAGTGACAAGTCCCGGTTTTGTCTTGGTGGAGAAGACCAACGAATCTGTGTGTGGAGGCACCGTGGTCAGCGCCAAGATGAACAGTTTATTGCCACGTGTCACACATCCAGAGGGCCTGGTGTCACTCTACCTCCACCCCTACCGCACAATCTGCAGGAACTGTGTTGGAATATTCAAGCTGCATGGGATGGATTATCACAGGACACCATTAGGAACCTCTACAACTCCATGCTGAGACATCTGGCATGTTGTGTTAGTAGACAAGGGGGCCCGACACCATACTGAGAGACACTACTTCTGTATGTGAAGTTCTATAAATATTGTCCATATCAGTCTAAATGTATCATCATTTCTTGTTCCTGGTAACCTTTATCTTCCTTCCCAATAGCACAGCAATCCCACACTTCCTTCTGGATGCAGATATTCGTTTGATGATGAGTTTATGATTGTTTCGGTCATTTTAACTATAAATGAAATACATGAAGGGTGATCTCTAAGTTTTGAACAGTACCTCTTAGGATTGTTGCAGAAAGCTGCACAAGTGTGTGTGAGGGCAGGTACTGAAGTGTACCAAAGGAACTCTGTGTATGTGTGCAGCTCTTGCTGTCACTGAAATCACCGTGAGAGAGTGGGTTATGTCTACACTTGAGCTGAGCGCACACTGGATTGTGTACACGCACACACACGTACTGCAGCAATCAAGCTCCCTTTCCCGCTCATCGTTTAATGTCTTTGTGGTTGATAGGACTTTATCTCCCTCCTACACATGTAGCTGTTTCAAATGTTAAAATAGCTGGTAGTCTGTGGAATGTATAGCCTGAAGTAGGTTTGATTGTCCTGAAAAAGAGGTTGGATGCTTAATAGGCTGAAGTGTTTTGGCATGCAAGGAACCAAAGTTATGGAGGCCACAACTGCCAACTGTGAGTGCTTAACAGTGCTCAAGAGTTCATAAAAAGAAAAACAAGTGGAAAAAAGCAGGAGTCTCCAAAACTGAAGTTCAGTAAAATATACTGGTTCAGTTTGACGCTGCTGTGACTCACTGTCGCCTCCTTAGGTACCAAGTGGTATTAGGAGACAGCATAGGCCGGGGCTAGCATCCTAACTTCAAGTAGATTTGTCTGCAGCACAACACAGTATGTTGACATACCATCAAAATGGTTATTTCTTCACTTTCTGATGCTAAATTAATTTTTAATTAATTGATGCTAAATGTAATTAATTTTTAAATGTTTTAAACTACATATTGCTTCCTTACTTTCATCTTTAAAGAGAAAGAGAGAGAGAGAGAGAGAGAAGAGAAAATTAAGCTCCACTCGCTTCAGAAGTGAAAACATCCACAGGTGTTTTTAACCATCTGTGAAATGAAAGAAGACAACTCAATACTATGGATTTGAAAGGATGTGTAGCTGCCGAGAAGCTCTTAGTGAGCAAAAGAAAATAGCCAAACAAAGAACGTTTGCAAGTCGCTGAAGCTGTAACCGCCCCAGAGTCCAGACCTCCGCATCATGGACTGTGTTTGGGAATACTTGGATCATGGGAAGCAGAAAATGCAACCCACTTCTAAGACTGACATTTGGATGTGTGAAAGAATGCCCCTCCAGACTTGATTTAAGAACCGAAAGTGAGGGGTTCCTTAAAAACGTGGAAGCTGTAATAAAGGTGAAGGGATGGAAACAGGAAATATTGGATATGTTTTCAGCTTTTTCCTGGCACTGGAAAGTGAATAGCTTGTACTTAGTTGCCATTTTGACTGGAGATTAAAGTAATGAAGAGTGGTCTCTGACTTCTGTGTACAATTTCCAAATGCCTTGCAGTATATTTAAAACACAGTGCAGTATATTTAAAACACATTTGGAACAAAAATCATTTGCGTTGGATTATGTAAATACTTTGTTTTATTAAAACTTTTAATTGAAAAATTCATCCTTAATTGCGATTGCTCAAACTGCTCCCAGCACACATGACAGAATGTTGTGTTTGTGATTGATCTTGTGATAACAGTTAACAAAATATGATTAACACCTCTGTATGAATAGGGTTTGATGGTTACAGGTTTTGTCGTTGAGTTGGGTGGAGTGTGCCCTAGAGTCATTAAACATACACACACACACACACACACACGTGTACACTCATACAGGACCTTAACAAGGAGGTAGTTACTTTGCCCTGTTGTATGAGAATAAACATTTTCACACAAACATAAATGGAAGCACTCAGACTCCAGCATGATGAAGGTTACTGGAGGTGGTCAAAGCTTCAGTGGTAATTAAACACAGTGACATTAGAAGTCAGGAGAGATTTGCTTTGGCGTCAGAGAAGAAAGTCGTGCCTCAGCACTTACTCTGTGTCCTGATGGACACACGTGTGTGTGTGTGTATATATATTTATATGGAATCATCCATGGGTCTCTATTGCTCTTTGTATTACTGTAGCTAAATGTTCCTATACCTAAACCTAACCCTAACTTGAAGCTCAGTATCCAGAAGGTGGTTTTTCTGCTCTGTTGGATTTTCCAAAAAGAATGTGATTCGTGGTGAAAAGTGAGGACCAGCAAAATGTCCTCACTTAACCAAAAAATGTATGTCCTTTACTTCACAAATGTACCACCAGATACCAGCAAACCACATTTTAGAGTAGATTTAGATGACAAATTATATCAACATGTTCTCTGTTTTTGCACAGATGCACGTACGCTGCAAAAAAACAATATGTGGGTAAGTAAAATGATCTTAACATTCTCATTTTAAAATTGTCATAAGCTCATTTTCTGATTATTTTTACTTATTACCAGACGTTTTGGACTTGTTCTAAGTGAGGTTTGTAAGCCAGGTTTTTCTCACTATATTGGCCGAAATTGTGGCCTGTTTCAAGCTAATTTATTAAATTGAGCAAAGTTCAAATCTGCCAATATAGTGAGAAAATGTGGCTTACTAAAATCACTTAAACAAGTAAAAATATCTGGATGTAATATAAATCTTAAAATGTGCTTATAGCAATTTCACAATGAGAATTTTAAGATATATCAACTTGATATAAGATAATTTTTCTTGCCAAGATGCATTTTATTTTTTGCAGTGTAATTACGCTTCATACTACAGTATATTGGGGCTGTCAGTTGGAGTTTTCCCTACTTTGTTTGTCAAATATTGAAATATATTCACATTTTAAATAACGGTCACACATACTTCTTTTATTCTGCACAAAAATATATGCTTTCTGTTCAGTCACACAGCTGAGACCACGTGTATTTCCAAGTGCTAATTTGAAACCACTTTGTCACGTCGTGGTCATAGAAGTGGCCCTGTGCGCGTGTGCTTGTATATTTTTAAGAAGATGTATTCTAAAGCAGTTTTCAATAATGCAGCTCTTCTAGACAGACAGGATGAAGTCTGAACTCGTTGGCACTTCCTGGCTTCAGCTGTGGCACATGGACAAACTTTTCAGAATTGCCGTTTGTGTGTCTCTGTGTGTGTGCACGTGTGTCATTCCTGAGAGTTTGTGTTGTGTTGTGAGCACTTTGTCCTGCTCAACCACAAGTTTTTTTTCCTCTGGTGTTGCTTTAATCCAGTCCACACCCACTCCGTGACTTGGCCTCTGTGTGTGAATGTGTGTGTGCTGTGGCAGACCAAGCAGAGAGCGGGCTTGCCATGCATTAGTGAGCCCGTGATCTGAACTTTAAACACAGACAGGACAGAGCCAGGAGGGAAATCTCCATCAGATGGTGCAGAGAGACAGAGACCGACACACACGTTAACAGAGTCAGTCCAACACATTCAGCCATATACAGAGACAGACAGATGAACAGAAAGAGAGAAACGGGCAGGAAGGAATGCAGAGAGACACTGAAAGGCAGAGAAAGAGAAAAAAAGAGGGAAGGCTTTAACAAAGGCTAGAGAGGTTATGAAGCATCATTTGGACCACATCCAAATTAGATTTTTGTTTACACGACTTGTGTGATTAGACTAGCTATCAGCTTGTGATAATATGTTAAAATGGCTGTGTTGATAATCTGAGAGGTCTAAATCAGAAGTGATAGAAAAACAATTTGGCTGCCTGCCTAATGTACACAAAGAGACACGATAAACAAGCAGGTCGCAACTGTTATAGTTTTGGTTTACTCAAAGTGTGAGCTGAATTAAAGTTGGTGGGGAAACAATTTCCGACACTGCTTAGACTCTGTAAATGTGCTGAAAGCAGGCTGTTGAGTTGGAATCAACATTATTAATAAACTGAAATCCTGGCTGATGCAAGGTATTGTTTGGATTTGCACAGACAGAGGTCAAAAGGTACATAGCCTTATGCATTTTGATATTCTGATTGTGGTTTGAATATTGTCTGTCCATATACAGTATATTAATTGTAGCTCTTCTGCCATGCACTGCTATGCTGTTATGTGCTTTTCTACCATATTCTGTGTTTTGGCTGCACTCTTTGGAGCAAGCTGGACTGAAATCCCAGTCGCTTAAATGTTTGTCGTCTTTGTTTATTTGTGTACTGAACTTGGAAATAACAGTTCCATGGAAATCTATTTTGTAATTTTTGTACTCACCACCCCCCACCCAGTCTTATTTTTTTGGGAATTCTTTTTCCTGCTTTGAAATGATGATTGCTTTGGTGCCAAGACACGACCATCACACATTCAGAATGCTGTCTTACTTGAAATCTGTGTAAGACTTTCTTTGGATAATTACAACATGGATATGGTTAATCTTTGATTTGCCATTATTGGTTCAAAATGGTACACAGTTGAGTCACATTATGTCCACCAGCTAATAATAATAGTGATAAATGTTTATTTACAGAGCACCTTTCATACGGTTGGCAGCTCAAAGTGCTTTACAGACAGTTGACATCAGTAATGGGGGAGGAATACTACTACTACTACCACTACTATTACTATTACTACTACTACTACTACTACTACTACTACTACTACTAATAATAATAATAATAATAACAAATAAACATATACATACATACATATGTACATACATACATATACTTATACACATATATATATGAATGCAGTGAATCCCACAGCTGCTGGAGGGTGGATCCGTAGAGCCAACACGAGAATTGAGGTGGTCCCACAGATGCTCAGTTGGTTTCAAGTCTAGGGAATTAGGGGTCCAGGATAGTACCTGAAAGTCAACATTTCTAACCATCATTTCTGGCCATGGGACATGTGGCATTGTCTTGCTGGAAGATCCCATCCAGCCCCGGGAAGACTGTGTATGTATGTATGTATGTATGTATGTAAGCATGTATGGGGTGTACGTGATCTGCAAGGATGGATTCATACTCAAATTGGTTGAGAGTGCCTTCCACATGGATGAGTGGGCCCAGAGATTGCCATGAAAACGTGACTTCCTTCATAAGAAAATAATAATGTGACTTGAGTGTGAATAAATAGTGAAAGTACAGCACATGATTCAAATGATTTGGGTCTATTTCTCCTGTCTCTTATTATTATCTTATTATTTAGCTCAAAGGAATTTGATTACCACAAACTCAAATGCTAAATCTCCTCCATCTCTTGCAGGTCCTTGAAATCCTAGTAAGAGCAGTCATCGAAAACCTCACAGATCATCGCGGCGAGCAGGCAACCGCTCTGAGAGCTAAACTACAAGAACTCTTTGGCCGCGTCTCCGCTCGCTGCAGCACTGATGCCCAGATATGGAAGCAGTACGCCCGTCTGTACGGCGATGGACATAGTAACAACAAGGAGGACAACGAGAAGGTAGGCTTGGACAATTAGTTCTTAATGAAGGTCATTTTTCTTCCAGTTTACTTCAGCCATACCTTTTATACTAACACAAATAGGTGGATCATATATCTCTTCAGAAGTCTCACATGCCTGTAATTTAATATAGTGTCAAACACAATATTGTATTTAGAGTAAATGACCCACAGGAATGTTTTTAGTGATGGATTACCCAATATAATGTATAATGCAGGACTGATGAAGATATTTTTTATCTTTTAATGTTGAGAAAAAAAAAGTCTGATTCTGTAAACCACCTAACATGAGATTCCCTGGCATTGTGTGAGATTAATTGAGTCAGCGTCTGTAATTCATGAAGGATGAAAACTTCATTTATAAAAGGTATTTTGCTTGGCTGAAGTGATGCGCCTCATGAATGTTCCCTTTTGTTGCTTTGGATGTGTTTATTATACTGTGTAGGTACGTGGCTGTGCTACTGTGTAAGATTTATGGGAGAGTGTGTGTATGTGTGTGTGTGTGTGTGTGTCAGAGATTTAATTTCTTTATTTGTGTGTTTGTGAGCACGACACACTCACCAGCCTTTTCTCAAGTAAATCTTGTACATTCATGGCCATATATGATTCTGACAATACATCATTTGCAATACAATACATCATTTGCTGATGATCCCGATACTGATATTGCTGAATACTAAGCCTCTGAATGCAGGGGGTTGGCCACAGTCACACACCAGGCAAAAGAAGCCCAAATCTGATTTTCTCACCAAATCTGATTCTTTGCTAGGCTGCTCACAATATCTTTTAAGTGTGAAATATATATCGACATTAGTCTGGACAGATCATGCTCCAGAACTGACCTGCATGTGCAAAAGGACAGTGCTTCACATGCACACTTATCCAGAGGGACACATGGGATGCAGTTTCAGTTTCATCTTTACCAGCATCACAGGAGTGATCATGAAGTTCCTGTGGCTGACAGCTGGTTTCCTCACCCAGAGTCTGTTCAAGCTGTTTGTAAAAAGGGCATGTTATGTAGCCACGGCCACTCGTTTGGTTCACATTGTTGGTTTCTTTAACTTTGCTCTCAGACTTTTCATTTTTCTTCCACACCACAGCTTTGTTCTCCTATGGCCGTTCTTTTGAAATCTCTATAAACCCAGAGCAGTTGAGAAGATTTGTAATTTGCCTTCTAATTTTGTTTGTATAGATGGATCAGCCCAAATATTTCTGTCCGGTTACCTCCATATATTGTCACTAAAGCTCTCTCTCACTGTTGTCGTCCTTTCTTATCGGCTGTGTGAGTGGCCAATTGCCCTGGAGATTTTTTTTCCTTCATTTTGCGTCATTATTCGTATTAACAAATTGTCACACATTCACAATCATCAGCCATTAATAAAAACACTACTTTACACCCTCCCCTGCAATATCCAGAGCCCCATTGGTCAGACATGGAACTAACTGCATCCGCTCAGGCTTTGCAAGAATTTGACAAGTGTAACTCTGACAATAGCTACAGCAATGTTCTTATTAATGTGAATTCTTCAATATTTCTGTTTTCGGAGCAGCGCCTTTTCTTAATGGAGCATGTTTGTAAATTGCGAATGCAGTTTATTTATCATAAACTTTTGGCATCATAATCATTTTGGCTGGAAACTCTTAATAGTGTATAAGTGCAAGTCCAATTCATTTTCTAAGAAAGAGTGTTATATCTGGCAGCCACCGTGCCCCCAGGGATATTCAACCAGTGCAACTCAGCCTCGTTCTATCAGAATTGTTATGAATTCCGAATCTTAATGTGCTGGATGAAAAAAAAAATTAATATATATTTTTTAAGCTGGTGGTAAATAATTTGTTATTGTGGTGCCATCACTAGGCACAGACCTAATATCCCTCCGGTGTGATTTTAACATTGCTCAAGGCATAATTGTCATATATAATGTAATGTAGTAATATAACTGAAATTTGATTTGTTGATATATGTGTGTTCACAGGCACTGCAATTCCTGTCTAAGGCCCATCGGTGTGAGACACAGACAGCAGGCTGGGAAAAAGACACCACCAGCTTTAAAGCTGTACTGAAGGGAGCCATCGACATGGCCAACGGTGAGACCACACACATGCTTTCTGCTCTGCAAGTGCCTCACTGCTGCCTCTTACTCAGAAGGTGCTGAAGGGCTGCGTCAGTGGTGAGAGGAGCAGAAACTACCACTAAGCTCACCATTTAAGATGGCTTTTAAACTGCATGCCCGGCTACACTGCCTCTCTTCACCTGTCTTTCTTTCTGTCCTGCACACACAACATAATGAATAACTTCTAGGCAAGTCAGTTTTATGAGGAAGTTTGTGCCTCTGGTTTCTTGGGGAGCAGGGAGTTTGCAGAGAGCAAGTTAACCATATAATATCAAGCCAATTATAGGAGAGCTAGGATGGCGATCCTCACGTTGAATTTAAAGCTCAGTACAAGCCAGGTCAGTGTTTTCTTTCTATGGGGTTAATCTTGCTCCTGTTCACACATCCCATAAGTACATTTCCACTCCCCCAAAAAAGTCATATGTATTTTGCCAAAATTCTCCCCTTTTGATAAAAACACTGGGCTTGGGTACTGCTTAAAGAAACCTTACCCTCACCAATCACAAGGCTGGGTGATATGAAAAATACAGTACAGTACCACAATACTTCAAGAAATGTTCATGATGCCGCAGTGATTTTACTGATTTTAACAACCTGTCTCAACTATGATTTTGGGCTCTACTCGAATAAGAATTTTGTCACTTGGATCGGATTTGGCTGTTCAGTATAAAGATAATTGTTTTGGTATAGATTATCTAGCAATCAGAAAATGAACATATTTTGGGTTGTTTAAAAATCAATAAAAGAGAAGGCCTATGAATAATCTAATAAAAAGATTTTAATTGTGACATATTTTGATTGCCAACATAAAATGTCAGGCTGTCGTGAATTTCTGAAATTATCTGTAATTCCTCATTGAAATGGAAGGGATTCCTGTGCTATTTTGTAAGCTTATGTCTGTTTTATCCTGCTATTGTAATGCCTGCTGACTGACAAGAAACGCTGTACGACTGCTTCACTTAAGAATCTCCGTCGACTGATGGAGCTCCAAAAGAGGATTTGACTGGCTGACTCAGGGGGCGATCCTCGTATGATTAAGGCTACTTTTATTCGACCTTTCACAGCCAACCGTGAGCAAATGCTAACCTAGCAAACTGACTAAGTTTACCAAGCTTACCTGCTTGTCCTCAGTCCGTATGTCTGTCCGTTTGGTTGTTCAGTCATGCCAGCATTCGCTTGATGCGCATTCAGCAGTGAAGTGAGGAAGAACCTACTTTAAGACATCACGCTATAAAACCTTACAGTGCTTTTAGTGGGCACGGTGAGGTCTCCAGAAACACCTGCATATTTGGTGTGTGTTACACTCTGCTTCCGCCATGTAGCAGGCTTGCGGATCAGAACATTTAGACCATACCAAGACAGTTGTCTGACCTGTATCCCCTTAATTTAATTAGATTTCTGTATTGTAGTTTACATTCAGTCTATAACAGTCACGTTTAGAATCAACAGATATGTTTAAAATTTCATGCTGTGTTCACTGGACCTTTAAGGTGTTCAACCTTTCCTGAGAAAGTACCCCTGGTCCCCTTTTCTCTCTCTGCGCGCGCATGCACACACACACACACACACACACACACACACACACACACACACACACACACACACACACACTCACACTTGCACATGCACACACTTGCACATGCACACACACACACACACACACATACATGAGAAGAATAAACGTGAAAGGTTCAAGCATGTGTACCCACATGTAGACATAACATGAGGGAAATGTGGAGGTGAAGATAAAGAGAGGGAACTCCGGCGCCTCTTTTCCCTGAATAGCAACGGCTTTTTCGCTCCACTTTAAAAGAACGTTGTTATCGTCCATCAAACCCAGCTTAGTCTCTGTGGGTGTGCAATGTTTAGCCCTTCACATACTCCACTTTAAGGTTGTTCACAAATGGGCAACATCTTTTTGTGTTCCAAAAGGCAACAAAGACTCTCTCTCCCCAACGCTTCCACGCTGCGGGCTAAATTAATGCACGGATATTAAACACATAGGTTGGTGCTGGCCCTAACACAGGCATCGACTATTCGACTTTGAAGGGTAATGACTGAATCACATTAAATCAATCAGTGCTCAATTTCAGTTCAAGCCCAACACACATTCAGGGCAAGAGTGAGCCAGAAGCAGTCTCAAGTCTGGTTACACTTTTCCATAATAAACCATAATCTGGTTACACTTAGACCACAATCTCTGCAATTTATGTCATGTGATATGCAAAGCTGCCCGAGGCAACAGGTCTAACCCTGGCAAAGTACCTGGTCAAACTTTCAAATAATCTCAAATCTTAAAGGGGCATTATGTAATACATTTACTTTACTAAATCATAAAATGCCCATTTTATATGATCAGAGTTAAAAAAGGTTTAACTATTAGCCTCCCCGATAACAGAGCTATAGCCAGTTTCTGATCCTCTGATACTCCCTAATTGGACCGGAAAGCCTGTCTGTGTTTTGGTCTGTGATGCCATCTGTTTTCACCCCGGCTTGCCAGGGTAGACAGCAAACAAACTGGATTGATAGAGATAACGTTCAGTTCTGCTCAACCTAAAAACCCCGTGACCAGAGTGGAGTAAAACATGAGTGAGTGCTTTCGAAAGATGGAGGCAGCTTAAAACTCAGAGGAGCTTTAAGACCGAAGCAGAGTTGGATAATTTTCTCCTCCAGTAAGGAAGACCTGAGTTTCAGCTAGAGTTAGCTAAGCTTAGCTAATCACTGCTACTTGTAGGAATGGACAGGTCATTTCAGCATTTGAGTACTCGCATTCGTGGGTTTTGAGACATAGTCAGTGAAGTGAAACCTGTGCTAACCGGTGAAATTTGTGCTAGCTAATGGCATCATGCTAACACGTTAGCGTTAACTACCATGAGTCACACCAGAGATTCGGGCGGTCCGGAGAAGTGGATAACGTGTCTAGAAAAAGGAACCAGCGAGACAGAACAACACGACAGACACCTTGGAGTAAGAGTTGTGTGACTGAATCGATGGATGTGACCAAGGCATAGCAGCGTGTTTGGTTGTATACGTGGTCAGTGCAGAGGTGGTCTGTGTTATGGAATAAGCAGGCAGCGGTGTATGTGGACAACATCATGTTGTCACTGTAGTTTAGAAGGTGTGGTGGTGTGTCTATTACGTAAAACAGAGATTTACGTTACTGTTGATTGAAATGAATGTGATTTTTGTGTGCTTGTCCAGTCGACATAAGTAAAAGTGGATCACCTCCGCTTACGAGAAAAAGACATTGCGCATGCACTCCCGAGAGAGGGTGCTTCTCCTAGCGTACATAGCTAGCAATGACAGCTATGTTACAAACATTACAGTCGTTTACAGTGTAGGACTCGTCACTGCTTGCCATTTTCAAAGTTTACTGTCCTGTTCATCTTGTGCTCGTTCGTATATATTCAGTGGCGTCAACCTGGCAACCTGCTTGAGTGTCAAGTCTGGGGGGTGGAGGGGGCAGGGCGGACAACCCTCTCCGATGTTTTGAATTCTAACTGCAGTACCTGTTTTAACCTCTTGCTGTCAGTACTATGTTTAATACCTTTAAGAGTGTACCAAATTAAATGTGTACTAAGACTTGTCTGAGAGCTGTGTGGGTGTGGCGAATGAGCAGCTTGATTGACAGCCCTATGTTCAACACTTTTAGCTTTCTCCACCCCTCGTGCCAAACTAACATCATCATCATCCAGCTTTTATGTTACGATAGCCAGATGAAATAAACTCATGGACTAACAGACGTGCAAACGGATTAATGAACCAACAAATAGGCAACTGAAGAAACAATGATGGCTTATGGATGGCTAAGTTTCTGTGGATCTGTTTTGTGTGGATGGGGCAAGAGATGCTAGCCTCGTGATTGGTAAGAAGTGTTAACCGAAATTAGGACTGCCCGGTTCACATGGAGAAGAGAGAGATATGGTGAAACACATCAACGATCATTGGAACACTATTCAAAAGGTTTCCTAAGTACATGTTTCCTGTTTTCCTGCCAGAGTAAGATTAACCCAATCGGAGAGAAAACCCAGATTTAGGGACTTTAATGGAACAACGTATCACGTTTGACATCTGCCAAGTAACTTTTCACACACTTGATGTTTTCAAGCCAAATGGCACAAGGTGGGGATGACTGGATGTAATATAGTACCACAATAGTAAGATGCAAAGTGGCAATTTCATGTATTGTTTATGATTATGTTTCAAGTTTCAATATCAAAGTTGACTTGAATGACTATCCCTAGTTGTTAGACCATGCCTTTACGAGATACACACCCTGTACCCTGCTGCAAGGGTCCAAGTAGCCTCAAATGTAGAGTCTTAGTATGTAGTATTATGGCATCATACTGTAGCATTGCACTAATCGTAGTGTTACACAAACCTTTACCCCAGAAGTCAGGTCAAAATGTCAACCCCCTTTGGTACCAAACATCTTCAGCTTGGATAACACAGTGTTCTAAAGGTTCTTTTGTCATCCAAATAATGTCTCTAGAGACCTGTTCTTTCCAACTGGACAACATC
>CM067483.1:5095046-5204741 GCA_034552555.1 Semaprochilodus insignis | reverse complement strand
TCTGTACACCATGCAGTAGTGGTTGGTGACCCCGATGTTTTGAACATGTAGATATTATCCCTTCTCCGGAGTACCTCTGGTGTTGATTCCCTCTCACAAAGAGGCAGTCATAACAGACACACACCCCTCTGTCAGGTTTGGGGTCGGTTATGGGAGTAACATGCGCTGTACCAATCCTGCCTTGGCGCTAAATAGCTGCATGGGTTCTCAAGAGAGGCTTCACATTTGCAGACTGGAAAAGGGTTCTTGGTGCGCCGCTGAGTTATAGGCCTGAACCAGGATATTATCCGTGTGTCTCCACATAATTGCTTCACAGTTGAACCGAAGGGTTTCCTAGAAGGAAACTACTTAACAGGCCAAGCAGGCATTCTCAGGGGGCATTCTCTTCCGGTCATAATGACTGCCATGGTTGCTAGCACTGTTGCCGCAATAACTGGTTGCACCCATGAAAAGAATTCACAGCCACCGGACATAATTGGAGTCAAGTCAGAGGAGGCATACTCCGGAGCTGAACGAGAATGTGTGAGACAGAGACACATTGTCGTTTTCTGTAATCGTGTTGACACCAAAAACCTCGGATGATGCATACGTGTAGAGGAAGGAGGGGTTTCATACCACTAAAGTGAAACTTCAGGAGCCTTTTCCACAGGTATTGTGATACGAGCTTTATTGGACTTTGTTGGATGATGCAAAGATTGGCAGCCTGTACAGGGTGTTTCCTGCCTTCAACCCAGGAGTGCTGGGACAGGCTCTAGCACCACCACGCCCACCCCGAAGTATAAAGCATGAGCATAACTCTGCTGTCCTAAGGCCCAGTGCTGTCCTTTTTCATACTCCTTCTTTCCCCCAGCGCATGTTAGTTGTGTGCTGAGTGCATTTTAATGGATTGATGTTTGTCAGAAAGGGTGTCTGAACCAATAAGAGAGATTCACCTTTATTTTCATTGTGCAGAGTACAGGTACAGAGTCAACGAAATGCAGTTAGCATCTAACCAGAAGCGCAAAATACAGTGTTATTTAGCTATAAAGTGTAGGAAAGTAACGATAGCAAGTAATGCAAGGTTACAATATGTACAATTATGGACAGAGGAGCGGTTGAAAAATACAGATGTTAATATAAATATAATATACACATGTACAGAGTGAGTGGAGAAACTACAATGTAGGTTGTATGTACTGTAAGAGCAACAAATGTGCAGAGTAAAGATACATGACAGTGAGTGTATGTACAGTAACTGCAGATAAGAATACTACAGTAATAGAATGTGAATTATGAATAGTGCATAACGGCATAAAGTACAGTTCAGTGCAGTGATGCAGTTAAAGTGGCGGTGTGGACTTCAGCAGGGTCACAGCCTCAGGAAAGCAGCTCCTCCTGAGCTTGCTGGTGCAGGAGCAGAGGCACCTGTACTGCCTGCCAGATGGGAGGAGGGTAAAAGGTCTGTGATTAGGATGAGAAACGTCCTTGATGATGTTTCTCGCCTTGCCCAGACAGCGCTTATGGTACATGATCTCAGTGTAGGGTAACTGGGAGCCTGTGATGTGTGTTGGTGTTTTCACCACCCGCTGGAGTGCTTTGTTGCCATTCCACACTGAGATGCAGTTTGTGAGTATGCTCTCAATGGTACAGCGGTAAAAGTCCACCTGGGACACAGGCGAGCTTTCTTGAGGCTTTGGAGGAGTTTAGGGACCAACTGAGATCATAAGAAATGTAGATGCCCAAGAACTTGAAGCTAGATACACGCTCCACTACAGCTCAGTTGATGTAGTTGGGGCAGTGTGTCAGGCTCCTAACCCTCCTGAAACCCACAGTGATCATCTTGGTTTATTGAGTGTTGAGCGCCAGGCTGTACTCATACCATGCGGCCAGGTGCTGCACCTCATCCCGGTAGGCTGTCTCATCGTCACCTCTGGTCAGACCTATCACCGTGGTGTCATCTGTGAACTTGATTATGGAGTTGGAGTCATAAACGGGAACACAGCTACTTAAAAAAGCCATTCCCGTGCATGAATGAGTGGCTTTCGCCTGGTTCTAGCATTCATGTATAGAACTCACCTAAAACTGAACTAAATGTGAATTGATGATGCTAAAAGGCAGTTTGGGAAGCTTCACAGAGTAAATGTCTACTAGCAGCCAGTTCAGGTAGCCTCCATGTCAGGGTAATCCAAGCTAGGGAGTCAGTACACTCAAGACTTCAGCAGGCAATGTTGAGGCTCCGACATAGTTGCCAGGCTTTATGCAAACAAACCACTGTCAGGCAGAAACGACAATATAAGCCTTTATGGTTACATGCATTATAGTGCCTAGCTGTGTGATTTTGATGGTGTTCAAAAGTACGCCAGGCACAGATGAACAAAGAGTATCCACAGTGAAGGAACTTTTGAATGGCAGGATGGCAGAGCCCTGTCACTATGGCTAAAGGCTCCAGTAACTCTGGTGTGCGGGTTTTAATAAAACGATATAAAATCTTAAATCATGTTTAATGTGGTAGTAACTAAAGGCACGAGGATGATGTGGCTATAAATACCTGCGGGGTGTGAGTGACGGGATCCATAGATTGAGAAGAGGTGCTACAGTGCAGTGAATGTCTCGTTCCATATGTGGAAAATGGCTCCAAAGCAGATGTTAATGATTGGCTAAAAGGAGTGACTGAGCATTTTGGCATGCCAAAGACCATAGTGTGAAGGAAGTAGCTGAATCTGCAGGTGTATGAAAGCGTATGATCCTATGGGTCTACCAGTCCATGCCAAATCCAATCACTGTTAATGGTGCTGGTGGAAGTATTACATGCTATTAGGTATGTTTCAGTCACAGGGGACTCAGTTTTTGTCTTGTGAGTTTATAATGATGCTATACACGTATGAAAATAGTGGTTCTATTTACAGGCACTGAGCACCTCATTAAATACTGAGAATCGTCCACCAAACAAAACTATCCAGCCAACAGCGTCCTGTGGGGCAGCGTCCTGTGGGCAGCGTCCTGTGGGATGACCAACACTGCACTGTGCAGCAGCAGTTGAGCTATCGTCTCTGACTGTACATCTACAAGGTGGAGCAGTGCGGTAGGAGTGTCTAATAGAGTGGACAGTGAGTGGACACAGTGTTTAAACACTCCAGCAGCACTGCCGTGTCTGATCCACTCACACCAGCACCATGTCAGTGTCACTGCAGTGCTGAGAATGATCCACCACCCACATAATACCTGCTCTGTGGTGGTCCTGTGGGGGTCCTGACCATTGAAGAACAGGGTAATAAAGTATACAGAGAAACAGATGGACTACAGTCTGTAACCGTAGACTACAGAGTGTCCTATATGGTCAGTGGAGCTGATAAAATGGTCAGTGAGTGTAGATACAAGATGCAGGTCTATCTACATGCTTAAATGAAGTATGTTGCTTGGTGAAGTGGGTTGTATAGGGTTCTTCTATTGATCGGTGCTTGACATCATGACAATAGCAGTTTTTTGCTTCTATACAGAACCGTATTCAGCACACATCGTTCTGGAGAACCATTACACCATGCAGCAACTCATTAAAGCACACAAATAGTTCTATATAGAACCATAGTCTTCACTAAAGAACCACGGAAGAACTACCTGAGGTCTGATGATGTGCTGAAAGTGTTTTCAAGTATCATTTTAAAGGAGCGTCATTAAAATTCACCAACGTGGTTTTGGAACAACGGTTTACTTCAGCATTGGCACTTGTAAGGCCTGTAATCTATTTGTGACCATCCAGGCACATGACATACTTCACCTCACTGGATATTATAAACACACTGACTATTAATACAATGTGGCTCCAGGGCCTCTAGAAAAATACACCGATCGCTCAGCCACACAGGAATTTCTTCCATGCACTCATAATCCCTCAAGGTGCGTCTTAAGTCAGTGGCCTCTCTTGGTTCTGGCCCGTGTTACAAATGCTTGTGCTCTGCATTGTTACGGGGTGAGTCACTACACCCCCGCGGAAGCTGCAGGGGACACGCTTAAATGTGCTGCCCCTCTTGGGCATCAGACAGACACACATAGTTCGGGTGTGTGGGACGAGGCGCGTTTTCAGAGACGGAACTCTGATTGATGTGACAGTTGTTCTTAAGTGAGCCGACCCTCCAGGAGGATCACATGTCTCTTTCGATAGTCATTATTTCAGCACTTTCAAATCAGACTGAAATAGCAGTTTGCAGCAGGATGCACTTCTACAGCGATCCTGCTACACAAAGTCATCATCTAAAGAATAGCTGCACCCAGAAGGAAGTGTGGGATTGCAGTGCTATTAGGAAGGGAGATAAAGGAACAATAAATGATGATACATTTAGACTGATATGGACAATATTTATTGAGCTACATACAGAAGTAGTGTCTCTCAGTATGGTGTTGAGCCGCCATGTTTGCTAAACCAACATACCAGACGTCTCGGTATGGAGTTGTAGAGGTTCCTAATGGTGTCCTGTGATAATCCATCCCATGCAGCTTGAATATTCTCACACAGTTCCTGCAGATTGTGCGGTAGGGGTGGAGGTGGAGTGACACCAGGCCTTCTGGACGTGTGACGTGTGACAACAAACCGTTCATCTTGGCGCTGACCACGGTGCCTCCACACACGGATTCGTTGGTCGTCTCCACCAAGACAAAAGCGGGACTCATCACTGAAGATGAACTGCTGCCATTCTGAGTCAGTCCATGACAGTCTGGCACGACACCATTGCAGTCTTTGGTGACGTTGACATGGTGTTAAGGGCAGTCGATGTAACGGTCTGCGTGCATGTGGCCGTCTGCCAGTGGGGCTGGCACTAACAGGATGACTCATGGAGGGCATCACTGCTCACTGAATGTCTGCCATCGTGGCTGTTGAGTCAGTCAGGTAGTGGAGTGCAGTAAGGCCCGTACTTGCTTACGTCACATGCACTGTGAGTGTGAAACTTCATTGACATGTCTCACAATGTCAAACCTAGCCACCAAGTTTCATTCCTGTGGGTCGATTCCTTCTGGGTGAAGCTGTTCTTTTGATGATGAGTGTACGAAAGAGCTGACCATTGTATAGTTAAGCTTCGTAGTATAGTGCACTACTGCGCTTCACCATTCAACAGTATTCCGCTACCTCTCTCTCTTACTAATACAGTACACAAGTGAGAAGAAGCATTCCATTTAAGAGCAGAGTGATTAGTGAGTGGGTGGACACTGACTGCAGAGTCACTGAGCTATTCTTAGGTCAGATCCATTTATAGGGTCAAAAGCAAAACCACGAGTAAGACAAAGGAGATGAAGAAAGGAATGACAGTACGAGCCAAGCAGTTAGTAAAACAAGAGGTGGATTAAGTGAAGATTCGGCTTCCTCTGCCAGTTGTAGTAATTACAGTCACAAAAGCGCATCCAAGATCAGCACTCTAGCTTCGTGAGTACACGTCTGTGTTTGCTTTAAAGGGACCCACAGTTGCCAGGTGTGGGTCCGTTAGCTCAGTTTGTTGTTTTGTTGTCATTATACACCCATCATCGAAAAGCTGCACCCAGAAGGAATCAACTGACAGGAATGAAATTTGATGGGTAGGTTTGACATTGTGAGACATGCTAATGATTCAAGTTTCACACTCAGTCGTGCTTGTGATGTGAGCAAGGACAAGCCTTAATGCTGTACCAAGCTGACTATATAAGGTCGTCCTGTTCCGCGTGCTTCCCATTCTGACTCCTGCTGTTGTGTTGGTAGCATCCTTTGCAAGCAAAGTATGCCTCAGAGAAGAGCTCAAAAGCAATTCAAGCAGTTGGAAGAGTCGGAGAGGAGTCACATCATAGGGCTCCGGGAAGTGGGCTGGTCTTTTTGACATTGCGCGCCATACGGGTTGTGCGGATACTACCATAGCATGCTGTTGGTGGCAGTGGATAGAAGAAGGCACACACCAGCGACAAGAAGGATCTGGGAGACCTACACAAACCACACAGAGAGAGAACGAACAAATTGTCTGACATGCACGGAGTGACCCAACAGCCACGATTGCAGACATTGAGCGAGCAGTGCTGCCTCCATGAGTCATCCTGTTAGTGCCAGGACCATTGGCAGATGGCTGCATGACGCAGGTCTACATGCACATACCGTTTTGACGACTGCCCTTAACGCCACATCAGCGTCGCCAAAGACTGCAATGGTGTCGTGCCAGACTGTCATGGAGTAACTCAGAATGGCAGCAGGTCATCTTCAGTGACGAGTCCCGCTTTTGTTTTGGTGGAGATGACCAAAGAATCTGTGTGTGGAGGCACCAAGAGGAACGGTTTGTTATCACTCTTCACATGTCCAGAAAGCCTGGTGTCACTCCACCTACACCCCTACCGCACCATCTGCAGGAACTGTGTGAGAATATTCAAGCTGCATGGGATGGATTATCACAGGACACCATTAGGAACCATTAGGACAACTCCATGCTGAGACGTCTGGCTTGTTGCATTAGCAAACAGGGCGTCCCGACGCCATACTGAGAGACACAACTTCTGTATGTGTAGCTCAATAAATATTGTCCATATCAGTCTAAATTTATCATCATTTATTGCTCCTGGTAACCTTTATCTCCCTTCCCAATAGCACAGCAATCCCACAGGTCCTTCTGGGAGCAGCTATTCTTTTGATGATGAGTGTTGATATATGTTTAGAATGGAGTTGGTGAGACAAAAATGGCTCCAGCGATAATGATCTGGAACCCGCCACCCAAAAAGACAGTTAATGTCTTAATAATTTTGGGGCCTCCTAAGACCTCCATGGCGTATACTAGGACTGGTGTATCTGTGTCCATTTAAAGGGTTAAGGGAAGTAAATAACACTTGAATAGAAAGAGTTAGACTGTCATCCATCCTATAGATCAGTCCTGAAGGCACGCTGGCCTGCACAACTCAGTGCCTTCCCTGCTGCTCCCAACACACCTTATTCAGGTTATTAGCTTATTAACAAGCCCTTTCAGAGTTGCAGGGAGTGTGTTATTACAGGGAATCTGCTGTAATGTGCAGGACAGGTATCTTCCAGGACCAGGGTTGAGATACACTGCTATAGATGTATGTTACAGTGGCAACATGCTAACTGCTGAGTGCATGTGGAGCATGCTGTATGTATAGGGCGCTCAGAGCAACCACGCTGAAACAGTTAATAGTCTGCAGCCTTCTGGGGGGTGGGGGGGGGGTTAACTTTTTCACAGTCTTTTGTGGGTGGTTTTAGGGTTCAGCCCCACTCAGAGTCCAATAAGAGCCCCATCAGTGACGTCATGTCTGCAGGAGGATAACTCCTACCCCTACACGACCACCCTCCACCCCCACCTCACTCACCCCCCCTACTCCTCACTCCTCGTGCAGAGAAGAAAACTTCTGTACAGACTTCTCCTCCGCGAGCTTAAACACCGCGCACGCGTGGCCGAGGCTGCGCGAGCTCCCCCACCGCCTCGCGAGGAGAAAGAGAGACGACTTTCCGCACTTTCTTTTTTTCCCTGCACTCCTTTTTTCAGCGCTCAATTTCTCTCACTTGCTTTGTCGCTCCTTCCTCCGCTGTGGAGTTCCACTTCAACTTCTCTCTGAGGTCCGGTCAGAGGGCTGGCCACTGGATGACATCGCGGATCTGAAACTTTTATACTCGCGATAACCCGCACTGTGCACCCCCCACCTGCCCCCCTCCCAACACCCCCTACCCCCCCACCCCCGGTCTGCTACACGGACAGACTACTTTTCCACGCACACGCTCTTGTGCTCGCTCGCAGACGTCCCTGACTGGCTCGCTCTTGAAGCGCCTGCATGGCTCCTATCAGGTGGGTCGCCGTGTTGCTGTGCTTGGCCGTGCTCGAGCGGCCGGCGCTGGCCGCAGAGCGGGGCGGCGTGAGGACTTTCTACGTGCTGCAGCCCGGGCGAGGAGGCTCGGACGCGGTGCGCGTGAGCTCCATCTCCTCGCGCGCGGGAAACGACGGGCAGCCGCACTCTTATAACGTGGAGCTCACGGCCAGCTTTGGGGGCCAAGTGCGGACGCGCAGGATGGGCAGCCGGGACGGACACACGGGCCAGCAGATGGTCAAAGTTTCTGGGTAAGCAGTGGCACACGTAGGAACAGCGTGTTAGTGTTTGGGGGTTTTCAGGTGATACCTGGGTTTGTGTGTGTGTGTTGGGTAGTGTAGAGTCATTTGGGATAGTGGAATGGCAGCATGGATCATGTGGGATAGTATGTTGGACAGCTTTTGGTCATTTGGGATAGTGGAATGTCAGAACAAGTGATTTGGGATAGTTTACTAGGTAGTAGTATTGGGTCATTTGAGATAGTGGCAGCATGGATCATATGGGATAGTTTGTTGGGAAACATTGGGTCAATTGGGATAGTATGTTGGCCAGCATTGGATCATTTGGGATAGTGTGCTGGGGTACATGAGTCGTGTGGGAAAGTATGTTGGACAATATTGGATCATTTGGGGTAGTGGAATGGCAGTATGAATCCTATGGGATGGTATGTTGGGCAGTATGGGTAATTTGGGACAGAGTGTTGGACAGTATAGGATATTTGGCGTAGTGTGTTGGGCAGTACCTGTCATTTTGGATAGTGTGGTTTTATTATGGATTCTATAGGACAGTGTGTTGGGGAGTATGGGTCATTTGGGAAGGTATGTTGGGCAGTACTGGTCTTTTACTGTAGTGGGAAGGCGGTGTGGATCATGTGGGATAGTAAGATGAGTAGTATGGATCATTTGGGATAGTGGGATGGTAGCATGGATCATGTGGGATAGTAAGATGAGTAATATGGATCATTTGGGATAGTGGGATGGTAGCATGGATCATGTGGGATAGTAAGATGAGTAATATGGATCATTTGGGATAGTGGGATGGTAGCATGGATCATGTGGGATAGTGTGCTGGACAGTGTTTGGCCATTTGGGATAGTGTACTGGGCAGTACGAGTCATTTGGGATAGTGTACTGGGCAGTACAAGTCATTTGGGATAGTGGGATGGCAGCATGGATCATGTGGGATAGTGTGTTGGCCAGTATGGGAGCCTTGCCCTAGTGTGTTAGGCAGTACGAGTCATTTAGCATAGTGCTATGGCAGTATGGATCATATGGGATAGTTAGACAGGCAGTACGGATCATCTGGGATGTTGAGATGGGCAGTATGGGTCATATAATAAAGGTTTTCAGATAATATGTCAGAATGCAACAAGTCATAGGGAAAGTGAATATTACAGGCCCGGAGTGACAAAGCAAATCCCTCTTTCAAACTGCCATTGAAAATGAAATAATACAACTTAATTTGCCTGTTCAGAGTCTCGTTTTGGCCATTTTGGAAGTCCCAAAGAGTATTCTAAAGCGTCCCCACTACCTGAGCTCCTAGAATAACCTGACTAATCCAGTCATCGGGGGATGTTTGGACGCGTGTGTGCAGCAGGGCGAAAAACCATATTTCCAGAAATGGGTCAGCACACTTCTCAGTTTTCATATAGACTATATAAATACAAATATGCACAACAGCAGCAACATTGTTCTTTGGAGGGTGCTTAGTCAGGAGTTTTCCATGCCTACTGCCCAACAGAGGCCATTTGGCCCTTGGCAGCGAAGATTTTACCCTCGCTCCAAAGTTCCAAAAGTTCCACAGCCCCCGCTTCCCAGAGGCTTTTACAATAAAGGCCTGGTGCCCAAGACGATTGCTGCTGGTGTTACTGTTTGTTTTACTCTCATGTTTGAGTGGGGAGCAATGGAAATGGTGGGCTAGCAGCAGCAGCAGCAGCAGCAGCAGTCGGAGAGGAATGATTAGAATGGGATTCCAGTCCAGCTCTGGCCAGAGGCTCTCACATTTATCTCCAGAGAGAAAAGACTGGCGGCACAGACCGCTGGGTGGGAGAGGGGCGGATCTGAGGGTTACAGTTAGGTCAATGGGTCCGTTACTGTGTGTGTGCGTGTGTGTGTGTGTGTGGGAGTGTGGGTGTTTCTTGGTGTTTACTTGTTTCTAAAGGAGTGCATGTGAGTGCTGACTAAGTCTGTGTATTTCTGAGGAGCTCTGCCTTGTGTGTGCGAGTTTGAAGCCGTTAGTATGATTCATAAGCTTAAACATAATGCAGACAGAAATATGTGTGTATGAGTGAATCGGAGTTTGTGCATATTTGCGTTCCTGCGTGAGGACGTATGCATGCGAATGCTTGCGGATTGTGTGTATGTGGTTTTAAATACATGTGTGTGTGAGACATGAGAAAGCCACTGTGTCTCTGGGTGTCATTGCAGTGTTAACGTCTGTGGAGGGCAGTGCTGTATTGGATGGAGCAAGGCCCCTGGATCCCAGCGCTGCACAAAGCGTGAGTATCATAACCCTGTTGTACTACTGCTCTGAAACTTTTCACTCTTGCCTCCACCTCCATTGCTCTGTATATGGTAGCACTGGGCGGGATGTTGGTGTCGCACAGGAAGACTCTGATTCTTATTGCTTGTACTTTATTGAAAATGAGCTCGGCTTCTGGTGGTTCCGAGCATGCACTCAACTTATGGTTGTAGTATGAGATATAACAGCACATGAATGAAGGAGAGGAAAGAACTGGAGCTGGAGTTCTGGCACTTTCTGAGCTAGAGGGCCAGGTCCCCTCTTGAGGGCTAAAAGAGGACTGAAGGGTGTTGACAACGGACACTGGGAGGTAGAGATGGAAATGTATGGGCCGTTAGATTGAAACCGTATTATAGTGATGGCCTTGCTGCCTTGCTGTAGTTTCACCTTTGATATCTACTCATCACCAAAAGAACAGCTGCACCCAGAAGGAAGTGTGGGATTGCGGTGCTATTGGGAAGGAAGATAAAGGTTACCTGGAGCAATAAATGATGATACATTTAGACTGCAATAATTAATATTTATTGAGCTACACATACAGAAGTAGTTTCTCTCAGTATGGCGTCAGGCCACCATGTTTGCTAACATTCAAACAACATTCCAGACGTCTCGGCATGGAGTTGTAGAGGTCAGCACCAAGATGAACGGCTTGTTGTCAGGCGTCACACGTCCAGAAGGCCTGGTGTCCCTCCACCTCCACCCCTACCGCACAATCTGCAGGAACTGTGTGTGAATATTCAAGCTGCATGGGATGGATTATCACAGGACACCATTAGGAACCTCTACAACTCCATACCGTGCTATATCTGGAATGTTGGGTTAGCAAACACGTCGGCCCGACACCATACTGAGAGACACTACCTCTGTATGTGTATAATAAATATTGCCCATATCAGTCTAAATTTATCATCATTGATTGTTCCTGGTAACCTTTATCTTCCTTCCCCATAGCACTGCAATCCCACACGTCCTTCTGGGTCCAGCTGTTCTTCTGATGATGAGTGGACTACGGCGGTTTCCCTAAATTTTGATTTTGCAGTGTATCGCCTCGCTTACAAGGCTGCTAGGATATTGTAATAATGATCCCATGACCCAGTAATATCGCTGGCCCTCCCAGCACTGCGCAGTTTATTGTGGTGCCTGACAGACCTAAACATTAACCAGCTAGCTTTCATTAGATCTCCTGATTCGGAGCACGCTGCTCTGACGTGTGTCCACAGCAGGCCTTCTGAGTATTCTTTCAATGCCAAAGCTGATCTGAGCAGGAGAGCGCAGGACAGGTATTTTAATAGTAGTGTAATAGTGGTTGGTCGAGTGTAGTGGCTAACACCACCATCGCCTCCTGCGCTGTAGTCTGGGGTTTGATCCCCTACCTGGGTCAGTCCCCTACGCCCTGGGCAAGACTCCACACGCTTGCCTGTGCAAGAAATGATGAAGTTGTAAGTCGCTCTGGATAAGAGCCTCTGCCAAACACTGTAAAGGTAATAGTACTGTGTGTTAATAGATTTGGGGCTTTACTAAATGTGCTTCTTCAAGTCCCAGTCATTGTTTTAAACAGCCTAAGTGTAGCACTTGTAGGTTCATGCTGTTCTCTTGAGACTCAAAGCCGATCTTGGCCCAGCTGTGGTGCTTTTCCGGCGGTTCCTGAGTGGGGCTTTAACCAGTTAACTGGCTGTTACCATTAACACCGGCTCTGGATGAGTGAAACGGTGACCAATATAGAGTGTGATTTCAGCTTTGCGCATGTGTAGCAGAGCCAGGAGGGCACCTAGCTGTGCCTCGGATAAAAGGCCCACCGAAACGTACGCTGTTTTTATGGTGGCTTTTATAAATAACCACAGTGGCAGCTGCAGAGCCCACCTGTGAGCCAAATCACTGCTGTCAGGCCCAGAGTGGGGCACTGTGGGGAGAGAGGGAGAGAGGAAGGAGAGAGAGGGAGAGAGAGGAGAAGGCCAGACAGAATATAAAACAGAGTCGGGGGCTAGCAAGTAAAGAAAAGTCCAGACAGAGAGAGAGGAGGAGTAATATGAGAAACAAAAAGGGGATGGGGGTAAATAATAGACTGGCAGACGGAGAGAGGGAGAGAAAGACGGAAATGAACTAGTGCTGGGCGATATGATAATAATGGGATATTGATATAATAATAATATGTTGTTGTAATATAGTTGGATTGATGGATAGTTGGATAGTTTGGAAGTTTGAATCAAGGCATTTTTCCAGTTCAGGGAATTTCTCAGATAGATCTGATCAGTGTTTTTATCATATTTATATATTATGTATATTTTTTATTAAAATTATAAATAGCTGAACCCACAGGAATGAAACTGAATGAGACGTGACTGAATGAAACATTATGAGACGTGCGAATGATTCAATTTCACGCTCACCGCGCATGTGGCGTAAGCAAGGACGGGTCTTATCACTGTACCTGACTGACCCAACAGCCACGATTGCGGGCATTGATCGAGCAGTGATGTCCTCCATGAGTCATCCTGTTCATGCCAGCACCATTGGCAGACAGCTGCTCCACGCAGGACTACATGCATGCAGACCGTTCTGGCGACTGCCCCTAACACCACGGCAACGTCACCAAAGACTGCAATAGTGTCATGGCAGACTGTCATGGAGTGACTCAGAATGGCAGCGGGTCATCTTCAGTGACGAGTCTTGGTGGAGACGACCAACGAATCCGTGTGTGGAGGCACCGTCGTCAGCACCAAGATGAACAGTTGGTAATGTGCTTTGGGGCTGAGACCTTTTCACAGTGCTGTAGTTTTGACATATTGTCTACCCCTAAAAAGCCTAAAACCTTGCTCAAGTTAGAGCTGAGCCTTGAGGGAGGGCAAGACAGAGGGAAAGAGGGACATGAGTTAGTGCTGTGCCACGATAGAGAGATACAGAGAGGAAAAGGAGCAGACTCGCGTAGACAGGCAGTCAGACGAACGGATGGACCAACAGGAACGGGAGATGCAGAGAGAGCCAGATTTGAGGAGAAGCTTATCATAGTGGTCTTTTTTTTGCTCACCGAGAGAATGGAATCACTTTCTCCCCGGCTCTTGAAGCTCTGCCAGCAGGTTATATAACAGACAGGCTGCTCAGAGAGCCGAGGCCTCAGGGGGTGGGGGGTGGGGGTGATCTCTGAGGTTACATGTCTCTCCTTCCCCGCCACCACCACCTCCACCACCACCTTCCTGTTACTCTCAGTAGACGTTTTTGTTCCCGTCCTTTGACACGTTAGGCTTAATAGATGGTTTTTGGCTGTTCCTTCCTCATGTGTGTAATTGATATCTCGTCCGCAGCCTCCCCTAAGTCATCACTTCTACCTCCCACTCTGTTCGGCATCTCCAGGGTTGATAAAATGCCTTTTTTTTACGTCTAGGATCTTTCTCCAAGGTTATTTCTTAGGCCTGCGGAGCAGTTTCTGAAGGAACGCTTTGCACCTAAGCCATTCATCAGACGGGGGGAGCTACAAATATCACGCAGATGCTTTCGGCCCCAGAACGTGTTCCTCATACGTTTGGCCGGCTGTCTCAATCCTGCAACCCGAAGCCATTTGGGTCTAATGAATCTGTGCCTGCCTTTCTTGTGGCTCCTCTGCAAACTGTGCACTCATCAGTAGCTGGGGCCCAACAGATGGTTGTCCCAGTAGTTGGGGCCTTTTTCTCAGAATGTGGCTTTGAGGTCATTGCCAAACATGGTTCGGTTTGTTTGTGAGTCAGAGCTACATCGGTCACGCTCACTGTCACGGTCACTGTTGACTACACAGGCTGTTCCTGCTGGATTCAGGCTTGTTACTGGGGATGGGCAGCTCTATTTACTCCTCGAGTGTCCACAAGTTTAGAGCAGTAGCACTAGGATGTCTTTAATGAGAAGATGTTTTACATTGTTACATGTACAGGGCATAAACAAAAGAGGTTTAATATGTTCATTGCTAGTAGAGACAGTAGTGATTAGATGCTCTGAGTAATTGCGATGTTGGACTAATGAACAGATATATATATATAATGAACGGCTACATAAAAACAAGCTCTAAAAAATTACATTTAGACTCACATGGACAATATTTATTGAGCTACACATACAGAAGTAGGGTCTCTCAGTATGGTGTTGGGCCGCCATGTTTGCTAACGCAACATGCCAGGGATGGAGGTGGACAGACACCAGGCCTTCTGGATGTGTGACATGTGACAGCAAACTGTTCACCTTGGTGCTGACCACGGTGCCTCCACACACATGGATTCGTTGGTCGTCTCCACCAAGACAAAAGCGGGACTCATCACTGAAGATGACCCGCTGCCATTCTGAGTCACTCCATGACAGTCTGGCACGACCCCATTGCAGTCTTTGGTGACATTGACGTGGTGTTGAAGACAGTCGTCGTTATGGTCTGTGTGCATGTGGTCCTGCGTCATGCAGCCGTCTGCCAATGGTGCTCACACTAACAGGATGAGTCATGGAGGGCATCACTGCTCGCTGAATGTCTGCAGTCATGGCTGTTGGGTCAGTCAGGTACAGTGATAAGGCCCGTCCTTGCTTACGTCACATGCACGGCCGAGTGTGAAACTTGAATCATTCATGTGTCTCACGATGTCAAACCTACCCACCAAGTTTCATTCCAGTTGGTTGATCCCATCTGGGTGCAGCTGTTTTTTTGACGATGAGTGTATTTCCATGTGTTCTTGGCTTAGATGTTGCCTATATTCTCAACGTGAGGCAAAATATTGGCTAATTGTGTTTTTGTTGTCACACCTTCTTTGAGCACCCAAATTTTGTAAGCGAATACCATGATGGGTTTGGATATCAGCATCATCGCACCCATTCATACTGCTTAATTATGCTCTAGTCTCGATATTTGTTTCTCCCACTGTGGCCAGAGATGGAGTCCTTCCTACAGGCGGTTGAGTGTCGGGGGTGGATGGATGGGTTGAAAGCATCTGGGCCAGCGCCACAGAGAAAGCCCCTGTTTTCATGGGCGCGGGACTCCGTTAGCTCCGGTAGCTTGGAGCGGCACCAGCACGGCGCATTCCTTCTCCAGCCATGCCTTTTATTTTGAATGGCGGAGCCCTTTGACCGGCGTGTTTGATGTGGGGTCTGCGAGCCGGCCGCCCGGCGAGGGGCCCGGGAGCTCTTAAACTTGGGGTGAAATGTTACAGAAAGTTTTTAATGGAAGACGTTACAGGAAAAATTGTGGACGGCAAAAAGATTGAGGACTGTCAGTAAAGAGTGTCTGCCGATGTTCCTCTTCCTTGTCTTATGGCCTGCGTGCCTGTTGTTGTCTGGTTAGTATCATGTTTGGCGGTGTTCCACAGGAGGCTTCTGTAGCGGTTGGTTATGTGGTTTATGATCACTGGCTTCTTAAGATCCCGTATTTCAGTCTTTCTGTCACGTTGCTGACATTGGCACATATTTCTGCGTAAAGAGGTGGCTAATGCGTGCACATGCTTTTAAGAATATTAAGAATAATATATATGCACTTTCATGCTCGGTCAACACGGTTACATGGTAATTCATCGTAACTCGGAACATGATGGAGCACAGTGCTCAGGATTAATAATACGCCGAGTACAAGGCCCTGAGACGTCGTCATTAATTTCACAGATCATATTTTTTCCTCCCCCCGTATATGAGGAAGAATGACGAACGCCCCAGGCCGATGTCAGCCATGGCATTTATGGAATGTTCTCCCTTGTCCCTATATATCTTTGGCTCAATTTGCTTTTCAGGATCAGCACCTTTCTGCGCCCCACCTCTCCTGTCACGGAACATAGACTCCATTGTAAGCTCCCCTGCTAAACGTTTAATGGAGTTTGGTTTTTGGCGTGTGTGTGCACATGCATGCATACATGCGAACACTTGTGCTGACCGTCTTTAGCACACTTCACTCCTCTAGAGACAGTGGAGGTTTCCATTAGGAGTAGGTCTTTTTTGTTTAAGGTAGGTCTGCTGTTCTTTATGATCTGTAACTTGATGCATACGGTGGCTTACCCTGCGTTACCTCCAGACGGCTTTCCGCTATGCCGGTTGTTGTAAAGCTGTGGCAAGTTGAGAGATGCAAAGCTTTGCAGCCGGAGTATTACACTCTAGACCCGTAGCCCAGATCACTAGCACTAGGGATGCACAATGACATGGACATCATATCAGTGTTACATATCTAGTTTTTAGCGTTTAGCATTCAGAGTGGAACTTGTTTTCAGACTGGCAGTTACATGATCCAGACACATTACAACAGGCTATAGATTGTTCTTAACAGCAGTGCTACATATACTAGTCATCAAGTTGACGTGGTGTTAAGGACAGTCGACATAATGGTCTGCGTGCATGTAGTCCTGTGTCGTGCAGCCATCTGCCAATGGTGCTGGTACTAACAGGATGACTCATGGAGGACATCACTGCTCGCTGAATGTCTGCAATCCTGGCTTTTGGATCATTCTCTCTCTCCGTGTCTCCCAGATCCTTCAAGTTAAAAGACCATACACACCTTGGAATTCCTGAACCTCACGTGCTGAGTGGTTGACGTAAGGTGTAAAATTAAGGCAGAGAGAGATACAGGGTAAAATGGGCTGAGAAAAAGCTATGGGTTGGCTGAGAACCCAAACTTGCACAACTCATATTCAAGAAATGACAGCCGAAACCCAAATGATTTGGTCCCATCATGTTCAGGCAAACATTTTATTGGAGTCAGACTCCAGTTCTTGCGGATCACAGAACTGCAAACGTCAGCAATCTCTATTTAACACTCGACTTGACTTCACTAATTAGCAAAACCTTAGTGAGTTGAATTGAAGTGGAAACACTGTGCAGAGCTGTGGCCTGGAAAGAACCCAGTTTGAGACCCCTGCTCTAGCACTTAATCAGCGCTCAGTTTCTGACCACAGAGCTGCTGGATGAATTTTGGGTAGTGGACTGTTCTCAACCTAGCAGTGGTGCTAACATCAATAGTGTGATTGCGTCTGGACTGGGAATTAAATTAAAACCTGAACTTTTGTCTGGACCTGTCTAATTAAGCAAAGATCTCAAAGACCCTATGAACTTACCCCATCTACACTTTGTTCCTCCCTGATGTTCCTCGCTCTGATATCCTGCCTTTTCTGTAACTTGCAATGGCTTTCTTTCATTTATCACATACATTTTCTCCATCTCTGTCTAGCTAGCCTTTATGGTTTACCTTTCCCAGTTATCATTATGCTTAGTGTGTGTCTAGATCCAGAGTCCAAGATGGTCTTTATTCAGTGGCGAAGCACAAAAATTAGAGCTAGGCCTTCAGTTCAGGCCATAAACTCAGTTAAGTCCAGATCTAGTGGCCAAGATGGTCTTTATTCAGTAGAGCTAGACCTTCAGTTCAGACCATAAACTCAGTAAAGTCCAGATCCAGTGTCCAAGATGGTCTTTATTCAGTAGAGCTAGGCCTTCAGTTCAGACCATAAACTCAGTTAAGTTCAGATCTAGTGGCCAAGATGGTCTTTATTCAGTAGAGCTAGGCCTTCAGTTCAGACCATAAACTCAGTTAAGTTCAGATCTAGTGGCCAAGATGGTCTTTATTCAGTAGAGCTAGACCTTCAGTTCAGACCATAAACTCAGTAAAGTCCAGATCCAGTGTCCAAGATGGTCTTTTTTCAGTGGCAAAGTGTCATAGTTAGAGCTAGGCCTTTAGTTCAGGCCACAAACTCAGTAACAGACCCGGTGTCCAAGATGGTCTTTATTCAGTAGAACTAGGCCTTCAGTTCAGGCTATAAACTCATGCTGGTGGTTAATCAGACATAAAGCCTTTACTCCAGCTCCTGAAGGCTTAACCGATGCTAGGTTGACCAAGTAAACCGAAATAGGGTTTCGGTTTACTGCAGACTTTGTGGGTCTTTTGCCAGCAGAAGCCGTGTGATAGTGACGGTCATCTATGCTATGGCCATCTAATTGACTTTTGATTCAATATTGATTCATTCAGAGATATTTAAAGCATTCACTTTTTTGTTTTGCTCTATAGACTCAATTAGACTTCAGCACAGAGCAGAGCATTGTGTGGCTGCGGAGGGATGCTTATGCGGTGAAGAAACTCTCCGGGCTGAATATGCTTAGAATCACAAAGCTGTGTCGACATATTTTTCATCCAAATAGAGCAGTTTCCTCAAATACAGCAATACAAAGTGTGATGTATGGCTCCTTTCTATGCGCCCTTCCAGTCATAGCCACACGAGCCTCAGACTCCACGAGTCTCAGACAGATTTTTTTTTTTTTTTTGGTTTGAGCGGTGTGTGCAGACTTTCAGTGCAACCATAATGTGTAACGTATTACGTGCAATTTGGATAATACATCAGGCTTATTCTCTGTGGGTCCAGCCTTGATGTATGCTGTACATACAGTAGTTTGTATAAAATGTCTCCGCGCCGTCCGGGGCCTGCGCACAGCTTGTCTTTTTTGCTGAGCCGCCTGGTGATCTCAGGCCTTTTGAGAGGCTGCCCAGTCTATTTCTTCTTTGAACTGAACACGGCCCAAAGCCTGTGAGGCCGGTGCCAGAGAAAACAGAACATGAAAATATTTCACCGCAGCACGCCGGAGAGGGGGGAGACGGACGCGCTTTTCATCAGAGACACTCGCTGGGGGTGGGGGGGTGTTGGGGGGAGAACATAGAGCGGGGCACAGGTAAAAGGGTTTAGGAAGGAGTGTTATGGACCTGTGATGATGATGATGATGATGATGATGATGATGATGAGAGCAAGTTGACAGAGTGGAGCCAGCTGTTGTCTTTTCTCTCCATAGGGTCAGTGAGTAGGGGAGCTCAACTGAGAACAGGGAGCTCAACTGAGAACAGAACAGAGAGAGACAGAGAGAGAGAGATAGATTATAAGCAACCACCTGGAATACCTGCAACCACCTGGGTGCAATCACTGTGCATTTCCTTCAGGAAAGACATCGGTTAACACTGCATTCGCTGAAAAGTAAGATGACAGGATAGATGCTTTGCTAAGGGTCAACGTAATTGCCATTAAATTGAACATGTGGGCATGATTTCTACTTGTGAGCAGCTGAACGTGCACACGTAACCTTTCTGGTGGAAGGAAAAGAGATCTAGAGTCTGACAGAACAGTTGGTAAATTTAACTAAGTTAAAAAAACTCTGGTTCTAAAGATGGATCGCTGGGCTGTCCCAGTCTTGGGTAGTGGGTAAGCAGTACCCTCACCGATCACTAGATGTGACCTGTTCACCCAGCTTTTCCATTCGTCCATTTCAGGGTCTCAGGGCCGCAGCTATACATTAGTGAGTACTCCTTGTGGCTCCGCGGCTGGTATAGGTTATAAAAGCTCTACAAATATTTGTTGTTTTTTTGCAACTTGTACAGATCAGTTTTACCACATGACATTTTTTGGGGTTAAAATATCCCTGTCCCATGGGTCACATGGGTATCAGAATGAATTAAATGAACTTGGTATCGGCCCGACACCAGATATCGGTACTGATATCGAAGCATTCCTAGTTATTACGGCAAATATACTGTGTGATATATTATCCGGTTGGTAGTGGCTAACACTAACATCAAAGTGTACAAGTCAAATTGCATCTGAATATCTAGCTAAGCAGCTAGCATGTTGCTATGAATGTTTCAGGTAGTAGAAAATCAGAGTACTTGTGTCTTGTCCTGCTAACAGGCTAACTAGGCACCTTCAGAAGTAATTTTAGGCCCTGAGTTTAAATCTTCCCTGAAAGGATCAGCTTAAATGTCTTTTCAGCCACCAGTTGTCTGTTTAGCTACAGCGCTGCTGTGAATCGCTTTGGTACACCACAGTTAGCTTGGCTCCAGCATTGCTTACGCATTAGCATTTATGCTAGCTGTGTTAATTGCCTGAAAGAAGCTTCGTTTTATTAAACACTGCTATATGTGGCAGTATCAGGGTGTCAGTGCAAAGAAAATAAGTGTGAAATGACTGAAATATTACATCTTAAAAATTACAATTGGACTGTGGATGAGCTTCCCAATTGATGTTGATGGCACTGTGCTGTTATATACCGTCTTTACGCCCATGTCATATGTCGTCAAGTCATCAGTGTCCCAGTGTTCCCACCTCCAGTGACCTAGACAGTCCCCAAAATCTTACTTATTGTGTACCGATTCACTACATACAGAATACAGGGGCAGTCGTGGGCTGGAGGTTAGGGAACCAGCCTGGAAACCGGAAGGTCGCCGGGTTCGGTTCCCTGAACCGACAGTAACGACTGAAGTGCCCTTGAGCAGGCACCTAACCCCCCAGTCGCTCTCTGGCCGCCATGGATAGGGCTGCCCACCGCTCTGGGCAAGTGTGCTCACTGCCCCCTAGTGTGTGTGTTCGCTAGAGTGTGGGGATGTTTCACTTCACGGATGGGTTCAATGCGGAAGACAAATTCCTCTATGTGTATCCACAAATGGAAAAAAATGTCTCAAAAATCCCCTAAAAACTAAACTAGCGAGCGAAGACTATGCAGAGGACTGGTGTGTGGAGGGTTTGATCTGTGTGTGTATTTGCAATTAAAACCCTATTTTGTCAATGAAAAATAGAGTAACGGAGTACTGTCCTCAGTCAGAAGGTACGACCTTTATGGTGGTTTATAAGACCCCTGATGTTTCCAGTACATTCCCTTTCTTTTATTTCTATGAGTGTCCCAACACCCAACTTATGAAATGAGTGTCTCAACACCCAACTGATGAAATGAGTGTACCAACACCCAACTGATGAAAACACACCTAAATCACATTCTGTTTGTTGTGATGTAAACAAATGATCACACATTTGGAAAATAAAGGCTATCAGCTCCAATAATTGCAATCACATGCCTAATCTAGGCCTTGAATCCAGTGTCCAGTTCTGGATTTTGTAATCTCTGGTATTAATGACACATTGTCACATTAACAGTTCAGTTATCTGACACTGATCACAAAATACCACCGTTCATAGACCTTTGGTGAACAGCACAACACCCTGCGTGTAATCAGGAATTCAGTGCCTTGTTATCTCTACTACACATAAAGATCATGCCTGCTAGTTCCAGCGCTATTCCAGAAACACACTCAGCCCTGCACATAATTAGCGTTCATTACATGCACACTTATCATAAGCATTCAGATTCTGCCTGGTGGTGCTACGGAGCTGAAAGCTCATTTGCAGACCTCCAGGCCTGATTAAAGTGCTATTAACTTCTGCTGAATCAGCACTGCTATACCAATCTGCTATGCCAGTACCAAGGAGGACCATAAAACCTGGGTTTAGACAAAATGAGAAAGTGCCCTAACACAAATACGAGTCGGAGGGAGGAATGTATACATATTCTCCATGAATCTTTTTCAGAAAGTAAACAGTTTTACAGTTGAGCCAATTATGCCAAACTTAGCTTGATCTAGGACAGTGCTTCGCCGGCATTAACACCACGTAACACTGCAGTGTTAACCCCTTTCACAAACGCAGGCTCGCCAAGGAATGTTGGAGTAGTTCCGTTGGGATAGCAAAACAAATGAGAAACAGCAAGAGGTTGTTTATGGAGAATACATTAGCTAGCTTAGCACAAGTGTTCCCAGATTGTTTGGGTGTAAACAAGATTCCCTCGGCCAGAGCATATGGCTTTGGCTATGTCAGAACCATGATAAGAGTTTAGCTACTACAAACTAATCAAAGAGACTGTTGGTCTTGGTACAGTTATGTGTGATTACTGAGCGCTTGGCTAAGAAATGCTAACTTGCTAGAATAAGCAGTGTTGGTACATTTCTGTATCTGAAATGTGCTAAGCGAACAGTTAAAGATTGAACTGTAGTTTCCAATGGGACATTTGTATTATCATCCAATCACAAAAGGCCAATTATTTTATGGGCTAGTATTTTTCATTTGCTAGGAGGGCTTTAGCCAAATGTTTGTCCAGAAAATTATCCAGCAAGAGAAAAAAGGTAATTCCTGATGAACATTCATTACTTTCCGCTGAAGTTGTCCTGCTAAACGCATCCAGATCTGAAACACTAACACTTTTTATTCAGAAATTTTGGGGAATATTTGCACAGAAATACTGTGCATTGAGGCCCAGTCAGACTAGCTGTGTCAGAGAGACAATTAATTTCAATAGAATTTGCAGTGATGAGAGATTTCAGGTCCAGCCCAAGTGAAGTTTGTGCCTAAAACCACAACTTTGACATGAACGTTTGTTTCATCTGACCTGCTGCTTTGACCGATTTGACCACTGAAGGGGCGTCCTTCATATAGCATCCTTTATATGCACGACTCCAGGTTTTCAGGAATCTGCTTTGGCTCTCGACTCTTAGCTTCGGAATTGATGGAACCGACTCCTTGACTCAACTTTACACCCCCCTGAGTTCATGGTAAAGGGATATAGCAGAGTAATCCATCCTAAATATGGTTTACCAGGTTTTGGGAGTTGAATATGTTCTTGTTCCTTTTTTATTAAGGCTTCGTCTTTGCAAACTTCTAATTCGACTTTTCCGGACCACCTTAAGTGATGCAGCAGTTACCTTAATGGTGTGCTGGCACCAGAATGTAACTACAGCACTCATTGAAATAAAGCAAGGCCATAGGTTTGGTTGCGTCATTGGTAGGGACACAACACATCGTAATTATTTAAGGCTAGCCTTAAACTTGAGTTGTTGCAGGTGGCGCAAGGGTGCGTGTGCCAAAAATCACTGCCAAAGTACAGGTATGGACAATTCTGTCCTTCCAAAATATTGGAAGGGACAGTTTTATCCTCCCCCAATACTGGTAGGGACAATTCCGTCCTCCCACAATATTGGTAGGGACAACTCTGTCCTTCCAAAATATTGGCAGGGGCAATTCTGTCCTCCCACAATACTGGTAGGGACAATTCTATCCTTCCAAAATATTGGTAGGGACAATTCTGTCCTCCCACAATACTGGTAGGGACAATTCTATCCTTCCAAAAATACTGGTAGGGACAATTCTATCCTTCCAAAATATTGGTAGGGACCATTCCATCCTCCCACAATACTGGTAGGGACAATTCTGTCCTCCCACAATACTGGTAGGGACAATTCTATCCTTCCAAAATATTGGTAGGGACAATTCTGTCCTCCCACAATACTGGTAGGGACAATTCTGTCCTCCCACAATACTGGTAGGGACAATTTTGTCCTCCCACAATACTGGTAGGGACAATTCTGTCCTCCCACAATACTGGTAGGGACAATTCTATCCTTTTGGAATGAAATGAAGACAAAAAAAAAGAATTGGAAGCTAAATGTGAAGGCCTGGACTGGTGAGCAAGACATACAGATGACTTTCCTCTCAAGTATGTGATGATGTTGGGTGAATCTCATCAGCAGAGAGTCCCTGTTGTCCTCCTTTGAGTGTTCAAGTTACCCAGCCCTCTAAAGGCCATCATGAACTGTAATACAGAGTGCCTGGAGTTTTGTCCCTGCTGAAGGAGGGTAGGCTGGGCCTTCGTCACGCCACAGCAGCAGCTTCCTGTGCCTCTTGCATTGCTATTTATGTCTGTGATTGGTCTGTATCAGCAGTCTGCAGTTCCTCCAAGGCTGTGTTTTCTCCCAGTAAAAAGCCCGGCGAGGAGACGACTGCACCCCCCCTTTAATTGGCTCTCTGTCTGCTCTGAAATACTGCGCGAGAAAAGCAGCCTTATCGACGGCACTTTCTGGCAGGCCCGCTCGGCCGAGCATGAGCGCCCGGCCTGTTTGGGCACGGATAAAGAGAGAGATGCAACACATTTTTTAACACGAGATTTCAATATCGACCGGCCAGATAAAGCTAATAAAAAGCCGGAATTACCAGCGCCGCTCTGGGGCGCCTGACTGCTTGAGTCAGCAGCGCTGGCTCTCTCGCTCTTTTTGGCTGCTGGGCTCTTTGTCACTTTCTACCTCCGACTGCCTCGCATACTGTGTGTCACTTTCTGAATCGCTTCACTTTTCAAAAGGCATATATTCCTTCTCTGGGGGAGCAGCACCCGCTTTACTCAAAAGCATTCATCTAAAACAGTGCATCCCAACATTCGTCCCCAAGCAGGCATTGGACTGTTTTCCCTACATCGAGCACACATTATTCAACTCTTCAGCTCATTAACTAGCCCTTTCTAAGAAGTCTATCTGGAAGTGGATCCGGCAAAATCTCTCAGAGAAGTGTGAGGTGAAACCCTCTGTTTTGCAGAAAGGTATCGCTGAACGTGGTTAGGAATACGTTCCCTGACGAGACGTGTTTCAGTAGTCTAGTTTTGAGAAGAGCTTTTGGTCTAAAACATACACTCATCATCAAAAGAATAGTTGTACGGAAGTGTGGGATTGCAGTGCTATTGGGAAGGAGAATAAAGGTTACCAGGCACAATAAATGATGATACATTTAGACGGATATGCACAATATTTATTGAGAATTAATGAAATTTTAGAATGTTCTACCCTATTCACACTGTTCTGAAATGTCTCATTTACAGTGTTCTAGAACGTTCTCCTGTCTACACTGTTCAAGGATATTCTACCCCATTCATACTGTTCCAGACTATTTTAACCACTCACTTGTTCCAAAATACTCTTTACTTTTCACAACATTCTTGGAAGCTTTTTTCTATCTATACTGTTCTAGAATATCCTACCATTTTACACTGTTCATGTTGTAGATAGTTGTACCCCATTTGCACTGTTCTAGAATGTTCAATATGTTGTCACCATTCAAACTATGTTAGAAAATTCTCCCCCATTCACACGATTCCATTCCAAGTATCTTTCATATGTGCACTGTTATAAAATACTCACCTCATTCACACTGTTCTAGAATATTCCCCCCCATTCACACTGTTCTAGAATATTCCCCTCCGTTTACTCTGTTCTGGAATCATCTGTCATTCGCACTGTTCTAGAATATTCCCCCCATTCACACTGTTCTAGAATATTCTCCTCCATTCACACCGGTCTAGAATATCCACCCCCCTTTTACACTGTTCTGGAATCATCTGCCATTCACACTGTTCTAAATATTCCCCTCCATTCACACTGTTCTAGAATGTTCCCCTCAATTCACACTGTTCTAGAATATTCCCCTCCATTCACACTGTTCTAGAATATCCCCCCCTTTTACACTGTTCTGGAATCATCTGCCATTCACACTGTTCTAAATATTCCCCTCCATTCACACTGTTCTAGAATGTTCCCCTCCATTCACACTGTTCTGGAATCATCTGCCATTCACACTGTT
The DNA here is from genome assembly GCA_034552555.1 of Semaprochilodus insignis. Lineage (NCBI taxonomy): Eukaryota > Metazoa > Chordata > Actinopteri > Characiformes > Prochilodontidae > Semaprochilodus > Semaprochilodus insignis. Next base: position 5,179,257 of record CM067483.1, on the reverse strand, counting down.
CTAGAATATTCCCCTCCATTCACACTCCATTTGCTTCATGTTTATCAGGTTTATCAGGTTTATCAGTAATCCTCCCCTCTGTAACTATCTAGAACTACTATTACTGAACATCTGGATGTTAATACAGACAGAGATAGAGGTAAGGCATCTGTACACACTGGAGATGGCGTGGATGATAGGCCTGTATCTGGTGAAATGGAACAGGCTTGTTATGTGAGAGTAAATCTTTTTAAGCAGTGCAGCTAATGATGGCTTCCATGATGCTCTGGTTCCACCTCATCTCCTTTGCTTTTGTCTCTATTAAAGAAACATCTGCCCTGGCCATATGCCCCGAATGTGACCGCAGTATACATTATCTGTGATATCATATGCATGGAAATGGATGTCTGCTGTGAAATCTGCTGCTGATCTGCTGTTCTTCACCTTTTCCCTGTGTTGCCTGTTTGCCGTGAGCATGAGCGTCTGCTTCTAATGCTCTCTTGTGCTGGCCATATGTTGTGTATGTGTGTGATCTAGGGCATTAAATCATACTTTCATCATTCTAAACACCAAGTTAAGGGTCACGATCGCCTTGAACCGGGTTTGCCCACATGGATGACAAGTGACTATTCGGCCAAACCGCCAGTTACATTGGGGTGTAGCATATATATAGGTGGTAGTAACTTCAGGCTCCTGCAGATGGCGCTGCACGAGGATGATGGGGCTTTAAATACCTGCGGGGTGTGAGTGACGGGATCCATAGATTGAGGAGAGGTGGTACAGTGCAGTGAATGTCTCGTTCCATGTGTGGAAAATGGCTCCAGAGCAGATGTTAATGATTGGCTAAAAGGAGTGACTGCATTTGGGCGTGCCAAAGACCATAGTGTGAAGGAAGTAGCAGAATCTGCAGGTGTATGGAAGCGTACGGTCACACGGGTCTACCAGCAGTGACTAAAATCCCAGTCTACAGAGAATTCTCCTCGGACTTGTGCCAGGGAAGGCATCCACCAAATCTGGACCAACTGCACAATTCTTTGATGGAATAGTGTCTGAACATTGATGTGGCCTACATCCAGAAACCTGTCCAGTCCATGCCAAATCCAATCACAGCTGGAGGGATTACAATTTTAAATTTTCGTGTCTCTCAGTACGCCATCGGACTGCCATCTTTGCAGAACATGACAGACGTCACGGCATGGAGTTGTCGAGGTTCCTATTGCTGTCCTGTGATAATCCATCCCATGCAGCTTGAATATTCTCACACAGCTCCTAGTGTGTGATAGGAGTGGAGGTGGAGTGACGTGTGACAACAAATTGTTCATTATAGCGCTGACCACGGTGCCTCCACACATGAATTTGCTGGTCGTCTCTACCAAGACACCAGCGGGTCACTAAAAACTAAACTAAACATGGTTTTAAGGGCAGTCGTCGTAACGGTCTGCGTGCATGTAGTCCTGCATCGTGCAGCCGTCTGCCCATGGTGCTGGCACTCACAGGATGACCCATGGAGGGCATCTCTGCTCGCTGAATGTCTACAGTCATGGCTGTCGGGTCACTCTGCACATGACGGACAATTCATCGGTTTGCCCTCTCCGTGGTTCATGCCACTGGTGCCTGTCTTCTTCTATCCACTGCCGCCATGGTAGCATGTTATGTTAATATCTGCATGACCGTTATGGCACACAATACGCCAATAAGACCATCCGGCTTCCCGGAGCCCTACAATGCGACCGCGCTCCAACTCATCCAACTGCTTGAATAGCTTTCAAACTCTTCTCTGAGGTATACTTCACTCGCAAAGGATGCTACCAACACGGCGACAACCAACAACCAACAAGAACGGAAAGCACCCGCAACAGAGCGACCTTGTCTAGTCAGTCAGGTACATCGATAAGGCCTGTCCTTGCTAACATCGCATCGCAGAGCCTGAAACTTGAATCATTTCCTTGTCTCATGATGTCACACCTACTTACCAAGTTTCATTCCTGTTGGTTGCTTCCTTATGGTGTATGATGAGTGTATGAGTGTGTATAACACACATGGGAAAAGTATATGACCCACATGCTGACAAGGGTATAAAAACATACAAACCTGTGTGTGTGTGTATGAGAGAGAGATATTGAACAGTGCTCTTGTTGTACCTGCCACAGACTGCGCTCCCCTCCTCAAGGTCTAGTGATGTAGAAGGGAGGAGAAAAAAAAAAACGAGGGGGAGAACTATTTACAGAGTGTGGAAAAGACAGCAAAACCCCCTGCTCGGAGTGGGGGGTAACAGGGCAAAGTCTACTGCAATAAAAACTTCATTATACAGCACAGTAGGAGAGGAGAAGAATGATGTCATTCATGATGTAATCGCTTCTTCCATGGCTGGGAGGGTTCCACTATGTGTGGGTGGAGGTGTGAGTGTTGCATAGCTTTGTCAGCCCAAGCTTCATCAGTCATTTCTGAGCATGAGATACTCATACCTCATCGAATACATCACTGAACTGCAGGGCCTGTTCTACGGGAGTGCAGTTGGCGCTGGGGAAAACGAAATTAGAACAGCTTTCCTCACTTCTGTGGTAGAGGTAGAGGTAGTGCTGAATGAAGACTCTCAATACCCTACGCAGTGTGCATGCATCTAGCAGTGCTGTAAATGTAATCAGTGCAAACAGTGTATTCAGTCGCACTTAACATCTTATATGTTTAGCGTACTGGATGTCTCCTGTTATTGCAAATTCCACCCACCAGCTAGGTTTCTCCCTATTCGGTGATTCTACCAAGCCGGGAGAGTGAAGGTTAGCATGCTCTTCCTTTGATTCACCACATCTACTGCTAATGCAACATCACTGGACAGCTCAACACGCTTGGAGGAGAACCCTAACTGCCAATTCTGTTGCATCAGCTAGCATAAAGTGTTGTCTAGCATCGCACTGAGTAATAGAGAGGAGCTAGGACTACCCTAACAGCGTGAGGCCGATTATGGGTCAATGAACTCATGATGTCCCAGCGACAGGGCACATGCCAAGATGATGGGATCGCTCAGCAGTCCCAATGTCGACTGTTTCTGGAAAACGATCCAAACCTAAACAGCAAGTAGGATTCCATCATATATGCACTTAAAAAAACAGATACAAAACGACCTGCAATTCAGATACCAACAATGCTCAGTAGACCTCGGTTCCTATAGTCAAAGCTGTGTTTCTTTCTCCCTGCCTGCATAATGTGAACTGTGCCGATGTTATTACTAATGCGCCTCCAGTGATTTAGTTCTGACTGAATTATCACCTGTTACACCGACAGTTCAGATATTACATACTGTCTGATATTTGCCTTTGGAATGAAGCAGCTGGACACTCTTATCCCATTACGGCAGCCTCTGAGGTCAGCATCGGTGGGGGAAACTCCTTTGGGCTTGTAGGCCCTGCATCCTGCTGTGTACTGTTCATGCGGTCCAGGCCTAATGGCTCACAGTCCTGCTCAATGAGTCAGTGTTCTAGACAGGACCCCAACGTGCAGAGTGTCATGAAGTAGTGGTTGGGAAACTGGTTTGATCTTGTTTGCGTGACCGTGTGAGTGAGAAGGAGAGAGAGAGAGATATGGGGTGTTCTGGGTATTGGGTTTCTCCAGGAGTCTGGATTGTTGCCTGTAATTACAGCAGTGAGGTACAGGACCAGGGCTGTCATCTTTCAACTACAAAGCCTGCCTAGCGGCCAGAGTGGCCAAAACAGAGACACAAATGCGCGCACACACACACTCTTGCGTGTCCTCTCTCACTCTTGCCCACTGCAACAAACAAAGCCCCTTTCAGCCAATCGAGCAAGTGACTATCGTTGGGCCAGGTATATTATGGTTGTTTTTGTGCTATCACATTTCACATTTTGAATCAGAACCACCTACTTAGCACAAATACGCTTCTTGTCTTCTTGTTTATGGGGGCATCTGCAGAGAAACTCTGTCAAAGAGGGACAACAAAGGGACAGGAACATTATTATGGCAGTCAGGTGCACAGACATGGGAGACATTTTTGGAGAGTACAGTATGATGAGGTAGCCAGGTGTGCAGTTAAGTATGTGGTTGTAAACAGCAGATATATATACACTCATTGTCAAAAGAACAGCTGCACCCAGAAGGAAGTGTGGGATTGCAGTGCTATTGGGAAGGGAGATAAAGATTACCAGGAACAATAAATGATGATACATTTAGACGGATATGGGCAATATTTATTGAGCTACACATACAGAAGTAGTGTCTCTCAGTATGGTGTTATGCCGCCATGTTTGCTAACCCAACATGCAGGACGTCTGCAGGTGTAGAGGTTCCCAGTGGTGTCCTGTGATAATCCATCCCATGCGGCTTGAATATTCTCACACAGTTCCTGCAGATGTTGCGGTAGGGGTGGAGGTAGAGTGACACTAGGCCTTCTGGAAGTGTGGCATGTGATAACAGACGCTGCCCGCGGTGCCTCCACGCACGGATTCGTTGTTCGTCTCCACCAAGACAAAAGCGGGGCTCATCCTTGAAGATGACCCGCTGCCATTCTGAGTCACTCCATGACAGTCTGGCACGACACCATCGCAGTCTTTGGTGATGTTGACGTGGTGTTAAGACAGTCGTTGTAATGGTCTGCGTGCATGTAGTCCTGCGTCGTGCAGTTGCTTGCCAATGGTGCTGGCACTAACAGGATGACTCATGGAGGGCATCACTGCTCGCTGAATGTCTGCTATCGTGGCTGTTGGGTCAGTCAGGTACAGTGATAAGGCCCGTACTTGCTTATGTCACGTGCACGGCCGAGAGTGAAACTTGAATCATTAGCATGTCTCACAATGTCAAACCTACCCACCAAGTTTCATTCCTGTGGGTTGATTCCTTCTGGGTGCAGCTATTTGTGCTATTCTTTTGACTATGAGTGTATTTAACCATAAGAACTTATTTTAGCACCCTATTTGAATGCTATTAAAGCTTCTACTTCATACTCACCAGTATGCATGCGTGCCTGCCTTTTTGCAAGTGCCCACAATGAGTATTGACTGACCTCTCGCTGTTTTCCCCCTCTGTTACAGCAAACTGTTTACCCAAGTGCCAGAATGGCGGCATGTGCCTTCGACCTCAGATGTGCGTTTGCAAGCCTGGCTCAAAGGGCACATCCTGTGAGCAGACTACCCTACCTCCTTCCTCTCACCCAACCGGCCCTGTGAACGGTCACACCGGCGGTCACACCAATGGACACACCAACGGTCAAACCAGTGGACATACAAATGGGCATACCGTAGTGCCTCAGCGGCCTATTCCACAGCAAGTCCTACCACAAAACCCGGTCCAAGGCCCCTTGCCACTGCCCGGCAGCAGCATGCCGCACATGACCCTGACCATGAAGGCCTCTCCAAATGGCCCCATCCCCTTCCAGCAACAGTGAGTACTATGAGTCATGAAGTTTTTTAACACAGGCTTCCTGCTGCACTGCACTTTATCATTGAAGGGTGGAGGGGCTTGATTATTGGTGGGGTTGAACCGGATGTGGTAAAGCACAAATAGATTTGGTTCAGATGATTAATGAATGAGTTGTACAACGTAATAATGCTAATAATATACAAGATTTAATATATCATTTATTAAGCACTAAACCTTGGTGTGTACTGACCCACCAAGATCATAGCTTAGCCCCATTAACCTGACTGGTCCAGTGCCAGGCAAAAACACGAAGCTGCTCATTGTAATCTGTTGCCAGTGTAGTAGCGTCATATGTGTGTCTACACTGGACACGGTCCAGCATGTTGAACTGGAGTGTTGTTGTTGAATGCACAGTGAACTCATTCCAAGTAGTCCTTATTATTAAGTATCAGAGTAACAATACAACACAGCTGGTGACTGACCTATCATGTACACCTCCTTGTTTCTTGTCCAGTTTATCAGCTCCACTGACCATATAGGAGCACTCTGTAGTTCTACAGTTTCAGACTGTAGTGTTTCTCTGTATACTTTATTACCCTGTTCTTTGATGGTCCGGACCCCGACAGAGCAGGTACTATGTGGGTGGTAGATCATTCTCAGCAATGCAGTGACACTGCACGTGGTGGTGGTGTGTTAGTGTGTGTTGTGCTGGTGTGAGTGGATCAGACACAGCAGTGCTGCTGGAGTGTTTAAACACTGTCCACTCTATTAGACACTCCTACCTTGCTGCTCCACCTTGTAGATGTACAGTCAGAGACGATAGCTCATCTGCTGCTGCACAGTGCAGTGTTGGTCATCCTCTAGTCCTTCATCAGTGGTCACAGGATGCTGCCCACAGGATGCTGTTCACAGGACGCTCTTGGCTGGATAGTTTTGGTTGGTGGACGACACTGAGGTGTTCAGCAGCACTGCTGTGTCTGATACACTTACACCAGCACAACACACCACCATCATGTCAGTGTCACTGCATTGCTGAGAATGATCCACCACCCACATAATACCTGCTCTGTGGTGGTCCTGTCGGGGTCCTGACCATCAAAGAACAGGGTAATAAAGTATACAGAGAAACAGATGGACTACAGTCTGTACCTGTAGAACTACAGAGTGCTCCTATATGGTCAGTGGAGCTGATAAAATGGACAGTGATTGTGGATACAAGGAGGTGTACCAATGAAGTACTTGATGAGTGTACATGCCTATTCGTTTGTTTAATTGCTCAAACAAGCAGGTTGTGACACAAACTGACATTTTTGGCTTTGTTAAATCACATTCTTCATCTTAGCGCATTTAAGAGATTTAGGAGGACCTTTAGTAAAATTCATGTTTTTAACAATTAATGAAGACCGTGTTGAACTTAACTCAACCTGATTGTGCCAGCTCTACCAATCGGCAGAGGTACGAAATCCACTAAAAGTCACTGAGTCTTTAAATCTGTACACCTTTACTGTTTTTATCTATAGAACAAACAAGCAAACAGTAAATCTTTCCACACATGGTAAACTCTCCACACATGGCAGCTGGACGTTGGTGTTTTTGGTAAAATATTTATAGGTAAGCATATTTTGTTCCCATATTCTAGTTTCAGAGGTTTTGATGAACAGAATTCTGCAACTTTATACAACAAAAAGGAGTCTAATAAGAGTAAAATCATTTTTAAGAAATACGCGTTACCAAACGGTCTAATTGTTTCTTTATGCTGAAGGTGTGACTGTGCTTTATTATTATTACCCCAAGCAAACAAAGGTGAGGACGTTAAAGGGTTAAAGTAAGACATGCCCTCAATACGTCCTGGTGACTGAGTTCAACCATCAGTGATGCCGCAGCCATACATGCCAGTTGGAGTGGAGCTGTCCAGTAATGGCCTGTTAGTGGGAGCTTGATTGGCTTCATGTGTTTTGGAGATCCTGGTATCAGCTTGGTAGCATCTAGAGCTGCATAATATGGTTCAGAAACGTTCCTGGACATCACAGTGACGATATGAACAATAAACACGTCATTCATGCAATAACCCAAGAACATGCTGACTCTAAACTGGTCATATGCTAGCAAGACCTTTATCAACACAAGACCTGTTGAAGCCTGTGGGAGGAGACCTGATTTCAGTTTGAATGTGTTGTTTGGATAGTTGTTGTTGCTGTGTTGTTGCTGACCATTACTTGTTTAGTCTGTGCTTCTTCCCTTGGACGTCCTTCTATCTCAGCAGGGGCCGTAACTCGAATAACCTGTAGTCTAATTATTTTGAGTCAGCCTAACTAAACACTTGAGTAACGCGGCGAAGGCGTATGGTTTCCTTCATTTTGTCAGGTGTGTTTTTAAGGTGTGAGATTCTTCTCCGCTATTTTTCTCTACCCTGTCACTGTGTGTTGGTAAGAGTGATGCAGCTGGACGTTGGTGTGCAGCTCTGGTCAGCTTCAAAGCGGCTTTTAGTGATCTCCGCCAGCTCCATGCTTCCTTTGTAATAAGACATGCGCTAACTTCTCTGCCAGGAGCCGTCTGAGAGAAATACGTACTGGAGAGGTTTGACAAACTTGGAGCGCTGGCTGGCAGTCTCTGTTCCCCCGGACCATCTCAGGCCTGATGTCAGACTAAATATCCGCCGTTATTATTTGTTTACCCTGAATTTGTTTGTATTAGCGTCTGTCATTGGTTACTAATGAGATGCCAGGTCTTTAATGGCCAGAGTTTTGAGTTGGACTCCTGCAGCTGACTTGGGGTTTGCTTTAATTGGCACTGGAAACACTGGCATCATATCGGACATAATGGTGCTTATGATTCTCCCTGTCAGAGCTGCCTCCCACTCAGTTTCTCTCCTTCTCCTGAATGTAGGGCATTGCAATGATTGAAAGCCTCTGCAAGCAAATTTGCATATCCAAATTTGCCCTCCCCCCTGCATTTTCAGTAGAGAGTAGTGAAGGGAGGACCAAGGAGTTGAGAGATAGCACGGAGTGCGAACTTCCTCAGTAGACATGTTGGCTGTTCTTGCATTCTCCAAGACTTGCTTGAAGTACCGGGTTCAGTTTTGAAACCCCAAACTTTGGTTCATGGAAAAGCAGCTCTTGAATGTTTGTTCCCAGTTTTAGAAGTACGCTCCAGTAGGGCAGTAGGGTGACCAGATGTCCCTGTTTACTGGGGACAGTTCGCGGTTTTGGTAGTCTGTCACCGGTCAGAGCTGTCCCTGGAACTGTTCCCGCTTTTAACTGTGGCACCGGATACTCCCAAGCAAGACCCAGCAGCAAAGCCGAGGTCTCACAATGTGCTTCTTTTGGCCAACAGACGGCACTACTGCTGCTGCTGTCTACTAACCACTTCTACCACTTGCTGGCCTAGTTTTAGAGAACACTGCTGTATGAAACTCCGTCAGTAACTAGCAAGTGTCCAGTGAGTCCACAACAGCACCACAAACGTCTTTTCATGATACACTAGGTAACCCAGGGGTTAAAAGCAGGGTTGGGGTAATGGGACTTGAATCGTACTACCAGGTGAAAGGTGGCCTATCTAGTCCACTAGGATATAGCTAACATGCCATCTAAGAATATTGCACTGTATGTTTCAGTCATCCATATACGACATAGGGCTTATGTCGATAGCAGTCGTCTCCGTCGCCTCCGGACTTGGAGCTAGCCCAGGGGTGTGTGAATGGGGACTGGCTAATGGGCTGTAGCCAAAATATTTAATATCAATATGAACTATGGGCTCATATAACCTCTGAATGCACCGGAACTGCCCATCAACCACCCCACCCCCCCCCACACACGCACTTTTACAGTATTTTATAGATATAAACATTACACATTTCATTGATACTGTATATTGACTGCCATACTGGAAATGCCTTAGTTTTCATTTTTGAAATCTGGTGCACCGTATATATGACTATGCCTAAAAAACTGACGCTGCCCTGTGTAGTGGTGCGGCTGAACATGCTGTGTTTAGGCTGGAAAGGATGGTGGTACACTATGGAAAGAATTTAGCTAGCTGACATGGAACCAAAAAAGACCACTTAACTTCTTAGGTACTGTTTATGTTCTGAATGGCGACTATTGAGAATTTTTTTTGCTGTGGGAATTGCTGGAAACATTATTTTGTCAGTCATCTCTCCAACGTGACCGTACGGCGAATTCAGAGGCAGCCATCTTCTGCTCGGGGTAAATTATTTCCTGCTCAGGGGATGTTATGTTGACTTGTCACTGTAACATTGAGAAAAGAGAAATATCTGTTCTAACTTGTGTGTTTTGCTCTGGGGGTCCTCTTCCAGTTTCCGAGGGCAATTCACATTTACACCTCAGTCGTAGTAGTTAACAAGCTGCAAGAGCAAGAAAAGGCCAGTACAATTGCTAAACCTTTATTTCCGCCTAATATAAAAGTTTGGTACAGTTTAAGAATAAGGCGACCCTTATAAAGTATTAATGAATGGTTTAAGTGGGTGTATTTATGGTTGTTAATTATATCATAAACGTGAGCAGTTATAACACATGAATAAGAAGGGTGACCGTGACCTGTTGTTCGTCTAACGGTGAACCCACATTCTCAGATTTTGATGTTTACTCATCCTACTTTGACTTCTCCATCAGTCAGCATTAAACCTGTCAGCTTCAACACATTCATATTCTTCATATGGAGGAGCTCACATATGTTCTTTTAATTAATGTGTTATAACTGCTTATTAACACTTAACTAACTAAGAACTAAGGACCATTAATAAAACCAATTCTAGACTGTTCGTAAACTCCTTGTTAAGGTGGACCTATTTTAAGGTGGTACCAAAAGGTTTTTTTTTCCTGAGCTTCATTATTTGAATCTCATGCATCTCCATTTTCATGTTCTTGTGAGTTTCATTCTTGGTTTCCTTAGGCCCGTTCTTTGCATTCTTAGTACTGACTAAGTAACTAATTCACCCTGGTTCCCAGCAATGTGGGCATGGCCCAGCAGCCTTATAGATGCATGATGTTTAAACTGCTAATGAACGTGCATTATGTGCAGCATGTTACGTGTGTCCTCTCTGCGAGAGCTGGCTAGGTGTTGTGTGAGGTAATTGCTACCAGATCTTCCTCCTCGAAAACTACTTCTCAAGGTTTGTTTTGTGGAGGGAGACGGAGGTGGGCTTTTCATCCTTGTTCAGTATTCCCAGTGGTGGACGCAAGTACACAAACCATGTACCTGAGTTACAGTGGAGATCCTCAAGGTAAAATACTCCTCCAGTGTCAGCAGAAGTTCCTCCCTTTAGACCTCCACTGGAGTAACAGTACTAAAGTATTTACCTTCAAATGTACTTAAGTATGGAGAGTAACAGGGGCATGATTTATTATGGCTCTAATGTCCTATTATCATTTCTGGAACAAGACTCTTAATCAGCTCAGTGTAGGTGAAGAGACTCCAGTGTCTCTCAGTCCACCAGTCTTTAATAGAAGCTCATTAATTAGTCTGACACTGATGTCTGTAAGTCTGTGTTCATAAACATAAACTAGCCAAATCTAATTTATTATAAAAGGAAACAGTGTTTGTGCAAATGCGGAAAAAGACACTCGCCAGTCACGAGTGTGTGTGTACATATATATTGTGGTTTATTTACCCACAAAGTCAGGAACAATTTGTTTGATTTGTTCACTGAGGCTTTGATGTGTGATTGTCAGTCAGTGTCTGCATTAACCCCATCCTGCTTTACCTGCCTTCCTCCAGGTGGTCCTTGATGTAGTCCAGGCCTGAAATGGACATTTCCATGGATGCTAAGAATCCATGAATAATCTTGTTTCGTTTTGACATGTTACGTTTTTACACCACATAAGCCAAAAGGAACGACAATTTCACATAATGTGGTGGAGTAAACAGTCAGACATTTGAGTTTGAAATGTAGTGGAGTTAAAAGTAAGATACTGGAGTTAGAAATGTTGTGGGGTTAAAGTAAAAAGTCGTCCAAAATGGAAACACTTCAGTACAGATACACGAAAAACTACTTAAGTACAGTAACTAATTACATTTACTTGTTTACTGTCCACCACTGAGTACTCTAGGCTAAACTAAACAAATGATTAGATGAAGCTGAGATATTTGTTTTTAGGGATGAGTACAAAGACAGGGGTCAGTTCTCAATGGGCGCCCAGTTTTTATCTGTGTCCATACAGTATTTTAAACTTCAAATACTATAAAATATAATCAATAAAAATGTGAGTAATAAAAGACAATAGACACAAGAAATACTAATATCCTTTGGGCTCCTTAATGAATTTACCTTGAATATACCACAAGTATACATAGTCACTCGTATTGACTCTCGCTGATCCTTCATTAAGCCCTTGTTCACATCAGATAGCCAGGGTTTACCGCTGTCTGGCCGACCTTTTAACGGCACTGCATGCATCTGTCGTAGAAGAGTGGTAGAAAGTCATGTGACCCTTTGACCTCATCAAAGGCTGAGAAACTGGACCCATGGGAGAGTTAAAGGTGATGTCATCAAGGTCTTGCGTGTGATGACGAAGCGTCAATGTTCCATCTGTCAGGTGTTTGGTTAACCTTTGGCCTCTGACTTTTGATCCTTGAGGAAGGCATGACTAGAAAGACACGTGGGCAGCAGAAACCGAAAGTGGCTCTCACGGCTGCATGTGGCTAAGGGAATCAGTAGTCTAAAGGAATGTTCAGTATTCTCATGTAATATCCATGTTCAGGCTTCTTGGAATCTGATTTACCAAACTGGTGTTGGTTAATTCATGGCTGGTAACTGAAGGTCTTTCCACAGGGCCTATACTTTTGATTGAACTGGGGAAAGCACACTGCCTATGTACATGGGTTATGTTTTCCAAACGTTCCCAAGCAGACGCCACTCAGCCATCAAACATGGACAGATGGGACTCTTGGCCATAGATGGGCCATAAATCCATCTGGAGTTTTGATACAATTTGACATGAATTTCTTGGCCTTTTACTTGGCCGCTCGGAAGCCTAGCGTTTGTGTTTGCCACCAATATATTGGTTTGTATTTATATACAGTGTTGACATGCAGTCCTAATGCTCAGTCATCCAACACGTGCTGACAAAGGCCTGCTACTGCCAGTAGTGTGAGACATGCCACAGACCAGTGGGACAAACTATAGACGACGGTCAGCCACAGATGCTAAACAACATCTGAAAGCAAGATTGGCCAGTAGTGTCAAATTATGTCAAAACTCCAGATGGTTTTATGGCCCATCTGTGGCCAAGAATCCCATCTGTGCATGTTTGATGGCTGGGGAAGGTGGCTTATTTCCTATCCATCTGTGTGAGAATATTCAAGCTGCATGGGATGGATTATCACAGGACACCATTAGGAACCTCTACAACTCCATGCCGAGACGTCTGGCATGTTGGGTTAGCAAACACGGTGGTCCGACGCCATACCGAGAGACACTACTTCTTGATGTGATAACCAATAAATAACAAGGGAAAACAATAGCATTAATAGGAAACAAGACAATAAAACAAATCCCAACGCTTGTTAAGAAATAGTTGTTCATTACAGCTGTCAGAAATCTGGAGGACTCTTGTCTGGCTTCCAAATGGGGTGGCCTAGACCCTCCCAGCCCCCCTGCTTTTTGTACCCCTGGTTCTTTGGCTTGGTTTCATCAGGGTAGAAAGTTTTTAAGGGAGCTTTTCTTCATTGCAGAGATGAATAAAGTCATTTTGTGTTCTCAGTCCTGAGCAGACACCTGTTCTGCATCCAAAGCACTCAGTCCCACTGGAGAGGTGGAAGCCAATATATTAGCCATCGTCAGAGGTCTTAGACACAAATCAAACTTTACAGTCTGTGACTGCTACAGTAGAGAGGCGGCCGTGTGTTGTCCTTACACATAGTTTTATAGGACGTTTTATGTTGTTTCAGCTCTTATTACAGTCTTCAGACTAGACAGCAAAACATGACGTTTACAAGGCCACACTTTTCCCCCGCAAAACCCCCAAAATATGAGTTAACAGGCTTATTCGGGAAGAGGCTGAATGATTTGCTAGAGCCACTCTAAATGGCAGGTCTGTTTCTCCACCTCGTGAGTCATCCCTGATGGTTTCGTGTTATTTATTCAGTGAAGCTGAAGCTCGGTGTCATTGCGCAGGCAGCAGACGAGGGCAACAGCAGCCTACGTGAACTCTCTCACACTTTGGAATACCTAACACATCATTATGAATATGTAGTGTGAAAGTGTTGTGGCGCGCTCGCTGAGGATCCCACGTGCATTTTGTCACTTTGTCAAGGAAAACATGTATCTCCATTTTGGTCGATTTTCACTTTTGTGCATCATTTGAACGCAGCAGCTGCCGTTTACGCTGTGTGATGAGGAATGGACCAACAGAAATGTGACGCAGGACTACATGCATGCAGACCGTTACAACGACTGCCCTTAACACCACATCAACGTCGCCAAAGACTGCAAATGGTGTCGTGCCAGACTGTCATGGAGTGACGCAGAATGGCAGCGGGTCATCTACAGTGACGATTCCTGATTTTGTCTTGGTGGAGACGACCAACGAATGGTCAGCGCCAAGATGAACGGTTTGTTGTCACACATCACACGTCCAGAAGGCCTGGTGTCACTCCACCTCCACCCCTACCGCACAATCTGCAGGAACTGTGTGAGAATATTCAAGCTGCATTGGATGGATTATCACAGGACACCATTAGGAACCTCTACAACTCCATGCTGAGACGTCTGGCATGTTGAGTTAGGGACAGACTTCTGTATGTGTAGCTCAATAAATATTGCCTGTATCATCATTTATTGTTCCTGGTGACCTTTATCTTCCTTCCCAATAGCACTGCAATCCCACACTTCCTTCTTTTCAGCTGTTCGTTTGAAGATGAGTGCGTACGATTCTGCACCATATGTGCTCGACTTTGGGATCGAAAGTTTTCCACACAAAGCAAGCAAATCTACGTAGAAGGCTGTGTAATGTAAAAGGACCTCACTGAAGGTCCCATTAAGGTTCCACAGCTCTGTGTTTTAGGCCACAGCCAAAGGGAGCAGTGGGGGGATGTATGTGTGCGTGTGTGTCCAGAAGACCTAATCCAGACGCAGAAACTCTACTAGTGGTGGTGCCAAGACGAGCCCCAGGGCGCTTCGGAGGGAAATTACATGCCTTTTCTGTTCTTACTCTGGTTTCAGAAGGAGCAGGGGACACCAGGTGCTCGCAGAGCTCCAGACAGGTGGAGGAGGAACAGTGCCACTTTTTATATGCTTGCATTGGCATCATTACATAGAAGCTGGCAAATATTACTTTTGGGTACACCTAGCATTTCAAAATGCTTTTACTACTGAAAATCAAAGTTGAAGACTTGTTACTTTATAAGCCCACCAGGCAAAAAAATCAGAGTCCCCTGTGACCGAATCGTACTGTACCTAATAGTGTGTAATCCCTCCACGAGCGCCAGTAACACCACTGATTGTCAGTGTGTGGTTTTAAGAAGATTTCAGAACAAGGTGTCCTCGGAGGTTTGAGACATGACGTGTTTAAAACCCTCATCTGTGAATCCATTATTTAGCCGTGGTTAGATTTGCCTCTTTCAAGGCCTGTCGGGGCAAGTCAACCCACACGAGCTGAATTACTGGCAAATTAGAGTAGGTATGAGTTATGAGGCTGGTTAGGGTCAGGCGTATTGTTCTGGTTCTTGTTTTTTTTTGGTCCTACCAAAATACATTGAGTCCTCTTGTGAAGACGTGCCGTAACAAGTGTTCGTGCTTTGATGTCAGGCTTTCACCTGCTGACTGCCATAATGCGGGGGAATCAGCGACTTCTTTGGAGTCGTGAATGTTGAGCAGTTTATATGTCACTGTTCTCAGACTGTCGTCGTAGTAGATCAGTGTCCGGTGAGAGTCTCTGTGTGTGTGTTCCGTCTCATGTCCTCTCAATACACACCTGGGCCTCCAACCATCTATCTCTCAGTGGAAGCGGGAGTTCATAGCCCTGCTGCACTCTGTTTTCATATCAGCGTGCTCTTTGAAGTGCCAGCCAGATCCAGGGAACACCCATATAATTACGCACCCCCCCCCCCTCCTCCCCCACCCTGTGTTTGCTCTTGTGCGACCTGCAGATGGGAATGGGGGTTTGCTCTGACGTGAGCGGTTGGTGGGAGGGGGGGTTGGGGGTCAGTTGTTTGCTCATACAGGAGGAGAAGTTTTCCTTGGGGGGGTGAGAGGGAGTTATTCTCTATATTAATTNAGATGGGAATGGGGGTTTGCGGTGACGTGAGCGGTTGGTGGGAGGGGGGCTTGGGGGTCAGTTGTTTGCTCATACAGGAGGAGAAGTTTTCCTTGGGGGGGTGAGAGGGAGTTATTCTCTATATTAATTCTTTTCAGTTCCAGCTGGAAGTGGGTGCCAAGCGAGTGTTGAAGAGACAGGTTGTGCTCTTGAGGGATGGTCTTGGTACATGTGCTGTGCATGAACTTACTGCTGAAAGAATTACTTACTGTAACTTGATCTTCTTTATAACACTTATAGCTCTGATTCAGAGTGAGTGACTGAGCCATGTCATACACTCATCATCGAAAAGGTAGTTGCACCCAAAAGGAATCAACCGACAGGAATGAAACTTGGGGGGTAAGTTTGACATCTTGAGACATGGGAATGATTCAAGTTTCTGGGCTGTGCATGTGACGTAAGCAAGGACGGGCCTTATCGCTGTCTGCTTGACTATATAAGGTTGTCCTGTTGTGTGTGCTTTCCATTCTGACTCGTGCTGTTATGTCGGTAGCATCCTTTGCAAGTTAAGTATGCCTCAGAGAAGAGCTCGAAAGCAGTTCCAGCAGTTGGAAGAGTTGGAGAGGGGTCGCATCGTAGGGCTCTGGGAAGCGCGATAGTGTTATCGACGTATTGTGCGTCATACAGGTCATGCGGAAACTAACATAGCACGCTGTTGGCAACTGTGGATAGAAGAAGGTACGCACCAGTGGCATGAAGGATCTGAGAGGCCTACACGAACCACGGAAAGAGAGAAAGCCGACGAATTCTCCGACATGCACACAGTGCCCCACCAGCCCTGATGCCAGACATTCAGCTAGCAGTGATGCCCTCCACGAGTCATCCTGTTAGTACCAGCACCATTGGCAGGCGGCTGCACCACGCAGCACTACATGCACACAGACACCATGCCCTTAACACCACGTCAACGTCTCCAAAGACTGCACTGGTGTCATACCAAACTGTCATAGAGTGACTCTTCTGTGACGAGTCCCGCTTTTGTCTTGGTGGAGATGACCAACGAGTCCGTGTGCGGAGGCACTGTGGTCGGCGCCAGGATGAACGATGCGTGTCCAGAGAGCCTGGTGTCACTCCACCTCCACCCCTACCGCACAATTTGTAGGAACTGTGTGAGAATATTCTGCTGAGAGACACTACTTCTGTAATCCCACACTTCCTTCTGGGTGCAGCTATTCTGTTGATGATGAGTGTTGTAGTATTAATAATAATTAGAAGAAGAGAGAAGGCATTGTTTAATGCGCATGGCTATGTTTTACTCTAGTGTATCTTGTCGCTTTTCATATCAATCGGTAAGCCGTAAGAGGCTGTGTGGTAGTTATTCCGCCACAGTTAAGGGGTGCTGTTGAGCCTTGGTTCCTGTCAGTGGTTGTCCCTCATGCTGTTAAGCCCTACTGGAGCTGGATTAGGTTTACTTGGAGAGCTGTAATTTAAGTGCTTACCGGAGCTCTTGCAGTAATAGTAGCCCTGTTCGAATGGACATCACAGCAATGTTATAACAAAACCAGGTGCTGCCAGTTTTTGTCGCAACCTGAAGACAAAGCTTAAAGCTAAATGAATCTTGATATGACTCAATTCTTAAACCTCAAGCTCATCAAAACTACTGAAACCCACAGCCTTTTTTTGATGATGGCAGAAATACAAGGAGAAGGAAAATTAAATATCTCGAATCACTTTACTAGCCTATTGGTAGTCTATATGCCCAGTTATCTGCACAGTGTGCTGTTATTGCTGTTACTGCGGCTCCTGTCACATAATGCTGATGTAAATGTCCTTGCGATGACGTTTCAGTTTGGGGTATTTGGGTTAATTTGAGGAAATTACACGGATCCTTTATCCTGCGTGAATCGGACAGTCAAATCACGGACCAGTTGCATTTCCGCACCTCCTCTGGTAACACTAATCCGGGCTCCAGTAGGGCTTTAGTGAGTCGGTTCTTCTCAGTGTTTCTTCCTTAAACGCTTTCTGGAGACCTTTTTCTCCTGCCGGTACCTTTTGGAGGTGCTCATTAGGCAAATGAGCTCCTGCTTCGGGATTAGCTGCTTTGGGAAAATATCTTTTTGTAGAAAATGCCGCAGAACTGAAGTCGAACCGAATTGTCTTGATCGCCAGTAGTGTAGTGGTTTTATGAGCACTTGATTATAGAGGCATGACAGTAAATACCTGTATGGCTCACGCCTTGACAGTGTGAACGGGTTGCCTTCGTGTTGATGTCTCCGGTTCAGCTCCATGCCGGGAGAATGCTAAAAAGGTTTCTCTCGCAAGAACTTTTCCAAAACCTGCGTGTTTGTCTTTCACTGGAGCCTCTCGGTGTAGGTGGCTGGAAGCTCTGCTTCAGTTCACTGAGTTCATTAGAAGAGGAGTGAGCGAGAGAGAGAAAGAGAAGGAGGAGTGTGCTCGGTGAGTGGATGGAGTTTGCTGGAAGAGAGAGAGAATAGAGTGCGGGGCGGGAGACTGGGTAGTAGCAGTAGAGAGAGAGGGAAAGTAAAGATTCGGATGCACCAGTTATTTTATTCACTTGTTTGTTTTTTTATGGACAGTGACGATTCAGATTTCTTTGTAGCTAAAGCAGGCAGGCTGTTTAAGGTAACGCGGCTGAGTTTCACCAGTTTTGTGTATGTTTGTCCATAAGGTCTTTATTAATAAGTCTATAATTGTACTATATACTATAGTTAGTTTGAAACGATCCTTTTGCCAAATTTGGTCGCTTCACCAACAAAGCATTTACTGTTACTGATCTAGCCCTGAACACTCCAGCTACTACACCCTGGGCTCCACTCGCCCACAGGACTGTATGCACTTGCACTTTAGTTAGACCTCTATACCTGAACACTGAGCTGTGTATTATATATGCTGAACATCTGTACTGTAAGCTGTATGGCTGTTTTAGCTGTTCACCTGAACACTGAGCTGTGTATTCTATATGCTGAACATCTGTACTGTAAGCTGTATGGCTGTTTTAGCTGTTCACCTGAACACTGAGCTGTGAATTCTATATACTGAACATCTGTACTGCAAGCTGTGTGGCTGTTTTAGCTGTTCACCTGAACACATTGAGCTGTGTATTCTATATACTGAACATCTGTACTGTAAGCTGTATGGCTGTTTTGGCTGTTCATCTGAACACCGAGCACTGAACACTATTATACAGTATATACATCTACTGTTTACAACCACGTACTAAACTGCACACCTGGCTACCTCAACACACTGTACTCTCCTGTATATACTCTTAACACTAAGCTGTATTTCACACTACTGTATATGCTAACTGCTGTTTGCACCTCAGTTCTAGTATTCTAACATACTGATGTACAGTTACTGCTCTTGCACGTGTCTTACTGTTTATGCACATACTGTGCTGTGTCCTTTGTCTTGGTATTGGTATAATGACAATACAGCTGAATTGAGCTGAATTACAATGTGACATGTTTAGCCTGTTCGAGCAACTTTTATGCTAAGTCTTTTGACTGGTAACTGACCATCAACGATTATTGGAAGCCTGAAATGAAGAATGCATAAATATGAATTATGAATGATAAACTAGATATTACCGCTGTTCAAAATCTGATTGGAGCCACATGCAAAGCCATTGCGAATATTTGATATGCTTATGAGTGCACACATAAGCTGTATTTTGTACTAATGCACTGAATATAAGATTGTGGAAGTACTGATAGACGGGGTCAGGAATAACTATATGTCCTCAACCATTCCTTACTTGTGAGCCAAGGGGGGCCAGCAACTGTAACATCTACACTGTCAGGGCAAAACCTTGTATCTCAGTTTTTGTAATTTTCTTTTCTTACATAGTTTAAAACATACTGTCTGTTTACACTGTATGAATGGACCAGTAAAAATGGTCCTAATGTTACCTGGAATACAAAAAAAACCCACTTTGATATAATATAAATATAAATAAATCTATTTTTTTTCCTTCTCCTGTAAAGTTATCTGGAGATACGACAGCAATGATATGTTCTCAATTGTATGACCAAATAAACAGGTGATGAAATGCCTGCAATATATTAGGCTGAACTGCTAAGGGTTCTATATTCTAGAAGTACTACGCTCATAAGCGTACCAGACAAAAATGAGTCACCTGTGACTGAAATGTAGCTAAACAAGCACCGGTAACAGCTGTGATAGGATTTGGCATGGACTGGACAAGTTTCTGTATGTAGGCCACATCAATGTTCAGACACTCTTGCCTCAAAGAATTGGTCAGTTGGGCCAGATTTGGTGGATGTCTTCCCTGGCACAATTCCGAGGAGAATTCCCTGTAGACTGGGATTTTAGCCACTGTTGGTAGACCCGTATGACCGTACGCTTCCATACACCTGCAGATTCAGCTACTTCCTTCACATTATGGTCTTTGGCACAGATACAGTCACTCCTTTTAGCCAATCATTAACATCTGCACTGGAGCCATTTTCCACACATGGAACGAGACATTCCCTGCACTGTACCACCTCTTCTCAATCTATGCATCCACTAGTGTAATCTGTAGTGTCCGAGTGTCTGGGAGACGTCCGTGCACATGAAAATGAGTGGGATTCTGTGTCCTTCAGCTTATACACGGGTACTGCTCATCATGAGGGACACAAAATGCCATTTGCATTCACGATAGTGGTGTAAAAGTGAATTACAGTCATTAAGATGCATCATTTTGCTGTAAAATGAAGATATTAGAGCCATAATAAATCATGCTGCTGTTACTCTCCATACTTAAATACATTTGAAGGTAAATACTTTAGTACTTTTACTCCAGTGGAGGTCTAAAGGGAGGAACTTCTACTGACACTGGAGGAGTATTTTACCTTGGGGATCTCTACTCTAACTGAAGTACATGGGTTGTGTACTTCGTCCATCTTTGTGCTTTTGGGTACGACTAAGGATGCGCCGAATGTTCGGCAACCAAAATTATTCAATCGAAAATGGCAAAAAAAAACCCCACTGTCTGTCTTCAGCCGAAAAAGTGAAAAGACTGAATAATTTATACCGAACAATGAAGTTTTTAAGGATGCTGTTACCTTTTTCTCGTTCCTGGATGTAGGTGAGGTCAACATTCTCTGAGTAGAGAGTTTAGGGATATTTTTTGCCAGTTGTGTTTGTACACAGAGGAATCTGTCTCCTGCAATTAACCCATCCGTAAAGTAAAACACCCACATACACACCCCCTAGGGGGCAGTGAGCACACTTGCCCAGAGCGGTGGCTATCTACAGCATCTGGGGGTTAAGTGCCTTGCTCAAGGGTACCTCAGTTGTTACTGTCGGTTCAGGGAATCAAACCGGCAACCCTCCGGTCCCAAGGCTGGTTCCCTATCCTCCAGCCCGCAACTGCCGCCAAGGCACAAACGAGGCTCGCACTTGTGATTTTCGGTTTACAAGACCAATGCCTTGCCACTTGGCCAATGCGCCCTATTTGTTGTAGGCGGGAACCAGAGTGGAACTTTTTCTTGTTAGCTTTAGAGCTAGTGCCTTCTACTCTAGGCTAATACCCACTTCAGTCACACCAGAGTACGCTGACATCTCCCAGCTTTTATTCAGCTTCAAGCATTCGAGACAAACAGAACTCCAGACAGAGTGAGGAACCGAACAGAGCCGTTAGCTTTAAGAAGCACTACAGCCAGGCAGACCGACAGTTCAGTTTCAGCGCGCAAGAGTGAGTGTGCTTTTTCTTTCTAGTGCCTGGATCCTCTGTAAAGAAACACAGACCCCAGTTTTACAACATAGCGACGAAATTGTGACCAGTGTGGAGTGAGGCGCTCTCATCAAGTGCAGCAGACATGTCGGCTGGGATGGGTTTTTATTGCTAGTATATTTATAAGTGATATTGTGCTTTGTTGGTATGTCAGCTGGGCTATTAAGATGTTCAGTGCTGAATAAATATGTTTGATCTGCAGTTTAGTAAAGACAAAAATACATTTAGCTTATTTAATTTATGCAATGGTGAAAAAAGTAGCAAAATTTATGAAAGACTGTGAAAAAACCTGTTCAGCATTCAGCCTTTGGCCTAATGTTTCATTTCAGTGCATCCTTAGCTACGACATTGATGCTGTGTTGTTGTCCTCTCAAAAAAAGTGTCCCTAATCACCACTTTCTGTAGCCCTGCGCTTCTTGTTTTAGTGTGCTTATATAGCCAGGCCAATAGCCTATTTTGCCTTCATGCACGCAGTTCAAAAATGTTCCTCATAAATGAAGGTTAAACTGAGTTTTCAAACAGGAACTGTTATTACTGTTATGGTTTATTAATAATTTGCATCCCTAGTTGGAACAGTACGCACAGCTGGTGGAACAGGGGCTATTTGCACTGTGCCCATTGATTGCACTTTGCAGGCTGATTGAATGCACTCATATGAACACATAGCAAAAACCCTATATATCAGTTATCTTGAGGTATTTATTTTGCTCATTTTTGTTTTGTGTTTGACATAATTTGGAAATTCTGTTTAATTTTGGCATTGTGTTAAAATTTCATGGCGAAGTGACCAGCAGGAATGTTCCGAAATGACTCCTTTGAATTGACTTCCATTATAGGCTAAGAAGGTTACCCTACCCTAAAGTTACCCTGTTTAAGGGACAAGGTTTTGTGAACAGGCTGGTGTTAAGGATGTGCACGCATAGATCAGCCAAATCCCGATTCACCATTTACATTCATGGTGTTTGGCAGCCACTTCTATCCAGAGCACTTACAGTTTCAGCCATTTCCTACACAGGTAGATGAAGGTAGAGTTAGGAGTCTTGCCCAATGACTTGTGGTGTATAGTGTTGGGTGGTGCTTGCCCAGGTAGGGGGATCGAACCCCGGGCTACAGCGTGGGAGGCAGATTTGTCTAGTATAGAGAACGAAGGACGGCAGAATGAAGAAAGAAGAGGGTTAAAGCTGGGAGATGGCCGGGTGGAGAAACTGTGCAGGTCCGCTTTCCCTGTCAGTGAGCTGTTTATGTGAAAATAAGCAAGATCTCAAGTCCGATATTTCAGCCCAGCAGACTGGCTACGGCCATGGATACAGTGGAGTGGAAAAAAAAAAAAAACGCTGTCTCTTTTTTTTCTATCTAATTACATGGAGCCTGCCAACACACATGGCCTCGCCAGCTATTTTGTTGAGACTGGAATTGGAGCTTATGTTTATAAGTTCTCTCCTTTTCCCTCTCCTCCTCTCCTCTCTCTCCGCCATCCCCCCCAACACCACCACCACTCTCTCTTGCCCTCCGCCTCGCTCTTATTTGAGGCCCCCCTTGTCGGAGAAGCTGTGGATTTCAGCAGTAGTAGCTGAGGTGGTTTATTTGGAGGGGTAATTCTGTTAAATGTTCCCGCACGCTGAGGTGCGAGGCCAGAAGTCGGGACAGCGCCTCGCTGATTGCGTCACATCGGTTTGCGCTTTTCTTTAGGCGCAGAAAGACCTCGTTAGTTTCACAGGTTCAGTTTGAGCTTCATCTCATTGCTCTTCACCTGGTTCGTTCATTGGGACACTTGTAATCAGATTTAGCTGATTACAGCAAAAAGGTCTCGACAGATCTGCCAAAGGCTCCTTTTGTAGATTTAAGGCTTTCCTTTGAAGCACATGACCAAGGATTGATATGGTGTTTGCTTGAACTCAGCCAAGTTCTACTAATGAAAGATTCTGTGAATATTTTGTCATTGTTTCGATTGTTGATGTGATATGAAATACACTCACCAAAAAAATAGTCGCACGAATAGTGATGTAGGCAAGGACGGGCCTTATCACTGTACCTGACTGACCCAACAGCCATGATTGCAGATATTCAGCAAGCAGTGATGCCCTCCATGAGTCATCCTGTTAGTTCCACCACCACTGGCAGACGGCTGAACGACGCAGGACTACATGCACGCAGACCGTTACGACGACTGCCCTTAACACCACGTCAACGTCGCCAAAGACTGCAGTGGTGATGTGCCAGACTGCCGTGGAGTAACTCAGAATGGCAGCGGGTCATCGTGAGTGACGAGTCCCACTTTTGTCTTGGTGGAGACGACCAACGAATCCGTGTGTGGAGGCACCGTGGTCAGCACCAAGATGAACGGTTTGTTGTCACACATCACATGTCCAGAGGGCCTGGTGTCACTCCACCTCCACCCCTACCGCACAATCTGCAGGAACTGTGTGAGAATATTCAAGCTGCATGGGATGGATTATCACAGGACACCATTAGGAACTTCTACAACTCTATGCTGAGACGTCTGGCATGTTGTGTTAGCAGACAAGGCGGCCCGACGCCATACTGAGAGAGACTACTTCTGTATGTGTAGCTCAATAAATATTGATCATATCAGTCTAAATGTATCATCATTTATTGTTCCTGGTAACCTTTATCTTCCTTCCCCATAGCATTGCAATCCCACACGTCCTTCTGGGTGCAGCTATTCTTTATGATGATGAGTGTAATAATAAAAAACATCTCTCCTGCTGAGTCATTCCAGTGATCAAAGCCAGGCTGGTTTCTGGCACTCCAGCAAGCGACACCTTTGGCTAACAGTAATTCCCAGTAGTTCCGAAAGTGGGCCACCACAGTTTTCTGCATTGAAAGACGGTCAACCTTGTAAATCGCAGCCCGTTTCTGGGTGGCCATGGCACTTTTTCAGCCTGGTTGGTGGTTTCAGCCGTGAATATGGTTTACTACACTTACGATCTGGCCTCTGTCTTTATTCCATTTTCATAGCATTTTAGCAGATTGGGCGAGAGGCGAGCTGGGGCTCTTTTATTACCTCATAATGCTTTTTGTCCATAAAACTCCTATCCCCTGCACCTTTCCTTCATTACTTGGTTATATTTCCTTTGGAGCTTTGGAGGATGTGGTGCAGTCCTCCTTCAAAGGACCCCTAACAAAAAGGTTAGAGGCTCCACTCCTTCCCACCGGGTTCCGGTAAAGTATCGCCAATGACCTGCGTCTGTTCTCTCTGAAAATTGAACCCTGACCCCTTTGGATGCCATGCGGGCCTTTCTTCTTACTCCGTAGGGAAGCGTACTAATAGCTGTAGCTTCTCCAGCCTCAGGGAGGCTCAGCGCCTGCCACAGGGTTGTAATTTTCAATTTTAGCTCTAGCCTGCTGATCTGGGAACAGCCTTCTGTCTATGGACAGGCTGGAAGCTGAGGCTGGATCAGCACTCATCATCTAAGACCCTGGATAAATATGGGCCTCTATGTGTAAACATCCCTCAGCTGGTCTGTGTTATCTCAGTAGCAGTTATAATGGACGCTCCGCTTGGCTCCGAGTACAGAGTAGAAGAAAAGAGAGTGTGTTTGTGCAGGTCAAGTGCTCTGGCAAGTGTAACCTCAGAGTGCTGTGTCAGGAAACCTAAACGACAAAGAAGCTCCAGGTTTGGAAAAGGAATGCTTTCTAACATCTTTCGGGTTCTTTTTAGGGCTGGAAGGCTTGAGTCTGTAGGTGTGTGTGTGTGTGTGTGTGTGTGTGTGTGTGTGTGTGTGTGTGTGTGTGTGTTTTCCTCCATTTTCAGGACAAAAATGTTCTGGCTTTTTGTTGGAAAACCAGAGACAAACAGGGCGAGCCTACAAGACCAGCAAAATACAGAAAGCTACAACCCTCTAGAACAGCTTCCGTTCACCTTGGCAAGTCTTGTATAAGTCTGTACTTCTGAAATTCCCTCAGTGCTTTGATGAGGACTTACATGCACCTTAAAATCACTCATCAGGTCAATGAGCTTACATGTACTTGAGTAATCAGATAACGGGAAACCCCAGGTCTACATGAGTCAGGCAGTAATCGGACCTCTGCTTTGCAATTCCAGTATTCACGGAATTCACGGAATACGACGTGACATAAAAACTCAAACTTCATGGAGTCCAGCAAATATGAACATAAATCATCTCAAAGATATATTTAAATTCCTTCATTACTCTCAAGCATTTAATTGGTCATGAGTAGACTAGAAATAAGAAAGAAATCAGAGTAAGAGTATACATGCACTGAGAAACCTGGTTACTGAGCTCAAAACCGGCTTCCTTTATCA
The DNA here is from genome assembly GCA_034552555.1 of Semaprochilodus insignis. Lineage (NCBI taxonomy): Eukaryota > Metazoa > Chordata > Actinopteri > Characiformes > Prochilodontidae > Semaprochilodus > Semaprochilodus insignis. The sequence goes on along the minus strand of CM067483.1, from coordinate 5,153,645 downwards.
GGTTTCTTAATCAAATTGATAGGCCTAAACCGATTTAAGAAATGCTGTTTACATGATCGTTTACGCAATTGGGTAATTTAAGTAATCTGATTATGATCAGATTAATAAGTACGTGTAAACACACTCGGTGTCTAGCACTTAGGTCCAAAGTGTCCCATAAATGTTCATCTCATTTGAGAACTGGTGACTTGTTTACACTCATCAAGATGGTCAGTGATCCCTAGTGCTCTGTAGATGGGGGCACAATCATCCTGAAAGACATCACTCCCATCAGGATAGAAATGTTTCATCACAGAATGAAGGTGATCAGAATGTTTGTAACGATTAGCTGTGGACCCAACCCATGTCAGCAAAATGCCCTCCACGGCATAACAGAGCTGCCACAGGGTTCAAGAATTGAGGCCTGTAGTCTTCTCCTAGGGTACACTGGACATGCACTCATCCACTTGGTGGTGAAGAATGATTAGTCTGACCACCACTAAACTCTCAAATGGGAGCACTGAGGGGTTTTTGCACTGCAATCCCACCATAAAATCCCTTTGTCAGTCACTTGAGGAACAGTTGCTATTCTGTTTATCCCATTCATATCACACTAATACATAAGCGTCATGACCATTTACCCTTAAACTGAAGTCTTTCCCATAGATCTAAATGCGGATGTCACCTTAGTCAGTGTTCCTCCTGAAACACTAGCCAGTTGAGCAAACTTCGTGATTGAAGCTCCGTAATGAACGCTCCATAGCTTAGCTCTTTTCCTCTTGCCTTCATGATCGGTCAATATGGTCTTTTCAGCAGTTTTGTACATGCCACAGAATATCTTAGAGCGTTTTCACACTTGTCCTGATTACTTGAGTCTGCACCCGGGACAGGTTCTGGGTTTGTTTGGAGGAAGGGCTCATTACCACTGGTTTCCTTGCACACACGAAAACTCCATCCGAACTGTGGATCGATTGTGCAATTCCGTGCATCACTTCTCTGCAAGTAGGTCCACAAACTGGTGTGAAGAAGTTTCATCCGTGTGCTGTTTCTTATTATTTAGCTTGGATATAAACACCCAAGCATCAGGAGACAGCGCTTTTGGGATACATGGCATGCAGGAGTGCAGGAGCACCTGCAAACAAGGAGGCGCTCTCGTATGAGAAGATTGTTAGCCATGCTGGCCAGGACGTTTGCACTTGAATGCCTTCTTCGCTCCATATATCTTTGAGGCATTCCACCTTCTCTGCTGTCTACAGCAAACCTTTCCCTGCCTTCCACAAAACTTGGAAAGGAAAGTAACAAGATAAGTTAAACCAAGATGAACCAGTCAAGCAACCCAACACACTGGACAGATGGCTTCTGTACCTGCAGCAGACCGCACCAGAGTTCACAAAAAGTGAACCCTGGACCACCAATTTTAGAAGGACTAGAAATCGTTGGTCTGGACCACTCCCAAAGAACCAGAGATTGGTGCTCTGGGCGGCTCCCAAAGTACCAGAGATCGGTGCTCTGGGTCGCTCCCAAAGAACCTAGACACAGGAGTGCTCTGGGCCGCTCCCAAAGTACCAGAGATCGGTGCTCTGGGCCGCTCCCAAAGTACCAGAGATCGGTCCTCTGGGCCGCTCCCAAAGAACCAGAGATCGGTGCTCTGGGCCACTCCCAAAGAACCAGAGATCGGTGCTCTGGGCCACTCCCAAAGTAACAAACTTGCAAAACAAGTGAACCTAGAACGGGAACAAAGCTCTGGTGTGAAAACGCTCTTAGAATGTACAACATGTCGTACACCTTTCTGGAAACATCTGCACTTGCTGCTCTACTCAAGCTTTTTTCATTTCATTTGTCGCCTATCTTTATGTATGAGCCCATGTTGTATGAAAACAAACCCGTGGAGGCCAAGCGTAAAGGAAGTGTGATGACAGGTGTTCAGCTCAGTCAGCACTCCTGTGTCTAGGAGAGAAGTTTAGCTGTGACCTTCCACCTTCTGTGCAAACAGTTATGCTTTTTCTGTTCCTCGCCGCCCCCTGGAGAATAATGACCACTGAACTCACATTCATTCGCCTCCCAGTCACAACAACAGGACGGCCCATTTAAGATACCAAACTGGAAACTAGAGTCTATTTCTGATTGAGGTCATGTGGCATGTATGTATATAGTGGCTGGAGCATGGTTCAATGGACGTAGCAATGAGGACAGCCTTTTAACAGCCTCCCCCACTGCAAGCCTGTTCCCATGGGCAGACTGTGTGCAGCTCCCGTGAGAACTATTCAGATTTGCTTCCAAGTTAAGTACGTTTACTGTCAGTCAAACCCAGAAACACCTTATATATAGCACTAAAATGACTTTCAATATTTTGTCTGTCAAGCTTGGTTGTGTTTTGTGAGTATAGCCGGTAGATGACATTGCATGGGAAATGCATTTAAACCCACTATCCATTTCAATAGGAGCTTTTCATACAGAGTTACAGTTACAGACTGTAGTCCGTCTGTTTCTGTGTATACTTTATTACCTTGTTCTTCAACGGTCAGGACCCCCACAGGACCACCACAGAGCAGGTACTATGTGGGTGGTGGATCATTATTAGCACTGCAGTGACACTGACCTGGTGGTGGTGTGTTAGTGTGTGTTGTGCTGGTGTGAGTGGATCAGACACAGCAGTGCTGCTGGAGTGTTTAAACACTGTGTCCACTCACTGTCCACTCTATTAGACACTCCTACCTTGCTGGTCACCTTGTAGATGTACAGTCAGAGACAGCAGCTCATCTGCTGCTGCACAGTGCAGTGTTGCTCATCGTCTTGTCCTTCATCAGCGGTCACAGAATGCTGCCCACAGGACGCTGCCCACAGGACGCTGCCCACAGGACGCTGCCCACAGGATGCTGCCCACAGGACGCTGCCTACAGGATGCTGTTGGCTGGATAGTTTTGGTTGGTGGACGATTCTCAGTCCACCAGTGACACTGTGGTGTTCAGCGGCACTGCTGTGTCTGATCCACTCACACCAGCACAACACACACTAACACACCACCACCACGTCAGTGTCACGGCATTGCTGTGAGTGATCCACCTCCCAAATAATACCTGCTCTGTGGTGGTCCTGTGGGGGTCCTGACCATTGAAGAACAGGGTAATGAAGTATACAGAGAAACAGATGGACTACAGTCTGTAACTTTAGAACTACAGAGTGCTCCTATATGGTTAGTGAAGCTGATACAATGGACGATGAGTGTAGATACAAAAAGGTGTACTTTGTGAAGTGGCCAGGGTACATACATGAACTGTATATAAAGAAGATGCCTCCTGCTGGACAAAATGTCAGACTGCTTTAACTTCCTTCTCCTCTCATGACCTTACACATCCCAGTGACTTGTAGGTGTCCCTCTGTGCACCGGCAGAGCCCTTAGTCATGACAGTCAATATTTACCCAAGAGGCAGATCCCCCTAGGCTGCTTTCACATGCATGGGAACTGGCTTAGTCACCCTTGCTGAGTGTGGTCTCCCAGCAGGGTGTGAAACCTCTAGACTGACAAGAGGATATTCTTCTACAGTGTGTTGTCGAACTGAACCTTCGGTGGACCACAGCACTGTGCAGGTTAGTCCAGGAACCAGCTACTGATAGAGTCTACAGGGTGGTTCTTCTATGGCATCAGTCCAGCAAACCCTTTTAGTCCCTTGTCAACCTTCTTTACTCGCTCTCCACTGACCCTGTAGACTTGGGCATTGGGTCCTGAGAAAACGCTAGAACATTCTGCTGTTCTGCTGTGTTTGTCCAACTGCGAACTCCATCTCACATCAAAGGAGGCAGTAAAACTTTCTTTAAAATCTTATTAAAAATATTTCCCACAGGAAAAAGTCCCCGAGCTGACATTCTCCCACTGGGTGATTTATAGAACTCGGTCAGACCCTTTGGTTAGCTGTCTGCTTGGCTTTGTCAGGACCTTATGTCACATGTGCTGGTGAGTGAACATGTTGAAAGAGTCATGAGTAATGAAAATGGATGTGTAGCTGTGTGTTTGAGGGGCAGAGGCATTTTTCTCTGGACCACCATGAAGGCTTGATAAAGGTCTGTATTCTGTCTCAGTCTTCCTCCAATCTAGACTTAGAGGGCTCCAGCACTGTACAGTTCAGTGCTTTCCCTGCTCCAGCACACTTGATTCAATTCATGGAAGGTTTGATCATCTGGAAGGAGAACTGCCTGGTGGGGGGCAGCCTAGTGGTAGGAGAAGGTAAGTGAGCCAGCTTGGGTTTAAATCCCAGGACTAAGTGGGTATCCCTGGTTGTGCCCTTGGGCCCGGCACTTTACCCGCAACTTATCCAGGTCTGCTGCAAAAGTGGGCATAGTTAGGACTTTCCCATAAAAGGACTTGACATCAGGACCCCCTAATTAGCCTCTTGGTCTCCCTGAGTTTCTAATTTCAAAGTTCTAGGGATCCCGGGCTTCTGTCTTTGGATTGCTTAGGGTGTCTTTGGTATTTGCATAACAAGAGATGCAGCACTGATCTCCCTCAGGGTGGCGCCGCAGCAGATTGGTTCACCCCATTGATCCTTCATAACCATGCCACTGTAACTATACCCAGGATACCTCTGAAAAACCTGTAAGCCTTATCGTATTTGTAAATATGAAAACTTGCCCGATTTCCCAAGAGTTTGCTGGAATGAGTGGATAGTCAAACTACAGACAAAAAGAGATGTGTAAGATCTCAATGAATGCGTATTAATGACTCAATGAAGAGCGCATTACCAAGCTAGAAAACATTTCCAGAAGAAGAACTGTTGAGCTATATACTTTGTTTCCATTCAGGTTTGCATTGGTGTCACTATGGCAAGTGAGTTAGCAGCCAGCCAACAGGAGTAGCCAACATGGGACACCCTGCATACCAAAGGGTATTTCACACACTGCTTGACATGTAGGCCATGTCCATCTGGGCTGGATTAGAGTCAAAGCAGGGATATACAACATGCACGCAAACCCATCACCCTTTTGACAGAATCCACTGTTATGAGGGCTGAATGGTGTAGATTTGATGAAGTTTTAATTTTGGGAGCATTTTCTGAAGCAGACCAACACAAATGATGGGTGAAGTGAAGACAGCAGCTAGACGGGCTGAGAGTGGCTCAGTAGGGTCCTGGTAGCTTGTCACAGGTATCTGGAGCTATGTGACTGCAGTGTATCCCATTTGTAGAGCGAACACGTTGATCGAGGTGGTCCAACAGATGCTCAATTGGGTTCAAGTCCGGGGAATTAGGGGACCAGGGTAGTACTTGGAAGACTTTGTCATGCTCTCCCAACCAGTGTCAGCCATTTCTGGATGTGTGACCTGCTGCATTGTCTTGCTGGAAGATCCGCCCCAGGGAAGACAGTCAGCATGTATGGGTGTACGTGATCTGCAAGGATGGATTCATACCCAGATCAGTTGAGAGTGCCTTCCACATGGATAAGTGAGCCCAGAGAATGCCACGAAAACGTGACTTCCTTCACGAGCTACGTGCTGCTGCCGTCAAAAATAGGACCGTGTATATAAAATGTGACCTGTGCAGAGGTTATGGCACATCTTGTATTTGATGTTTTGTTTCAGTCCGCTGTGTTAAGCCTAACAAATAAGTAGTAACTGTGCACTAAAAGTTTCAGGAGAATGCTGTGTGCTTGGGTTAGGGATGAAATACGACAGAGTCTGAGAGAGAGAGGGAGAGCTGGGAAATCATCTGTCAGAGCAGGATCAGCCCACTAGACCTGTCTGTCTGCTCCAGCCAAACTTCTGTCTGGTAGATATCTACAGAGAGAGATACAGACAGCGAGAGTGGGAGAGAGAAGAGCGTGCATGTGAGAGACTCGGCGAGAGAAAGAGCAGGAGGGCGAGAGAGAATAGCAATGTGTCGGTATTCCCTTTTTCGCAGGGGCAGCCAGCAAGTGCACCTGCTGAGAAACAGTGCAGGACAGGCACGTCTAAGAGAAAATGACCGCAGTTTCACACAAGTCTTACAAGTCCAGCTGGCCTTTTGAGCCTCGTCTAGCGCACGAACTCACATACCGACTTTCTTTCTCCTCAAACTCCCTGACTGTACATGCGGGAAACCCGTAACTCTGTCCTCACCAGGTGCAACAGTGTCATCTTTGGTTGGGGTGTGCTTAAGAACACGTCCATGTCTTTCACACAGTCAGCCTGGCCTGCCGAGTAACAGCTAACAGGCAGAGACTTCTCAGAATGTCTGCGGCTTGTCTCAGCTAACATGATGAGACTTAACGCCATATAGCAAGCGAGCGTTCAAATGTAATGAAGTGTGTAACCCAGAAGGAATGAACCGACTGGAATGAAACTTGGTGGGTAGGTTTGACATCTTGTGTCAAATCTACCCACCAAGTTTCATTCCTGTCGGTTGATTGCTTCTGGGTTATACAGTCCTGGGTTAAACTATTCTTTTGACAATGACTGTAGGTTCGTCCATATAGTGTATGTCACATTGCTAAGAACAGCAGTAGTCATGTTGAAACCATACAGTGTCAGAAACCTCATGAGCAACTTTGAGGTTGCTCAAGTTTGCTAAGTACCAAAGCTTCCATTACTTGCTAGCTATGTTAACTTCCTAGCGCCAGCACAAAGCTAAAGAAGCAAATTTGGGACACCAAGGACACTAAGGGCTGTTTGAAAACTGGGCAAATTAGATTCATTAGAATTAGAACTTTCATATTTCCAGAAGCGGATATGTATATGTAGCCGAATGGTCTCTAGCCAGCCTTCCAGTATGGCTGGCTGTGCCAAACGGTAGCAGTGCTCTGGTTTTGTACTTCAGTAACACAATAGGACGCCTACAGCGGGCCTGGAAGTTCGAAGTGGGTGGTAGGTGCTGTGGACTGAATCGCCAGAGCTTTCTGAGGCAGCGCTAAAATCCCCTACTGCACAATAGAGTTTGAAGTCCTCGATTTTGTTAGCTTTGGACAGCACGCTGAACTTGATCTGAGTGCTCAAATGGAGGTGCTTCTGGGGTCGTTCACCATCTCATTTAACGTTATTTAAAGTGAAATGTCCCGAAAAAAGTTCACCTTATTTCAACATCAGTCCTTGACGCATGATCAGTATAACACCTGAAGCCACCACGGTGTTTGCTAACTAGACTGTGTCAGAAAGTGAACTTTGGTAATCCTATCAGGCACTGAACCTTTTAGCTTTGTGTTCCAGATCGATTTGGGATAAATGGTAGTAATCTGCTTTGCTGGTACTTAGCAGAGCTTGGCCCTGTCTGGGGGTGTAAGGGTTCAGAGGGAAAGTGAGGGGGTCATAGGAACACCCGGGAGCATGTGGAACAGCTTAATACGTGTTCAGAACAGCAAGGTTTCACACACTACTGTACTGGGCCTTACCGATAGGAAGATTTTAACTTGTAGGGTGGTAGAAATATAGCATCATTTAATTCATATCATAATAATATATCATATTATTTTATTATTTTAGGTTTTAATTTTATATTCCAGTAATAAAAAGTGCTTTACTGACTTAAATGATTGTCACTTTTCAGTCATCGCACTAATCAACCCCAACTCCAAACAACCTTATGCAACGCCACATCTATTACTGTCTAGAGTCTAGAGTTTCAGAGATCTCTTCCAGAGACTTTCAAAGGGGTTAAGGTCAGGACTTCCCCATGTTCCCTGAACCACTTTTGGGCAACCTTCACAATCATAGCCCGAGGCATTGTCGTCCTGGAATATGGCCGTGCAATTAGGAAAGAAAAATAATCTACTGATGGGATAAACCTGGTCATACAGTACATGCAGGTAGTCGGCTGACATATACACTTATTGACCAAGACAATAACGCACCCAGATAGAAATGTCTGGTTGTTGCAAACTCTTCCATGCAGTTATGTCTCAGACAGATACACTGTATTGCCACAAGTATTCACTCACCCATCCAAATCACTGAATTCAGGTGTTCCAGTCACTTCCCTGGCCACATGTGTATATAACCAAGCACCTAGGCATGCAGACTGCTTCTATAGACATCAGTGAAAGAATGGGTCGCTCTCAGGAGCTCAGTGAATTCCAGCGTGGTACAGTGATAGGATGCCACCTGTACAACAAGTCCAATTGTGAAATTTCCTCACTAATAAATATTCCACACTCAACTGTCAGTGGGATTATAACAAAGTGGAAGCGATTGGGAACGACAGCAACTCAGCCGTGAAGTGGTAGACCACGTATAATGACAGAGCAGGGTCAACGGATGCTGAGGTGCCTAGTACGCAGAGGTCACCAACTTTCTGCAGAGTCAATCGCTACAGACCTCCAAACTTCATGTGGCCTTCAGATTAGCTCAAGAACAGAGCGTAGAGAGCTTCATGGAATGGGTTTCCATGGCCCAGCAGCTACATCCAAGCCTTACATCACCAAGCGCAATGCAAAGCGTCGAATGCAGTGGTGTAAAGCACGCCGCCACTGGACTCTAGAGCAGTGGAGACGTGTTCTCTGGAGTGACCAACCACACTTCTCCGTCTGTCAATCTGATGGTGGTTGCCAGGAGAACAGTACTTGTCTGACTGCATTGTGCCAAGTGTAAAGTTTGGTGGAGGGGGATTATGGTGTGGGGTTGTTGTTCAGGAGTTGGGCTCAGCTCCTTAGTTCCAGTGAAAGGAACTCTTAATGCTTCAGCAGAACAAGAGATTCTAGACAATTTCATGCCCCCAACTTTGTGGGAACAGTTTGGGGATGGCCCCTTCCTGTTCCAACATGACTGCACACCACTGCACAAAGCAAGGTCCATAAAGACATGGATGAGCGAGTTTGGTGTGTAAGAACTTGACTGGCCCGCCAGTCCTGACCTCAACCCGATAGAACACCTTTGGGATGAATAAGAGCGAAGACTGCGAGCCTGGTCTTCTAATCCAACATCAGGGTCCTACCTCACAAATGCGCTTCTGGAAGAATGGTCAACAATTCCCATAAACACATTCCTAAACCTTGTGGAGAGTCTTCCCAGAGGAGTTGAAGCTGTTATAGCCGCAAAGGGTGGGCCGACATCATATTGAACCCTATGGATTAAGAATGGGATGCCACTCAAGTTCATATGCGTGCAAAGGCAGACGAGCGAACGCTTTTGGCAGTAGAGTATATGTAAAGGTGTGGTCTGGTTATGTGAGGGCACGCACACACGGCGAACAGGCTCTGGACGACCCAGACAGACCACCAGTAGAGAGGATAGTTTGAATCACTGACAAGCACAAGCAGCTCCCACAGTTTCCTTGTCCACCATCCAGACACAGGTGGCACCTTCATTACACACCCCTGTCTCTACCTGGACCATTTCCAGGAGCTCGGCAGAAGGAAATTTGGGATCACAGCGCACATGATGTGTCCTGCCATTGACAGCCAGCCACCCTTGCCTTTGTTTGCAGTGGACGAGAAACCTGGACTGTTACGGTCTGGAACAGTATCATCTTTAGTGTCAAATCCAGGTTCACACATGGCAAGCGTTTCAATCCTGCCTTTACTTACTTTGGAGTGACACACTGCCCCAACTGCTGGTGTGATGATCCGGGGAGCCATCGCATACAATAGTCAATCACCCCTAGTAGTGATACGTGAACAGCTCAGCAATATGTGCAGGACATCCACCAGCCATGTGTTGCCTCTCACGGCAGGGTTTCCCACTGCCATTTTCAGCAGGATAACGTTTACCCAGACACGGCAAGGGTTTCCCAGACACGTCTCCACCAGATTGCAGCACTTCCCAGATGTATTGCCAATCGAGCATTTATAGGACCTAGCTTGGGCACCAAGTTCAGCAACCTACGAGTGTGCAGGATCTACAGGCCCAGATGGAACATTTGTGGGATTTGATTTGGCGTGGTCTGGACAAGTTTCTGGATGTAGGCAACATCAATGTTCTTACATCATCGATTTGCACAGTTGTGCCAGATTTGGTGGATGCCTTCCCTGGCGTTTTACTGGTTGTTTCAGGTAGTCCCACAGATTTCCAAGAGGATTCAGATCTGGGCATTTTGCGGTGCCAGATGTGAGAATCCTCCTGAATGTTCATCATGCCAATCAGTCACATTTGCATCCCTGTGAACCTGAGAATCGTCTGAATCTTGACATCTTATACATGTACTATATTCAGAAGAAGAACAGCTTGTACTTGATGGCCATTTTTTACTGGAAATGACTCGCAGCCTTTGACTCACTACTGTATGTGACATCTAGCCACAACCCCTGAACGTTCAGCTTTATGGTTTGCTTTTAGTTCCTGAGGTTAAAGTTAGCGATTGCTGGGGCAGCTTTTAGCTGTAGTCTGAAAAAGGCCAGAATACACAGTGTGGAGTGTTGGTGTGTCGGGTTGGATAGCTGCGATCTACCTACAGCAATTAAACACTTACCCTTCCCAAATTAGATTAGACCTCCGTCTCCAGCTTGTGTGTGTGTGTGTTTGTGTTCAATTCACTGAAAAAGTAGCAGTGACTGAAACCTGCGCTGACTTGAGTCTGCTGAGACTGAGACATGGAGACGTGTCTGTCTGCGCGTGTCTCCTTCATCTTTCAACATCAATAACTCTAAAAAGTTCTGCTCCGGCTCCACTATGAGTTGTTGGGGTGTTTGATGCCAGCCTGGGTTGGCACTGCCTTTGCCTGGCAGGGAAGGAGATACTGCAGACTGCTGGCATTCGGCACTGTTTACGTCTCTGGAGAGGGGAATAGAGAGGGGAGGGCAGGACGGGGAACTAGAGAGAGACAGAGAGAGAGAGGGGGAGAGATGGCCGCTGGCTTCTTTTGTTTAAGTACATTACATCAGACAGGAATAGTGGAGAAATTAGATCACCCGCAGGCATTTGGAAAGGAAGACAGGGAGAGATGGAGAGATTGTGAAATGGTTTCTCCGTTTGCTGTTTTACTTTTCGGCTTTTCTTTTTCTCGTCTTTTTTCCTCCTCGCCCTTTTCTCCCATATTGTGCAAATTCTCCCTGCCCTCTGCTCCGCACCTTGCCCCGGCTGAATGTGCAGCAATTATCGGCCCTTGTTATGCAGATCCTGTCCTCTCCGCGGCCTTATTGAATTCTTCACATGACCATCCCCACCAGCGGCCTCCCCATTATCTAAATAGCCTTATAAAGGGTAAATGAAGTGTCGCACATGCTTTCCTCGCGATCTGTGTTTTTGTCTCTTGATCGTCAAGCTGTTAAAGAATTTCAGTGCCTAATGGCTGATAATTGCAGCCCATTACACACAAATGCGTAACCGTAGACGGGGGGAAATGGGTGAATGCTGAGCATGCCTCGCAGCCACTGTGAGCAAGTGTGTTTCAAATAGGCCTGGCTTGTTGCAGGCAGTGTGTTTTTAAGGCATAATACAATGGCAAGAGATACGAGATTCTTTAAACTATGGGGTGCAATCCATTATGCAATTATCTACCGTCACTAGCTTTTTTCGAAATACTAGTTCGCCGGTAGCAGAAGTTGGTAATTACCAGTGGGACCATGGGACATCGTCTGGAAACCTTGTTGCTCCACCTTGGTGGTATACATACAGAGACTATAGATCATGTCTTTTAACAAGACACTAACCCCCCTGCTGCGCCAGGTGTTGCTGCTCTGTTAGTGGTACTGTGATGCTCTGAGGCTGGGCCGTGGTAAACCAACTACCACAAGGATGTGAGCTCAAAACCCTGGACTGATTGTATATTCCTGATTGTCCCCTTGGGAAACACATTAAGTTCATTAACACTGAACTAGGGCTACTCTGCTCGTGATGCTATGCCTAGATTGTGGGGTGGCTAGTTACCTAGTGGTAGGAGAGGGAGCCACCAATCTGAAGGTTGTGGGTTTGAATCCTAGGACTAACTGGGTATCCCTATTTATAAGGCATTTAACCCCCTACTGCTGGTGACACTGTGCTACTCCCAGAGTGTGGAGTGAATGGTTACTCAGGGTAGGAGAGGCTCAAATCCCAGGACTAACTGGATATTCCTAAATTCTAAGGCACTTAACCCCCCCATTGCTGGTGACACTGTGCCACTCCCAGACTATGGGATGACTGTTTACGTAGTGGTAGAAGGGGTTGAAATCCCATGACTAGCTGAGTATTCTTAGTTCTAAGATGCTTACTAGCCACTGCTGGTGACACTGTGCTGTTCCCAGAATTTAGGTGGGTCGTTACCCAGGCAGATGGGCCAGCTACTGGAAGGTTCTGGGTTCAAAACCCGGGACTAGTTGAGTATTTCTACTTCTAAGGCTTTTAATCCAACACTGCTGGTGAAACTGTGGTGCTCCCAGATTGGGTGACATAAAATGTTCTCTTAGCCATCACCTAACTCTTCGTCAGTGGTCAGTTTCTGACCACAGAGCTTCTCTTGATTGGATATTTTTGGGTGCTGGACCACTCTTAACCTAGTGATATGTGTAAGAACCCCAGCAACACCCCTGCGTCTGATACAGTATACTCATGCCAGTGCCACTCACACTACCCAGTCAATTCTGTGATTTGAACCTGCAGCTTTTCGGAGGTTGCCCCACCAACCCACTACCATGTCACTGTCACTTCTGTGTTCAGAATAAGTCTACCACACATATATTATCTGTTCAACAGGGTTCCTGTGATCAGAAACTGCCCAATGATGAATGGGCCATCTGTAATTTCACCCTTATATAGTGGACCTTTAAAACTGTGTTCTAATACAGTGTACTTATGCATGTCGTATACTTTTATGGAGCTTTCATTCTCAGAGTTCTATCTGCTTGTTCAGACCACCTTAGAAGAAACCACCCTTGTTTGGCTACGAGGACACGGTACATTTGCATTCATTTACATTTACAGCTCTGTGAGCTTCAGAATGTTGAATTATGCACAGGAACTTGTAATATCGACTTTCATATCATGGTGTGTGTTTGCTTGCTGACAGCTCGAGAAGTTAAACCATCAGCAAGCCACGTCTGTGACGAGAAAGGAAAACAATGGTTCTGATTGCAATGGTTTTAACTTTACTGAATGGTATATTTTCGCGAGCCAGCGTTCATTCTGGACTTTCCTAGCAAATGCATAGAACAGTATACCACGAGCAACCCATAACCATGGTCTAGTGGCATGGTGTATTTTTCTTAGAGGCATGTTCTCCTAGACATAACAAGTACTTTTCAAAGGGAACTGCTAGCATTGCTTTAAAGCACATGGAAACTGAAAGCTAACTCAACATGTGAACTGTGTAGTGTGCTAGTATGTCTGGAGCTGGTTTGGCCTGAGCTGGTATTTGCTTTAAAGTTTGATGATGAGCTCCTGGGATCTTAAGGAGCCTGTCTCCCATATCTCCTGTATGGCATTTAAAAGGAAACAAAGCGTAAATATGTGGATGTTGTCCAGTTGGAAAGAACAGGTCTCTAGAGACATTATTTGGATGACAAAAGAACCTTTAGAACACTGTGTTATCCAAGCTGAAGATGTTTGGTACCAAAGGGGGTTGACATTTTGACCTGACTTCTGGGGTAAAGGTTTGTGTAACACTACGATTAGTGCAATGCTACAGTATGATGCCATAATACTACATACTAAGACTCTACATTTGAGGCTACTTGGACCCTTGCAGCAGGGTACAGGGTGTGTATCTCGTAAAGGCATGGTCTAACAACTAGGGATAGTCATTCAAGTCAACTTTGATATTGAAACTTGAAACATAATCATAAACAATACATGAAATTGCCACTTTGCATCTTACTATTGTGGTACTATATTACATCCAGTCATCCCCACCTTGTGCCATTTGGCTTGAAAACATCAAGTGTGTGAAAAGTTACTTGGCAGATGTCAAACGTGATACGTTGTTCCATTAAAGTCCCTAAATCTGGGTTTTCTCTCCGATTGGGTTAATCTTACTCTGGCAGGAAAACAGGAAACATGTACTTAGGAAACCTTTTGAATAGTGTTCCAATGATCGTTGATGTGTTTCACCATATCTCTCTCTTCTCCATGTGAACCGGGCAGTCCTAATTTCGGTTAACACTTCTTACCAATCACGAGGCTAGCATCTCTTGCCCCATCCACACAAAACAGATCCACAGAAACTTAGCCATCCATAAGCCATCATTGTTTCTTCAGTTGCCTATTTGTTGGTTCATTAATCCGTTTGCACGTCTGTTAGTCCATGAGTTTATTTCATCTGGCTATCGTAACATAAAAGCTGGATGATGATGATGTTAGTTTGGCACGAGGGGTGGAGAAAGCTAAAAGTGTTGAACATAGGGCTGTCAATCAAGCTGCTCATTCGCCACACCCACACAGCTCTCAGACAAGTCTTAGTACACATTTAATTTGGTACACTCTTAAAGGTATTAAACATAGTACTGACAGCAAGAGGTTAAAACAGGTACTGCAGTTAGAATTCAAAACATCGGAGAGGGTTGTCCGCCCTGCCCCCTCCACCCCCCAGACTTGACACTCAAGCAGGTTGCCAGGTTGACGCCACTGAATATATACGAACGAGCACAAGATGAACAGGACAGTAAACTTTGAAAATGGCAAGCAGTGACGAGTCCTACACTGTAAACGACTGTAATGTTTGTAACATAGCTGTCATTGCTAGCTATGTACGCTAGGAGAAGCACCCTCTCTCGGGAGTGCATGCGCAATGTCTTTTTCTCGTAAGCGGAGGTGATCCACTTTTACTTATGTCGACTGGACAAGCACACAAAAATCACATTCATTTCAATCAACAGTAACGTAAATCTCTGTTTTACGTAATAGACACACCACCACACCTTCTAAACTACAGTGACAACATGATGTTGTCCACATACACCGCTGCCTGCTTATTCCATAACACAGACCACCTCTGCACTGACCACGTATACAACCAAACACGCTGCTATGCCTTGGTCACATCCATCGATTCAGTCACACAACTCTTACTCCAAGGTGTCTGTCGTGTTGTTCTGTCTCGCTGGTTCCTTTTTCTAGACACGTTATCCACTTCTCCGGACCGCCCGAATCTCTGGTGTGACTCATGGTAGTTAACGCTAACGTGTTAGCATGATGCCATTAGCTAGCACAAATTTCACCGGTTAGCACAGGTTTCACTTCACTGACTATGTCTCAAAACCCACGAATGCGAGTACTCAAATGCTGAAATGACCTGTCCATTCCTACAAGTAGCAGTGATTAGCTAAGCTTAGCTAACTCTAGCTGAAACTCAGGTCTTCCTTACTGGAGGAGAAAATTATCCAACTCTGCTTCGGTCTTAAAGCTCCTCTGAGTTTTAAGCTGCCTCCATCTTTCGAAAGCACTCACTCATGTTTTACTCCACTCTGGTCACGGGGTTTTTAGGTTGAGCAGAACTGAACGTTATCTCTATCAATCCAGTTTGTTTGCTGTCTACCCTGGCAAGCCGGGGTGAAAACAGATGGCATCACAGACCAAAACACAGACAGGCTTTCCGGTCCAATTAGGGAGTATCAGAGGATCAGAAACTGGCTATAGCTCTGTTATCGGGGAGGCTAATAGTTAAACCTTTTTTAACTCTGATCATATAAAATGGGCATTTTATGATTTAGTAAAGTAAATGTATTACATAATGCCCCTTTAAGATTTGAGATTATTTGAAAGTTTGACCAGGTACTTTGCCAGGGTTAGACCTGTTGCCTCGGGCAGCTTTGCATATCACATGACATAAATTGCAGAGATTGTGGTCTAAGTGTAACCAGATTATGGTTTATTATGGAAAAGTGTAACCAGACTTGAGACTGCTTCTGGCTCACTCTTGCCCTGAATGTGTGTTGGGCTTGAACTGAAATTGAGCACTGATTGATTTAATGTGATTCAGTCATTACCCTTCAAAGTCGAATAGTCGATGCCTGTGTTAGGGCCAGCACCAACCTATGTGTTTAATATCCGTGCATTAATTTAGCCCGCAGCGTGGAAGCGTTGGGGAGAGAGAGTCTTTGTTGCCTTTTGGAACACAAAAAGATGTTGCCCATTTGTGAACAACCTTAAAGTGGAGTATGTGAAGGGCTAAACATTGCACACCCACAGAGACTAAGCTGGGTTTGATGGACGATAACAACGTTCTTTTAAAGTGGAGCGAAAAAGCCGTTGCTATTCAGGGAAAAGAGGCGCCGGAGTTCCCTCTCTTTATCTTCACCTCCACATTTCCCTCATGTTATGTCTACATGTGGGTACACATGCTTGAACCTTTCACGTTTATTCTTCTCATGTATGTGTGTGTGTGTGTGTGTGTGCATGTGCAAGTGTGTGCATGTGCAAGTGTGAGTGTGTGTGTGTGTGTGTGTGTGTGTGTGTGTGTGTGTGTGTGTGTGTGTGTGTGTGTGTGTGCATGCGCAAGTGGGTGTGTATGTGTGTGCGCGAGTGTGTGTGTGCATGTTCGTGTGTGTGTGTGCGCGCGAGTGTGTATATGCATGTGCAAGTGTGTGTGCATGTGTATGTGCAAGTGTGTGTGTGTGTGTGTGTGTGTGCGTGCGCGTGTGCGTGCACGTGTGTGCGAGCGTGTGTGTGTGTTAGCGAGTGTGTGTGTGGATTCATCATGTGCTGGGGGGGAAACCAATCAGCTCTCCTTGCCCCTGTTCCATTTCTCCTGTGCATGCATCCTACATTCCCATGGTAATGTGATCACACCTGTGTGTTTACCATTCAGCCTCAGGGCAGCAATTAATCATGGAGGAAATAGGTGTAAATGTAAACCTGAATGAATGAATATGCATTTCCTTATGGAGGAAAAGCTTTAGGCCACTTTAAATTGAAAGTAAAGACAGACGTGGATGGAGGACGAGGTGAAAGAGATTGATGATTTGTTGTTTGTTTGTTTGTTTTTGTCTCCTGCAGCGTACAGCCTCCCGTGTCCATGACGATGCACCAAAGCAAAAGCCAAAAGTTTGTGATTAAGCCAAAGTATTACCACACGCACACGCAGGTGCACGGAGTCGGACAGACGCCTGAGCGTAGCATTCCGCTGACCGTCGGACATCACCCCCTCACCGGTCAGTATCATTGTTTTTACTCCACCTTGCTGAGTCTTCTGTTCCAAATCATCAGATTCAACATATTACCTGATAATGAATTGAATCAGGGGAGTGATTTGACTGTAAAAAATAACTCCAAACTTCTCAATTTCAACTTTTTGCCATCTATCTAGATCATTTTAAACTCAACTCAACAGAAAACCCTTCTCTACCTCTAAAAATGAAGTGATCTATTTGTAATCTTGACGCAGATTAAATGAGTTCAGAGCTTTTTTTAGTGTTAGTGTAAAGTTCGCTGTGTTCAGACGCCGATTATTTTTCAGAAAGTTGGCACAAAAACTCAAACCAACCAGAAGATTTCAGCACATTTGAAGTGTTATTGCAGGTTTTGGGTTTATGCTTCATGAACGTGTCATCGGCAAGGTGCGAGGGGGTTATGAATTCTCTTGTGGATTTGGACGCAGTGTTGAACCACCACTTTGGACTGCTGTGTGACAGTGTGTCTATCCACCATGGTTAGCTGGTGCTAAGCCACACAGATGGGGCTTTACTGATTCAGAAAAGCCAGATATATATAAAGTGTCAGCCTAACACCATAATCCCACTGGTTAATATTATTGTACATACAGATTTCAACAGATAGGTAGAAACATAGATGCATACTGTAGATGCACAGATACATAGATAGTTGGACAGTACACTAACACATTACACTTACTGAGTTACTGTACACCGACACGCTACTTACAGCACACTAACGCATTACACTTACTGAGTTACTGTACACCGACACGCTACTTACAGCACACTAACACATTACACTTACTGTGTTACTGTACACCGACACGCTACTTACAGTACACTAACACATTACACTTACTGAGTGCAGCACTGGTTCACACTATAGATAGATAGAATGATACACTGACATATACATTGACTGTTGCATACTATAGTTAGACAGGTGGAAAGATGATTGATAGATTGATAGCTAGATTGATAGATTCATACACTTACCCATACAGTTCCTGCACAGCTGCAGTGCTGCAAGGATGGCTTTGAGTTAGACTGCAGTTGGATTGTTTAAATAGCAGCTCGAACTGAGAGAGCAGGACTGTAAGTGATGCCTTCTGCCAGGCATGGCCTAAAATGAATTATAAGTCTCATTTTCCAAAGACAATTATAGATAAAGGTAGAGAGAGAGGGAGGGAGAGAGTGTGTGTATCTGTTTGTGATGAAAGAAGGATAGGAGAAAGCGAGTATCTATAGGTGTACACATACGTATGTGAGGCAGACAGAAAGATAATTACATGTCAAAGTTTAGTGATGAGCTGCTGTACAGTAAAGCCCCCCTTTACAGCCCTAAAGCTCTGTGGAGATGTGGGTATCTGTGTGTGGAGATTACGGATGTGATCTAGCTGTACCCCCTTTATCTCCCCACAAGGCTTTAAGTGTGTTGTCATGCTAAGGGTAAGAAAAGGGCCTTAAAACAGTGTGGATGGTTATAGGAGCCCTAGTAAACTGCAGGTCCAAGGTAACTCATGTTGTTGTTACTTGCAAAGCATTGTTATCCAACAGTATGTTATTATGGTGGCATATTGCTTTGCGATTTATATTCTTCGTCTTCTTCTTCTTCTTCTTATTATTATTATTATTTGAGAATGTGTCCGTTAACTAGAGTCACAGTTTTCGAGATATCGACACCATTCCAACTCCGAAATATTCTGATTGTCAGGTGCAAAGAACTTGACGCGATGCAAGCAGAGCTAAAAGTCAGAGAGGTTTTATTGAACAAACCAGTAGCTATACACAACAACAAAGGACAAGCATGCAATACAATAGGGTAATGCCAGGTCATAGGAAATCCAAAGAGAGAGTCTAAGTTGAAGGAAAGTCAAAACCAGAATAAGCAAAGAGAAAGGCAGAGAGAAACACTCGGTAATGCAACAAGGTTTGGCAAAACTTCACAAGGTGTGTGTGTGTGTGTGAGGGGTTTATAAACAGGATGTGTGGAGAGCGGCAGGTGAAACAAATCAGTACTCAGGCAAGCTAAAACATGAATGATTGGTTGACTGGGGACATGTGAGTATGATGTCATTGGATAGTGCCCTCTGGGAAATGGAGTCCGGGAGATCGGCGGTGTCACTGATCAAGAATGGTGTGCTTGTATACTGCTTTTTCTGAAAAACTCCAGAAAATCAGAACATTCGGATTTCTGTTGCCATTAAGAATGAATAGAGTGAAGAAAGTACATGCCTATCTGCTGTACTTCTGCTCAACCGCCAGACACTGTTTTGCAAACACTGTCTCACAAATTCAATGTTGGTCTGAGATTTTTGTCTGCTAACTTACCCCGCGGTTTTCAGGATGTCAACAGCAATCCAACTCCAGAATGTTCGGTCTGATCGGGAATGGTACAGCTTTTGGTACGGTTTGCATACAGTTGTCATTAAGTAATGAATTTTGTCTCATAGGAGTGAATGGGGTCCAAAAGTTTGTGCACGCAGCTCATAGTAAGGTGATAGAAGTCCATTGTTAGCCGTGTAGGATTGTTCTTCCACTAACTAGTTCTTCAGTTTTTGAAATATCGGCGCCACTTCAGCTCTGGAATGTTTGGACTGATCTGAAATGGTGTGCTGGTATACAGCTTTTTGATGTAACGTACGCAATTGTTCCAGAATTTTTTTCCCATTAAGAATGAATTGGGTGGAAAAGTACACGCCTATCTACTGTACTTCTGCTCAAGTGACAGACACCGGGCAGACCCCCAAGCACCAATTTAATGTTAATCTCACCCGCACTAAACCTTATTGTTTCTTTTATCCAGCAAGCCACCAAACCGTGTGTACTTGCTCAGGGCAGATTGCCTAAACTCTAATCCACGGTTGTACTGACCCGCACTCTGTCATTTATATATCCCTCGTTCCTCAATTTGAATCCTATTCATTTTTAGCCACACCTTAGTAGCTTGCTAGCAGCCAGCTGCTGAATGCTGCTCCACATTAAAGAAACATCCCACCCCGCTCAAATAACCACGTCTACTCACCCAGCCCTCATACTTTTACCGTGACAGCGGTTATAGAGCATAAGACCTAACATACAGCTTGTGGATTCTTGTTACAGTGGAGGATTTCAAGGGGAACTGCAGCGGTCCACTTTGCCTTTGTTAGTTAGCTGCTTGTTGATTTATCCAAATGTTAACTGTGAACCCTGTTCAGTGTCGTCTGCTGAAGGGGTTTTGTGGAGTTTGCATGTTCTCCCTGTGTCAGTTTCCTCCCACACTCCAATGACATGCAGTGAGGCCGATTGGAGATGCTAAATTGCCCCTAGGTGTGTGTGTGTATAAAGGCTGGCGGCCTTTCCAGGGTGTTTCCTGCCTTCCACCCAGTGAACTCTGGGATAGGCTCCAGCATCCCTCTACAGCCAAGAAAGATAAGCTGTATGTGTATATACTCTTCAAGGCAGAAGTTGCGGGACGGCTCCGGTCCTGGAGAGCCAGTGGCTTGAACAGTCTGGCAAATTCCCTGTTTGAACACTCCTGATTCTCCTCATCTGTTAATTGCCAGGTTTAGTTGTGTATTCAGTAGGGAAGTCCACCAAACTGTGCTGGACACCAGCCATCTTGGACTGGAGTTATACACCACTGGTTCCCTTTTGTAGGTTTGGCCTGGGACAGTGGTGACCAGCCCTAGTTCCAACCACAATCAGCCACACCTGCTTCAGCTAATCACCGTCTTCAGAGCTCCTGGTTCATCTAGATCAGATGCACTACTGTTAGGTAAAGAGGGGATGTTAGAATACTATATGCAGGTTGGAACTACATGGCGTAGGAAAGTAGATCTCCTGGACCAGAGTTGGTGACCACTGGTTTATAAATAGGGTTAAGCTCCTGGGTTAGATCCTTGATGTGCTTACATCTGCTGATGTTACCTGAAGAACCTCAGAAAGGTTGTTTGTACAGAGGTGTCCATCTATGGATATGTTTGCATGTGTGATTTATGATTCACTGTTTGTGTTCCTAAACCCGTTGGGCCTTCTGCTGCTCTGTCATGTCTGTCCCATGTGACGCACAGCCTTTCAGCAGCCCGCGGCGGGGCATGTACTGTAGGTGTGTGTGCGTGTACACAGTACATATGGGGAAAGCATTGGGCTGTGTGTTTCTCCCTGGAGTGTGGCTCTGGATTGCGTATATTCTCAGACGTTCTCGACATACAGGGATCCAGACGTGCGCATTAATGCATAAACAGCTGGGCAGATCGCTCTGGATTGAGTGCTCCCTGTGCGTCTGGCTGCGTGTGAAGGCTGATTGATGTCTGTGTTATGTCTGCTCAGGTCTCTGCTGGCTTCTGTCCATATGGGCACAATCACAGCCATACACCTCCACACTCAATCTAGAGAGAGAGGGGGAATGAGGGAGTGAGGAAGGGAGTGAGCGAGGGAGGCATTGTGGAAGTGAGTGAAGACATGATTAAGTGAGTGAGTGAAGGAGGGAATAAGGGAGAGTGAATGAATGAGTAAGTGAGAGTTAGACACTGAGGGAAGAGTGAGTGAAGACAGAGTGTGTGAGTGAGTGAGTGAGTGAGTGAGTAAACGGAGGAGGCAAGGGGAAAAGTGAAGGAGGAAAGTAGGAAGACACAGCGAGGGGGTGAATGAAGACATGATGCAGTGAGTGAGTGAGTGAGAGAGCGAGCAGAGGAGAGAGCCAAGGAGAGATTGAAGGAACATATAAATGAAATAGCAAAGGAGAGACTGAGTAAGGACATGATGGAATGATTTAGTGAGTGAGAGAAAGAGAGAGTGAGAGATTTAGTGAAAGTGAGGGAGTGAAACATGGAGTGAGTAAAGACAAGATAGAGTCTGTCAATGAATGAATGAGGGAGTGAGGGAGAGTGAAGGTGTGAGTAAGTAAAGGAGTGAATGGGGAAGAGGGAGTCAAGACATGCTGGAGTGAGTGGGTAAAGGAGGGAGTGAGGGAGAGCAAAGGAACGAGTAAGTGAAGGAGTGAATGAGGGGGAGGGAGTGAAGGAGGAAGTGAGTGAATAAAGAATGAGTATTTGGAAATGTAAAAGAGGGGGGAGTGAGTAAAAACATGATGGAGTGAGTTAGCAAGTGAATGGAGGGAAAGAAGAGAACAAGTGAAAACAGAGCAAGTTAGTGAATAAATGATTGAAGGAAGAAGTGAGAGCAAAGNTTAGTGAATGAATGAGTGAGGGAGGGAGTGCGTAAAGACATGATAGAGAGAGTTAGTGAATGAATGAGTGAGGGAGGGAGTGCG
The DNA here is from genome assembly GCA_034552555.1 of Semaprochilodus insignis. Lineage (NCBI taxonomy): Eukaryota > Metazoa > Chordata > Actinopteri > Characiformes > Prochilodontidae > Semaprochilodus > Semaprochilodus insignis. Next base: position 5,131,453 of record CM067483.1, on the reverse strand, counting down.
TAAAGACATGATAGAGTTAGTACATGAATGAGTGAAGACATGATAGAGAGAGTTATTGAATAAATGAGTGAAGGAAGGAACTACAGAGAGAGTGAAGGAATGGGTAAGTGAAAGAGTGAATGGAAGGAACGAGAAAGTGAGCAAATGAATGAGTGAGGGAATGAATGAGTGAGAGACTTACTATAAATAGGAAATAACAGCACTTCATACTGTATGTGGAGGCAGGAGGAATAATTGCACCGAGAGAAAGAGAGAGAAAGAGGGAGGGAGAGAGAAAGGAGTAGAGGAAGAGTAAAGAATGAGAGAGGCAGCTGTTAGGGGATTGAGGGGGAGGATACAGACACCGAGAGAAGGAGAGACAGAGGGAGGCAGACAGTGTTTATCCCTGTTGAGAGACGAGCCAGCTCAGGCCAGTGGAGCTGCAGGTGGATACACTTGTGGCTCAGAGAGAGAGAGCAAGAAACAGGAGCAGGGAGGGAGGAAAAGAGAGGGGTGGGGGGGTGAATTGACCCCCCAAAGACGCTATTTCGTAGCCACTGTTGCAAGACTGGACAAGCTTACATAATCTCACTCCAGCCTGATGTTGTCAGCGCATCCCTCGGTTGTGTGGGCCATTCTTCAGAAGCTAGTGGTGTGAACTTGAAGTGAACTTGGCCACATTAAACAACTGAAGCTACAATGCTAAACCGACTAGATCAAGCTAGATTGAGGGTGAAGGTTGGCACATACTTCCTCCAGTAGGACCAAGCACCACCATATCTAACACGGCATCACTGGACAGCTCAACACGCTTGGAGGAGAACCTCTAACTCTATTAGTTTGCAGGCTCACATGTTGGGTAGCATCACGCTGACTGATTGCGGGGAGCCAGATGACCATCCTATCCACCCAGAAAGAGAGAGTGAGGGCACTTAGGCTGTCTTGCACTTCCAGCCACATACGGCTGTGGATTAAAACTTCCCGGGAATACAACTTCCCATTTCTTGGTGATAGTGATAGATTTAGGTTCAGTAGTAAAATTGATTTCGGATGGTAGTTATAGATATAGGTTGGAAATAGTGGAATCAGTCCATCCCTGGAAGTAAAGGTGCCTGTCCCTACTTTCACTGGCATAGTAGAATAAGGAGAGCTCAGTACACAGAACAGACATACCATGAACCCCAAACACTTGTTGTTCCTCCTTCAGGTGCAAATCCTGCATTTGGGAAAGAGGACAGTACAATGGACCAATTCCAAAATCCTATACTGTTGCTTATCAGCCCTGAAATTCACACCCTCACAATTTACATACAACAGAACAACGGCTTCGTAAACGGATTATGAGGAGAAGTCTACTGTGCCAGGCTGTGAAGGTGGTGCCAGCACTTTCAGACCAAACTGTCTGCACTGTAAGCGGGCCTGGCTGATCTTCATCTTTAAGCGCAGCTGATATTGGCTTCCTATTCCCCATGTTCCGTTCCACCTTAAATGCTACAGCTTGTTCAGGTACTAGAATATAACCTTGGCACCATTTAAGGTGGATAGGAACATTCGCAAAACAAGCACAACATAGGCTCCCACATCTTTAACAGGATCCTGGATAGCTTTACTCCTCCAGCCTGCACATTTCACTCCGGACAGTTTCCCAAACCTTGGACAATGTGGAGCAGCTTCGCTCAGCGTTTAGCACTGAAGAGACTGAAGAGAAGAGCAGGTCCACCTTTATTAGCAGCAGCCTGTTAAGTCCAGCCATGCTGTGTGATGGTATCTGCTTTTGCCAGTTGAAGCAGATCATCTTAAACTGAGAGTTCCGTAGTGAGGAACAACTTTAATCTACTGTGTGTTGATGTCCAGATGGAAATCCAGTAGCTAGTATAGGGAACGTTAGCTACTAGCATTAGCTCAGAGTAGTAACTTAGCATAGCTAATTGATAAGTTATATAAGGACATAGCTTATTTACACACATAGAGGTTTATTATATCGTCCATTCCAACATGTTGTTTCAAATGATTCCTCAGCAAATAATTCCAAAAATGGGAAAACGTTTGATTCCAGGGCCAAATCATAGGGCTGTAAAGGTGTGTGTAAAGCCGCATCTAGGCACCTTTAATATACCTTCTATGTAGACATCAGGGAACCATTTAAATGCTGAATAAATGGATTATATGGCAAGTGAGAAGTAACTAGATCTCATGCGTGTAGCAGTATTGGCATGTTCAATAGGGATTTGGTCCAATCAGCTCGCGCTGGGAGTCTAAATAAAGCAAGTGGAGGAGTAAGTGGGTATTTTCACCTTTGCTAGATTTTTGTTGGCCAGTAGTGACATCATCAAACCAGACAGGGGAGGAGATGTCTGAAAGACGCGCACACAAACACACCACACAAGGTGTATGTGTGCGCTTGTGTTTGTGTGGATGCTGGGAGAAACTGGCAAAGGAGTCTGGAGTGAAAGAGGAGGCTGTTTAGGGTGAGGTTGGCATGCCTTGTTTTTGTCTGTGTGGGCAGAAAGCATGGCTTTACTCATCATGCTTGCTCACACTCACACACACACACACACACACACACACACACACACACACACACACACACATACGCATAGAGGCTGTTATGATACAACGTCAGGATTCAGGATGTGAGGTCATACATGTTGTGCTCTGTGAGTGTGTGTATTTATGTGTGTGTGTGTGTGTGTGTGTGTGTGTGTGTGTGTGTGAGAATCAGCTCCACTGACCATATAGGAGCACTGTGTAGTTGTACAGTTACAGACTGTAGTCCATCCATTTCTCTGTATACTTTATTACCCTGTTCTTCAATGATCAGGACCCCCACAGGACCACCACAGAGCAGGTATTATGTGGGTGGTGGATCATTCTCAGCACTGCAGTGAAACTGACGTGGTGGTGGTGTGTTAGTGTGTGTTGTGCTGGTGTGTGTGGTGTCTATTAGACACTGTGAGTGTTTAAGCACTGTGTCCACTCACTGTCCACTCCTACCTTGCTGCTCCACCTTGTAGATGTGTAGTCAGAGCTCATCTGCTGCTGCACAGTGCAGTGTTGGTCATCCTCTAGTCCTTCATCAGTGGTCACAGGACGCTGCCCACAGGACGCTGCCTGTAGGAAGCTGTTGGCTGGATAGTTTTGGTTGGTGGATGATTCTCAGTCCAGCAGTGACACTGAGGTGTCCAGCAGCACTGGTATGTCTGATCCACTCACACCAGCACAACACACACTAACACACCACCACCATGTCAGTGTCACTGCAGTGCTGAGACTGATCCACCACCCACATAATACCTGCTCTGTGGTGGTCCTGTGGGGGTCCTGCCCATTGAAGAACAGGGTAATAAAGTATACAGAGAAACAGATGGACTACAATCTGTAACTGTAGTGCTCCTATAAGGAGTCTAGACCTAACTTAAACCTCTCTTGTCTCTGGTGTTCCTACAAAGTCAGGGCAAAGTCAGAAAAACAAACTCACTCGCACATGCTCAGACAACTCTGACTTCTGCATGGCAAACTGGAGAACATCCCAGAGTTCAGTTTGCTGACTGTTCTCCCTCTCTTTCTCTCCTTGACTTTTTATTACTCACTCTCTCTCTCTCTCTCTTCCCGTGAAGGTTAGAGTGAGCGAGAGAGGACAGACAGGCAGACGGGAGTGAAAGAGAGCGCTAGACGACCAAAACTTTTTTTCCCTCCTTCCCTCCTCCTCCACCACTTCCCACCCACTCCTGTGCTGCTGCTGCTGTTTCGCCAGCCTCCGTGTGAGCGAGCGAGAGCGCGAGAAAGAAAGACGGTGATTGCGCGGCTGCGAGTCCTGTTTGATAGCCATGCTGACTTACTCTCTCCTCTCTCTCCTCCTGTCCCTGCTGTGCTGTTGGTCAGCGGGTAACCACACGGGCCGGATCAAGGTGGTCTTCACGCCCACCATCTGCAAGGTGACCTGCACCGGCGGCCGCTGCCAGAACACCTGTGAAAAGGGCAACACCACCACCATCATCAGCGAGAACGGACGTGCCACCGACACCCTTACCGCCCCCAACTTCAGAGTAGGTGAGTGACACCGGCCTCCTGTGCAGCATTATGGGAAGATCATGGGGACCTCCATCCCCACGCACCCGTTATTTATGTTGTCTCGAGATGTAGCGAGAGGGATGTGTGATCGTTCGTTTGCTGTGTTTTTGGTGGAGGTCCAGCTGGCCCCGGGCCTGTTACGTCATTGCAGGGAGCCTGGGGCTTCGTCCTAATTAGCGACAGTGTTTGGTTGTGTTTGTGGTGAGGGGGGTTGACCCACTGTCTGATCGCTTGGCTTCAGCGGTGGAAACTTGCGCAGTTTAAGAAGCACTTCTTCTCTCAAACTAGTTTTTGAAGTAGTACAAGGGAAACGAAAGTTTCCAGAGTTGTTTAGAACTTTAGTAACCAGCTAATTATGCCTTAATCTTCCCTGTAGATTGTAGATTGATTCAGAAACCAACAGCTGTTTCTTCTTTGATGTTAGATTTTAGGACTATCCAGTGGAATTATGTTTCCGTATTAGCCATCGAACATTAGGCAGCATTTGGTGCCTCATTAAACCTACTCCAGTCAGAAGGTTAGCCTGCAGCTAAAGATGTTCAGTCTTAACTTTACCTCACACTGTGCTGTGTGGCTAGCTTTCTTGGCATTAGGCTCTCGTTGCATATGTTTGACAAATATCCTACAAATTATCATAAGTAACCAGTAATAAGGCAGACTAGTGAACACTAGCTTAGCTACAGCTTGTTGTTGTTGCTCAAATTGAATGTTTTGGAAAGCTATTATTAGCCTATGCTTTGAATAGTGCTAGCTAGCATGCTAACCCGCCAAAGGCAAACCTAGCGGTCCACTGGTGTTTTGTTAAGCAGAATATTAACCAACAATGCCCCTTTTTATTGCCTGTTTTCCAATGTATTCATTTATCTTTCCTTTATTATCTGTTGTAAATTAGTTTAGTTAAGTAATGTATTATAATCTAGCACAATGTCAACAACATATCCCAAAAAATGTGTGTATTATCAGGCTTCCCAGCTAACAGGGTACGTTCCCAGAACTTCGGCTAACCTACAAGTGGTAATAAAGTTCAAAGAACATTTTAAAGATGTTTATCATTTCAGAGGATGTTTTGAGGCTGTTATCTGGGCCATGGATTATGTTACATGAGAACTAAAGAAGAATTCATTCTCAGCCCAACATTCCCGACAAGACCTGAGATGAATAAAGAATGTTTTTAGAGAATTCCTCCTACCTTTAAAGTTTTTAGAGAACTCTAACTACTACCTTTAGAAAGAACATTGTGGGAACCATAAGAAAACTTCCCGCTGAAAACATTAATGGAACATTACATTCCATATTCTCAGAATGTTTTTATGCCAATTCATTTCTAGCTGGGACGGTCATTTTTCCCTCTCAGTTCTTAGTCATATTTGTCTTCGTTTATTTTCCAAAATAAAAGTCTCTGTGCATTTAAAACCTGTTTGAGAAGATTAAAAACTCTGGGTGGTCCGCGGGTGAAGCAGCCGTAGCAAACAGTCACTGGGGTGCTGACCTTATCAAGACAGCAGCCCAGTATATGCTCACTATCGGGGAATTTGTGGTTTAAACTGTAAAACAAAAAGAAATATTACATTACCACGGTTGTGACTAATTTGGTGTACTTATTTTTATTTTAGAGTATGACATGTCAGAAAAACCTTAGCCATTCTTTTACCTCATTCTGGATACCTCCTAGGCTTTGACTGTAGCTAGATAGCTAACAGGCTGCCATCTTTTGCAGACAAATATATCATTTGTAGTTTATGATGTATTGTGTTGCCATTTTTCTTTTACTTATTCTTCTTTCATTTCTTACCTTTATTAGTCTTTGTAAATTAGTTATAAGCAAATAATTAAAAATACTTATTAGCAAATAACTTTCAGCGTCAGCAGCAACATTTTCAACATTTTAATCAGTTTATACCAAGCCTACTCATTATTTTCTTTCTCTCAGTTGTTTGAAATTTTTGTCTTAGTTTATTCTCTAAAATTAAAAACAGTACACATTAAAAAAACCCTTTGAGGAGATTAAAAACTAGTTCGACCGTGTATGCAGGACAGTAATCTGGGTGGTAGCCATCAGACCCATATATTCTCGCTATCTGGGATTTACTGTATTAACATAGTGACTGGTTTACAGTGCTTATTTTAGAGGATGGTTTATCAACCTGTGGGCGGTGGACCATCAGTGGGCCATGAAGAGCTTTCTAGTGGTCCATGGGCCTGTCCTTGGGTGGAGGCAGTAGTTTGTAGTGGGCCAGAAACATAATTTATAACCATATTAGTGTGATATTATGTATATTAATATCAAAATATGTATAATAATGTACAAATGTACCAATAAGAACATCACAGTAGCAGGCAATTTGACATCTTCAGTTTGAGACTACATAGTCGTTGGCTAGCCACTGATGCAGAGGTTTCTTGGAGCAGCTTCACAGCTACGTTGTTTGAATTTGGACATATTAAAATTGTTCTGTAATCAAATTTCTTGGAGAAAGTGTATTTATAAAAGTCGCTATAGTTGTGGTTATTATCATGTGGGCCTCAGAGCAGAAAAGGTTGAGAACCCCTGTTTTAGAGTATGATATCGAAGAACTTTGTCTTTGTAGTTCTTTTATTTCACTCTAATTAGAAATGAACTGAAGTATAACTAATGATGGAACAGCTATTTAGAATGAAGCAAACTTCAAAACAACTTACAAAAAACTTTTTATGACTTAATAAATGTAAACTAATCTGCAACTTTTCTAATCCCTGGGGTCCTGGACGTCTGAGTGATCACTGGGTGCTTGTGAGTGAGTAGTTCGAGTCTGGGCTTTTCTGAAGTCTGAAGTATTTTCGAGAGCTCTGCCTCTCAGTGAAAGAATGTGCTGAGAGTTTGTGGTTATGACTCAGCAGCGTGTCTTTCGCGCTGACTCGCTGTGACTGGACTCCCTCCGGTCCAGCTCTCGCCTCCACATGCTACACATTGACTGCCTCTCGTCTTCGGGTTTAGGCCAGCCGGGCCGCTGGTGTTATTTAGGCAATTACTGTCAGACCCGCAGCTGCTTGGTGATACAAAGTAGCTGCTGAAGGACTTGATGAATAGGTACGCACTTGTAGAGCTGCTTTCTACACAGCTGTCACTTTCAGCCAGTGGGCTAAAGAGGACTGGCTTAAGCTGACATACCTGCAGTGGTGCTGATCAGTAAATATTGATTTATTTATGGGCTGCCTGTTTCAGTCGGTGTCGTATTAGTGAGGTGAGAGCTGCTGGCAGACGCTCTTCTGGCAGACGGTGGAGTAGTGGGCCGGCGAGAGTGCGGTAGAGGAGGAATTTGAGCGAGGGTGTCGTTTGCCTGAGTGTACGGCACTTTCTCTCTGTCTGAGCGAGGTGGACGCTTGGTGCTGAGAGTTAATCTGCACATGGCCTTATAAGGAACATAGTGCAGCATCATCTGTGCAGACAAAGAGAGAAAGTAAAGAGGGGACGAGAATGAGCAGGCCCCTCTAGACACTGGAGATGCTCAAATACCGAGTGTGACGCTTAAAAACTCCAGCAGCTCCTTTTTGGTCTTGCTAGGCCTTGCATACCACACTCCCATATTCAGCATCTTGTAGTCTACAAGCTATACAGTTAACGTACCTGTGCTCCACCCGCAAATGCACTCCTAACAATAGAATGAAAGTCAGAGGTGTCAGGTTGGACATGACCACATCGCTAGTCTTTATGTATTGTGCGCTCCCTCTACAACCTTCTCCACCGTCCACCATGCTGCATACGCCAGTTACAGTGTTGCACACGTCCACAAGAGCCAGGATGCTTGCACATGACCAACCACGCCGCTGGCACCTGCCCAAAGCATCCCTGGAAGTCGCAGTACACAACGCCAGGCTGGCCTACCAGGAGGTCATTGCTGCTGGCTACCAAACAGACGTCTTCGCCAGCCGCTGTCCCTTTCAGCGTCCTCCAGCCACAACCATGTCATGCCCTGCCCTGACAACTGTCCTCACCCCCCCATCTCGTTGTGCTACATCCTCCTTCACAGTTCTTGTTCATGCCTGGCCCTCTTCTTTGCCTCTCGTTTTTGAGTTCGAGGTAGTACCATTCTTCACCGAGGGGGCGACCACACTTCTGACACCAATGTGACGTCTTGGCAAAAATGAAACGTGGAAATGAAATGAACATTGCGCTATTGAACAGGAAAGAAGAGCCAGGATAACAGGGAGGTCATCAATAGCCATGCAGCTCTCCCTAATGGTGGGCACCAACACCGCACTAAAACCCCACCAAATAGCCCAACAGCTCAATACAGAATGGCCCATGCAAGGCATAATGTCCATGTAGTCATAACTGTTTACAAGTCTTGTCACTTGTCACTCTCCCTAAGTTTTACCACTGCCGCTGCCGCCTCCCACATGTCCATGGCCGAACAAAGCAGTAGAGGCATGCTACTGTATTCAAAATGGTCTGGCTTGAGGCTTAGGTCTCAAATGCAAAGTCAGCATTATGCTGATGAAGATACGATGACCATAGCAGATCTTTGTCTTAGAAGTTGCTATTTGCCAAATTTGGTTGCGTTCTCTTTGAATGCTCTTTCAATGTGTTTACAGTCATCAGATTCATCCACTCCAAGAAGGAATTGGAGGCACCATCGTTGTACCAAATGTTATATCTGCATGCAATTACACATTACCTCCAGAGAGGTCTCCAAATCTCCAAAGCCTACATAGTCAACAAAGAGTGCTGGAGATCGAGAAGTTTTCAAAGTCAACAACACTTGCTATATAAGAATGCAGTTATGGGCAGTTAATACTCCATGTTTAACTCATCATGTTCTTTGCGGGGGTGGGCGGTTCTTGCCACTGATTGAGCTGTAGTGTTGCTTACTCTGTAGGTTTGATGGAGAACATTGTTTTGTCAGTGTTGGAATTTTCAAATTTATGACCATTTTAGCCCAAGACTTAAATTTAACAAAACTTGCACACCATTTTTAGATTTGTAGCTACACCAAATGTAGCTATATGCAATATGCCTTTTGCTTTTATGGCAGGGCCCATCCTATTTTTCTTCCAAAACCAAACAAAATTTGTTTCTATGTGACCATTTCCTAACCTTTCTTTATTCCTTAGAATTAAACAGCCTGTTTTTTATACTGTGGCTTTTAGATAGACAAATGCAAATAATCTCTGTTGTGACTGACCTGCGTTGTGAATCATTCAGCAAAGCAGGCCTGCCTGAAACACTCCTTATAACTTCATTGAATTGAATTTAAAACATACTATTTAAACAAAAGACTGAGCACTGTAGGGCATATCTCACTCTTGCTATGAGCCATCTTAAACTTAATTTCTATATTTTATGTGTTGGACTTGAGTGGATTTGAGCCACTTCAGCTGCCACTGCTGTGGACACAGTGTAGATTTGCAGAGTGACCAGAGAGACCACTTTGTCTGGAATGTGAAAGTACAGCAAAGTACAGCGTGAACATTGCTGAAGATCCTTCAGAGCTGATTTATCTTCCACAGTCTAAGTGGCCTTTGTTCAGTGATAGCCTAGAAGCTGCTTGCCAATCTTGTGTTGCTGCATCACGGCTTTTCATCATCTTGAATCTGTGTTGACATCCTGTGTTGACATCCTAATTACACCAGTGAAATTGGACATTCTTGGCCCAGCCAATGCCTTCTCCCTGGTGCTGACCTTTTTTTTTTGTCTCTCCTCTTTCTGACTTGACAGTTCTTGGATATTTCTGCTTCGGCAAAGTGCAAACTAAATACCATTCATTCATACAATGGTCAGCTGGGGTCATATGGAGATCTGGCTGCGTCTGCTAAAAACGTCAAGGAAGTATTTGGGAGGTGAATCAAGAATTTTATCATATGACTGAGCCTCCCTTTGCAAGGAGAAATAAAGCAGTGAGGGCTTTTTATTGGGAATGGTGGACGAGAAAACTGGACTCAGGTTTAAGCACACAATTTGAGGCACCAGTGTGTCCATTCTATTAGTGTTGTATCCCTTTGTACTCTCTTAAGACGTTCTACGTCACTGTCATATCAAAACCTGGTATCTGTCATGAGGGGAACCCTCAGGACCTTATAGATTTTCAGAGATGGCCTAATAATTCCTGGGAGCTGAAAATGCATATCTGTAATTGTAGTTCATCTGTATGTGATACAGTCATCCTGCTTTCTGTATTTAAACACTGCAGGCAATGTAGCAATAAGGGGTTAACCAAAAGGATTAAAAGGCCCACTAAAAAAGTGTCCAGAACTTCAATGTGGGATCTAGATACAGCCAAGATACTAGCTCTACCATTTGGTTAGGCCTTCAGGAGCTAAACAGAAGCCCTTGCTTGTTAGATTAACTGCCTGCATAATTTGGAAGTGACAGATGAATCAACCAATCACAGTTTGTTTCCCGTTGATTGGAACCATTCTCAAGAACAAAGCTCTCTCGAGACTTTCTGTCCTATGAATACAATGCCATTGAGTTAGCAGTGGATAAAAGTGGCAGCACGTTTGGGGACCTCTCTGGTGGGAACGTGTAATTGCAAGCAACACACAGAAAGAACATTTTGTAACATCTGTTGTAGTTCAGACCACTTCCCAGGGTGGATTAATCTAGTGACTGCGGGTCATAGAAAGAGCGTTAAAAGATAGGTCGGTAAGACTCTAAGTGGACTCTAAGCAGATGATCTACCGCTATCATTGTATGTTTGTCAGTAGGCTAGATTTGCATTTGAGTCCTAAACTTTGAACCAGGCCTTCTTTTCGAGTCTGTCCATATGACATGCATTTGTAAAGGTATGTGACATATATATCTATATGACCTAACACCAAATCCGAGCCCAACACCTCTGACTCCTGTAGCAGTTTAAATTGTGTTGTTCTCCTGATACTACGTCTTCCAAGGTTAACGCTTCTACATAGTGCAGATTTGAGTTTGTTAAAGCTTAGAATAAAACATGTAGAATGTCTTTTACTCATCAACGTTGTGTACAATCAACTCTGACTGGAAAAGAAGAGTGTCACAAGGTTTTCTGGTATGGCATATCAAGCTCACATGAGAAGTACTTGCTGTTAAACAATGTAACAAATCAGTAAGTCAGTCAAAAACATCAGTATCATCAATATGCTCTATCAATAATCGATAATAATAAAAGTAATACTAATAATATGGGCATATGGCAAATACTACTGTGCTGTGTTCAGATTGTTGTTTTTGACACCAAAAATATAGTGTAGATAAGCCCTTGGGTCAAACAATGAGTCACCTTATGTGTTTAAGGTGGTAGTAACTTCAGGCTCCTGCAGATGGCGCTGCATGAGGATGATGGGGCTATAAATACCTGCGGGGTGTGAGTGACGGGATCCATAGATTGAGAAGAGGTGGTACAGTGCAGTGAATTTCTCGTTCCATGTGTGGAAAATGGCTCCAAAGCAGATGTTAATGATTGCCTAAAAGGAGTGACTGCATTTGGGCGTGCCAAAGACCATAGTGTGAAGGAAGTAGCTGAATCTGCAGGTGTATGGAAGCGTACGGTCATACGGGTCTACCAGCAGTGGCTAAAATCCCAGTCTACAGGGAATTCTCCTCGGAATTGTGCCATGGAAGGCATCCACCAAATCTGGCCCAACTGTGCAATTCCTTAATGCAAGTGTGTCTGAGCATTGACGTGGCCTACATCCAGAAACTTGTCCAGTCCATGCCCAATCCAATCACATTATTCGTGCTCGCTAGTAGGTATGTTTCAGTCACAGGTGAGCTCATATTATCTATTCATGAACCCCCATAAAGCACCATAGAGGTTAGGAATAAGGTGGATAATCTTCTAGAAGCCGAAAAGCTCTCCCTTGTATTCTAGTAGTCCTGTAACTTGTACTTGGGAGTTTGGTGGGGGGGGTTCTCTCTACAGTATGCACAGACAATAGCAGTGTGATGGTAGTGTAGTGCATATATTTTGATTGTTATGTCCATGGTCCTGCTTTTGAACCTGCCCGTGCTTGCCAGAGTAATAGCAGTCTATGGGAGAAGAGAGCTTCACGGTTGAGAATAGCTGGTTGTTGCGGCTGGAGCTTCGTCCGTACGCTGGCTGTTGTGTTGATCCTGTGTCGTGACGTTATGATTATAGAGCAGTTAGCGGCTAATAATGGCCTTTTGTGTTTTTCTCTCGCTGAAGCATGAAAGTGCTTCGCCTTTTGCCCTCCCTGCTACTGCTTTCCCAGGACCTCAGTGGTGTTTTGGTGCCTCTGCTTTTGTTCTGGCCCATTTTTTTTTGTAGGAGGACACATGGAGTAATCAGTGCTGGTGGCAGCTGAACGTTTAACAGTGGAACTGTGACAGAAAAGGAAGAGTTGCAGGTCCACATGACGAGTTTACGTTTGTTATCGCCGCTGAAAGTTATGGTTGACGGCTATACCTGCATGGACACGCGCGTGACCTCCAACTCCCGCACACACATACGCACTAATCTTTGCCTGGAAATCTCAGCTAGGAACATTCTTTCATCACTCTCTCAGCCCGCTTCCAACAATGCTCTATAATTACGGTCTGGCTGGTTGTCAAGATATTACCTGGAAATCTCCCTTAGGGACATTATTTCGTTGCTGCTCCAGTGATCTGTCAACGTTCTTCAAGTCTTCTGTCCACATCGTGCCTTATTTGCTGCTGTGATGTTTTGCTATTAGGGCTGCACGATATGAACAAAATATCACATTGCCGTTATACTATAGCTATAAAATTCAGAGGCTGCAAATTAAACATACACTCATTGTCAAAAGAATAGCTGCACAAATAGCTGCACCCAGAAGGTATCAATCAACAGGAATGAAACCTGGGGGGTAGGTCTGACCTTGTGACACATGCTAATGATTCAGGTTTCATGCTTGACCATGCATGTGATGTACGTGAGGACGGCCCTTATCTCTGTACCTGCCTGACCCAACAGCCACGATTGCGGACATTCAGCAAGCAGTGATGTCTCCATCGGTCATCCTGTTAGTGCCAGCACCATTTGCAGCCGGCTGCACGATGCAGGACTACATGCCCACAGACCGTTACGAAGACTGTCCTTAAGACCACATCACCGTCACCAAAGACTGCAATGGTGTCGTGGCAGACTGTGATGGAGTGACTCAGAATGGCAGCGTGTCAGCTTCAGTGACGAGTCCCGCTTTTGTCTTGGTGGAGACGACCAATGAATCCGTGTGTGGAGGCACCGTGGTCAGCAACGCGTCCAGAGGGGCTGGTGTCCATCCACCTCCACCCCTACCGCACAGTCTGCAGGAACTGTGTGAGAATATTCAAGATGCATGGGATGGATTATCACAGGACACCATTTGGAACCTCTACAACTCCATGCTGAGACGTCTGGCATGTTGGGTTAGCAAACATGCCGGCCCGACGTCATACTGAGAGACACTACTTCTGTACGTGAAGCTCAATAAATATTGATCATATCAGTCCAAATGTATCATCATCTATTGTTCCTGGTAACCTTTATCTTCCTTCCCAATAGCACTGCAATCCCACACTTCCTTCTGGGTGTAACTATTCTCTTGATGATGTTCATTTGCTGAACAGTGTTCGCCTTTTGTACTGTAAAGTGAAGATAAAATGGGTTATTGGAAATAATGCATTTCTAAGGTCTCAGAAATGTCTAGAGTATTTCATTTCATTTGCGGGACCATCGCATTTGTCGTGAATTGTACCCATTGTAACCCAAGACACTTCTAATACATTCTTAGATTTATGGCCATCGATATGATAATCACAACCTACACACCTTATTAGAAACCCGTCCATCTTTAGACTAGAGCCCAGTGCTCCTCCGACAGTGGCCCTTCCGACAGTCCACATTTCTGCTGTAGCACTGCGAGCTGGGATAGAGCAAAAATGTGGACTGCCTGGGGGGATGTAAGAACCAGTTTGTGAGCCACTGCTTTAGCCTTTCATCAACGGTCAGAGCTGCTCTTGGCTGGTTCATGGCAGACCACCCAGTCTTGCAGTGATGCCTGCAGCGATACCACCGTGCTTCATAGCACAGGTACCAGCACTGGCGTGCTGAGAATGCTACCACCTGTTCTGGTCAGCATTAACCCTGGGCGCAGAAACTAACCAATGACGAATAGGCTACAGTCAGTGCACCTGCGGAGCTGTAAGTAGGTGGTATAGTGTATAGTGGTCACTAAGTAGGTTTCTATTAAAGGGGACATTAAATGTTTAGCAGTGTTTCTCGCTAAGTGAGAGAGTGATAGGCTTTAGCTTCACGTCTTAACACCAAAGAAAAGAAGCCTGTCCGGACATTTTGATAGGCCAATTAATTGAACTCTTGTTCTTGATTGATGAACCGTTGTTAAAAACAGTCATTGCAGTTGGGTTTGTATATTCAGCAGTTTCTGACCTGACTGGCTGTTAGGCTCTGTCTTTGTGTGCTCGCAATGCAGGCCGAGAGGTTTATAACACTGAAGATTTATAACCCTGTGCACTTTTTATATTCGAAAGAAACTCCAGTAGCCTTACATGTCCGAACCCAAGTTGGACCGGCAATAGCGCATGTGCTTTTTGTTTCAGCCATGCAATTTGCAACAGCAATCAATTGTTTTCACATCGTTAATCTTGATATGAAACTACAAACATGCATGCATGCATTTGTGAGATCCTTCTGGTGTGGCTTTACTCTCTTTCAGTTATGGCAGTAAAAGGGAACTTGAGTGCTGTTAGCTCAGCTGTGTGGAGAATCTGCCAAACATGACTTTATAATGACTGTGTTTATCATTCAGTTGTAGTAATTCAGTAGTAAGCCAATTCACTGAAACGTTAGCTGGCCAGACCACAAAATTAGACCCCTGTGACTGAAACATACCTAATAGCGTGTAATACCTCCACGAGCACCAGTAACAGCTGTGGCTGGATTTGGCATGGACTGGACAAGTTTCTGGATGTAGGCCACATCAATGTTCAGACACTCTTGCATCAAAGAATTGGTCAGTTGGGCCAGATTTGGTGGATGCCTTCCCTGGCACAATTCTGAAGAGAATATCCTGTAGACTGGGATTTTAGCCACAGCCGTATGGCTGTACACTTCCATGCACCTGCAGCTACTTCCTTCACACTGTGGTCTTTGGCACGCCCAAATGCAGTCACTCCTTTTAGCCAATCATTAACATCTGCTCTGGAGCCATTTTCCACACATGGAACAAGACATTCCCTGCACTGTAGCACCTCTTCTCAATCTATGGATCCCGTCACTCACACCCCACAGGTATTTATAGCCCCATCATCTTCGTGCAGCGCCATCTGCAGGAGCCTGAACTTACTACCATCTTACTCCACCTTTGGCTGGTGAGCTTACATGGATTTTGGTCAGTCATTTGGTCAACTAAGTAAATGCAACTCAAGGGGCACGGCTACCTCCGATCAGCAATCCCATGTGACTCGGCGTGCTGATTACCAAATTGGCACTATTAGAAGCCATGTCCTAACTATCCGAATGTGTTTGGCTTGGTCAGTTTAAAGCAAAAGCGAGTGCGGACATGCATGGCTGAGGATTGGGAGTTAGAAGAGAATAGGTGAGGTTTTGGAGAGAGGGAAGAAGTAGGCCACAGAATCTTCCCCCAGATGAGTTTAGCATTTGCATCAGGTTGATTTACAGTTTCGAGCTGCCGACCTGGCTGCTGTGCTTGGACTGTTGAATCAGCTCTCTCCTTCTTTTCTCCGCCTTTCCTTCTCTTTCTGGCCTGGTTGGGTTCGGCCGGTGCCCTCATTAGAACAGCTGCAAGCTGCCAGTTCCTCTGTGAGGTGAATTAACATCACGGCGCTTGGGGCCAGATTAGTGCTAATTGATTTCTTGCTGGGGTGAGGCTAGACACTGAGGTGTGCAAGAGGAAGAAGTTTTTTTTTGCTTTCCTAATGCCTCCGTCTCTGAAGCCCTTTATCTCTGCTCTGTGTAATCTTTCCAGTCTCCTGCTCTTTTTATTGGGAGGCAGTGGAGATTAGTTGGTGATTCAGATTCAGGGATTGCACCTGCAGCTTTACCGAAGCTGATGAATATCACATTGTTAAGGGTGGGACTAGTAGCGGGCAGTATGCCCAAAACTTCTTCAATATCATCACGGTATATATTTTATTAATTACACCATGTAACATGTAGAGGGTCCATTATTCTGGGATGTCACCCCACTTAAATAAGATCCATTGAATAACAACCAAATGAAGTGTGAAATATCTGATTTGTGCTGTAACAGTAAGGCATTCATAGTTCCAACAGTGCTGTGTTGTGTCCCATTCTGACACCTGCATATAACTGCTGTGTCCTTTAAGGTGGAATGGGAAATTCAGATGGGAAGACAACTACAGCTTCACTGGTTTTGAAGTCACTTTACATTAAGTCTGGACTAATTAACATGAAGTAATGCATTAGTTAACCTGAAGTAACACCTTAAGAACAGTTAACTAACACTTTACATTGGTAACGTTATTGTTAATGCTTTACACTAAGTGTTGACCAATTAACATGAAGTAATCCATTAGTAGTTAACATGAAGTAATCCATTAGTTAACATGAGGTAATCATTAGTTAACATGTAGTAATACATTAGTTAACATGGAGTAATGCATTAGTTAACATGGAGTAATACATTAGTTCACATGGAGTAATAGATTAGTTAACATGGAGTAATACATTAGTTAACATGGAGTAATACATTAATTAACATGGAGTAATACGTTAGTTAACATGGAGTAATGCATTAGTTAACATGAAGTAATAGATTAGTTAACATGGAGTAATACATTAGTTAACATGAAGTAATACATTAGTTAACATGAAGTAATACATTAGTTAACATGAAGTAATACATTAGTTAACATGTAGTAATACATTAGTTAACATGAAGTAATACATTAGTTAACATGTAGTACTACATTAGTTAACATGGAGTAATACATTACTTAACATGTAGTACTACATTAGTTAACATGGAGTAATACATTAGTTAACATGGAGTAATACATTAGTTAACATGGAGTAATAATTAGTTAACATGTAGTAATACATTAGTTAACCTGGAGTAATACATTAGTTAACATGTAGTAATACATTAGTTCACATGGAGTAATACATTAGTTCACATGTAGTAATACATTAGTTAACATGTAGTAATACATTAGTTCACATGGAGTAATACATTAGTTAACATGTAGTAATACATTAGTTAACATGGAGTAATACATTAGTTAACATGTAGTAATACATTAGTTAACATGAAGTAATACATTAGTTAACATGTAGTAATACATTAGTTAACATGAAGTAATACATTAGTTAACATGGAGTAATAGATTAGTTAACATGTAGTAATACATTAGTTAACATGAAGTAATGCATTACCAAAAGTTAACTAATTTTAAGTACACATGTAACAACTTATCCTGTAAACATGTAGTGTAAATTAGTATACTTACATGATGAGGTAAAACGCACTTGTAATTGTTACATTTGTACTATATAAATTACATGTATTACAGGAGAGGCCAAAAACTACATTTTCTTTTAATGTAAGTCCATGGAACCCGATTTTTTCCCAAGCAATTTTTGACCATTTCTGTTGGTCCATTCATCAAATGATCAAATGCATAAAAGTAATATATATATATAGCACACAAAACAATAATATGCTTGAAATCCACTTGTTGATATTAAAGTACATTATTAAAACAGATCCAATTCTAGTATTTTGTATATGTGGAATAGTGTATTTTTGTTTTGAACAATAAGACTACAGTGATTTTTGTGTCTTGTGGCTTATTGCTTCATTTTACTCAAATATCTAACCTATACATTACTAATCTATCAACAGACAGTTTCACACTTCAGGGTTCTGAGCCATTTGATTTTGTGGAAACACTGTACGGTACTGTTCTGTTCTGAAGCTTTCATGACAATTACCTAAGCTTGTCATGACAGCTGACCTAAGTGTTTATAAATGCTCATTCCAGCAGACCTCTTTCACTATTAGGCTTACAGTTGCCAGTTTTGATCAGAGTTAGCTACGGTAGCCTTTATGACAGATGGCACCCTTTGAATTAAGCATTAAAATACATTTACATAGGGTTATGTCCGTTGTCATGACAAGCTTATGTAGCCTTAATGAACAGTGCCCTAAATTACAGTGTTCCCAGTTTTGCTGGACGGGGTTAGTGAGTATTGCAGAGGCGTTTGATGTGAAGTGCTGTGCTGAGTCAGATTTGTTGACAGTGGTGGTGGTGACGGGAACCAGACGTCTAAAGAGTTTAATGCCTCTCAAAGCTCCCTTACGGAAAGCTATTGCATGCAGTGCTCATGACTACACTGCTTGCATCCCCTGGTTCCTATGAGTGCCACTGTAAAGCGATCTGAGTCTGTATGTTTCTGAACCAGTTGACATCAAACCACACTGAATGACCCTGTTTATGTGTCATGATTGAAATATGCAGACGTACTGAAACAGGTCAAGGAACCCTAGTAAAGTATAGATAGGATTCTGTGTATATATGCGTGTGCACCAGCATAGACGGTGGAGACAGAGAAAGGGAGAGTGAGCGAGAGAGAGAGAGATGGAGAAATGGAGAAGTAGAGAGACAGAGGGAGTTTATGAGCAGTTCGGGACAGGCCTTATATGGAGCTGAGTGTGCTGAGGCTGGCTGCTGCTCTACTGGTTGTATTTTCCTTTCTGTCACATTTCATTCCTTTGCAATCATCCCGCTCTATTCTAACGCTTCCAGCAGGGTTGTTTTTTCGTCCCTTGCTTTTTTCATCCCCTCACCTGGCAGGCTGAAACGAAAGCGGTGGCGATGGTTTTCACCGGTATGGCTGTCTTTCAGGGGTCTGTGTGTGTGTGTTTTGTGTGCTATTAATGTGGGTGTGTGATTATCACTGTGTGTATACGTGTGTATATGTGTCTGTAGTATGTACACTACATTGCCAAAAGTATTGACTCACCACTCCAAATAATTGAATTCAGGTGTTCCAATCACTTCCCTGGCCACAGGTGTGTATAACCAAGCACCTAGGCATGCAGACTGCTTCTACAGACCTTAGTGAGAGAATGGGTCGCTCTCAGGAGCTCAGTGAATTCCAGTGTGGTACCGTGATAGGATGCCACCTGTGCAACAAGTCCAGTTTTGAAATTTCCTCACTACTAAATATTCCACAGTCGACTGTCAGTGGGATTATAACAAAGTGGAAGCGATTGGGAACAACAGCAACTCAGCCATGAAGTGGTAGACCATGTAAAATGACGGATGCTGAGGTGCAGAGGTCATGTGCAAAGGTCGCCAACTTTCTGCAGAGTCAGTCACTACAGACCTCCAAACTTCATGTAGCCTTCAGATTAGCTCAAGAGCAGTGTGTAGAGAGCTTCATGGAATGGGTTTCCATGGATGAGCAGCTGCATCCAAGCCTTACATCAGCAAGTGCAATGCAACGCATCGAATGCAGTGGAGTAAAGCACGCCGCCACTGGACTCTAGAGCAGTGGAGACGTGTTCTCTGGAGTGACGAATCACGCTTCTTCGTCTGTCGATCCGATGGACGAGTCTGGGTTTGGCGGTTGCCAGGAGAACAGTACTTGTCTGACTGCATGAAGTTTGGTGGAGGGGGGATTATGGTGTGGGGTTGATTTTCAGG
Organism: Semaprochilodus insignis; assembly: GCA_034552555.1. Taxonomy (NCBI): domain Eukaryota; kingdom Metazoa; phylum Chordata; class Actinopteri; order Characiformes; family Prochilodontidae; genus Semaprochilodus; species Semaprochilodus insignis. Next base: position 5,111,778 of record CM067483.1, on the reverse strand, counting down.
AGTTGGCAGCTCCACTTGGAAGCCAGGCCCCCCAAAGATTTCTGACTGTTTAAAATCAGGTCTGTGGTGAAGGCACTGCAGAGTTATTGCACATTCATGACCACCCATTCATTTTCCCACCTAAATAAAATTAATATGATAAAGGAGATAATAAAGTTCACCAAAGATTACCGTTGGAGAAGCTTTATGCTGTCACTGATTGTGCGATATAGGCATGCAAAGAGTCCGCCTCCACTGTTTCTCTTGATGGTGAGAACTTAGCTGAGCAATTCTAGGTCCTACAGGCCAAAGGTGCTCAATCCTGATCCTGGAGATCTACTGCCCTGCAGAGTTCAGCTCCAATCCTGGTTCTGTTACTGAAGGCCTTCATGTGCGTCTGAGTATTCAAGCCTGGTGTGTTGGATCTGGACTCTCCTGCACAAGTGGGACAACTCAGTAGTCACCCAAATAGTCGCCCAAAGTGTTTCTAAAAGTACATCATAAGAACTTTTTATAAGCCACTCAAACTGCTTCCAGGTCTTTGTTAAAATGGTGCAGACACAGTATGGCTTTCTTTGAGCCCTTTTCCACCAACATCTGGAACCGAACCAAAAAAAAAAATGGTTCGCGGCCGGAAAAATCGATGCAGTTCCAGCACCATTAACTCTCTGGTCTGGAACCGTGAAACCTGTGGCGCAAGCGGGACAGGGGCGTGGCGCTGCACGATGAACTGCACTGAGCTGAACTCAGGAACAATCGTATCCCACCGGTGCTGTGCTCATGGATGAGCGGATTCAACAGGAGGCGTCCGTCTCCTAATGAGCTAAAATGTGAAGAATTCAAAACATTTGCCGTTTACTACATGCAGGAGATCAGTAATGTGGGAACCACTACAGATAGCTACGAACCTTAACGTGTTGCTTTGTAATAGTGCACCTTCATAACGGACAGGAAACATAACTACGAGTCGTCCTGCGCGTAATCGCTGTCTATGACTCTCTGGGCTACACACAGATGCTGAAAAAGCTGATTCTGGACGGTGAGATATACGCCCTCAAAGCAGGAAGAACAGTTTGTACTTGAAGAAAATGTTCCGCCATGTTGTTTTTATGCACTGTCTGCTGACTTCTGCTTCTGGACTAAGCACCGTCCACCTCCAGATACGTAATCTCTCGGCTCTCAAACCAATGGAAAAGGGGGTTCAGTGGAGCCTGGGAACCGGCACTGGCACTTTGTTGGTGGAAAGAGGTATGTGAGTTACGGAAGCAAACAAAACTGTGGGCAGACACTTTAGACAACAGTGTAAGAGTGCTGATCTGTGAATGGTCATTCTCACAAATACTGGTAGTAGGCCAGCGCTCTTACTCCTGAGGTGTTTTGTTCATCCAGACACTGTTGTTCACCTGCAGATTCAGCTACTTCCTTCACACTATGGTCTTTGGCACGCCCAAATGCAGTCACTCCTTTTAGCCAATCATTAACATCTGCTTTGGAGCCATTTTCCACACATGGAACGAGACATTCACTGCACTGTAGCACCTCTCCTCAATCTATGGATCCTGTCACTCACACCCTGCAGGGATTTATAGCCCCATCATCCTCGTGCAGCACCATCTGCAGGAGCCTGACATTACTACACATGGAGCTTGTCATTAGCCAGCAACACTAGAGAGGTTGAAATATGAATGGGAAATTTCATAGCGCTGAATATGCTGTCTGTTTACGGAGTAAGTCCCGCCCTTCAAGAAAAAGAGCCAATCAGCATGCTGGTTACGCCGCAAGCAGGCATGGTCGCTAACATACGGTATATACAGTTAGTGAGGTTTTTGTCAGATTGAATCAGTGATTTGAAATATGTGTTTGATGTGTGATATGATAATTTGACCTTCAGTTTCGGGTATTTTCGAGTCTGGTCTCGTATGGCTGGAGGTAACGAGTGAATAGACTTTCCTGTAAGGCTGTTTGGTAAAATGCGAAGTAAGCAACACTGTGTTCTGTTTTCTATTCAGATATGTGCCCTCTGACTACGGTAATGGGTGGGTAATTTCACTGTGGCTTTCGTAGTGGCTATAGTGACATAGGACTTAATCCTCGCTAGCTGCTCCCCCCCCCCAAACTTAAATCCATGGCCCCTAATAAAACGGAATTCTGTCTGCGCCACTGGTATGTTTGTGTATGTACATTTGCAATTATGCCTGAACTTGTGAGTATGTAGAAGCACATCAGTGTGTGTATGTATGTGTGTGTCTGGTCTGGTCTCTCTGTGGTGTGTGTGGTATGGCAGATCCAGGCTGGTGCCCATGGGGAGCTGCAGCCTCTCTGGAATGGAGCAGCTCAGGTTCCCTGGTTTGGCAGTAGCTAGTAGTGTGGGTGATTTTGTGTGTGTGTGTGCATGTCTGTGAGGCAGGCTGCGTGGACAGGTGCTGTGTGAATACGAATTGATGATACTGTAAAAGGGCTGGCAATATTATGAGATTTGTTATTCAAATGGAGCGATAAAATCAACTTATTGCACTAATAGCTGCACCCAGAAGAATCAACCTACAGGAATGAAACTTGTTGGGTAGATTTGACGTGGTGAGACATGGGAACGATTCAAGTTTCGCGCTCGGCCAACCATGTGACGTAAGCAAGGACGGGCCATATCGCTGTACCTGACTGACCCAACAGCCGTAATTGCGGACATTCAGCAAGCAGTGATGCCCTCCATGTCATCCTGTTAGTGGCAGCACCATTGGCAGACGGCTGGACAACGCAGGACTACATGCATGCAGACGTTACAACAACTGTCCTTAACACCAGGACAGTGTCACCAAAGACTGCAATGGTGTCGTGCCAGTCTGTCATGGAGTAACTCAGAATAGCAGCGGGTCATCTTCAGTGATGAGTCCCGCTTTTGTCTTGGTGGAGACGACCAATGAATCCGTGTGTGGAGGCACCGTGGTCAGCGCCAAGATGAACAGTTTGTTGTTACGCGTCATATGTCCAGAAGGCCTGGTGTCACGCCACCTCAACCCCTACCGCACAATCTGAAGGAACGGTGTGAGAATATTCAAGCTGCAAGGGATGGATTATCACAGGACACCATTAGGAACCTCTACAACTCCATGCTGAGACGGCCTGGATGGCATACTGAGAGACACTACTTCTGTATGTGTAGCTTAATAAATATTGCCCATATCAGTCTAAATGTATCATCATTTATTGTTCCTGGTAATCTTTATCTTCCTTCCCAATAGCACTGCAATCCCACACCTCCTTCTGGGTGCAGCTGTTCTTTTGATGATGAGTGAAATGTGGTGAAAACTAACAACTATAGACATTGTGTGGAGGCTTCGCTCGTAGTATCAAGCAGCTGTACAGAAATACTATAGGACAACGCCTGTGATTGGTCGGTACAAAAAAGAGGTGTGCCATGAAACAAAGAGGGACAATTTTGGGGAGCTTGGTTGAGCCCGAATGTAGTCTGTGCAACCCCCTAGTGTTCAATAAAGAATGCTCGCTCCTCATGACAGAGTCATGGCCTGAATGAGACTGAATATAGCCAAAAGCATAAACAGATTAACAGTAGAAGCTGACAGCCTCTTTCATTTATGTCAGATCTATAATGGCTAGCACCCCATGGCAGGATGTTAAACTCAAAACTGTAAATAATAAGACATAATTACATCCACATTATTGCCTCCTTCCTCTTTCCACCTCGTGTTTTCATTCCAGGCGAGCTGTGCTCTCGGATGTTCCCCTCCATCCGAACACATTTGAAGCCTGTCTTCCCTGTAATCTTTACCACACGCTCAATTATGGTATCTGTTCCTCCGCCACAACAAACTGCCTGCCTGACCACAGGGACCGAGTGCGGAGAGGGCGGAAGTGACGTCACACAGCCGGTGTGTTGAATTAGTGCTCAGTTGGATGAGCTCATTAACTCGACTCTTGTCGTGCGGCTTTGGGTTAGCAAGCCGTGTCAGACAACGTGGGCATCGGTGCGTGTGTAAAAGTGCAAACTAAATGTGTATGTGTGATTATGTATTCAGCTCCTTATGGGGACCAAATGTCCCCGGGATAATTGAGGACATGAAGGTTTATGTGTGCAAAGGGAACATGGGGCTGATCCCTATCGGGAAAAATGTCCTTTGATGGCCAAGATGCACACTTTGTTGTCACTCCAGAAGACCTGATGTCCCTCCACATCCACTCCTACCGCACAATCTCCAGGAACGGTGTGAGAATGTTGATGGTTTATCACAGGACACCATTAGGAACCTTTAAAACTCCATGCCGAGACGTCTGACGTGTTGCATTAGCAAACATGGCGGCCCGACGGCATACTGAGAGACACTACTTCTGTATGTGTAGCTTGTCATGTCTCCCGTGACTAGCCGGATCAAAGGTTTTGAACCTCTCGAGGCGGGTTGCTTCTCCCCCTCTTCAGAGCTCACTCAGCTCAGTGCAGTTCATATATATTTATAACTTAATTAATATCAGAACCAATCCTAATATCGGATCAGTGCATCCCTAGTTAGCAGTTAGATACAGAAAAGCAGTTTAGTAAATGATGGCAACATGGACAAGTGTGATGATGCGCAATTCCTACTATCCATCTGTCTAATAGACTAATGTGTGGATCTGTTAGCCTGTCTGGTCACCAGCAAAACCAGGGTATACTGTGTTTTGGATGCTGGTATGCTGGTCATCCAGCATGACCGTGCACGACGACCTCATAAACCAGCACTAGACCACCACTATACCAGCTTACACCAGCCTTACAGTTCCATCTGACGAGAGTCTGAAACTGTACGTATCCTGATACACCACATATACTCTTGATATACCACAGTATGATATTTCTCCATATCTCCACCTCTAATATATATTTAGTGGTGTAAAAACTTTGATCTCTTTTTCTGCCCAGTGTAAAAGCTCTAGTTCTCCTTTCAGTCTAGTGTATATTCATGATGGACAGACCAATAGAATTGCTCCAAAACTGCTTAGAAATAAACCTTGTTGTATCAGCCTCCACTGCAGGTTAAGAAAGCTGTTTCATCCTCCTGTAAAGTTCCATTTTGGAGGTGAACCTGCTATAAGTAATAGCCTGTCTAAATTTTTGACTGGTACTGCATGTAAAACATGCAAGATAAAATTATGTCACAATTTAACTACACTATATGGCTGTAAGTATGTGGACACTGGACCATCACATCTATTAAAGCTTGTTAGACGTCCAATTCCAAAACTGTGGGCATTAATATGGACAGTTCTGGCAACTTTACTGTTAGCATTATGCAGCGTTCTCCACCAAACCCAGAGTTATCCATCAGACTGACAGATCGTGAAGAGTGATTCATCACTCTAGATAACACATGTCCACTGCTCCAGTGTCTAGTGCCGCAATACTTTACCTCACTCCAGCCGCTGTGGTCATAAGCTTGTGTGCAGCTGCTCAGGCATGGAAACCCAGAGGATAGACGTTTATTATATGTTCCATGCATCAGCATCCAGAGGCCCCCTCTCTGTGAGTTCACATGGTCTATCGTTTTGTAGGTGAGCTGTTGATGCTCCATGTATTTTGCAGTTCCCAACAATAGCACTTACAGTTGTCTAGGGCAGCTCTAGCAGGGCAGAGAGTTCATAAACTGCCTAATGGCAAAGGTTCTGAGTTCTTCAGTACTCTGCCAGTATTTGCATATGTGGATTCCATGGATATGTGCTTGAGTTTATGTATGGTGTGTAGGTTTGACATTGTGAGACATGCGAATGTTGTCTTCGCTTTCATAAAGAGAACCTTCTATGTGTAGCCGTGTCTAAACTTTGGACTGGTACTGTATGTAAAGCACGCAAGATAAAATTACGTCATGATTTAACTACACCACATGGCCACAAGTATGTGGACACCTGACCATCACACCTGTTAGAGCTTGTTAACATCCAATTTCAAAGCTGTACTTACAGTTGTCTAGGGCAGCTCTAGCAGGGCAGGGATTTCATAAACTGCCGATGCATATGTGGATTCCCTGACTATGTGCTTGAGCTGATATACCTGTTAGCGACGGGTGTTGTGAAACAGCCTTCATGTAACTGTAATCTCCTCACCTATCGACTTTCGTGGACTCCAGGATGTTGTTGTGGGATTAATTGAGCACAGTGATGCTGAGTGGCCCTTAGAGAGTCTGTCTACGTGTGCACAGTTATTCAAAGAATGGCTTTTAGGTTTGTGTGAGTTGTGTCCAGGTTAAAGCGGCCTTTAGGCTTACCAGATGCTGTAAAACTCTGCAGCTGCTAGATACTGTAAACATGTATTGGTGGACTGCAGCATTATATACAACAGTAATATAACAGAGAGTGGACTTCAGTTAGACACTGAAACAGAACCTTGCACTGCGTAGCTGCTTTATATGACTGTGTAAACCACAGCGCGCGAGAGAGGGAGAGAGATGGAAGGATGTTGTGCTGACAGAAGCGCCGCTGTCACCATAATAACATGTTGGAAAGGAAACATCAGCCAGAGCTGTCATTACACATCACCACAGCAGTTCCTAGATAGAGCTGCACTTCAGCTTTTCAACACACACGCAGAAGCTGGTCTTCCTGCCTTTAGTCTACTTCCATGTTCCATGACTCCAGTGCTGCTAGAGTAGTACTAAACACCTCAGTGTCACTGCTGGACTGAGAATCGTCCACCAACCAGAACTGTCTAGCCAACAGCATCCTGTCGGCAGCGTCCTGTGGGCAGCATCCTGTGTCAACTGATGAAGGACTAAAGGATGACCAACACTGCACTGTGCAGCAGCAGATGAACTATCGTCTCTGACTGTACATCTACAAGGTGGAGCAGCAAGGTAGGAGTGTCTAATAGAGTGGACAGTGAGTGGACACGGTGTTTAAACACTCCAGCAGCACTGCTGTGTCTGATCCACTCACACCAGCACAACACACACTAACACACCACCACCACGTGCAGTGCTGAGAATGATCCACCACCCAGCTGCACCCAGAAGGAAGTGCCGGACTGCAATGCTATAGGGAAGGGAGATAAAGGTTACCAGGGACAATAAATGATGATAAATTTAGACTGATACGGACTGAAACATTTAGACTGAAACATGCCAGACATCTCAGCATGGAGTTGTAGAGGTTCCTAATGGTGTCCTGTGATAATCCATCTCATGCAGCTTGAATATTCTCACACAGTTCCTGCAGATTGTGCGGTAGGGGTGGAGGTGGAGTGACACCAGGCCTTCTGGACGTGTGACATGTGACAACAAACTGTTGGTCTTGGCGCTGACCACGGTGCCTCCACACACGGATTTATTGGTCATCTCCACCAAGACAAAAGCGGGACTCGTCACTGAAGATGAACCGCTGCCATTCTGAGTCACGCTCCACGAAAGTCTGGCACGACACCATTGCAGTCTTTGGTGATGTAGACGTGGTGTTAAGGACAGTCGTCATAACGGACTGCGTGCATGTAGTCCTGCATTGTGCAGTCGTCTGCCAATGGTGCTGGCACTAACAGGATGACTCATGGAGGACATCACTGCTTGCTGAATGTCCACAGTTGTGGCTGTTGGCTCAGTCAGGTACAGTGATAAGGCCCATCCTTGCTTACGTCACATGCGAGGTTTAATTCCTGTCGGTTGTTTGCTTCTGGGTGCAGCTGTTTGTGCAGCAATTATTTTGATGATGCGTGTATGTTTCTCATTTCACGATCAGGACAGTAGAATTTAAACACTGGCTGTGCTTCAACATAAAAGGCCTATCAGTTGCATGGTGTGGTAATTGTTGTGGGCCTATACTGATGATGTTGTTGATGCCGCAGGTGGCCCATAAGCTTCCCCCCTCAGTTAGTGTGATGCTAGCCAACATAGGCATCTGTTTCGGAAGAATTGGCACTTGATGGCGTTCTCCTCCAAGCATGTCGAGCTGTCCAGTGACATTGCATTAGCTGCAGTTTGAAAAGTTGTAGTGCTAGCTTGTGCTGGCCTTCAGCTTGGTAGTACAGAGTTGTGCAGACCTAGTGAGTGGGTCTCGCTCACTGTCTTCTAGGAGGGCCAATGTGCTGCAAAAGAACGCCAGAGAGGGACCCACTCAGAGAGACATGCATGTGACTCTGCTTAGTCTGTTGTCCTTGTTTGACACGAGTCCTTAGAATCAGGAGCCGGAGGAGGCTGATTACTGGTTGTCTCTTGCTCAATTGGGTAATTGTGTGCGGTTAGCTGAGTGGATTGCTGGGTGTGTAGAGGCAGGGTCAGGCAGCCTAGCTGGAGGTAGGCACGTTACCACAGGACAGAAAAGCAGTTTGGAAATCAGAATGTGTGGCGTCCCGGTGGGAAATGCCCACACATGCACTTTCGCACACAAATGCGTGCTCTCTTTCTCTCTCTTTCTCTCTCTCTCTCTTTCTCTCTCTCTCTCTTTCTCTCTCTCTCGTGGTTCAGACTGTCTTCTCCAAACAATAGGAGCTTTGTTCGGATGGGCAACAGGGTCTCTATGCATCTCTCTCTCTCTCTCTCCCTCTCTCTCTCTCTGGCATGCCGTTTTGTGTGTTTGTTGTTTGCTGCGAGATGCCCAGACGTTCACCAGGAGGAATCCACTGAATGGAGACAGAGTGGTGGAGAAGAGCCAGGCCTGATACACTGCAAGCCCCTCACCAAATGTCAAACACACCGTGAACACACCAGTTGTTTTGTCTTCTCAGAGCAGACATCAGGCTGTAGCTTTGGAATTCAGCTAATGAGTGTGGGGCGTGTGTATGTGTGTGCGTTTATGTGCATTTCCGGGACAGAAATGTCCTGATCTTTCCAAAATCAAGGCTACCCGCACGATCAACCAAAGTGCATCTTTGTTTCATTTTGTTTCATCAATGTGGATGCACTAAAAACTTAAAAATGATATTATGTAAGATTTTTATAGAGATTTGATTATTATTATATATTTTTTTGTAAAAGGGACATTTTTGTGTTTTTTTTATTTTTTATTTTTTTTTTGTTTAAGGTAAAAGTCCAGCATGCACCAGATACTATCAAGTGAACACAAGATATTTTCAGATACACGCCCGATACAGTTTGGTGAGCACCTGATACTGTCAGGTGCGCACTTGATACTATTAGTGAAATATGTGATACTATGCAATGAGCACCCCATACTATGTGTCATACTGACAGTCTGGTACCTGATAGTATGGTGCACACCACATAGTATCGGCTGCACACCTGATATTATCAGGTTTCCACCCCCACACCCCCCCCTTCGTAATATTGTGTGGGCACCTGATAATGTCTCCTGTTTGTCACATGAACGTGAGATACTATGTGTGAGCATATGTGGTAATAAGCACCAGATACTATCAAAAAATACACCACGTCTGCATACACCACATCCGTATCCGGTGTGCACCTGATATTATCCGGCATTCACTCCAAAATATTGTGTGGGCTGCTGATAACGTCTCCTGTACACCACATAGTATCTGGTATTCACCTAAAAGTATCGGGGTGTGCACCTGATAGTATTTGGTGTGCACCTAATAGTATCTGGTGTGCACTTTATTCCTACCTAGGATTATGCACCGCTCCGTAGGTTTTTGAGGTTTCTGTGTCTAGGGCCTAATGAAATATATGATGTTTACTTACTTCATTACTACTTTGACTGAGAACCAAATAAATACTGGGCTGCATCTGACTTTTGAACAGTATGTGTTTAATTACACATGCGTACTTACATGAATTTAATACATGTTCGACTTGTGTATGACCCTGTGTCCTTACACTGTACAAAAACAAACATGTGTAGCTATAACAGGGCCAACATTTTTGCCGTTTATGTATTTTGTATCGTGTTGCGTTGTTTAGTGTTGTTGCTGGTTCAGGAACATAGCTCTAATGGCACCTGCACTGTGAACTGTGATGGTCTGTTTGGTCATTTAGTTGTATGACCAAAGATAAAATGTTATATTGCTCTATTAGTGTCTGAGTTGAGATACTTTCAGTGACGTTTGTGTGTGTGTTCTGTTGTTACAGTGGTTTGCCACCTGCCTTGCATGAATGGAGGGAAGTGTAGTGCAAGGGATAAGTGCCAGTGCCCACCCAACTTCACTGGAAAATTCTGCCAAATGCCGGCCCAGAACGGCCACCGGGGCCAACAGACGGTGGTGAACAGCCAGGGTGCTCAAGTCCACTCCACACATACACTCCCTCTGACCTTCAGCTCCGGCCAGAACCAGGGTATGAGAACCAGGCTCGCACCCACACTGCGGCAAACTTACCCAACTGTCAGACTGAGCCCTGCTTCCCAAAACCATGGGGTTCATGTCACTTTGTAGACTGTTCTTTCACTCTGCCAGTCTGTGTTTGCTCTCATTTGATGATCTTCGTGCTACAGATTTGTGGAGGTATTGATCTCTCTTTCCGTCTTTCTCTCTCTCTCTCTCCAGGCCTGGTGAACATCCATGTGAAACACCCCCCAGAGGCATCGGTACAGATCCACCAGGTGTCCCAGGTGGACAGCAGCAGCAGTGGTCATTCAAAGACGTCGCAGTCAGGCCACTCGTACAGCTACCACGTGTCCGAAAGCAGCAGTTCCAGCAGCAGTAGCAGCAGCAGCAGCCAAAAGATCCAGCACCACAGCCACAGTGTCGTGTACCCTAACCAGCAAACCTTCCTGCAGTACCAGCCAGTTACCTCCAAGAGCCAACTTGGACGCTGCTTCCAGGAAACCACTGGCACACAGGTGTGAAGACACACAAGACAGAAATATAATACAACACAGCTTAAAAATAGCTGACTAGTCTTTTCTGAGAGTGGTCTGGGTGTGGCGCTATGTTTTAATGATTGACAGGCCTCAGTCTGATCCGTTTACAACAGTGCAGGGTTCTATAGGTACAGGTGGTGCTATGTTTACGGCTGACTTGATTCTTGAGACCTGTAAAATCGTAACCCTTATCCAGTAATTCCTAGAACGTCCAGTAAAGTCCAGTATAGCCTTAGCACGAAGGCTAATCGTTAATGTGGTAGTGTAGATTGCACACAACCATTGCATCGATCCCCTACCGTTCATTTCCTTCTCAATGGGAATGGAGCCAGTACTGTTCTTTAGGGACTGTTGGTCATTAATGGAACATCACGCATGATGCTATCCGTCCTTTCCACTTTGGTTTCTTGAAACCGTTGTAGCCCAATAAAGTACCGCTACATGGTGGATGGAACAAGCACTTTCCTATTGCTGTAATTTGATTGTCATGCGGAGATGATCCTGGGTGGGGGAGCCCAGGTGATTAGGCATGTCCGCTCCACTCCGTGCAGATCTCGGGAATGCAAACTCCTCGGTTTGGAGAACAGACAGCTGATTGAAGTGTTTGATCAGTCTTGTCTGAGGGCTGAATTGAATCTCCTCTGTTCGCTCTCTTCTTGTCTGTTTGACTGATTGGTTTTCTCTCTCCCTCTTCAGCTACCTCTTCTCCTCTCCCATCTTCTCTCTCCCTCCCTCTCTCTTTGGCCTTGTCTCCCTTGCTGAAGTGTCCACTTCTGCTCTCGCTGTTAATAGCTTTTAAACTTGCCTGGCGCGGACACGTTGTGTAAGAGAAGAAGGGAACAGAGAAGAGGAACGAAGACTGAAATGAGAAGTGTCAAACAGAACATTGGCATACTCTTGGGAATCTTTTGTCTTGTAAGCGCAGGACTCCTAGAGAAATTCAATCTGCGGCCCACTATCTCTGCATCTTCTTCTTTGAAGCGACCTGGACTCGGCTAAGAAGGGGCCCTTTTGCAGACGAGGCTGTCTCTTTTCCTTTGCAGGCAAAGTCCTGTTTGTAGCTCTGTGTTGGAGGAAGAACCCGGAGACTGTGAGGTCCCGTTGTGCTATTCTGGCCACAGTTGGCTGTGGCCTCGCCAAGGACGGACTCGCAATCTCCCAACTGTATGGGCAGTGCATCAAATGGAGGACTGTCTGCCATATAGTTTTGGGTGCACCTGGATTTGAAACGTTTGGTGCCCATGGCTCAGTATCTGGTGTATTCCATTGCCATGGACAGTGGCCAAAGTTAAACACATGACGGAACATTCTGCTGACCACTGCAGGTTCGCCACTGATGGTAACAACTTCTACAGTCAGTGCACCACTGAAACTGCCTACTGTCCACCTGTAAACCCAGTATTAGACAGTTGCGCCACTCAGGAAGCCAACATTTACTTATGTAGATTTGCACTGGAGCCACAGGGCTAACGTAGCTAACCGATAATAGAAGCTTATGCCCCCCCAAATTAACACCATACAAGCTAGAATTCAAATGTACTGGTTTAGCCAGTATTGCTCTCTTATGGGTAGTGCCGGGTGGACTTGACTCTACTTGCTTTTTTGGGTTTTCCATTAGTTTAGCCATGTACTTCGGACTTCGTCAAGGTTCCAGGTGAGCTGAGCTCATACTAAAGGGTGGCATAAAAATGCTGCTGATTGGTCAGGGACATTTGATGCTATCAAGCTAAGCTCATATGCTACCTCTACCTACCAGGTTAGCACACCCTTTTGTGTCATCTTGGAGCAACCAGAGTCGTCTCGCCGTCTGCACCCGAATGCAGTGTTTTTATATTTGGTCTCCTTCATGTCAAACTCTCGTTACGACGATGAACGAAGTAGCTGGTACCAAAAGTAAGTGGAGTCAAGCTGTACCATGCTGTGGAAAATGGCTTTATATTGGGCTCCTAAGGCACAAGCCTCTTACAGCGCTTTTCCTAGGGACAGCTCATTGTGCCACAGAGTATCCGTATCCTGACTGAGTACGTTGGCTAAGAATATTGGACACTAATTTCAAATAGGTTTGTCCATGTGCTTTTCGACAGTGTACTCTGTTGTCTACATAATAGAATTGGCTCTCAAAAAAAGGGGTTCTGCAGAGTCTTGTCTCTGGTTTTGTTCAGGCTCAATGTTAATTTGTGGGTTTAGCATTTCCGAAGCTACGTTGGACTCATAGCTCCAGTACAAAACTAGCAGGAAACCTTCAGCACCAAATATGTCTTTGCTACAGTCTGAGTTTTGATCTTTCTCCAAACTCCTTCCTTCAACAGAACAATATCTCCTCAAAGTTCTTAGTGGGCTGGAGGTTAGGGAACCAGCCTTGTGACCGGAAGCATTTCTAAAGCTACGTTGGACTCATAGACTCATAGCTCCAGTACTCCTGGACTTATAGCTCCAGGGCAAAACTAGCAGGAAACCTTTGGCACCAAATATGTCTTTGCTACAATCAGCATAAGGAGCAAATTTGATCTTTCTCCAAACTCCTTCCTTCAACAGAGCAATATGTCCTAAGAGCTGTTAGTGGGCTGGAGGTTAGGGAACCAGCCTTCTGACCAGAAGGTCATCGGTTTGATTCCCTGAACCGAGAGGACACAACTGAAGGGCCCTTGAGCAAGGCATCTAACCCCCAACTGCTTCCTGGGCACTGTAGATAGGACTGGGCAAGTGTGCTCACTCTCAGTGTGTGTGTGTATGTGGGTCACTTCAGGGATGGGTTAAATATGGTAGACAAATTCCTCTGTGTGCAAACACACCTAGCAAATGGTTCTAAATCTAATGAACCCCTCTTCCATGTGGTAGGCTGGTCGTCTCCACCACTTCCCAGATATTCAGTTATCATGCTCATATGCTCAGCCGATAATAAACACTGTTTGCTTCCAGGTATAAACGCTGAAGCAGCCCTGCCTGCCAGTGGACATGTTCAGATTTATCGACTTGTTTGCGTTTGTCAGGCGTGTTTGAGTTTATGTCAAGAAACATGAAGGTGCAACTGTCACCACAGCGATTGGACTGTCTTGATGTAGCCGTGTCGCTATGATGTCTTTCCTTGTAGTGTTGGCAGACTTCGCTTGCGTCCCTGGTCACTGCTGTCCGTTATCACCCTTGGATCTTCTTTCAATTTGCTGCCGCTTATTTTGTTATGGGTAGATAAGGCACAGTCAGCAACTACAGGAACGTGTGGACATGCTGACCATAGAAACTGAATTAAAGGAGTGAGCGTGTGTGCATTCCTGGGTGTATGAGTGCATTTATATGTATGTGATTTCCTGTTTGGAGTGTTTGGAATCTAATAAAGAATGTGTCTGCCCTGTCTGGCCTTGCTGTGCAGTACAGTAATGTGTAAACTACATTATGTAAATGTATGCAGTGTAATAATGTTAACACAAATTGATGTTATTGTGTGTATGGCAGTGTGGAAAAGCCCTCCCGGGCCTCTCCAAGCAGGAGGACTGCTGTGGAACCATCGGCACATCATGGGGATTCCACAAATGCCAGAAGTGTCCGAGAAAACCATGTAAGTCGAGTGCACACATGTAGTCTTTGTTCATGTCTTTGTGGGGTTGAGTTCCTCCATTTGATTTGTTTTGGGAGACTATCTGGTGTAAAATATGCTGCACAAATTTCTACCTGGAATAATATTGAGAGTGCTATAGAATTGAATAGAATAGAATAGAATAGGCCCTGCACTGGACTGGTGGCCTGTCCAGTTGTTTCCTGCCTTCCACCTATTAAAAGCTGAGATAGGCTCCAACACCCCCACGACTCAGAAGGATAATGCCGTTTACAATATGAGTGAGTGAGTGAATAGAATAGAGTAGAATAGAAAGCAAAATAATTCTAGTATGCATTCTGCCATTTTTCTTCTTGGGCCTGAATCGTAAAATGGAATTGCAGAATAATTTTGGGAAATCTGTTGTGATTAAATACATTAAATACATATAAATGATACAAATAAAATTGATCTGAACTGAATGAGGAGGTTATAGGAGGTTAAAGGTCAGACTTTACGCCCCCCAAAAAACATCTAACACAGATGATTTAGTGGTCTCTATCAAATTCCTATTAAATACAATTCTGTAGAAGTAAATAGAAGGGAATGGAAAATGGAAAGGAGAGTAATGAAATGAAGTGCTATAGAATAGAATAGAATAGAATAGAATAGAGTATAGGCATTTGGGTACCAAACTAAGGATGTGACCAAAATTTACCCCTATTTGTGATTCAGGAGATCAGTACCTATGTTATTTTCCTGTTCATGTCGGAAATGGAATTTCAGAATTTTGGAACAATATCTGTTGTGAAAAGGAGCATACAAATAAAATTGGTTTTAAATTGCTTTAATAAGGAAAAACAAAAATTGGTGGTTTAGTGGGTTGTGTCAAATGTTTAGCAATTTGTGTACAAGAATAGAATAGAATAGAATAGAATAGAATAGAATAGAATAGAATAGACAACACTAAAGGCATTCGGACCCACCCAGGATGTGACTCAAATGGTTCCTATTTTGTGCATATTCTCAGAACGTTTTTAGAGCAGACCATTTCTAGCTGGGCAAGCGTTGATAATCTGGGAAGCAAGTCGAGTCTTAAAAATGTGTGTAGTGTCATTGATAATTACATTTGTTAAAAGCAGAACTAAGGTACTACATGCAGTACACGGTAGCGGGTTTTCCTTCCACCAACTCCCGAAACAAACCTGCATAGAAGAGCCTGAAGGTCAAAAAATGCTAGGACAGGTTGGAATCGTTAGAACATCGCTGAAGCTGAAATGCAAAAAAGGAAAAGGGTTTTTTCAATAAACGATGACATTTGAAGTCGTAAAGACAAATGATTCAGCTCTGCCTGATTGTGATCTTATTGTGATTAGCCATAACTTTAAAACCACCTCCTTGTATCTATACTCACTGTCCATGTTATCAGCTCCACTGGCCATATAGGAGCACTCTGTAGTTCTACAGTTACAGACTGAAAGCATTTGGAAAAATGGTAGTGCAAATTGTTGTGGTTCAAACCAACATGGTTCAAAATGCTAGTCAGTTTAACAATGTATCCTACCATGTTAGTTCAATACTAGACTCCATTATTGTACAGGAAACACTGTTCAGGGCTGTTTAGACGGGGGGAGGAGGGAGCTGCACTGCTTTATCCTTGTGGTATTTTGACCAAACCATGTCACATCCCTTTCACCAAGACCCCAGAGAGACTGTGCTCACTTGTGGAAAAGGGGTATAATTAGCATAAGCTACAACCTCAGCAGGATACAAGCTTACCAGCTTTACAAACAAACCAACTATTCCAAGTTGTTATTCCCTCTTTTCCTCTTTCCACACTTAAACAGTAGCTGGGTTTCCATCCAAAAGTTTCACAAATGTTATGCCAGTTTAGAAACTGTTGGCAGAAATGAATGCAAATTAAGTTGTTTTTCCGTCCACTCATCATCAAAGGAATAGCCGCACAAATAGTTGCACCCAGAAGGAGTCAGCCGACAGGAATGAGACTTGGTGGATAGGTTTGACATTGTGAGACATGCTAATGATTCAAGTTTCACACTCGACCGTGCATGTGATGTATGCATGGACGGGCCTTATCACTGTACCTGACTGACCCAACAGCCACGATTGCGGATATTCAGCGAGCAGTGATGCCTCCATGAGTCATCCTGTTAGTGCCATGGAGTGACTCAGAATGCCAGCGGGTCAACTTCAGTGACGAGTCCTGCTTTTGTCTTGGTGGAGACGACCAACGAATCCGTGTGTGGAGGCACCGTGGTCAGCACCAAGATGAAGGTTTGTTGTCACGCGTCACATGTCCAGAAGGCCTGGTGTCACTCCACCTCCACCCCTACCACACAATCTGCAGGAACTGTGTGAGAATATTCAAGCTGCATGGGATGGATTATCACAGGACACCATTAGGAACCTCTACAACTCCATGCTGAGACATCTGGCATGTTGTGCTAGCCATACTGA
>CM067483.1:4976767-5070198 GCA_034552555.1 Semaprochilodus insignis | reverse complement strand
CCTCCGAGCCCCAACCCCAAATCCCCCACCGAACCCCAACCCCAAATCCCCCAACCGGCCCCACATCCCCCACCCAGCCCCAACCCCATTTTATTCAAAAGCAGAAAAAAGTTTTGATATCAGCCAAGAACTTTGATTTCGGTGCATCACTAGTTTGAATGTTCATGTTTGCCTTTGTAGGAAAACACCCTCGTGCTGTCAAGAGCAGCTGTGTCTAATAGCGAGCGCGTATCTTTGTACTATTACATCCATTCCTCGTTATCCGTTACGATGTTGCCGTTTAAAAGAGGAAACTCAGGAAGTCTGTGTTTGCAGAGCGCTACATACTGTTGTGTAATGTTGTGTTTGGCACCTTTTCTAATCTGCTGGACGCAGAACAAAAGAGCCTTGACGTTTCCACGCCCTTCATCTGCTCACTGGTGGGAGTTTCTGTTTGGTCTTATTACAAACGATTTACTTTGTACTTGAAGCGAGAACATTCTCCAGGAATGAGTGTAACGCAGTTCATGCTCAGGGTTTTGCGATCAGGACCTTCGGATGGTTTCACATAGAGGCCCATGACGCGCAGGAAAGTGTGTGGACACCTGCTTAACGTCTCTTCAGAAATCATGGGTATTAACAGAGAGCTTCCTTTCATTCTTTTCTCCTGGGAAAGCTTTGCGGTAGACATTGGAACATGGCTATGAGGATTTGATTACATCCAGCCACAAGGTCATTAGTGAGGGCAGGTACTGATGTTGGACGATTAGTTCTGGATCACATTACACCGCTCAGTTACAAAGGGCGTCTGGATACTTTTGGACATATGGTGTATATTATGCAGCCCTAGTTCCACATTGCCGTCGAGGTTTTAGAAACCTCCATCAGGTCATCGTTTTTGGTCCTGAACACACGGCACGGGTTCTTCTTACATGTGATAGGTGTTGAGATGTTTCACTGAAAGACTCAACTGTCAAACAGATTCTTACTCACCATTGTTTCACTGCATGACCTGCCTGACCCAACCCCACTGTCCAAACCGTAACCCCAAATGACCGCTGTCCTGGCTTACGCTTGGGCCTGCTTCCAGTCCAAAGAAAAATCACACCCTACTCAATTCCCTTACTCCCTTCCACTTTGGAAGCCAACACACAGCGTTGAACATAGACGTCTCAAACTATTAGCGTTGGTCTGTAGTTTACATTACATAATTATGTATATGATTATATGACAACACACTTGGCATATATGGTAAAGATATATAAGCTCACTGGCCAATAAATGAGTCACCTTGCCTATTTAAGGTGGTGGTAACTTCAGGCGCCTGCAGATGGTGCTGCACGAGGATGATGGGTCTATAAATACCTGCGGGGTGTGAGTGACGGGATCCATAGATTGAGAAGAGGTGGTACAGTGCAGTGAGTGTCTCGTTCCATGTGTGGAAAATGGCTCCAAAGCAGATGTTAATGATTGGCTAAAAGTAGTGACTTCATTTGGGCGTGCCAAAGACCGTAGTGTGAAGGAAGTAGCTGAATCTGCAGGTGTATGGAAGCGTACGGTCATAAGGGTCTACCAGCAGTGGCTAAAATCCCAGTCTGCAGGAAATTGTGCCAGGGAAGGCATCCATCAAATCTGGCCCAACTGACCAATTCTTTGATGCAAGGGTGTCTGAACATTGATGAGGCCTGCACCCAGAAACTTGTCCAGTCCATGCCAAATCCAATCACAGCTGTTATTGGTGCTTGTGGTGGGATTACATGCTATTAAGTACGTTTCAGTCACAGGTGACTCATTGTATGTTGGGTGAGCTTATTACATATATATGCCATGTAAAGATGTATACTGTATATGCCAAGTAGAAAATGCTTCAGCTGTATATGCTCCAGTAGTTCACTACTAGAGACCAGAAAGCATCAGTTTCAAATTGGAAAAAGTTTTTCAACTATGGACTATTGGGGCTACCCGAATGGGAGTGACTAGGGGAAGTGAGAGGAGGGTTACTGGAACAGGCAGCAGCATATTTTCCAGTACTGCATTTCATAAACAATGTCTCTGTGTCTGTGTCTTAGCTGCATTTAAGGAGATATGTCCTGGCGGCATGGGCTACCATGTCACCACTCCATACGTCTACAAGCCCAAACCTCCCCCAGCCAACCCCTGGAACCAGCCGGACAGTCATGGGCAGGCCAAACCCACAATCAAGCACCAGGAACCTATGCCGGTCCTGCCCCTGCCTTTCCCCACCTTGCAGCAGCCCGTGGAAGCTTTCAGCTTTACAGAGAGACAGCTGCCCGTTGTGCCAGGTAAGCATGGAACAGTGCAAATGAACCAGCAGAAATGGTCTTTAACACATTACCTTACCTTGCAGGTAAAGAGTACCTTTTAAGCCCAGTGTGCTGTGATTGGTCAGCATTCTCACTGTGTTCTGATTGGTTAGCTGCCAGAACGGTTCCGCCCCTCTGTGACCTCCAGTAATTGCAGTGCATTGTGTGAGGGTGGCCAAGCTTGCCGGCAGGCGGGCATTAAGGATTGTGTTACGAGATGACATCACCTTGTAACAGAGAAAAGGGCTGGAATTCCAACGAGCCGTTTCAGGCAGCTGAGAGAAGTGATTTCTGTGGGAGAGAGTTTCTCCCTCTGCCATGCACTTTGGGCTTTATAACTTTTACATGCACAAAAACTCCAAGACACACTAAAGGAAAGGGAAAACCCCGGAAAAGCCCAATAGGTCCCCTTTAAAAAGGAAAACCGCAGCCATCCATGAGCCCAGTACAGCATAACCAGCCTCGCTCTCTCTGGGTGGGTGGGAATGCTTTCTTCCTCATCCCTATGACTCAGCACAATGCTAGCCAGTGCAGGTGGCTGTTAGCTGATGTAACAGATCTGGCATTGAGTAGGCGGTTAGGGTTCAGTGACATTACAGAAGGGGCAGTTGGGAAAGATGAGGGTGGTGATTTACATGACTCAGAGGAAGCACATGCTAGCCTGCACCCTCCCAGCGTGGTAAGATCATGCTATGGGGGTGGGGGAGTTGGTTAACTAGGGGGTACAACTGACCACGACTTAATTGTGCAGAAAATTGGGTGATAAATAAATAAATAAATAAATAAGTAGATAGATAGATAGATAGATAGATAGATAGATAAATAGATAGATAGATGGGTTATATATAGTCAGTTACAGTCAGTTATATACAGTGATACAGTGCAATGTTTTGTTTATGGCAGTGAGTTGATGAAGTGTTGGCTCACATCTGGACCCTTACAGTTTGAAGGGTTGAAGTCAGGGCAAATTACATTACATGATTTGTTCAATGTGTAGATGTAAATAAGCTAACCCATCCTCTACAGAGAGCACACCTCTGCTCATATAAATGCACTGTTACTACTTAGTTTTGACAGATTTGAACAATTTGGAAAAATAATAGCACATAAAATGTGGCCTGGGCAAATATTCTAGCACATTATATGTTTTATGTGTTGTATTCTTTCCAGTATATTAAACTCTGCAAATAACAGAAATTGTGCACACACAGTGGAAATATGCCATATTTAAGCTCGTTCTCTGTAGAGAAAGTGCAAACATAACATGTCATTCTACCAGGGATGCTCAAACTTTTGCACCCTTGTGTACAGCTGTTGTATACAGTCTTGGATTCAATAGAAGTAGAACACGGGGATGAACTATTTGACTTCACTCACAAACAATATTTTGCGGCCATTGGCTGACGTCCGTGTCAAAAGACATGCCTTGCATTTCATTGGTTTAATAAGGTCATGTGACTTTGTGACTCGCCTACTGGCTAACCACAGGACAGCTCTCTAAATGCTAGTCAGTTAGTAAGCTCCCGTCTGACTGATCCATTCCACACAATTAGGTGAGTAAAGCAATCATGTATGTGTTATATTGGTTAGGTTGTATCGTGCCGACCCCCCTCTCTTTATGATGTCCTCCTTTTGGGGGTGGGATGTTCTCCTTTTTGGGGTTATGAAAGTGGCCACCCTAACTGTTCACCATATACCATATACCTCTGTTCACCGCCACTAGTGGTAGAGTTAGGATGAGGACTAGAGTTAGAGCCAGGCTTAGCTTTTGGATGCTGGAGGGTTAAGGAGAAGCACTTGGTAGATGAGTGTCTAGACTGGACCATCAAAATGATAAGGTTAACTAATTTAGCTTAGCTTAATGAGATCTGAGCTAGCTCATAGACAGCTCAACACAGTCATACATGCACAGGCGTAATGCACCTGCACTAAGTAATGAACTACAGTGCAGTGGAATAGAGGAATGATTCAGGCCTGCTAATCTGGGATGTCAGATATCCCTTGAACTTGATCAGCCCTAGCTGTTCTCAGTCTCTCTCTCTCTCTCTCTCTCTCTCTCTCTCTCTTTGTTTCTCTCCCTCTCTCTTTTTCTTACACACACACACATTCTATCGTTCTCTTTCATGCACACACATTATCACATCAGTGGCTGGCACTGAACAAAGCAAAAAGACTTGGCACAGAGGTATAGGATAGACTTCTGTAAATGACTGCCAGTTTTTCTATTGTGCTCTCTGGACAGTGAATACATAGAACAGATATGCCTCTTTCTCTCCTCTCTCTCCCTGTCTCTCCTCTCTCACCTTCTCTTTGTTTCTGTCTCTCTGCCTGATACTCATGAAGTATGTATCTGTAATATTGTGTACCATATAAGCTCACCGGGCAAACAATGAGTCACCTCGCGTGTTTAAGGTGGTAGTGACTTCAGGCTCCTGCAGATGGCGCTGCACGAGGATGACGGGGCTATAAATACCTGCGGGGTGTGAGTGACGGGATCCACAGATTGAGAAGAGGTGCTACAGCGCAGTGAATGTCTCGTTCCATGTGTGGAAAATGGCTCCAAAGCAGATGTTAATGATTGGCTAAAATCAGTGACCATAGGGCCATAGGTTTTTGTCCGGTGGGCTTACTATACAGTACTGTGCAAAAAATCAGTTCATTTTCAATTAAAACGGCCATTACATTTTCCAGAATCTGGTTATTCCAGTCATTTAGAAGGAAGAGAAGAGTCAAAGGAAAATAGATGGAATAAACAGGTGTTTAATAAAAGCTATAGAGAACATAGACTTCTAACAACCACATGGGCAAGACTGGTAGACCACCACGACTGTCCCATCAGATAGACAGCCCTTTTATCTATGAGATAGAGAGGAGAAAATTGGACTAAAATAATGAAACAGACAAAATAAGGAAGAAACTCAAACAAAGAGAAGCTGCTGGTGTTCTCTGAACAAGGTGCGAAATACAGGGGGTCATGGAGGGGTCCCTAATTAACTTCATGGACCCCCCCCCCCCCATGTCTCAGAATCACTGATTATTGATATACCAATATACTGATACTGCTGTCACTATTTAGCTGCTTCCCTTACAATAAGCAGCCTCTGTAACTAGTGATGCTAACTAGTGACGGGTGGCGCTGTAGCACACTCCCTCAACCAGTTGGACCTTCTAAGTCCGGCAACTGTAACTGTACCAGGGATAACTTTATATTACGCTGTAGGACGTTTGTAAATCCGAAAACTTGCCCAGTCTTCCCAAGAGGCTGGTGGAAAGAGGGAATCAATACTCATTTCTCAAACTGAAGACTGAAGAGGAGGTGCCGCCATTCAAGCTAGCATCAGTATCGCTATAGTGAGGGAGTTACTAGCCAGCGAACACCCGAATACCAGGGGTATTTCACACATAGCCCTTTTCCACCAGCGTTTGCGTGCCTAATTTTGAACCGTTGGCACATTTTTACCAAATATAAATACGTTCACAACCCAAAAAGTTCGTTCCCAGCTGGAACCAAAGAATAGTAGGTTCTTGAGCCTGAGGAACGAGAAGGCACCCAGTGGTCTGCTAATGGAACTTGTTTATGTCTACTACCACTCTTCTATGTCTACTACCAGTAGTTGGTCTGTGCTTGCTTTTTTTTTTTATTTAACGGATGTCTGGAATAACAAACGCACTAAATCTTTATGAATGCACTTATAACACGTTATGGATGCCTGATTCATAGAACGTGTTACCGAACACATGGCCGTCCATTTTTTGTTGATTTTTGCTTTTATGCATCATTTGAACACAGCAGCTGCTGTTTACATGGTGTGCAGATTTCATGATGAATGGACCAACAGAAATGGCCCAAAACTGCTCGGTAAGAAGCCTGGTTCCATTGACCTACATTCAAATTGAATGAGGTTTTTGCCCTCTCCTGTAAAGTTACCATTTTGGAGATACTCATTTTTCCTTGGACATTCCTTTGGATGACATACTGTATAGGTACTCTGTCTATAACCTCAGTAAACACACAGAAATCTTTTTACTCTTTCAATTAAAAGACATGTTTTTACGCCAGCCAGCCACCGTAAGATCTACCAGAATGAGCCGTCCCGTTGACTTTAGAGTCTTTAAATGAGGGCCACTCTAGACCCTCTATGCCACTGTGTTTTCCCCCTCCACGCTCCCGAACAATACGCCCCATACAGCTTTTACTGCCTTTCCTCCAAAAAAAAAAAAAAAATGCAGTCCATAAAGCTTTTGTGCTGCTGAAATACGAGGCGGCCTTGGCTTTAAGCGCGAACCGTTAGTGGGATGGCTGCGACTTTTATTAACGTTTCATCCCCGGGCAGTAATTTCACATCTCAAAGTCACATTCAGACGGCTCAAGGTGATGCTCCCACTGCTTCATGAATGGAATGCTTTTATAATATGTAACCCCAAGGCTAACTCTTACACCATCTGCCTGTTCTGGATCCTCCTAAACCAGATTTCCAAGCAGACATTTTAGTTCATTTGTATGTTTTCAAGTGCACAAGACCTCACCATGATGCATATGAGAGGCCTGATGCCATTTGTTCTGTTTTCTGTCTGGTTTCTTCTGTCGAATTACGGCATGCAGTGGTCACAGCAGCCCCGGAGCAGGTAGGTTGGGTTCCATCTGCCCATTAAAAAAAAAAAAAAAAGGCTGTATGCACCTGCGCAGCAACGAAGTAGCAATGCATGCAACCAGCGACATGGAGCAGGAGTCCGTGCAGCAGCTCGATGCGCATGAGGCCGGCCTCATCACCGCTGCATGAGGCGGCCATGCTAAATGTTCAGCGTTCAGCTCCTGTAGAGTGTTTGCGCGCGCGCGTATGCTTTTCATTCTTTTCATTCCTGTCTTGTGTGTGGATGAGATGTTTGTGAGCGACTTCCTGGAACAGCAATAGGGCATATTAAAGAGACATGTTGCACAGTTCTACCGTTACCCCAAATGCGGCCGATCAGCCAAGTCATGTTTGCTTCATTAGTTAGCACTGGGGCTACAAGGCTAATGTAGCTAGTAAGTAATAGAAGCTTCTTCTTCATCTTATCAATGCAACCACTAAATACTGCCTTAGATTGAATGTGGAGGTTACATATCCTGAACTCATTTACACTCACCATCAAAAGAATAGCTGCACCCAGAAGCAAGTGTGGGATTGCAGTGCTATTGGGAAGGAAGATAAAGGTTACCAGGAACAATAAATGATGATACATTTAGACTGATATGGGGAATATTTATTGAGCTACACATACAGAAGTATTGTGTCTCAGTATGGCCTCGGGCCACCATGTTTACTAACCCAGCATCCCAGACGTTTTGACATGTTATAGGGGTTCCTAATGGTATCCTGTGATAATCCATCCCATGCAGCTTGAATATTCTCACACAGTTCCTGCAGATTGTGCGGTAAGGGTGGAGGTGGAGGGACACCAGGTCTTCTGGATGTGTGACGAGCGACAACAAACCGTTCCTCTTGGTGCTGACCACGGTGCCTCCACACATGGATTCGTTGGTCGTCTCCACCGAGACAAAAGCGGGACTCGTCACAGAAGATTCTGAGTCACCATCCTGAGTCACCCCATGGCACTCTGGCACGACGCCATTGCAGTCTTCGGCGACACTGACGTGGTGTTAAGGGCAGTCGTTGTAACGGTCTGTGTGCATGTAGTCCTGCATTGTGCAGTCGTCTGCCAAAGGCGCTGGCACTAACAGGATGACTCATGGTGGGCATCACGGCTCGCTGAATGTCTGCACTTGTGGCTGTTGAATCAGTCAGGTACAGCGAAAAGGCCCGTCCATGCTTACATCACACGTGGCTGAGCATGAAACTTGAATCATTAGCATGTCTCACTTAATAAGGTCCTGGTAGGTTGTTACAGGTATCTGGAGCCATGCTGACTGCAGTGCATCCCACAGCTGCTGGAGGGAGTGTGCGGGAGGATCCATAGAGCGAACACGGCATGCTCAATTGGATTCAAGTCTGCGGAATTAGGGGGCCAGAGTAGTACTTGGAAGTCTTGGTCATTCTCTTCCAACCAGTGTCGGACATTTCTAGCCGTGTGACATGTCGCATTGTCTTGCTGGAAGATCCCATCCGCCCCAGTGAAGACAATCAGCATGTATGGGTGTACGTGATCTGCAAGGATGGATTCATACCCAGATCAGTTGAGAGTACCTTCCACATGGAGTGGGGCCAGAGAATGACACAAAAACATGACTTCCTTCATGAGCTACATGCTTCTGCCATCGAAAGAAGGAAGTGGTCATAATAATGTGACACGACTATGTATGTTGTACTGTTGGAGAAACCGTTGAGAAGAAGTATTCCAGCGATCGGAGTGCAAGAGGGGAACTTGCTTTCTCTCTCAGCTCACATCTTTTCTGCTCTTTCTCACACTCTGCATACATATACAAAACCCGGGAACGGTTCCTAGCCCCGCCCTCCACGATATGAGGAGCCCTAGTAAAATAAACCCAGTGAATAAACGCTGGAGAACAAATAACCTAAAATTAACATGCAAACATTTTTTTTTAACTAAATAGAACCCCAGCGGGCCGTGTGGCCACATTGCCCCCATCTTGTCAAATACCGGAAACCTGCTGCTTTCCCATCCCACCAGACAAAGTCTTCCAAACTGTCCAGGAGCCATTACTTCTTTTTTTCAGGCTCTCTGCCCACTGATGCACCTGATGGGCTCCGCCCTCTGGGCTGTCTACTGCAGCCATCAGAGTGCCATGGTTCTCTTGGGTCACTGAGGGGCACTGAGGGTGGATTCCGAATCAGCTGGGGACCAGTGGAGAGTCCCAAGGACTAGGGCATCTCTCACAATCCTGTAGGGTGCAGAGCCTCAGTCTATAATCATATTTGTACTTGGAAATGAGTGTATAGCTACAACCCTGTTAGCTACATTAGCCTTGCAGCTAGCAATTTCAGACACCAAACGTCTTGGCTGATCGGTTGCATATGGTGAAAATGGGGGAAAATTGTGGAAATTAGCATTTTAGCATTAGCATTTAGCATTACACACCATCGCATTGATCTGGAAACACTAGGAGGACGGACTGATGTATCAAAGTCCAGGTCATCCGACCACACTTAGTTTCTGAGGCCTGCTGGCCTGAAGTCCAAGCACTTGCACTGGGGGACAAAAGTTGGAAGGAGCACTTTCAGCCGAGTTAGTATGTGTATGTACTTGTGTGCGTGTGCGTGCTGAGGCCTGGTATATAGGTCCTCGCTCTTCTTCCACTTGGCTGTAAAAGCTCATTTAAGCTTTTCTCCGCCATAACCGCCACCAACCCTGCTCTGCTGTTTACTGCAGCCTCAGCATGAGCTGTGTGCATGACAGAGAGAGAGAGAGAATCAGAGAGAGAGAGAGAGAGAGAGATGCAGCCTATGCCGCTTACACTCGCTTGTTACTCATACTGGGGTGCGTACTTCTCCCAGACTTTGGCAGACGAGTGTTTTCACTGTGTTTTTGTGTGTTTGTCTCTTTGAAGGAGCTTTCTTCCTCTGGTGGTATTGATAGGTCTGTAGTAGAACAGCATCAGCTGTCTCCTGGTGTGTCCACCATACCGATGGAGCCTGCATACCCAGGTGTTTACCATGCATCTTCAACATCTCTCACATTGACTTGCCCTTATTGAACTGGACCTATTCACAAGTTTTCACAAGTGTCGGAGAATTTTGGGCTCTTGCTATATAAGGATTGCGCCTCGACCCCCACTTGCACCCTGGAGCAAGAACCTCATACCCATGTGATCCAATAGAGCAATATGGCAAAAATGATATAACACGATACTTAAAGGCATGTTCACAGTAGTAGTTGGCGGTGTGGGCAAAAGATGGATAGATAGATAGATAGATAGATACATAGATAGATAGATACATAGATAGATAAATATTTGATTGATCTCCAAGAAAATTTAGCAGCCAGTAGCTGTTACACAAAACAGAACAGTGATACAATACAAAAAGTGTTGTATGTTCTGAACATAACTAAGTACCGGCTCAGCAAAAAATATTAACTATAAACTATAATAATACCTTCTACTATAGAAACACAATTTACAGAATCATTAAAGTTTTGGACAGATATAGGCTATAATAGTGTATGTACAGTATA
This sequence comes from Semaprochilodus insignis, assembly GCA_034552555.1. NCBI lineage: Eukaryota > Metazoa > Chordata > Actinopteri > Characiformes > Prochilodontidae > Semaprochilodus > Semaprochilodus insignis. Next base: position 5,059,762 of record CM067483.1, on the reverse strand, counting down.
TATTTTAAATATTTTAAAACCTTTTTTTTTTTTACCATTAGCTGCTTGAAGGAGCAGTGTGTACGACTGTGTGTAGGATCTATTAGCAGAAATGCTAATAGTCTACTAAATTATGTTTTCATCAGTGTATAATCACCCTACAGATCCACTTAGTAGTGGGTCGCCTTCCCTCTGAGGCATCCACGTAGAGCCACAGTGTTGGTACAATAGCCCAGAACTGACAAACCACACACTGGCTCTGAAAAGTGCCTTTAGAGTTTCACGTTTTACATTAAAGCAGCCGCTTGAATTTAGCGCCGCTATATCACTAGAAGAATCCTTGATGGAAAAAAGTGTGTGCCTAAAACTTTATTTTGACGTCCTTAAAAACTACAAGCATTGCAGCTTCTTGTTCAGATGTTTCCAGTCCACCTTAAATGGTGCAGTATTTACATTCTGGCACTGATAATTAGCTTATTGTTTGGTAACTTCCAGTTCCACCTTGTAAACTTCTAGCAGGAAGCTGGAAAATGTCCTTATTAGAAAACGTTCCCAGCACAGAAATATTATTTAGAATGGTTTGCCAGCCTAAATCAGCTTATCAGAGGAGAAATAGGGATTAATTTTACACTATGAGTTTGTAGTGAATTAACATTAAAACCACAATAATGTGTTTGAAACACAGAGTTGCTACACTGTACTAATGTTATGAGCATGCTCGGTAGGACCTCTCGATGGATAGAATAAGTTGCTAGAACTCCGGTACTGGATAACTGTGTTGTGGTGTAAGACGTTTGAGAGCCCAAATTTCAGCTACTGTAAGATTGTACTTCTAATTTAGCACAACAGTCACAAGAACAAGTAAAAGAGGCTGAATCCCCCAGTTAAAGAAGAGAAAACAGGAAAAAGCAAAATGAAGCAACAGCAGAAACCCTGACGGCCGCCGTAGGTTCTAGGGAAGGTGGTGGTGAGGGGTCTAGTAGGTTGCAATATTAAGAGCTCATTTAAGTACGCCTGCGTTTGTAGTAATCCCAATGTATTTATGGCATCCTGGTTCGATTTATGGTAAAGCGATTCAGACAAAACTCATACCTAAGGAGGAATTACAGCTGTTATACGGGATGAACTGGTGTATCAACAAATCAACAAAATAGAAAACAGAAAAAGCTAAAGAAAAACTGTACTATGTAAAGAAGCAATATGAAAAATGAATTTGTTAAAAAATAAATAAGTTACTGTTATAATGGGACTCCCAGTCAGCTACTTAGTACTGTTAGTGCTTTTATTCTTACCATGATGAACGGGATTACTTTGCAATTTGACCGAAATCCACAGGTCTTAATAAAGCCAGACTGAACATCCTCCACAAGAGGGCGCTATTAGCAGTGGAAACCAAGAGAGGAATCCCACACCAGCAGGATCTGGTCTCCTGATATAATGCCTACAGCAGATTTTGATGATCCGAGATCCGCTTCTTCATCAAAAGGCCTCAAGCTTGTTGTGTGTGTCTCATGATTTTTCCTCTCTCCGCTTTTCTTTCCTGTTCCCACTTGTTCCCAATTTCCAGAGGTGGTGGAGAAAACCTCGCCAGCCGCTCCAGTAGAAATCTTGCCGTCCAGCGCCAGCCAGGACATCTCTCCTACCCAGCTCGCAGGTAGTACCAACATACGGACATGACTTCCATCATTTGTTAAAAGGTCATATTTAATTACTTTCATATCAGGTTCCTTCTACATTTAAAGCCCTGTTATATTTAGAATTTCGGGACTGATGTAGGTGCTATTAAAGTAGCTCGAAATAATAGTAATAAATTGTTATATAAGCTCACCAGACTACAAATGGTCACCTCTGACTGTAACTTACCTAATAACGTGTAATACCTCCACCAGTAACAGTGTGATTGGATTGGGCATGAACTGGCCAAGTTTCTGGATGTAGGCCACATCAATGTTCAGACACTCCTGCATCAAATAATTGGTCAGTTGGGCCAGATTTGGTGGATGCCTTCCTGGCACAATTCCGAGGAGAATTCCCTGTAGACCGTGATTTTAGCCACTGCTGGTAGACCCGTATGACCATACGCTTCCTCACACCTGCAGATTCAGCTACTTCCTTCACACTATGGTCTTTGGCACGCCCAAATGCAGTCACTCCTTTTAGCCAATCATTAACATCTGCTTTGGAGACATTTTCCACACATGGAATGAGACATTCACTGCACTGTACCACCTCCTCTCAATCTATGGATCCCGTCACTCACACCCCACAGGTATTTATAGCCCCATCATCCTCATGCAGCGCCATCTGCAGGAGCCTGAAGATGGAGCTGTTGGCTAGATAGTTCTGGTTGGTGGACTATTCTCAGTCCAGCAGCAAATACAAGGCGGTGTACCTAATAAAGTGGCCAGTAAGTGTATACACCTCGATCAGCTTCCTCTCACATCCCCTCACTCCCAGTGTCCTCCATTTGCTGAAGATTAGTTGCGTCCCTCTCTTCCTCTAAGTGTCTGAATGTTTCTCAGGTCACGGGCAGAAATAGATGATAGAAATATGCTGGATGAACGTGTCTGTCCCTAACGTCCTTGGGTCTGTCTGCCCCTCTTTAGCTCTCTCTCTCTCGCTGCCACCATCTATATTTACAGACTTTGCGTTGGATGCAGAGACAGTGTGTACAGCCTCTAACACGCCCTTCTAAAATAGCACCATTCAGCTTGAAACGCTCTCTAAAATAGCTAGCGTCAATCAGCAGCGCTATGCGGAATCTCCCAAGCCGCTCCAATAAACAGGGTGTTTCCTTTTGGACGTGTCAATCTCCGGGACGTTATTGGGCCTTCAGCTTGATTTAGCCCCCTCGTTGCTGCGGGTATTCCTACCAGCGGGGTGCCATCTGCACCGCAACATGTTGTAGCTAGGCAATACACACTGCTTGTTTTTATTTGGACGCTGTCTGGAGGCGGTAGGCATCCAGGGAGTCTTCCCCACTTTCGGAACCAGAGCGTTTTTGTCTGCTAGCTGCTAATCTGCTGGTGGTGTGCTTGGAGCAGGCCATACCATCCAATCAGGAAGCTGGCTGCGAAGATATTTCTGCTCAGTCGCACTAGGCAGATGTCCAAACGCCTCCACTGTCTCTCTCTCTCCCTCCCTCTCTTTCTCTCTCTTTCCTCTTTTTTTTTCTGGAAGGTGACACCATATAAAAACGCCCACAGAGATGTAATGAGGATCGCCGATGACAGATGTTCAATAAACTAAACAGAGTGGGCGTTCGCTGGGCCATCTTTATTTTACCATGCTTTCTCCTCACCACTGAGCCAGATTCGTATTAGAGCGGTTTGTTTATGGCTGATACGTCGGTCATAAAGTGTTCGAGTTGAACCATTTGGTAAGCAAAAGTTTGAACCGGTTAAATGACATGGTTTGTGAATTTCCTAAGTGCAAAATAAGACACCGGACCTAAAAATTAGTCAGGTGGTAGTAACCTCAGGCTCCTGCAGATGGCACTGCGTGAGGATGATGGGGCTATAAATACCTGCGGGGTGTGAGTGACAGGATCCATAGATTGAGAGGTGCTACAGTGCAGGTGCTACAGTGCAGTGAATGTCTCGCTCTATATGTGGAAAATGGCTCCAAAGCAGATGTTAATGATTGGCTAAAAGGAGTGACTGCATTTGGGCATGCCAAAGACCATAGTGGACAGACCCAAGGACGTTAGGGACAGACACGTTCATCCAGCATATTTCTATCATCTGTTTCTACCCTGAATAGACCTGAGACACATTCAGACACTCAGAGGAAAAGAGGGACGCAACTGATCTTCACCAAATGGAGGACATTGGGAATGAGAGGATGTGAGCTGATAGAGGTGTATACATTTACTGGCCACTTTATTAGGTACACTGCTTTGTATTTGCTGCTGGACTGAGAATAGTCCACCAACCAGAACTATCGAGCCAACAGATGGCACTGCATGAGGATGATGGGGCTATAAATACCTGTGGGGTGTGAGTGACGGGATCCATAGATTGAGGAGAGGTGGTACAGTACAGTGAATGTCTCGTTCCATGTGTGGAAAATGGCTCCAAAGCAGATGTTAATGATTGGCTAAAAGGAGTGACTGCATTTGGGTGTGCCAAAGACCATAGTGTGAAGGAAGTAGCTGAATCTGCAGGTGTATGGAAGCGTACGGTCATACGGGTTGACCAGCAGTGGCTAAAATCCCAGTCTACAGGGAATTCTCTTTGGAATTGTGTCAGGGAAGGCATCCACCAAATCTGGCCCAACTGCACAGTTCTTTGATGGAACAGTGTCAGAACATTGATGTGGCCTATGTCCAGAAACTTGTCCAGTCCATGCCAAATCCAGTCACAGCTGTTAGGGGTGAACACTGTTATTTGAGTTCTACTCACTGTTAAATGCAATTGCATGTGTTTCTCCAGGTCTATAAATGGACTGTCTCGTAGTTTCTCTCAGACGTTGTTTTGTCACCGTTTCTCTCTCTGTAGAGGTGGACGAGTGTTTAATAAGCCCCGATATTTGTGGCCAAGGCATCTGCTACAACACGGCCGAGAGTTACACCTGCAGCTGCAACGAAGGCTACAGGCAGGACGATGAGGGCAGCACGTGTATAGGTGAGAAACCACCACCCAGACTCATGTGCTGCATACCGTGACATTTACATTTAATCTGAGCAAAGTGTGCCTCTATGTGTCCTTCTTCTTTTCTCTCCACTGTATTGATCTCTCAATTGATTGCTGTTGCTTTGATACAACCGCTCGCTTATTTCATCGATTAACCAGTCAGTTACCAATCAGTCAGACGTTTGACCTCGATTGTTGACAGACGTTGACGAGTGCGCAGTCAGTCCGGATCTATGCTCCAATGGTCGCTGTAAGAACACTCCGGGAAGCTTCCTGTGCTTGTGTGACCATGGCTTCATTCCGGATGAGGAGGGCACCAGCTGCATCGGTAAGCCCACCCTGTCTCTAAAAGTGCAAACAGTTAAAGCAGCATACTGCTTATTTTAAGGTTCATCGTTGGTCATTCATTGGTCAGTACGTGTCTTAACACATGCTAGTTCCATCAAAAATGGACCAATTTGCATTGACCATGCTAAGCCCCTGCAGAGTACACCCACAGTTGAGTACTCAGTTATGAAGACCTGGGCTTGTGCAGTAGCCAGTAACACATTCTACAAACCATTGCTGGAGATTAGGGAACCAGCCTTATAACCGGAGGGTCGCTGGTTAGATTCCCTGAACTGACAGGACACAACCGAAGTGCCCTTGAGCAAGGCACCTAACCCCCAAATTCTCCCCTAGGGGCCATGGATAGGGCTGCCCATTCTCTGGGCAAGTGTGCTCGCTGCCCCCTAGTGGGGGTGTTTCACTTGTAGCCGGATGGGTTAAATGTGGTAGACAAATTCCTCTGTGTGCAAGCGCAACTGGCAAACAGTTCTAATTCTAGTTAGACTTTACCATCAGGCCATTTGGCCTTCAGTTTGGACAATGTAAGTGTCTCTCCATCCAAACAGAGGAGGGCACCAGCTACACTGGTAAGCCCACCCTGTCTCTGAAAGTGCAGGAGAGTTAAAGCAGTGTGGTTTGGTGAGAAATCAAATTAAGAACTTGTTCCTCTTACTCCAGCTTTGGTGTTTGATGGTTGCTTCTTCTGTGGTGTTGTTTAAGCATCATTATGCGAGAACTTGGGGTCTACAGTTACTGAGTGTAATTCACTTCTACACCACTGTATTCAATACAAATTGGGCTTTGAGTCCCCCTCATGGACATCTGTACACATGCATTTGTTGGTGAGCTGAAGGATGCAGAATCCGTCTCCCATTCGCATGCACGTGTGTCCCACAGACATATGGAGGCTACAGATTTCAATATTTTCTATGTGCAATCTGTAGAGTGAATACTGGCAGAGACGTCAGAAGAGGTCCATGTCATCCTACCCAGGTAGATTTTATTACAGGAGGCTCAAACTTTCAAGGCTTATGTGCCATGAGATGGGCAAAGACTGAGCAAACATTGTGGCATGAGATGAATTCGTTACTTTGCATGCTAGTCTGAAACGGGGCTGAGGTTAGATGACGTTGGACTACAACTACAAAGCTACAAAAAGCTAGTCTTCTTCACAACATATGCTTGATGGATCTTATAATCTGCAACTTAACTAAATTCCTGAACAAATTCCTGGTAAGTATTCGTTTAGCCAGGTAGCGTCTGCATATAGGACTCCTTGCTTTTTCTCATAGGCCGTTACCACTCCTTCTCTCTTGGCTCTAAGGGCACCGTCCTGGGGATCTAGAGGAAGTCTATTTCTGGGCCGCTTAAATTCAGACCCAGCTCTGCTGGTCCTGCCCTCAGAATGCACTAAATGTAGCCCGCCTGCCGCTAGATGAGTTAGCGGGTTAGCGGATGAGGGTTGGGAGTGGGATCATAATGAGTGTTGTCCCAGCTGTTTGCCAACCGCAGAGTGTGTGTGGAAGTGTTTCTCCGGCGCAGGTTTCTTTTGGATAATGCATTTCCACCACATGTTAACAAATTCAGAAGATTTCTGGAGGCTCAGGAACAAATCTGTCCTGAAAAAGCACACGCTGTCATGGTGTGATGTCATGTTGTTAGCTGTGTATTTCTGCCTGTTGGGCAGTACAGTGCCTGAGCCGTTCCAGGACGATGGGCTACTTATAGATGCTCGTCATGGAACCACGTTATGTTGATGGTCCTCTATAGATACCCTAATTATTACCAAACTTTTGGTAATTATTATGGTTACCGTGGTGGACAAAGTACACAAACCATGTACTTGAGTTAAAGTAGAGATACCCAAGGCGAAATTTACTCCAGTGTCAGTAGAAGTTCATCCGTTTAGACCTCCACTGGAGTAAAAGTACTAAAGTATTTACCTTCAAATGTACTTAAGTATGGAGAGTAACAGTAGCATGATTTATTATGGCTCTAATGTCCTATTATCATTTCTGGAACAAGACTCTTAATCAGATCAGTTTAGGTGAAGAGACTCTAGTGTCTCTCAGTCCACCAGTCTTTAATAGAAGCTCATTAATTAGTCTGACACTGATGTCTATTCAAATGATCGTAAGCATAGAACACTGAAGGAGAACCGTTTACATTAGCTAGAACTATAAAATATCTTTTTGTGAACAAGCAAAGTTTCGGTTTAAGATTTTCAGCTACTTAGTTACAAGTTTAAGTTGAAAAAAACTTAAAAACTTTCAACACAGATTCACAAATGATTTTCCTTTACTATTTCAGATCTGTAGGTCTCAGTTCATGAACATAAACCAGCCCAAACAATGTACCATAAAAGGAAATAGTGTTTGCATACATTCAGAAAAAGACACTCGCCAGTCACGAGTGCATGTGTACGTATTTCTATATTGTGGTCTATTTACCCACAAAGTCAGGAACAGTATGTTTGATCTGTTCACTGAGGCTTTGATGTGTGACAGTCAGTCAGTGTTTGCATTAACCCCATCCTGCTTTACCTGCCTTCATCCAGGTGGTCCTTGATGTAGTCCAGGCCTGAAATGGATATTTCCAAGGATGCTAAGAATCCATGAATATGCTTGTTTAGTTTTGTTGTGTTATGTTTTTACACACACATGAGCCGAAAGGAACGACAGATTTCCCATACTGTAGTGGAGTAAACAGTTTGAAATGTAGTGATGTTAAAGTACAAAGTCCCCCAGAATGGAAATACTTCAGTACAGGTACACAGAAAAACTACTTAAGCACAGCGACTAATTACATTTGTTCCCTACTGTCCAGCAGTGAATGGCTGTGACTTTTGGTTTAGGTATAGATTTTGTGTTGCAGTCAGGACAGGGTTAGGTTTAGGATTAGTGTAGGATTTAATAGACTCTATCACGTTCATCTTCAAGGTCAGTTACATTTAATTACAGTTACATAGATGTTTAGTTGGATATTAGCATATCCAAAGCGTCTACTGTGGACTTTCCTATTTTAACTGAGCCTGCTCATTTAATCCCTGATAGCAAGAGGATAGTGAACCACTGTTAGCCTGCTGACGGCAAAGCTGGGTGTCCACTAGTGTTTTGCTCAGCGTCTTTTGTTTGTCCTTCTTTCTTATGTTCGTTATTCTTTGTAAATAGGTTTAGTAATTAATCTTTAGTGTCAGCAATAATTTCAGCTAAATCATTTTATATCAGGCCTCGGCCATATTTGTTTTCCTCTAAGGCGTTTGTAATATTTGTCTAATTTTTGTCTGTTTTCCAAAATAAAAGTCTTTCTGCATTTCAAATCAGTTTGAGGAGGTTAAAATACTAGCCCGTCATCTGGGTGGCCTGAGAGTGGACCAGCAGTGGCAAATAGTCAGTGGGGTGCCGACCTGATCATGCCGGTGACTGATGTATGCTTGCTGTCTGGGTTAAAGCTCATCATTTGTCATTTCTTTATCAGCCATTTGGGATTCGGCCATGTGTACACAATTCCATACTAGACAAATGTGTGGGTGTAGAAGCCAGAACCTACACAGAGCGCTACACAGTAAGGAGGACACATCTGGGATTCAACCACTGACAAACCAAATGTGCTAGAACAGCCTCACTAACTTTACTACCCTGCACTGAAACTGAAACCAGGTGAACTACAGAGACCATATAAACATCTCTTCAGGACAGTCTGCATATACGGACGCTGGTAGTGCAGATATCGACTGATTTACCTGTGTTTATCGGCGGGCAGCTGTAGGAGCAGTAGTTGGGACTGTTTGTATGTGGTTTTGGGTGCGACTTTGAGAAATCGAAAAGAAACTGCTCACACTGATACAAGGGACCCACACTGTGAGACAATCGGAGCTCGCTTGTGCCATCAATCAGACCTGGCTTCCACTGCTTCCACTGCTTGGCAGACAACACCCAATGAAGCTGAAATTCTGCCTGATCATGAAATTTAGTCAGCTCCTACAAGATCGAGCTTGAAAACGCACATTTTAATGCGCGTTTACTGTTATTTGCTGGATTTTCGGGAATTTTGGGATGTATGCCAGGCTTTAGTTACTGTTACTACGTCCCTTAAACTCTCAGCTCAGGCTAACTGGCAGCATCCGTAGCACATGTTCCAACGGCTTTCCTAGAAGTTGCTTTCCAGTTGCTTTCCTACAAGTGAACACATTGCTGGTTATATGCTGGATGTTTGGGAATTTTGGGATGTACTGAGATGAAAAAAGAAGTGAAAAGAAAGTGTTGCCTGTACCAAAAAAGTGCTTTTCACTCAACTCAGGAAATAAATAGAACTTTAAGTGTGTTCTCTGTAGAAATCAGTAAAACATGTCATTCGTCACTGGGTATCATGATAAGCCTCTCGTTTCGGGAATTGTATTTGTATTTATTTGTGATTTGCTCTCTAAAATCTGGCCGATGATCTTTTCAAGAACAGCAGGGAAGTGTAACCGGTATGAATGGCTGATTTCTATGGAAGCTACTAGTTTATCCTGGAATGTAGCTCTTCTTTGTGTTTCCACTGTTCTCCTTCTTCCCGTCGCTCCATTTGACATCTGTTAAAGCGGAGACAGTGCAGCCCACCCAAGGCCAAAGGAAGCCCTGGATGTGCTCTCCAGAGTTGATTTAATGAATATTGCTTCTCTCTCTCTCTCTCTCTCTCTCTGTCTCCCTCTCCATCTTCTCCCTTTGTTTGTTTTCTCTCTCACTCTCAATGTTGTTTCTGAATTCTCATCTGCTTGCAATTCCTTCTTTCTCATTCCCTCCTCCTCTCTGTGTCCTCTTCTTTATCTCTCACCTTCTGCCTCTACCCCTCTGTCTCTCTCTATCTGACAGACGTAGACGAATGCGAGGTTCCTCGTATGTGTCCTGAGAACAGTCTCTGTGTGAACACGCTGGGCTCCTACAACTGTCGTCACTGCACTAGCGGCTACAGACTGGGTCAAAGCGGACAGTGTGAAGGTACTGACCACTCTCCTCATCGACTACTTCCACTAGTCAGTCTGGAAACTTTATTTGAAGAGAATCACTGGAAGTACTTCAGTGGGATGAACTCCAAACAAATCACTATAAGAACACTATGAAGTACTGTGTAGAAATCAGAGACCAACTTTATATTCATTTCATTTCCAAAACAGTCCTTAACTAGAAGCCACAAGTCTCGGAAAACTACACAGAAGTCTCAACAACTTAAAATAATATGATGTCAGAAATCTGCAGGGGTATTTTTCCACACCTGTGAAGTTCAGTCTTTGGCTACATCTGCTTCTCCCCATTCAAACACATTTAGTGAAGTTCAGCGGTGGCAGCTTCTTTCCATGTAATGTCTACTTGACAAGTCACCCGCAGATAGATTGGGGAGCCAATAAATTTGACTGATTCTATCAACTACAATCATATACACTCACTCATATTCAGAAGAATAGTTGCACAAAGAGCTGCACCCAGAAGGAACCAACCGACAGGAATGAAACTTGGTGGGTAGGTTTGACATAGTGAGGCAAGGATGGGCCTTATCGCTGTACCTGACTGACCCAACATTCAGTGAGCAGTGATGCCCTCCACGAGTCATCCTGTTAGTGCCAGCACCATTGTCTGATGGCTGAACGTCCCGCTTTTGTCTTGGTGGAGATGACCAATGAATCCGTGTGTGTGGAGGCATCATGGTCAGCACCAGCATCGGTTTGTTATCACCTGTCACATGTCCAGAAGGCCTGGTGTCACTCCACCTCCACCCCTACCGCACAAGCTGCAGGAACCATGTGAGAATATTCAAGCTGCATGGGATGGATTATCACAGGACACCATTAGGAACCTCTATTCCATGCCGAGACGTCTGGCATGTTGGGTTAGCAAACATGGCGGCCTGATACCATATCGAGAGACACTACTTCTGTATGTGTAGCTCAGTAAATATTGCTCATATCAGTCTAAATTTATCATCATTTATTGTTCCTGGTGACCTTTAACTTCCGTCCTAATAGCACTGCAATCCCACACTTCCTTCTAGGTGCAACTGGGTGCAAAGGAATAGCTGATGCTTAATCCCTGACCCAAGTGGTGGAAGAAGACAAGCAGTCAGTCTTGATGATGTTGCATGATGTTGTGTTCTCATATAAGGATAGCTCACACATCTTAAACTCAAATGAATCCATATTACGAGGACTTAAAGGATCTTTTGAGGAGGGTTAATGAGTGCTAACGGATGCTCTGGATGGACGGTGTGAAGTACGAGCCTGCTGAGGGCTGTTCATCTGAGCTCCGTTGCCAGAGTATGTTTTTGCAGTTAAGGTGTTTTCTTTCAAACCACTTCATTAATAACGCCGCACGTCCAGAGACGGAGGGAATGGATGAGCTCCGCTCCGCCCAGGCCCCTCACTTCACTCTCACCTCTCCGTGGGATAGCAATAATAGCCATCAATAAGACCAGGGAGCTCCGCCAAATAACGAGCCACCTCGGCCAAAGAGTCATCCTGATGCGGCCAAATAGTGAGTTAGATGGATGAGCCGGTGCTGTCAGAGGTTGATGCTTGCTTTCTTGCTGGCTTAGTCTTTTGTGTACTCTTCTCTTTATGTGCTTTATGTTCTTCTCTCTTTCTTCTCATTTGCGTCCTGGTTTTCTTTCCCTGTCCCGTTTTCTCTCACCTGGTAGACGTGGACGAGTGTCAGAATGGAAACGTGTGTCCCTTCGGTCTCTGCTATAACACTCTTGGCTCCTACATGTGCAGTCCGTGTCCTGAGGGGTTCCAAGGCAAGGATGGCAAATGTGTAGGTAAGAAACCGGACCTGTGGAGTGTGGAGGGGCATGTTCAAAATCCCAAAAACGAAGGGGATCTTTCAAAAATCTTCGCTGTCACATCATGTGGTTAAAAGGTAACAGCCTTGATATGTTTCGTCCTATGTTCATTCTTCCTCTGAATGTCGTTGGATGCTCTGAATTAGGAGGTCAGTTTTTACTTTTCTACATCATTTGAACACAGCAGCTGCTGTTTACACTGTGCGGAAATTTCATGATGAATGGACCAAAAGAAATGGCCCAAAACCGCTTGGAAAGACGTCTGGTTCCATTGACTTCCATGATGACTTCCAAGTTAAATTTGGAGAGGTTTTTGGCCTCTAGTGTAAAGATGCTTGTTTCACTTTGGACAGCGCTGATATATTATAGTGTGAACATGTTTTTAAAATGTGCTTAATTTCAATTACTGGTATCAGTTGTGCTTATTGGTGTCAGTATGGACTTTGGCCAGGAAATTCCATATCAGTGCATTTACAAATTTTGGCTGTTCAGAGTAAAATTGTATACGAAACTGTAGACTATGTAGAAATGTGGTTATGAATATATTTGAACTATTCTGCTAAATTACTTCCCCTGTGTTTTAATTTAATTTAATTTAATTTAATTTAATTTAATTTAATTTAATTTAATTTAATTTAATTTAATACCATAGTTATTTATAAGGATTACGTTATGATCTATTTAAGGGGTCAGCAGAGATAGTAATAAACTAAAAATATACAACATCATCGTTTATGGGACACTTTCTATTAGGAGGTGTCTGTCCCAAATAATAACCCCTAAATTTATATTTGTTGAAATTACACTTACATTTTTTCCATGTTTCAAAAGTTTAAATCGAAGCTTAATTTTTAGCTAAATCTGTATTCAGAAAATGCTGTCCCATGTCTGCATGTCAGTGCCAGAACAGAAAAAGTTTTAGTCTGTAGGTGGGGCCTTATTTTAGCCACACCCCTGCATTTTGGAGTAGGAAGTGAGACTGCATCCCTGTCCCTCAAGGCCACATGGTGAGCAGTTACATCCCATCGTTTTAAAGTAAATGTGTCCCAAAGTCTGAAAAAAATCAGTGTGGAATATTAAGATTATTTCTGCAGTCAAGTGTGTTTAATAAAACATATTTAATATCCAGGATATTATTATATTTAATGTGCGCAGAAGTGTTTGCCAGTCATGTACTGGCATGCATTTCGAGCTGCACCCAGAAGGAAGTGTGGGATTGCAGTGCTGTTGGAACAATAAATGATGATACAATTAGACTGATATGGGCAATATTTATTGAGCTACACATACAGAAGTAGTGTCTCTCAGTATGGGGTCACTACAGAAACAGTCATGCTAAACGTTTGAATAGTGTTATGACTGTTTTGGTAGTGACAAATGGAATGTTCAGTCATGCATTTTAATGAAACAGACATAATTAAGTCCATCAAAAGAAGCAAAAGAGCTTCTGTCTGAAGTCCAAGCCAGTTAAAAGCCTGAATGGACATTCAGAAGAATGATCACTATATACTGCAGTCTTTTGACACATGATGAAATACATACCAAACCACATTGCAACAACCTGATTGGTCTGATGAAGTTCTGTTCTCATTAGCACAGGCTCCAGAAAGCCTCAGCAGTTCTTCACAGATGTCTGCATAGAAAGTGGAAGGAAGGCCAAACGACAAGCTCTTTATTCCTCTGCAGATTTCGACCTTGAACTACTGTATCTGTATAATGTGCGGCCTTGCCTCTATCTGTTCAATCTGGCACTCCCTCGTGGGGGGCAGACTTAATGGCCTTATTCCCCCAGTCCTACTGTATATGAGCTGACTCTGATGGCCTCTGCTTCTCTGACCTGCGGAAAGACCATAAAACTTAAAGACCCAATGTACACTGGAAATTCACACTGTTATGAGGACTGTAAATCTTTGTCATCTAATACTTCAGATGGCAGGTGGGAGGGAAGTGTCGACCATGCTGAATTGGTAGACTATGATGTGTTGGAGTGGTGCTAGGACACCTCACTGGCCACTTTATTGGAAATACCTACTTTGTAGCCACATCAAAGTGATGTTTGTCAGCCATCTAGTGTGTCCTCACTTTGTCCCTTGTCCAATCTGTGCGCAGATATTGATGAGTGTCTGGACGCAACAGCCTGCGCCAATGGTCAGTGCTCCAACCATGAAGGCTACTTCGTGTGCACGTGCAACGAGGGCTTCGTCCCAGTTCCTGATGGCAAGGCCTGTACAGGTAACGTCCTCTGTTAAAGAGATCCAGAAATTCAGGCATTGGGATGTAAATACGTGTGTAATTCAGTGTAATTTGAGGTGATATGGATGTGATATACTGTAGAGAAATACACTATATTGCCAAAAGTATTCGCTCCTCAGACACTGATGTTGGACGTGAAGGTCTGGCTCGCAGTCTCTGCTCTAATTCATCCCAAAGGTGTTCTATCGGGTTGAGGTCAGGACCAGTCAAGGTTCTTCCACACCAAACTCCCTCATCCATGTCTTTATGGACCTTGCTTTGTGCACTGGTGTGCAGTCATGTTGGAACAGGAAGAGGCCGTCCCCAAACTGTTCCCACAAAGTTTGGAGCATGAAATTGTTCAAAATCTCTTGGTCTGCTGAAGCATTAAGAGTTCCTTTCACTGGAACTAAGGGGCTGAGCCCAACCTGAAAAACAACCCACACCTTAATCCCCCCTCCACTAAACTTTACACTTGGCAAGAGAAGTGTGCTTGGTCACTCCAGAGAACACGTCTCCACTGCAGTGGCGGCGTGCTTTACACCACTGCATTCGACGCTTTGCATTGCGCTTGGTGATGTAAGGCTTGGATGTAGCTGCTCGGCCATGGAAACCCATTCCATGAAGCTCTCTACGCTCTGTTCTTGAGCTGATCTGAAGGCTACATGAAGTTTGGAGGTCTGTAGCAATTGACTCTGCAGAAAGTTGGCGACCTCTGCACACTATGTGCCTCAGCATCCGCTGACCCCGCTCTGTCTGTTTACGTGGTCTACCACTTCGGGGCTGTGTTGCTGTCATTCCCAATCACTTCCACTTTGTTATAATCCCACTGACAGTTGACTGTGGAATATTTAGTAGTGAGGAAATTTCACAACTGGACTTGTTACACAGGTGGGATCCTATCCCATGCTGGAATTCACTGAGCTCCTGAGAGCGACCCATTCTCTCACTAATGTCTGTAGAAGCAGTCTGCATGCCTAGGTGCTTGGTTTTATACACGTGTGGCCATGTAAGTGATTAGAACACCTGAATTCAATACCTGATTTGGATGGGGGAGTGAATACTTTTGGCAATATAGTGTATCAACAACATCCAGACAACTTGCCAACTTTTCTCAACTGAAGATCATCTAAGATGGACTTACACAGAGTTGAAATATGTGTTGCGGTCTGATTAGTCCACCTTTCAGATTGTTTATGGGAATAATGCACGTTGTGTTCTCCAGGCCAAAGAGGAAAATTACCATCCTGGTTGTTACAAATGAAAAGTTCAGAAGTCAGTGTCTTTAATGGGGTGTGTTAGAGCCCATGGCCTCTGTGAAGGCACCATTAACATTGAGGGGTGCATATGCTTTTCAGAACAAAACGTATCACTGCTGTCGCAACAAAACCTTCAGAAACTTTATAGGAGAGAATTTATATGTAATGTATACACTCATCATCAAAAACATAATTTCACCCAGAAGGAATCACCCAACAGGAATGATACTTGGTGGGTAGCGCTGACATCATAAGACATGCAAATGATTCAAGTTTTACGCTCAACCACGCATGTGATGTAAGCAAGCACAGGCCTTCAATCTGGCACTCCCTCGTGGGGGGCAGACTTAATGGCCTTATTCCCCCAGTCCTACTGTATATGAGCTGACTCTGATGGCCTCTGCTTCTCTGACCTGCGGAAAGACCATAAAACCTAAAGACCCAACGTACACTGGAAATTCACACTGTTATGAGGACTGTAAAGCACAGGCCTTATAGCTGTACCTGACTGACTATATGAGGTCGTCCTGTTGCGTGTGCTTTCCATTCTGACTCGTACTGTTGTGTTGGAAGCGTCCTTTGCAAGTGAAGTATACCTCAGAGAAGAGTCCGAAAGCACGTCCAGAAGGCCTGGTGTCACTACACCTCCACCCCTACCACAACATCTGCGGGAACTGTGTGAGAATATTCAAGCTGCATGGGATGGATTATCACAGGACACCATTAGGAACCTCTACAACTCCATGCTGAGACGTCTGGCATGTTGGGAAACATGGCGGCCCAACGCCATACTGAGAGACTGAGAGACAATAAATATTGTCCATATCAGTCTAAATGTATCATCATTTGTTCCTGGTAACCTTTATCTTCCTTCCCAATAGCACTGCAATAAGAGAGGTCTGGGTGCAGCTATTCTTTTGATGATGAGGGTATAATTTTATATATATGTGTTGTATATTTGTCTTTCTGCTTCTGTATGTATTGTATCTAAAGGCATAGGAGCAGACCGTATGTACAGTATGCGATATTAGTGCAAATATCAGCACAGTGCCATAGCAGCCAAACATAGACTCAAGTAGACTCAAGTATCCTTAATGAGTATACATGTATCATACACATGGTGTACATAATGCAGTATAAACTTAATAATACTTGTCCCTATATAGAAGTGATACTGGAGACTTATATAGAAATACATGAGGTATATGAATATATGAGATATGAGGTTTTGTTCCTACAACAATGATATGCTGCCCTCTAGACCACGTCTGTTGCAGCTCGACAACGCCAAGTCAAATTCTGCACGTGGCTTCGTAGTAAGAGTGTGCAGATGCCAGCATGGCCTGCCCACTGAAAACGTGTGGCACATTATGAAGCACAATATACAACAGCCTGTTGAATTTGAAAAGATAAGAGAGGTTGGATAATAACAGTCAAGTCAAAATGACTTGGACCATAAACCCATGTAAACATCATAAGTGGACCTTGGTGGAAAACAAGAAGATGGGCCCCTAAAGCAAGACATACGTATGGGCATTATATAGCCCCTTTAAATCAGCATATTAACACCAGCTTCCGCAGGAGCTTCTTATCAGACCCGGTTTTGAGCAGTAACCGGAGCCGGTGAGAGAAGGAATACAGGAAGACGGATGTTTCTCCGGTAGGTTGGATCGCATTTGGGACAGTGCAGATCCATTATGAGTCCTGTGCAACATTCTGCTTGGCCTGGACTCAGTCTCGAAAAGGAAGAGAGACATTTTTCTGTCTCGAAGCAGCGAGACGCATTTGTAGGAAAGTCACGTCTGAGGCTGACTCGTTCGATTAAGCCCAAAGTTCCATCTTCTGCTCCTGAAGTGCACTGGCGATGCTCACTGTGTCTGAGCATAAATCACTCGGAAATATCTGGCGAGTTTGCGCGCTCTATCAGCGGTTGTTTCTGGCTTGCTGAATCAATAGATGATATTTGCAGTTCTGTTCAGGAGTGTGTTTGAAGGATATTAAAGGGCCCGTATCCCACTGTTTTGTTTTTTTCTGTCTTTTCCTTGTTTTCCTTTTTTTGTAAGGTTTTATGTGCAAGCAACAGTCGTAATTCATAACCCATGTTCATTCTCATAACTCAAGCAAGAATTAAACTGGCTGTTTTTGTTTACTGTGCCTTTAAGATTGATAGATATGCAAATGAGTTCTGTTCTGATTGCCCTGTAGTGACTACCTATGGACTGATCTTGTTCACTTTGCATATGCACATTTATGTACAGTCACCGTATGGCTTATAAATATTATCCATGGTGTAATTCTTCCTCCATATACTGTCAACTTGTACATTCTGCATATTTTGCAGATCCATGCACCGTCACTTTATACATTCATAACTTATTTATTTGTTTATATTTAAATTGTCTCTTATGCGGTAGTTTATTCCCGTTCCTTATTCCCATATATAAATATCATAACTATCTATATTGTATATTACTGCTCTTTTTTTGTTTATTGTTTCTTCTTGGAGAGTGTCGAACTAAATTTCGTTGAATTCAAGTATAATGACAATAAAAGGATTTTATTCTATTATAATGGGCGGAGCTAGACTGCTATAGGCTGAATAGGTGAATGTGCAATGCCGTGAAAATGTATCCCCCCCCCTCCAGCTTCCATCTATATTTGCGTATCTGTCACACTTGAATGTTTCAGATCATCAAACTACTTTTAATATTAGATAAAGAACCCAAGTAAACGCAAAACACTGTTTTCAAATCAGGATTTCATTTACTGACCCTATGTGAAAAAGTTACTGACCCCTTAGCTGCTAAATCAACCAGTTAACCAGTCAAATTCAGTGGACTGCTGGGTTCAGTTTTAGTACCCAGATATAATCACTACCAGACCTGATTAATCTAAACCTCACTGAAATAGAACCTGCCTGGCAATGTGAAGCAGCTAGAAGGTCTCAGAAACAGCACATGATGCCACTTGATGCCACAGCACATGATGACTCAAATACAAAATGAAATCCAGTAGTTTGGAAAACGGTTACAAAGCCATTGCTAAGGCTCTGGGACTCCAGAGAACCACAATGAGAGCCATTATCCACAAATGGAGAAAACTTGGAACTATACAAAACTTCACCAAGACCACACTGATGACTAACCCAAGAGGTCACAGAAGAACCGAAGAACATCTAATGAACTGCAGGCCTCATTTACCACAGTGAAGGTCAATGTGTACGTGATTCCACAATAAGAAAGACGCAGGCAGAAATGGCTTCCTGGGAGATTTGTGACCAACAAGAGCACAAAGGCTCGCCTCGTCTTGGCCAAAACATCTAGATGACTCCCAAGACAGGATAACGTTCAGTGGACTAATGAGGCAAAGGTAGAACCTTTTGGAACACAAGGGGCCTGTTACAGCTGGCATAAAGCCAACACTGCATTCCACCATAAGAACATCATACCAACAGTGAAACATGGTGGTGGTAGTGTGATGGTCTGTGGCTGCTTTGCTTCTGCAGGACCTAGAGGATTTGTCATAATTGATGGAACCATGAATTGTGCTCTGTATTGGGAAATCCTGAAGGGGAATGTCCACAAGGGCTCAAGACCAGTAGTATTATGCAACAGGACAGTGAACTGAAACCCGCAAGCAAAGCTCAAAATAAACGAAATCAAGGTTTTGGGGTGGCTGAGTCAAAGTCTTGACTTGAACCCCATCAAGATGCTGTGCCAGGACCTTCAACAGGCAGTTCATTCTCCAAACTCTCCAGTGAAGCTGAATTAAGACAGTCATGCAAAGAAGAGTTACCAGAGCTCCTCCACAGTGATGTAAAAGAGTCATCGCAAGTTATATATAAGACATTTGATTGCAGTAGTTTCTGCTAAGGGTGGCACAACCAGTTGTTAGGTGTAGGGGGCAATTACTTTTTCACGCCAGTGATGTAGTTTATGAATAAGTCTTTGTCTTTAATAACCGTAAAAAGCTCATTAATGTTTAATTCTTGTTTTTATCCTATATTATATTGCATTGGAGGATCTGAAGCATTTCTATGAGACAAATTAGGAAACTAGAAGATATCAGGTGAGGGCAGATACTTTTTCACAGCACTGTAGATGAATAAGTTGGGGTTTTTGACCTTTACAGAAACGATGACTTCTAAACAGGCTGTTTCTACATCTTGCCGTGTTTCTATGCTACATCGAATTCTTTTTATTTCCACATCGTAGAATCAGTTCGGTTTCCTGCAGATATGGGCCCTTTCAGCATATGGAGGTATAATTGCAGTATATTTTGTAGTCATCATAAAGTATGGCAGGAGCCTGAAGGGGATGTTGTTTTGCAGCTTGATGAGGGTTCATTGTGAGGGGTGAGTTATGATGTATGAAATGTGTTTGTGAGACTGCACTGAATAGCAGCGGTGCTCTGACATAATGGGAGACATATATTGAGCCAGAAGGAAAATAACAGAGAGAAAACCATGCGAATCCAACTCTGTGTGTGTGTGTGCGTGTGTATTACAGATATTGACGAGTGCCAGGATGAAAGCGTGTGCACAAGGGGTCACTGTCAGAACACTGAGGGGTCATTCATCTGCAGCTGCGAGACTGGCTTCAGGCTGGCATCATCAGGAGAACAATGTGACGGTACGGAATCTCACATCATGCACAACATACACACTGTCTCATCTCACATCATACATAATAGCACTCACTATACAGTGCACAATGTCTGCATCATCTAATTATCAATCGGTAAGGCATAACCGGTTAGAAAAATTGAATTCGAAAAAAAATTCTGATTCAAATAAATACTTTTAAATAAAGTTAATACTTTAAGTGCATCTGGGAGCTTGTACTTTTATGCTTGAGTCTGTGTATATGTTCCAGTCACTTCCATGGCCACAGGTATATATAACCAAGCACCTAGACATGCAGACTGCTTCTACACACATTGATGAGAGAATGGGTCGCTCTCAGGACCTCAGTGAATTCCAGTGTGGTACCATGATAGGATGCCACCTGTGCAGTCCAGTCGTGAAATTTCCTCACTACTAAATATTCCACAGTCAACTATCAGTGGGATTATAACAAAGTGGAAGTGATTAGGAACGACAGCAACTCAGCCCCGAAGTGGTAGGTCAGGTAAAACGACAAAGCGGGGTCAGCAGATGCTGAGGTGCGTAGTGCGTAGAGGTTACCAACTTGTAGAGTCAATCACTACAGACCTCCACACCTCATGTGGCCTTCAGATTAGCTCAAGAACAGAGCGTAGAGAGCTTCATGGAATGGGTTTCCATGACCGAGCAGCTGCATCCAAGCCTTACATCACCAAGCGCAATGCAAAGCATCGAATGCAGTAGTGTAAAGCACGCCGCCACTGGACTCTAGAGACTCTAGATGGGATTAAGGTGTGGGGCTGTGTTTCAGGAGTTGGGCCTGGCCCCTTAGTTCCAGTGAAAGGGACTCTTAATGCTTCAGCAGAACAAGAGATTTTGGATGATTTCATGCTCCCAACTTTGTGGGAACAGTTTGGGGATGGCCCCTTCCTGTTCCACCATGACTGCGTACCAGTGCACAAAGCAAGGTCCATAAAGACATGGATGAGGGAGTTTGGTGTGGAAGAACTTGACTGGCCTGCACAGAGTCCTGACCTCAACCCGATAGAACACCTTTGGGATGAATTAGAGCGGAGACTGCGAGCCAGACCTTCTCGTCCAACATCAGTGTCTGACCTCACAAATGTGCTTCTGGAAGAATGGTCAAAAATTCCCATAAACACATTCCTAAACCTTGTAGAAAGACTTCCCAGAGGAGCTGAAGCTGGTATAGCTGCAAAGGGTGGGCCAACATCATATTAAACCCTATGGATTAAGAATGGGATGTCAAGTTCATATGCATGTGAAGGCAGACAAGTGCACACTTTTGGCAATATAGTGTATATGTATTGCTAATATCTGGCTGGCACTTGCTACACAACAGATGTATCCACAATAAAGGTGTCACTGAAGGGATGACGTGCCGTTCCTCCTACTATTATAGCTCAAACTACTATTGCAACCTGTGCACTGTACTGTACAGCAAGTCATAATGTTCATAAGCAGAATCTCTATTTGCCAGGAACCCGATGTAGGAAGGAAGGAATTTCCTTTGGTGCAGGTATCAGCATAAAATACAATGTCCAAATTTAATTACACAAAACTATTACTTAATAATCACTCGTTAGAAAACCAGCCCAAACCTGGCCTGAAGCCTGTTTTCATATTTGTTGGACCCTCTCAGGCTCGGGACAGGTTGCAGACCTACACCACACAAACAATATGGTGACCAACACACGACATACACGCAGAAGATGTGAAGCTATCAAGAACTCACTAACTCAGATCATATACAAACGTTGATATAACACTGTGTACGCGTTTGATTTGGAGAGTCTGTGTTCTTGGTTTTTAGATGTGGATGAGTGTCAGGAGTTGTCGGGACTGTGTGATGGCGTGGGTCAGTGTGTAAATAACATGGGCTCGTACCACTGCAACTGCCCACCGGGATACAGACAAGTCAACGGCACCAGTTGCCAAGGTAAGACTTTGCAAGCATACACTGGACATTAAAATAGCTGAGCTGTTGCGCTTCTATCCATTTAAAAGGCAAACATGTAACTTTACATGTGATAGCTGCACCCAGAAGGACGTGTGGGATTGCAGTGCTATTGGGGAGGAAGATAAAGGTTACCAGGAACAATAAATGATGATACATTTAGACTGATATGGACAATATTTATTGAACTACACATACAGAAGTAGTGTCTCTCAGTATGGCGGCAGGCCGCCAATGCAACATACCAGACGTCTCAGGATGGAGTTGTAGAGGTTCCTAATGGGGTCCTGTGATAATCCGTCCCATGCAGCTACAATATTCTCACACAGTTCCTGCAGATGGTGCGGTAGGGGTGGAGGTGGAGTGACACCAGGCCTTCTAAATGCTACATTAGAAAAAGGGAAGGGGAAACCGTCCGTGTCTCGATTAGATGATGATGGTGATGATGATGATGACATGATCACGGTGATCAGATGTTAATGCCAAGTGTAAACAGAGCTCATCCCTCTGTCTGTGCAGATGTGGATGAGTGCATGGAGGAGAGTCACCTACGACTACACGGCGGGGAATGTGTGAACACAGAAGGCTCGTTTTACTTCATCTGTGAGCCTGGATACGTGGAGACGCAAGACCCGCCTAGCTGCGAAGGTAGGTGCACACACATCACATTTCTTTTTGTCAGACAAGTAAAACAGCCTTCAAGCAAGTGTTGGAGTCCCCTCTGTGATGTTATGCAGGTGTTCTAATTGCGTGGACAAGGGTTCTTTGGTTGAGCTGACAGTAGGTTTGAACCACAGTGTCTACGTTGAGCTGCTGGAAAACCTTGTTTGGCCTTTTGCTCATCATCATCTTACAGAGGAACATAACATTCCTATCCCGGTATTCCAAGATGACGGTTCTCGCGTTCACAGGGCTGCAAATGTGACTGATTGGCATGATGAACATTCAGGAGCTTTCACACATCTGGACTGGCCCGTAAAATCCCCAGATTTGAATCCTCTTGAGAATCTGTGGGTCTACCTGGAACACCCAGTAAACCACCAGGGAAGGCATCTACCAAATCTGGACCAACTGCTCAATTCTTTGATGCAAGAGTGGCTGAACATTGAAGTGGCCTACATCCAGAAGCTTGTCCAGTCTATGCCAAATCCACTCATAGCTGTAATTTGTGCTCATGGAGGTATTACAACCTATTAGATACTTATCAGTCGCAGGTGACTAAATTTTGGTCCGGTGAACTTATGTTAATTATCAAGAGCTGTCAAGAACATCCAAGAAGTTCTTCACGACAGGTTCGATCCCACTTGAACAAAGTCCCCCTCGATACAAAACAAATATCACAAGTGACAAAGTGCAAAATCTAACTACAAATGATGGAATGAACAGTCTTGGAAGAATGATTTCATGACATATGCTGTAGAGTATATATAGGTGTCCTGAAATTGGTTTTGGCCAAGAAGTTTCATCTTGGATATATGTCATGAGCTGCTTGTGTTGGGATGCAGTCTGTGCTTCCATTGGCTGCTTGTGTCGGGATACTCTCTGTGGTGAGGAAAAATGCTTACTCTGCGGTGAGAAGTTTGAAAACGGTGGGACACAGTCGCACACCATCACCATCATGCTAGTAGAGGTAACCACGTTCGGGGGGCGAGGAGATACGGTCGTGGTTTCGCTTTGTGCTACTGATGCATAGATTTTGTTAACGTGTAATCTGATTCGTCAGAAAAGCCGAACTCCCTGCTCTCGTGTTTCCTCTCATCAGAAAGAGAGAGAGAGTAAAAGGCAGCGAGTGTAAAAGTGTGTGTGGGGTGGGGGGAGGGGGTCCTAATGTCTTTCACATTCAGACTGCTGTGTTTTTCCTCCAGTGGGGAGGGAGCCTTGCCAGCGTGTGCTGTGCCAGAGTTGTTTGAAATGCCCTTTTCCTTTAGTAAAAAAGAAAGAAGGAAGCTTTTCAGCTGACTGTCTAGACAAGGAGGAATATTTTAAACTGAGAGCTGACTTGCTCCAGCCCGAACGGACCGCTTCACATCACTGCATGTGTGTGTCNGAAATGCCCTTTTCCTTTAGTAAAAAAGAAAGAAGGAAGCTTTTCAGCTGACTGTCTAGACAAGGAGGAATATTTTAAACTGAGAGCTGACTTGCTCCAGCCCGAACGGACCGCTTCACATCACTGCATGTGTGTGTCTGTGTGTCTCGATTTCTTTGTGTGTTGTGTCTTTGTACCAGTTCTGTGTGTGTGTGTGTGTGTGTGTGTGTGTGTGTGTGTGTGTGTGTGTGTAGGTTCTGTGTAAGTTGTGGATGATATCCCTCTATGGCACATCTATGACAGCTGCATGAATAGATTGCAGTAGGATACAGTAGTCTATACAATGAACAAGTCTCTAACTCATAGCCCAGTCAGACTTCGCTGTCACAGTGCAAAGACCCCTGTTTGCAGTGTAGTGAGACTCATGGTGCAAAGTCCCTGAGTCGTTGTCTAAACTCAGCTTTCAGGGTGCAAGGTTCCTAGCTCAGAGCCTTGTCAAACTTTGCCTCACGGTGCAAATCCCCGGTTTATGGCCCAGTCAAACTCCACAGTCACAATGCAAAGACCCCTGTTTGCAGTGTAGTGAGACTCATGGTGCAAAGTCCCTGAGTCGTTGCCTAAACTCAGCTTTCAGGGTGCGAGGTCGCTAGCTCAGAGCCTCGTCAAACCTTGCTGTCACGGTGCAAAGTCCCCGGTTTATGGCCCAGTCACACTCCACTGTCAAGATGCAAAGACCCCTTTTTGCAGTGTAGTGAGACTCATGGTGCAAAGTCTCCGACTTGTTGTCTAACTAGACTCAGCTTTCACAGTGCAAGGTCCCTAGCTTAGAGCCTTGTCAAACTTTGCTGTCACGGTGCAAAGTCCCCGGTTTATGGCCCAGTCAAACTCCACAGTCACGACGCAAAGTCTCCTGTTTGCAGTGTAGTGGGACTCTGCTGTCATAGTGCAAAGTCCCAGACTCCTTGTCTAACTAAACTCAGTGCAAAGTCCCTAGCTCAGAGCCTTGTCAACCTCTGCTATCATGGTGCAAAGTTCCCGGTTTATGGCCCAGTCAAACTTCGCTGTCACAGTGCAAAAATTCCCTTTGTAGTGGGACTCTGCTGTCACAGTGCAAAGTCCCTGAACTGAACTTAGCTTTTACGGCTGTCGTGGTGCAAAGTTCCAGACTCCTTGCCTAACTAAACTCAGCTTTTACAGTGCAGAGTCCTTAGCTCAGAACCTTGTCAAGCTCTGCTGTCACGATGCAAAGTCCCTGGCTTATGGCCCAGCCAAACTTCATTGTCACAGTGCAAAGACTCCTGTTGTATTGAGACTCTGCAGTCACAGTGCAAAGTCCCTGAACTGAACTTAGCTTTCACGGTTTAAAATTACTAGCTCGCACCCTTGTCAAACTCTGTTGTCGCTGTCCAGAATCCCTGGCTTATCGCCCGCTCAAGCTCTGCTGTCATGATGCAAAGTCGTCTGTTTCCAGTGTTGTGAGACTCTGCTGTCACGGTGTAAAGTCCCTAGCTCATGGCCTAGCCAAACTCTGCTGTTACAGTGCAAGTCCCTGACACATGGCCAAGTCAAATTCTGCTGTCATTGGACAAAGTCACCGGTTCACAGCCTGGTCAGACTCCGCTGTTGCAGTGCAGAGTCATAGGCTCATGGCCCAGTCAAATTCTGCTGTCATAGGGCAAAGTCCAGGGTTCGGAGCCTGGTCAAACTTCACTGTCACAGTGCAAAATCACTGACTCACAGCCAAGTCAAACTCTGCTACTGTGGTGAATAGTGACACAGTTCATGGCCTAGTCAAATTTTGTCACCAGAATCCCCAGTAGTTTGGCCTTCTGTGCTGTCACAAAGCAAATGTCTCTTGGCAAGTTATCCGTTGCTGATGGAAAACTCTGAGGACACTTACACATTCGTTCAGTACCATCAAAGTATTGAATTTGATAGATCTAACTGTGTATCAGACATTGGTGTAATCTTGTTCTTGCATCCTTTTTCATAGCTGTGCATGCATGTTCCAAAGGCAGCAAATGTTTAAAAGGGACTTAAACATAATATCCTGCATCACAGTGCAATGTCCCCAGCTTATCAAACGCCACTGTCATGGTGCAAAGTCCCTGGCTCATGGCCCAGTTAAGGTCTGCTTTTAGGGTAAATAGTGACCCCGCTCCTGGCCTACTCAGACTCTGATGTTACAGTATAAAGTCTCCAGTTCATGGACTAATCAGATTTCGCTGCAGAAGTGCATGTTGCTGGCTTGGGGCCCAGTGGAACTGTGGTGAATAGTACCCAGGTACAATACCCCACTAACAGCCTAGTTAAACTCCGAACTCCCCAGTTCTGGCCAACTCAGAGTCTTGGTCAGTCCTCAGTCGATCATGGAACTCCTCCAGGGGCCCAGACCTAATGTATCAAACACTGATATAAGTGATTTCTTCTTCTTGCCTGCTTTTCCACAGATATCGATGAATGCTCCAACAGCGATAAATGTTTGAACGGCACTTGCTTGAACACAGAAGGCTCGTTTCAGTGCCAGTGTGATGGAGGCTTTCGTCTGGAGACGGCCACTTACACCTGCCAGGGTAAAAAAAAAAAAAGAATAGAAAGAACCCAATTTGCTGACTTCCATTACCTTACCCTAGCAACTGCTTGCTGATTGCTTGACTGCTGATTGTTGGCGTATCAGGCAGTTCATGCTGATTGGCTGCTTGTGCCATTTGCCAGATATCGACGAGTGTGCTGAGTTTGGGCAGAGCATTTGCGGGGCGTGGCAGTGCAAGAACACGCCTGGATCCTACAGGTGTGAGGTACCCTGCCCAGCAGGCCACACCCGAAACACACACGGAGCGTGTGTGGGTGAGTCAGCCTGACCACCACATAGCATCATAACCTTCAGCCATGCTGTGTCCATCTTTCTGCTGTGTATGTTGAAGGTCTGTCCTCAACTAAAGGACCTCTTGGAGAAAAGATTACACATTAATAAACACATAGCAAAATAATGGACTATAGAGCTTAAAAGTCATTTAGGGCTTAAACCGCATTTGTTTATCTGTGCAGTATGGACCAGATTCATAAACACACAGGATTTAACGTTAAGAGCGTCGCTGTAAAACATCTTCTCATTTCATAGGCAAGGACACTCAAAGCCATGTAGAAAGAGAGTTGCATCAACTCCGTTGGTCCCAATGGACCATTGTTTACAGCAATGACGGATCATGGAACCTCTCAGTAGCTCCCGGGAGTTAGTAATTGAGTCTCTTATTTTGATAAAATGCACACAGTTTCACTTAAGCCCAGTTTCTATGCTTACACGGTTATGATAAATACTATTAATATAGTCTATGCCAAAATAACATTCATACATTTTTTTTTTATTTAAACATTTGAATAAATTAATTGTACTGAGATAATTAAATTAATTCATGTAAAAAGGAAAGCAAATATCATTTATTCATGTGCTTCAGTCCAGTGCTTCAGTCCAGCAGCTTCAGTGTAGTGCCTCAGTTCAGTGCAGTGCTTTAGTGCAGTGCTTCAGCCCAGTGCTTCAGTCCAGCAGCTTCAGTGCAGTGCCTCAGTTCAGTGCAGTGCTTTAGTGCAGTGCTTCAGTCCAGTGCTTCAGTCCAGCAGCTTCATTGCAGTGCCTCAGTTCAGTGCAGTGCTTCAGTCCAGCAGCTTCAGTGCAGTGCTTCAGTCCGGTGCTTCAGGCCAGCAGCTTCAGTGCAGTGCTTCAGTCCAGTGCTTCACCAGTCCAGCAGCTTCAGTGCAGTGCTTTAGTGCAGTGCTTCAGTCCAGTGCTTCAGTCCGGTGTTCCAGTCTAGCACTTGAGTTTAGCATTTTAGTTTGGTGCTTCAGTCCGGCAGCTTCAGTGCAGTGCTCCAGTGCATTGCTTCAGTTTGGTGCTTCAGTCCAGTGCTTCAGTTTAGCATTTTAGTTTGGTGCTTCAGTCCGGCAGCTTCAGTGCAGTGCTCCAGTGCATTGCTTCAGTTTGGTGCTTCAGTCCAGTGCTTCAGTTTAGCTTTTTGGTTTGGTGCTTCAGTTCACTGCTTCAGTCCAGTGCTTCAGTTCAGTGCTTCAGTTCCATGTTTGAGTTCGGTGCTCAAGTCCACCGCTTCAGTTCAGCCTTTTAGTTTGGTGCTTCAGTCCAGCAGCTTCAGTGCAGTGCCTCAGTTCAGTGCAGTGCTTCATTTCAGTACTTCAGTTCTGTGTTTTAGTTTGATGCTCCAGTTCAGCACCTAAGTTCAGCATCTTTGTTTTGGTGCTACAGTTTAGTGCTTCAATTCAGTGTTTCAATCTAGTACCTCAATTCAGCGCTTCAGTCCAGTTCTTCAGTTCAGTGTTTCCACCCAGTCCTTTAGTACATGTCATTTTGGTCCCTGATTCAAGTACTTCAGTCCAGCTCTTCAGTCTAGCTGCTTTAGAGCAGTGCTTCAGACTGCTATTAGTTGTGCCTGTTGAAGATTAATGCAGCGCTTTCTTCAATCCTCCATTCCTGCACTCTTCTGTCATTTCATGTCATCTTTTTCTGCCATATTGCATTTGTTCACAGATATTTATTCAAATAGTCTTTTAATGATATATTATGATTACATTATGACTACATACCAAAAGTATGGAAACCAGCAGTTGATTTTTGAATGTTTATTTATTTCGTTGGTTATGGCCAATTCTACCCACTAGCTAGGCCTCCCTCATCACACGATGATACCCAATGATATCTGGAAGGGTGGCACTCTGAGACATGTGAAGTGGCACCACATCTTTTCAAACTGCTGCCAACACAACATCACTGGACAACTCAACACGCTTGGAGGAGAACACTAACTACAAATTGTGTTACATGACATCAGCTAACAAAAGTTCATGTCGCAATGCTAGCATTGCGCTACACATCCTACCCACCCAGAGAGAGCGAGTCTCATTATGCTCTCTTAGACTCGCAGCCAGGGATGGCTGGGATATTGCCAGGGATCAAGCTCTCAGTCTACTGCTAATAGGGCAGACGCATTTAGCAGCTGCATTGGTTTCCTGTCATTCAAGCTAAATGAAATGATAACGTTTCCACACTTTTGACCTGTAGTGAAGGTCTACGCTGCCTATATAGACGTGAGGTGATCTTCCTCTCTCCTCTTCTCTAGATGTGGACGAGTGCGCTCTAAACAGAAGTGTGTGTCGGGAACACGGAGTGTGCCATAACACTGTGGGCTCGTTCATGTGCCAGTGTGACCCGGGCTACCAGGACATGGATGGTCAGGGCTGTGTGGGTGAGTGAAACCTGAAGCAATGTGTGTCACTATAATTACACTGTTGACCTTCTGAGCATTCTAAGAGCATTATTTCTATTATTATTATGATCTTGCCCCCATACACATAATAATAACACTGACCTTGTACTTCCACTTTATGAGCTCCACTTACCACGTATAGGTCCATTATTTTATAGGTGTTCCATTACAGACTGTAGAGCATCTGCTACTGCACAATTGGTCAGCACATCCCCCTGTGCCAGTCATCGTTGGTCAGTTTCTGACTGCAGGACTCACCAGATACATTTGGGGCGAGGCTTCAATCAATACTGGAATTGCAATAATATGTTCTTTAAAGTATTCGGTGTAACTATTGTAGTGTTATTATTGCACAACTACTGTGTAATTCAATTGTTGAAATGGAAATAAAGTCATTCAGAGTGGTTTGAGGCCACATGGGTCATTTTAGAGAAACTTGCCCACTCAGATTTGTGGTGGTGGTGATGAGAACCAGGGGTATAGTCAAATATGGCCAATTTATTGAAATATAGCCAATTTATATAGCCAATTTATGTGCATGTCTTCTGACTTGTCATATGTAATATAGGTGATATAGTGGTCATTCCAGAACACTTCCTTTGGGCACTGTTTTGCCTTACACTGTCTTGCACCATGCATGAATTAAAGAAGAAAATATTTACATTTACCTTTATGGCATTTAGCAGACGCTCTTATCCAGAGCGACCTACAACTGTGCCGTTTGAAGACCGCAAGGGAGTCTTTTGTTCGGACAGTGGGAGTTAATTCCACCATCTGGGAGAGAAGACTCTGGATATGTTTTTTTTTTTTTTTTAAATGGGAATCCAGCCATTTACACTGAAGCTCAGCTAGCTTGACTTGAGGCTCAAGGAGAGAGGAATCAAGTCAAGACATGGAGTCACATGTATTCCGAGTTAGCACACCTTGGGTAGTATTCATACAGTGGTTGTCATGTATCCCTACATCCTGTTGTTCAGGACTCCTTAACCTGTGGACCATGCAATGCTATTCAAGCTTAGATTCTAGCATACAAATTTATTCTCTTCTTTTCCACCACGGTTTTAGACTAAAATCCTATCTCAAAACTGACATAGACATCAGGCAGTGCAATCACAACTCTTTCAGGTAATAGCTCCCTGTGAGGTAGCATTCAGAGACGTTAAACGTTTCAGATTTCTGGGTTCTTTCATCACCACTGTACATAATTGGGACTCTCTCAGGTTCTCTGGAACTGAGGATTTCACATCAAACCACTCTCAATGACTTTTTACTGTTTATCTGAACAGTATAATTATGTGGACGTTCCCCCTTCAGGTAACTGTGTAATTGCACTTCAATAGTTGCGTAATGTAAACTGAATGTACACTGCTGTGCAAAAGTCAGAAACCATTCTTCATTTGGACTTTCAGTCAAAAATGGTCTATGAGTACAAGTTTTTAATTTTCAGTAGGCAGGTTAGGTTCAGAGAACATTACTCAGGAACGTTCTTCCACACTTCCAAAGTTCAGACTTAGAAGTTAAGGTAACACATAACAAATTCATAACATCTGACTTAAACAATTCTTAAGATATACATCAATGTGTAAATCAACATTAATAAAGTACACATGTTTTACATGATATTAATATGGAGGACTATGTCATTTTACTGAGAAACATTTTTCAAAACAAAAGACCCAATCTATTCACAATTTTGACAAACTATAGTATTTTCAGCAAAATGCCTCATTTCTAGACAGCTAAAAATAAAACTTACCTGGCTTTTTACCCCTTTGGACAGAAAGTGGACAGAAAGTACACTTTGGACACTTTCAACTTATTTTGCACCTTGTTGTTATTTCTCCTTTCTCAGCTTTGTCTTCCTTAAGAATTGTATTGTGCCAGAAGGTTCATTCAAAAGCCCAATCACTGTTTAGGAAAACATTATTCATCCTATAGTTTCTCTTGGGATTAAAAGGCCAAGCTTAAAGGCCATTGCTTAATATTTAAGGGTGATCTTCCTCACTCATAGTATTGGAGAAAGCACATGTATAACTGTGCTAACTTAATAACTTGGTAAACTTCATAACATTTTCCTCAAAGTGTACAGACTGTTGAATTAACCCTCTAGCACAATATGTGTTACCGATGACGTAAAGTAAAAAAGGAGAAAGAATAGCAAAGTGCAAAATGCTTTAAAAAAAAAGATTAAAAATGAGTTAAAAGTCTAGACAAAAAAGTTCCAGAGAGTGTCAAAGGATGTGGTAAAGCTGGGTCATTTTTTTACAGTATTTTCCCTAGAAATGAGATTATTATTATTATTATTGAAAAAATAATAAATGTTGAAAATTGAAAAATAATAAATGAAGACTTTTATTTTTATATTATATTTTATACTATATCAATAGTATTCCATATTAATATAATGTAAAACATGTACACTTTATGAACATTTTATAAAGTTTATGAATGTTTTATGTAGACATCCTGCAAGTAAAGTGTTATCGAAGTTGGTTGGCTTTTCTGCATCCTGCATGATCTAAGTAAACCCAGCTACGTTCAGTGATGTTGAGGTCAGGACTGAGAGTGGTCAGCCCATTGTTCTGAGAACACCATCAGCTTGAAGGGAGAGATTGTACCTTTATATTATATGCCATTAATTATGTAACCATGCAGGGGCAGGTAGCTGAGACCAGTGTTTTAAAGAAAGTCCAACTCTGCACTAAAAACACACACTGGGCTTCCTTTTTTTCCCTGCACTTACCTCGCAGGCAACGTTAAAAAAAGCGGGCGGATGCCTCGCCAGGTCCGTGATTGATGGGGCCGTTTATTTTCATCCAATTCGAAGGTGTACCGCATGCGCCTGTTAATGTTTTAAACATCCTCGGCCTGGACCTGCCCAGCCTGCGAGAGCGGGAGGAGGACAAACGCGCCAAGGCTTAGAGCCCTCACACACACATACACGCTCTACCAATAATGAGGCCGCAATGTAGCCATACGTTCCTCTCTGGTTCTCTTCACAGAGTGATTCCTATTTCTTGCTTGGATTTTGGGTTTAGTTAACAGGGTATAGCCAGGGCTCTTTCAGCTAGGGCTCTTTAAGCATTGCTGATAGTATGGTGTAAAATTGGTTCCACCCATTGTTAATCAAAACACAATCAGTTTGGCTAAAGTAAGGCTCCGCCTTGAGTCAACTCTACAGTATTTTTGATATTTAAAAGCTCATGAAGAATCTAAATCTTCGATTCTTAAAAAGCATTGAAAAAGACAATCAAACAAAGGTAAGTAAAGTAAAGTAGGAGTGGGGTTAGGGTTTGGGACAGACCTCCCAATAGACAGTGGTCTATAAATAATCATTTTTATATACAGTCTTCAGCAAAAGAATAGCTGAACCCAGAAGGAAGTGTGGGGTTGCAGTGCTATTGGGAAGGAAGATAAAGATTACCAGGAACAATAAATTATGATACATTTAGACTGATATGGGGGAATATTTATTGAGCTACACATACAGAAGTACTGTCTCTCAGTATGGCGTCGGGCCGCCGTGTTTGCTAACCCAACATGCCAGACATCTTGGCATGGAGTTGTAGAGGTTCCTAATGGTGTCCTATGATAATCCATCCCATGCAGCTTGAATATCCGCACACAGTTCCTGCAGATGTTGCAGTAGGGGTGGAGTGGCACCAGGCCTTCTGGACATGTGACACGTGATCACAAACTTGGCGCTGACCACAGTGCCTTTACACAGGGATTTGATGGTCGTTTCCACCAAGACAAAAGTGGAACTGGTCACTGAAGATGACCCGCTGTCACTCCATGACAGTCTCCATGACGACGTTGACGTGGTGTTAAGGAAGTCGTCGTAGCGGTCTGCATGCATGTAGTCCTGCGTCGTGCAGCCGTCTGCCAGCAGACTTGCATTCTCAGTCACTGATTTAACAACTAGCATATATCTAGCTAATCTAACATGTTAAATCATCAGTTCAGGTCCTGATGGCCTAAACAACAGGAGAGCTTGGACCCACACTCAACTTGTATGCACGACTTTAATAGCTGACCCAATTAGGCCCAACATATTACATTTACATTTATGGCATTTAGCAGATGCTCTTATCCAGAGCGACTTGCAACCTTTGCATATATATCGTCGCTGTCCTAAGGAAAAACAAGTTTCTACAAAAGGCCAATTTTACAGGAGAGGGCAGAAACCTGATTTAACGTTAATGGAAGTCAATGGAACCAGCTGTTTTTCCAAGCAGTTTTGGGTCATTTTTGTTGGTCCGTTCATCATAAAAAGGTGACACACGGTGTAAACAGCAGCAGTAAAAATCAACAAAAATGGAGATACGTGTATTTTATTAGACAGCAACAATACGCATTGCAGATAAGGTTTTACAATGTTTCACCATATTACTAAGACATTACACACTTTACACATCGAATTAGCTTGTGTGAGGAAGTACTTGGATGTGGGTGTTTGTTTCTAGTTGGTAGCTGCAGCAGAAAGGCTGCATCCACAGTAAAGGTGTCTCTGGAAGGGCGACATGCCAGTGCTATCATATATCGCAAGCTCTAGACTGTGCGTGACCAGTGCGCTTATTATCTGGTGTAACGACGAGGTCGTAATGATTCCACATTGGAGGTGTCTCTGACTCATTTGGAATTTGAAACAATTCCCCCTTAGTGAGCTTTCCTTCTATTTTGTCCTTGGTGAACAGTTAGTCAGAGTGGCTTTGGTGCACAGGAGAGAAAACACATGAGAGGGTGCTTTGCGTGTGTCTGGCAGAGAGTTCTCTAAGCACTAATCATTTTTGGTGGGTTTTTGTTTAGTCTCTTTTTCAGTTTTGTCTCCCCTTTTTTGGTTTTGTCTCGCCTGTTTTGTTTTGTCTCCTCTTTTGATGTGGTTTGGTGTGAAAAGCACCGCTCTAGAGAAAAAGTCAGAGTTGTACACAGTGGTGGTGATGATGGGAATCAGGCGTCTGACGATTTTCTATGCTTCTAAAAGCTCCCTCACAGAAAGCCGGTTCAAATATGTTGCTTGATGTCTGAGACATTGAACATTGCATTTACATGCACTTAGTAATCCGATAACTGCAGAAAAAGCCGATCTTGTCAATAATCCGTTCATCGTGTTTGCATGCACTTTAGCAGTCGGATAAGGGGGAAACTCCAGATCTACATGAGTCAGGCGGTAACGCTCTTCGTCATGCAAACGAGTCACTATACCTAAAAATGTGAACATACAAATATTTCCAACCTTCTTTTTGTCAAGCATGTAATTTCAGCATCCCTCTTGCGGTTGCTGTGTTGAGCGCTTCTTGCCTATTTCCTATTCCTTATGTATAGGTTTTATATATGCGTAGACTGAAAAAGATGAAAGAAATCAGAGTAAGGGTATACATACACTGAGGTACCTGATTACTGAGCTAAAATCCAGCTCGTGTTATCTGGTTTCTTCACTGGATTTCTGGGCCTTAATCTGATCTAAGAAATCAGGGTATGCTGTTTACATCTGACTATGACCAGGTTATTAAGTGCGTATAAACACACTTATTGTTTTAAAATAGCTTTGCCATAATCTTTCAACCTAAAATGGATAACACAAATGGGGTTTCAGATATACGTGCAGGGAGCTGTAAGCTAAAATAGTCTCAAATGAAAACACAGTCTCTTCAGATTTTCCACTATTTTAAAATGATCAACATTACATATGGAACTCAGAAGACACATGGAGATTCAGTGCTGCTCTGAGAGTACATAACATGTCTGTATTTGTGTTGTGGACATTGTGACCCCTGGTTCCCATTATCACCACTGTAAAGTAATATGAATCAGTATGTTTGAGAATGAATCTATTTCACATTGAACCACTCTGACCTGTCTTACCAACTGAGATGTAAACAATCCAGTTTTGAAGTTTGCAATTCTCCTTTAACACCATCTTTATATTCGTCTCGCTTTGTTGTTACTGTACTGTGCTGAGAAAGCCATGGCTGTTATTGCTGCCTGTATTATGTTGATCGTACCTCTGGATTCTCTCCATAGGAGAAATGAGATTCAGGATGCTGGTTCTAGAGATGATCAGCCATGACACTTCTAGCCAAACTACTTAAGCAATCACTCATATCATAAGCAATCACGGACAGAGAGAGAAATAGGTGGTCAGAGTGAAAGGGGAGAAGGTAGAAAGCTACTTTTAGGTATTCAGGCGTAGAATGGTACGTGCACTCACTGGCCCGTTTGTCTTAGTGGGTTTGCATAACCGGTCCCATGCAGTCTCCATCAGTCCTAATTTCCCACAGCAGAAAGTCCTGTCACAACTCCGAACACTCACTCCTGAGTCCAAAACACACACCTGCACTGTTTGCAGTTCTTCTATAATCAACACAGATGACTGTTTAGCTTTCTCTTTATCCATCCCTCCCTCTCTCTTCCTCTCATTCACGTCCACTCATATTCTCATATCTTGTATGTTTAGCTCCATCTCCTCCATCCATCCTGTCTTCTGAGCGTCTCCTCAAAAAGCTCATCTTCTGTCTAAACCTTGTTTTTGCCAAGCTTCTCACTTTTTTTCCCTTGACGTCCGCTTATAACAGTTGTGTGGCTTTATGTGCCAAAATGGTCATAACTGCAACTTCTTGATATAAAACACAATAGAATTTAATTTTATTAAAATAGAATTTAATATAATAAGAATTAAATTTAATAGTATACACTCATCGTCCAAAAAGTCATTGCACAAACGCTCGGCCGCGCATGTGACGTAAGCAAGAGCCTTATCGCTGTACCTGACTGATCAAACAGCCATGATTGCAGACATTCAGCGAGCAGTGATGCCTCCATAAGTCATCCTGTTAGTGCCAGCACCACTGGCAGACGGCTGCATGACGCAGGACTACATGCGACGACAGCCCTTAACACCACGTCAACTTCGTCAAAGACTGCAAAGAAGACCTGGTGTCACTCCACCTCCACCCCTACCACACAATCTCCAGGAACTATCTGAGAATATTCAAGCTGCATGGGATGGATTATCACAGGACACCTTTAGGAACCTCTACAACACCATACTGAGAGACACTACTTCTGTGTGTGCAGCTCAATAAATATTGATCATATCAGTCTAAATTTATCATTTATTGTTCCTGGTAATCTTTATCTTCCTTCCCAATAGCACTGCAATCCCACACTTCCTTCTGGGTGCAGCTATTCTTTTGGATGATGAATGTATCTGCAGGAATGTTTCTCCATGCCTTAGTTCAGTTTCAGAAGTTGGTTACACTTTCTGATTTTCATGTTCTTATGAATAATCTTTGACACATTCATCTCCATTGTTTTTATCACACGAGCAGCTTCTTTGTTTCAACTGCAAAATCTTGGTCTTTTTCTTTCTTTCCTCAATAATGGTTTCTTGGGAGCTGCACAGCATTTCAGACCCATAGTGTTGAGGTGTCTTCTCACAGTGGAAGGATGGACAGAAACACCTGCGGTTGTTTTCAGATCTGAAGCAATAATGGGCTTGATGTTCTCCTGTGTTGTAAAGACGATAAGTGCTGCTTATCTGATGGGGATGTTTTTGGAAATTCCAGTTTCCACCAGAGAGGTCTCCAGATCCCTAAATCTTGCATGGTGTAGCTACAAATGCTGGTTTTTATTGTGTTTTATATCAAGAAGGTTGCAGTTGTTCGCTTTATCTTGGCATGGAAAATATATTTCGTTGAGGGGGTGGGGTTTGAGGTCGACCTGAAGAGGATGGGTTCCCCTTTTGAGTCTTGGTTCCTCTCGAGGGTTCTTCCTCTTGCTCTGAGGGAGTTTCTCCTTGCCGCTGTCACTTGCTCATTGGGGCCTTGGACCCGGATTCTCTGTAATGGTGTTTTGTAACAACATCTGCTGTAAAAAGCAGTAATGTAGTAAATTTGACATGACTTGACTGGTGGGCCGTATGAAATGACCTCCTGGAGAACTTGGATAACAGCTCTGAGTGAAATGTTTAACCCCTAAAAATCTCAGACTTATTTTTAGTCCATCATTACACAGACTACACCCTGTGGTGAGCTGGTGGCCTGTACAGGGTGTTTCCTGCCTTCTGCCCAGTGAGCGCTGGGATAGGCTCCAGCACCCCTCCGTGACCCAGAAGGATAAGCGACTTCGAAGATGAATGAATGAATGAATGGAATACCCAGACTACAATGCAAACTGACTGAGTTATTCTTAGGCCATAGATGTCCATCAAGAAGGTTTGGACCTGCTGGCCATTTAAGGGGTTAAGCAGTAAACGTTAAGGTCCCAGCACACTTCTCCTCTGTTCCCTCCATTCTTCCCTCCCTCGTCCCCTCCCTCTTGCCCCATTCATCTCCATACCTCCAGCTTTTCTACCTCTCAGTCGCTCTCTGTCTCTCCCACTTTATTTCCAGCTCTGCCTCCATCCTTCCTCTCCTTCTCTGGTTACTCAGACAGAGGAAAAGCTCGAGCCTGGAGCTACACTTAGACAGAATATTGAACTATGAATGAATACTATATGCCCAGCAAAATCAGCTCCATTAGTTCTACTATAATTTCACGTCTCTCCTCTTTTCCTCCTCTTTTCCTTTTGGAATCAGTCCACGACAGCTCTCCTGCTTCCAGATAGAGCCTGTTTATTACTTTCCACAATTCCAGGATCTGGCTTGATTGGGGAAGGAGCGGGGAAAGAAAGAAGTCAAGGTCATTAACGAATTCAGGTTGCTTGATGGTATGGAAGAAAGCATTAAACAATAGAAACCAGGCTGTGGCCCTCTTAACTGTTCAGTCTGGTATATAGAGAACAACAACAATAACTTAAAGTGGAATTTCAGTCATAATTTACTGATGAAGATGTTAGAAAACATGGTTAAATGTGAAATGCTCTATTCTAGAGAAACCTACCGAGTGGGTCTCCATACTTATGAAACTCCTTTTCCACACAATATGTTGGTGTTTTCACCAACATGTTGATTCACCCGGATTATAATACCATGCAAAAGAGGAAAAAAGTAGACTGAAGTTACTTAATTTAAGTATACTTAGTATACTTCCTCATACTCAAGATTACTGTACTGAAAAATGATAGTATTTTCATATACTAAGTACTTAGTATGCTAAATATATACTAAAACAGAACAGACTGTACTTAACTGTACTATTTTGCACTTGTATTTAGCACACAAAACAATAATGTGCTTGAAATGTACTTGCTGGTATTAAAGTACATTTCTAGTACTTTAAAATATACTTAATTAAAATATACTTAAACTTTCATTTCTACGGTCATTTCCACAGTCCTACAAATGACTGTCATTGTGCATTTGCCAGTAAATGCCAGTAAGTAACTCCTAATTTTGATCTAATCTTCTCTATATGAAAGATACCCTGCATCCCTGAAACTGCATCCCATATCATATATGCCTATTAATTTAATCCTAATAGAAACCACCCTCAGCCCTGAACGTTTGTTATTTAGGATCTATATTAAAATAATTTTTGCTTTTTTTTAAATTATTTATTAATGCCATTGTTGAAAAATGTCTGCCATTTATTTACTTATTTATTTCTAGTACATTAAAATATAATTATATATAAAGTTCCTTAGTATACTTACTTAGTATACACTAAATGTCACCGAAGACTGCAATGGTGTCGTGCCAGACTGTAATGAAGTGACTCAGAATGGCAGCGGGTCATCTTCTGTGACGAGTCCCGCTTTTGTCTTGATGGAGACAACCAACAAATCCGTGTGTGGAGGCACCGTGGTCAGTGCCAAGATGAACAATTTGTTGTCATGCGTCACATGTCCAGAAGGCCTGGTGTCACTCCACCTCCACCCCTACCGCACAATCTGCAGGAACTGTGTGAGAATATTCAAGCTGCATGGGATGGACTATCACAGGACACCATTAGGAACCTCTACACCTCCATGCCGAGACGTCTGGCATGTTGCGTTACCAAACATGGCAGCCTGATGCCATACTGAGAGACACTACTTCTGTATGTGTAGCTCGATAAATATTGTCCATATCAGTCTAAATGTATCATCGTTTATTGTTCCTGGTAATCTTTATCTTCCTTCCCAATAGCACTGCAATCCCACACTTCCTTCTAGGTGCAGCTATTCTTTGGTGATGAGTGTAGTTTGTCCTGAATGCTGCACTGCGTTGTAACACTGCATTCAGGGAAGGTTTCTATTGCTTACGTGAACGGATTCTGAATTGGTTTGGCTTTGTTTCGTTATATCCCAGCATGCGGAAGCAGTACTCTGGTGCTGAGGTGACTCTATTGGTCAGTAATGCTGGAAGCATAATAAGATAATCCATAGATGGGTCCTGTTACTGCAGTGGCGCTGTGTAGCCCCCCACAGTTTTGTGAAATGAGCCTTATTTTGAGAATGTGAAAGCTCGTGATTTACGTTCATTGCTGTTGGATGGCTGCAAAGTCAAAAAAAGGTGCCAGCCTTGAGACTTGACGGCCATGAGTTTGACATACACTCTCTAGCTGGGTATATATCACAGTGCCATAATGCTGATAATATGAAATAGCTTGCCAAGTCAGGCTAAATCAACAAAAGTGAGCGTTTAGGGGAATTTCATTTGACCGTTTCTAAGATTTAAGCTGTCGTTTTTTTTAAACATGCTTTATTGAACATTGTCCAGACCGGCGCACAGGCAATTTAACAATAAGTGAGGGCAAATGAGTTGCAGCTATGGGCTTCCATCAGCACCACTGTCAAGAAATGGAAGTCAACAGTGAGCCATTTCACCTCACAACACTCTGCGCCATCGAGCCATGCGGAAATCTCGAAAAAGCAGTGGAGCTTCCCTCCTTCGGTTCTCCTATGTGGCCTCCTTCTAAGGCCTGCTGTATATATATCACACCTTATGAGGCAGTATATGCCTTTAACGTTGTTCTTTTGGCCCGGTTCTCTTTTAGCTGTTTTACTGTTCCCTAACTGCGGAGCACCCATGCTGTTGAGAGGACCTAAATGTGAAATAGAGTCCAGGCCGCTCGTGGAGCCAGACACACACACACACACATACATAAGCATGCTCCAGTTCTCCCCTTAACACTTTCAGCCTCATTGACAAGCTGGCCCACCCTTATTGAGAAGGGACCGGGCGCGTATGCATATACAGAGTGCGTGTCTGGCTGCCTGGATGGCTCCACCGGCACTGCGGAGTCCATTTCACATTAAGGCTCTCCTCGCGGCTTGATTTATCGTAGGCTTTTGTATGGGAATGCTCAGGGATGATTGATAAAGGCAGGCAGAATGAGAGTTGCAGATGTGGACAGCATTGGGAAGAGGAAAAGAGAGGTTTTGGTCGAGTTGTATTAGAGGGAGAGAAAGAGAGGGACAGAGCAAGGACTAGCCTAGGAGAATGCGATGCCATATAACCGAAAGCACATGCAAGCTTTCCACGGTTGTCTGTGCCATCGTTTCTACAGGCGTCACATGTCATTTGTAACGCTGGTTTTAGACACGCATGTATCTTCATAGAGAACAGTTGATGTCCACTGACAAATGCCGGGTGATGTTTTAATTTGTGCACGTTCTTATGGCAGGTCTGTCGGAATCCCTACTTCAAATGTCACCTTTTGGACTGACATCAGCATTAGATGACGTCAGATGGTGGCGCTTTTGGCCTAAGCTCTCTGAAGTGTGGCACCTTTGGCCTGAGCTCTCTGGATTGTGGCACCTTTGGCCTGAGCTCCCTGGAGTGTGCCACCTTTGGCCTAAGGTCTCTGAAGTGTGGTACCTTTGACCTGAGCTCTCTGGATGTTGGCACCTTTGGCCTAACCTCTCTGGAGTGTGGCACCCTTGGCCTGAGCTCTCTGGAGTGTGGCACCTTTGGCCTACGCCCTCTGGAGTGTGGTACATTTGGCCTAAGCTCTCTGGAGTGTTCCACCTTTGGGCTAAGCTCTCTGGAGTGTGGTATGTTTGGCCTGAGCTCTCTGGAGTGTGGCACCTTTGGCCTAAGCTCTCTGGAGTGTGGTACATTTGGCCTAAGCTTCTGGAGTGTGGTTCATTTGGCCTAAGCTTTCTGGAGTGTGGTTCATTTGGCTTAAGCTCTCTGGAGTGTCGTACATTTGGCTTAAGCTCTCTGGATTGTGGTACAGTTGGTCTAAGCTCTCTGGAGTGTGGTACTTTTGGTCTAAGCTCTCTGGAGTGTGGTACATTTGGCCTAAGCTCTCTGGAGTGTTCCACGTTTGGCCTAAGCTCTCTGGAGTATGGTATGTTTGGCCTGAGCTCTCTGTAAGTGTGGCACCTTTGGCCTAAGCTCTCTGCAGTGTGGTACATTTGGCCTAAGCTTCTGGAGTGTGGTTCATTTGGCCTAAACTCTCTGGAGTGTGGTACGTTTGGCTTAAGCTCTCTGGATTGTGGCACCTTTGGCCTAAGCTCTTGTTAGCGGAGCCAAAACACTGCAGTTCTAAACACCACTTCTTCAGAACGGACTTGATTTCTGTCACCCAGCGTTTGTTCTCTCAGACATTAGTTTCCCACATCTAACCTTGACCAAATGCTTTTATCTTTGTTCTTGCAGATCTGAATGAGTGCGAAGTCCTGATCGAAGTCTGTGGTGAGGCAACGTGTGAGAACGTACCCGGTTCCTTCCTGTGCGTGTGTCAAGAGGGTTTTGAGTACAATCGGATATCAGCCAAGTGCTTACCTGCACCTAAAGGTAATTCTTTCATGAGAAAATTCCTTCATTCATGCTTGCTAATAATGATTAAAACCCATGGGAAGGATAGTTAGCATAAGATCATGCAATGCTTGAGTGGAGTACTCCCAGAGTCTACATTTACAGCTAGTCCACACTTCATTTCTGGTCCAGCTGCACCGATGTAAAACAGAATTCTGCAACTCTGAATCAGCAGAAAGTTCGAATATGACCAAAATGTGGACTTATCTAGGGGTCCTCAAGAACTGGACGAGGAACATCTGTTCTAATCTTATTAAACACATACATCCTATATATTCTCTATAGACAGAATGGCCTGTGATAGTTATGTATGAATTAGCTTAATATTATGTTGTATTAATTAATTAATATTGCCCAGCTATGCTCTTGCAAATCAACCAACCTGAAGAGTTTAGGGTCAAAACACCAAACAATCAATACCTATACCTATAGGGCTATACAGGTCAGGATTGCACCTGTACAAATGTTGCACAGTTCCAGTAGGCTTGAGTCGACTGATGACAGTCCAAGGATGGAACCGCTTCCCTCACCAAACAAGTTGTGATTACATAACGGCCACTATTAAGACGAAAGAGCTAAATGAAACTGAACTACCACTGTTGCAAACATACTTAAAACGAACTGCACCGCTAAAAGTTCCATTCAGCGAAAAACCATGTGATGAACCTAGGTGCACCAGTCACAGTCAAGAGGACGTCTCAGAACAAATAAGTTTCCATTTAACAAGCACAATGCCACACACAAACCCAAACCAAATCACTGTTTTGACTGAAAAGACATTCTCTGGTTTTCATTTAGAGTACCCTGTCACAGCCCCCCCTTCCCAACATCCAATCAAATGTACCCTTGTATCAGGTGCATCTCTGTTTGTGTCTTCTCAGACTTTTTAGCTACAGTACCTAAATCTCCTCGTATTGCTGTCGTCCCATTGCAGTCCTTTTCGGGGAGCAGACTTTCACTAATGTATCAGGACATTAACATGCTGTAGTCGGGGTGCCTCTCATTGCCCCAGTCTGATAGCAGGGCAGAGAAGAACAGGCTTGATGAATGAGGGCTGCATGAAAGGAGGCAGGCCAGAAATGGGATCTGCTTTCAAGGGAACATTGGGCCCTGGCCTTGGATCCCTCGGGCACATTAGGGCCAAAGTAGTAATGAAGTAAGTCCCATGCTATGCTGTACAAGCAGTAATGGAGACAGGGGACTGTGAGGACTGCCAGAACCATCATTTGCGTACATTGCTTAGGTCACAGACTATGAGTTCTAGCTTGGAGTGTTTAGTTTTCTTACCACATTTTTCAAAAGTTTGGGGCCCACATTGCCTTCATTTGAAATTTTTGCAGGTACTTGTAGATTAAGTAAGGAAATATAGATATGGCACTTGGACATTATTCGTCCTGTAGCTGCGACATCATGTGGGGCTCTATTCTGGGTCCCATTTTATTCAGTCTGTATAAAACCCATAACCTCATAAAGAGCTTGAGGTTGTTTCTCATTGCCATGTACATGTAATGAAGTTATGTAATTCCATTTCACCTTATGACACAGACTCTGTAGACAGATAATTAAATTTATAGTATGTATTAATATTTGCATATGTCACAATTCTCTCCACCTTAACAAAGAAAAGTGCAGAAAGAGAAGATTTCTACTGTTTTAATTCTGCGCCTCTGGTTAAAGATCTTGCTTTTTAAACCCATTTTTCACCAAAATTAAACTGTCCAAAATATTGCAAGCTTTGGCCATTCCTCACATGAAGGCACTGCGGATATTTTTAAATGTAAAAATCTTAAAATCTTAAAACCTTTGGTTTTTTAGCATTTGCTTTGACTTTTTTTTTTTATTTTGTTTCACTTTTTACTGTAATATTTAACGTTGGAACTCTTTTATTGAGTAATGTTTTATTATTAACGTTTTTAAATGTTTAATAATAATAATAATAATAATAATAATTCACTTCTTATTAGCTACATTTTGTAGTTTATAGTAGCTGTAGTAGCTATATGTTCTTAATTATTTGATTTTTAACTTAATTTTTCTTTTAGCTTTTACCTTACGTATCTTTACCAACATTTTGTACTTATTCCTTTTGTTCTCTTTAT
The DNA here is from genome assembly GCA_034552555.1 of Semaprochilodus insignis. NCBI lineage: Eukaryota > Metazoa > Chordata > Actinopteri > Characiformes > Prochilodontidae > Semaprochilodus > Semaprochilodus insignis. The sequence continues at coordinate 5,015,850 of CM067483.1, read as the reverse complement.
TGTCTGAACAAATCTGTAAAGCACTCTGGTTTACAGACATGGGCTGGAGGTTAGGGAACCAGCCTTGTGACTGGAGGGTTGCTGGTTTGGTTCCTGAATCGACAGGACTTGAATGAAGTGCCCTTGAACAAGGCACCTAAACCCCAACTGCTCCCCGATGCTATGGGTAGGGCTGCCCACCGCTCCGGGCAAGTGTGCTCGCTGCCCCCTAGTGTGGGTGTTCACTAGAGTGTGTGTTTCACTTCACGGCTGGGTTAAATGCGGAAGATGAATTCCTCTGTGTGCAAACACAACTGGCAAACGGTTCTAACTCTAATGGCTTGTAGGAAATGTGCTATTTGCATAAAGGTTAGCTTTGCTTATTAAGCTAGGTGTCCCAATTATTTTGATGGCCAGGTTTAAGGTGAAAGGTTCAGGGAGTATGATTTTTTTTGCCCCATTGTTTGACACCAGTGCTTGCCTTTGATTCCATTGCAGCCTGACTGGTATCTTTTTCTCGGCATGGTAAAAGATAGACAGACCACGGAAACTACCATAAACAAACGGCTGTGACTGAAATAACATTGTTTTGAGACGTTTCCTGCCGCCTCCTTCTCTAGGACTTGTTTTATGTGGGAGGCGACCAAAACGAAAAAAAAAGAAGCGAGATCTGATCATGTGGGAAGTCGGCCGTCGCTGGTTGCAGCGCAGACATTATATAACCTTTAATGGCTTTAAATGCCTGATGAGAAGGAATGTTAACTTCTCCCATCTGCGAGCAACAAGACGTGGTGCTTGTCTTTGGGGGGCTGCTGTTCTGTGTTTACCTGTCAGGCTAGCAGGATTGTTGACTGGGGGATAATTCAGACGCAGAAGTTTGGGAGGTTTATTCCGGGACAAATTGGGCAGGATATTTTCCTGTAATTCATGAGAGCTGGAAAAGCCAAGGAATAGAAGACAAAAGTAGTCCAGGTGCATTTAAACTACTGTGTTCTTGTAGGTAAACATTACCTAGAAGATATTAGAGGACGACTACGGAAACTAGAGCCACAAAGCACCAACTCATCCGATAACATATCTTCGGAAAATATGTACTCGGAAAATCGACTAAACGAATCAGTGTCTTTGGAATATTTGCTCTGAATTCATTGAAGGAATGCTGTTGTTATCTACTGATTGTAAGATTCTTATTTAAACCTACTGAACCGAGTGTCTCACCTCTGATCCACCATTGTGGAACAGGTTCTGTTCCAGTTCGCGCACCTAATTTTTGCCGTTTTGGCAACTTCTCCGTCTGCAATAGCAGCACAAAGGCTTGCAGGTAATCAATATGCTCCGCCATCTTGTTACTAGTGTTTAGTACCGTTGTGCAGCTCCCTCTGTTGATAACGTATTATTTGACACTCCTGGAAAACTGGTGCCATCACGGGCTGGTTCCTCGAATAGCACCAAGGCTGTAAGAAGCCTGAACAGAACCGGTTCCAGAGCCATGGTTATTTTTTTTGTCGAAAAGGGGCCACAAGAAAATTGGATGCAAACATTCTGATCTCTCTTTTCTGCAGCCTCGTCTGTCGAGAGGAAAGAGTGCTACTACAACCTGAACGACGAGAACTTGTGTGACAATGTTCTGACCAGCAATTTAACCATCGAGGAGTGCTGCTGCACGCTGGGGGCAGGCTGGGGGGACAACTGCGAGGTGTTCCCCTGTCCTGTGCAGGGAACAGGTAACGTCCCTTCATGTGGAACAAGCGACACAGTCTTGCATGACTACTGCTACCGTTCTGAGAAGACAACAGCTGAACATATCCTCTTAAATTCTAGGCTTAAGAACTTTTTGCCTGCGCTGTTTCATTTTCATTGCATTTTCCTCTTATTTGCCAGGAATCATGGCCAGTACTGTTCACTAGCTAGAACTCCACCTATCACATGTCCTTCAAGACAAGCGCCATTTCTGATGCAGCATGCTTGAAGGAGAACACTAACTGCCAATTGTGTTACTAACAGATGACCATATCGGTTAGCATTGTGCTGGGAGAGCAAGGGACTGTCATCCTACCAACCCCAAAAGCAGAGCCGGTTATGCTGTCTTAGACTCCCGGTCACAGAGGGCTATGGCCTCATCAGGAAACATACTTGCAATCTTCTGCCAGTAGCACCAATGCTCAGAATAACTTTGTTTATCTCTCATAAAAGCGCCAACTTCTCAAACAATTCATCTTCTACATCAGAGAAACTGTTCTAACCAAGTCTTATTCATGCTGTGGCTACTGATGTGAATAACAAAAGAGCACAACAAGAGCCTGTTCCAGACTAACTGTCCTCACCTGCTGTGTTTCCCACAGATCAGTTTGCTCAAATGTGTCCAGCTGGTCAGGGCAGAGTTCCAACGGGAGACACTGGAGTTTCCTTTTCCGCCAGCTACAAAGGTGTTGTATTGTTCTTTGCATAGCTTGTTGCATTTTGTCTTGCGTGTTTATGTGGGCATAATAGATAATAGATTTAAGGTTCATCAATTTTTCATTTCCAATACAGTCATGCACACCGATGTGACTGGGAATTGCATCTTGTCACTCAGGACTGCAAAAGCTCAAGAGCCACTCAAACTCACACTGTAGAGACTCAAGTCTGGAACTTGGACTTGCACCCTTGAGACTTGAGTCTTGACCCAGACTTGCATTGCAGACGACAGAGATTTGACTTCAAGTCGTACCTCAGAGACTCAAAACTCGGAATTGCACCCCAGTAACTTGTAACTCCACTCAAACTTGCATGACAAACACATGAAACTTGACTTGGACTCATGTTCCAGAGATTCACGTCTCTGACTCACTCCCCGGAGACTCTAGTCCTGACCTGGACCCCAGAGAATTAAAACTTGGACTAACACACCAGAGACTCGGGATGAAATGTGCTGTGACCTAGCTTTCTCACAACCCACTAGTCCCCACACTGTGACCCACCAGTTTCAGTTTTAAGGGTTACTAAACGAGTTCGGTCTCAGGAGCAGCAGTTCCAGACATTTATAAGCATCTGACCCACACATGTTCAAACACACACACACACACACACACACACACACACACACACACACACACACACACACACTAATTAGAGCTGTTGTGCCCCTGCTCCATAGTCTGGGGGAAACCTCAGCGCTCAGGGCCAGTCTAATGCACTGATTTAATTTATGAATGCAATGAGTGTGCGGTTAGCTCCGGCTGGCAGCGGCGCAGTGCGGTTGGAAACTGTGTGTATGTGAGTTTGTGTGTGCTTAGGCGAGCCTGTATGAGCTGGGAATTAAAAAGGCCTATCCTCTACATCTGCGCATATGTGCGCAGCGTGTTCAGTTACATTTGGGGATGAATCATCATGTTAGCACCAACCAGAAGTAGCAGATACAGATAATAAACTCTATAGACTCCCCTGAGAGAGCACACCTGTTGAAGAGCCCCATGGCCCTAAGCTGAGATTCCGATCCAGCTCACTGGCTGCTTTCAGTGCGATGCTCTGTGAGTTTGGAGCTGAAATGCTTCGTAAAATCACTGGGGGTAAGAGCATATGGTAATGAATAAATGGAAATCCTTCCGCATTTGCATTCTACATTTAAAAGACTCATTTAGCAAGAGGGTTCTGGTAATCAAAGCATAAACTGTGCAGATCATAATGAATAACAATATTTATTATTTATTTATTTATTTATTTTTACTTTATGCTAGTAACCGTCTAAATGCTGCTTTACTTCACGTGGCCTGCAGAATACGACATCCATTGTTTACATGAATGATCTGAAAGATTGACTCCTCAGAGCACAATACATCTTTCCACTGTGGATCTCAGATGAGCACGAGCCCAGAGAAGTCGGTGGCGTATCTGGACCTTGTTGTCATTTGACTTCCACTGTTCAGTCTTCACTTGCATTTGTGGATGCAGCAACAAACAGTGTTTATTGACAATAATTTGTCAAAGTATTTCCTCAGTCTTTTGATGATATTCTGCACTGTAGAGGGTAAAATACCTGAAAGCCTGGCTGAGGACCACTCTAAAGTGGGGAACCACCACCCATCTTGTCTCATAAAGGATGCTTCTTTCATATCCAAGCATGACTGCATCACCTGTTCAAGATGTTTCTGGTCTAAAATTGGAATTGGAAGTGTTTGAGTGTTTTGGACTTGTAGTCTAAAAATGTTTGTTCTATTGTCTGTATTTTTGTATATATAGCGTATATATCATCATAATAAAAATACTTGCACCCAGAAGGAAGACTGATTAGGGGCTATAGTTATACAGAAGTAGTGTCTCTCAGTATGGCGTTGGGACAACGTTTGCTAACGCAACATGCCAGACGTCTCGGCATGGAGTTGTAGAGGTTCCTAATGGTGTCCTGCGATAATCCATCATACACAGTTGGATATTCTCACACAGTTCCTGCAGATTGTGCGGTAGGGGTGGAGGTGGAGTGACACCAGGCCTTCTGGACGTGTAACGTGTGACAACAAACTGCTTGTCTTGGCGCTGACCATGGTGCCCACACACACAGATTCGTTGGTCGTCTCCACCAAGACAAAAGCGGGACTCGTCAGTGAAGATGACTTGCTGCCATTCGGAGTCACTCCATGGCAGTCTGGCACGACACCATTGCAGTCTTTGGTGACGATGTGGCAGTCATCATAACGGTCATGTAGTCCTACGTCGTGCAGCCGTCTGCCAATGGTGCTGGCACTAACAGGATGACTCATGGAGGGCATCACTGCTCGCTGAATATCTGCAACCGTGGCTGTTGGGTCAGTCAGGTACAGTAATAAGGCCCGTCCTTGCTTACGTCACATGTGCGGCCGAGCGTGAAACTTGAATCATTGGCATGCCTCATGATGTCGAACCTGCCCACCAAGTTTCATTCCTGAGGGTTGATTCCTTCTGGGTGCAGCTATTTGTGTGACTATTTGTATATTCATAAAAGGTAACTGTATGTGTGCTCTGTATTTCTGTCATGAAGGTTGCTCTATTGTATTTATCAGATGCTGATGAGTGCGCCCTCTTTGGGGACGAGATTTGCAAAGGCGGCTACTGCCTGAACACGGCCAAAGGATATGAGTGCTACTGCAAGGCTGGATTGTACTACGATGAGGTCAGACTTCAGTGTGTGGGTAAGAACTGCTTGAGTGCGCACTTGATCCCTTTTTTTACATTCACTTCATATGTGTATTCCATGCATTTTAATCAAGACTGTATTTGAATCATTACAAACAAGGGATTTACACCCCTGACCAGCTGCAGACCAGCTTTACGCAGTGTGATACGTAGATCATAGGAGTATTTTTCCTGTAATCTTAGAAGGCTATGTTTTAAATAACGTTTTGTTGGCCTCTAAAAAGGTCACCACTGCAATCTAGTGCCTAGATAGAGTAACACTAGCTTGTTTATCTTAGCGTGTAAGCAGAAGACAGAGTAAGAGAGTGTGTGTGTGTGTGTGTGTGTGTGTGTCTGTGGTCTCTATAACCGTTGCCCTTTGAGTAGTGTTTTATGAGTGTATATGAGGCCTGGTGTCTGTATGCTTTGGATATGCAACCGTACACCACATGCTATGCTACTTTAGAATGTGTAGGGCTTTATTTGTGGTGGGGTTTAATCACAGACGGGGGCTTTTAAACTCTATTTAGGCTAGCGTATCGACCTCTCATCTCATGCTTGTGGCTGTGTGTGCATCTTGTGCATGTTTTTGCGTGTTTGTGTGTGCGAGGGGTCCAAGGGCTGTGCCCGGGGTCAGCGCCTGGGTGGGGAATGTTTGAGGAGACACATCAGGTTTGCGGTGACACAGGCCTAATGACCCAAACCACAAGACTATGGCAAACCACAGACACTCGCACACAAAATCATGGATGTAGTCCAGCCTCTGAAGCCTGCCACACCGCAGAATGCCTCGTGTCACATAGCAGTGCTTCGCTGTTCATACAGGCAGCCTCTCACACAGACGTACCAGGCTGAGGCCGAGGCCGGGTTTGATTCTATCCAGGCAGAGAGTAGTCTACATACACAGGCTCTCTGTACCTACATGTGTGGTATATACATAGTCGAGTCACTTTATTGTGACCACTTCATACTTTTGACGGCAGTAGTGTGTAACTCATGAAGGGAGTCACGTTTTTGTTGGCATTCTCTGGGCCCACTCGTCCATGTGGAAGGCACTCTCAACTGATCTGGGTATGAATCCATCCTTGCAGATCACGTACACCTATACATGGTGATTGTCCTCCCTGGGGCAGATGGGATCTTCCAGCAAGACAATGTGACATGTCACACAGCTAGAAATGTCCCACATTGGTTGGAAGAGCATGAGCAAGACTTTCAAGTACTACCCTGGCCCCCTAATTCCTCAGACTTGAACCCAACTGAACATCTGTGGGACCGCCTCAATCGTCATGTTCACCCTATAGACCCTCCCCCACGCTCCCTCCAGCAGCTGTGGGATGCACTGCAGTCAGCATGGCTCCAGATACCTGTGACAATCTACCAGGACCTTACTGAGTCACTCCCAGCCCATCTAGCTGCTGTCAGTGCTGCACATGGCGGTTACTCTGGGTATTAGCTGACTCAGCTGTGTATATTGCTGCTGTTGGACCAAAACCTCTTCGTTTTTGTTGTATTTGTGAGGTTTATCCATTTTGTGTTGCCCATTTCATGATGAATGGGCAAAAAGAAATGGGTGCAACAGAAGCAATATGAAATATGTAATAATAATTACTTATATGTACTATGTATATACAGTACCAGTCAAAAGTTTAGACACACCCAACTACATGGATGTTGTTGGTGATCTTAAAGACTCTACAGGCTCATATCCTGATACATCACATATACTCTTGATGTACCACAGTATGATATTTCTCCATATCTCCACCTCTAATATATATTTAGTGGTGTAAAAACTTTGATCTCTTTCTCTGCACAGTGTAAAAGCTCTAGTTCTCCTTTCAGTTTAGTGAATATTCATGATGGACAGACCAATAGAATTGCTCCAAAACTGCTTAGAAATAAACCTTGTTCTATCAGCCTCCACTGCAGGTTAAGATAGCTGGTTTATCCTCCTGCAAAGTTCCAGTTTGAAGGTTTTAAGGTGGACCGTATAATATAAACTGTATAATATAAACTGCATAGTTTGATGTCTTCACTTTTATTCTACAGTAAAGCTTTAAGATAAACATACGGAGAACCTTCTATGAGTAGCCGTGTCTAAACTTTAGACTGGTACTGTAGATATAGTGTATATATACACATGCACATGATCTGCTATGATTGCAAATTACCTGTTGGCATTCAGAGACTTGTGCAGTTGTATTAGTGGTTCAAGATCATGCCATGAAAACATCTCCCAGAGATGTACACTACCACCACCACCTTGCAATTGACCCATGGTTGTCTCTTGGAGGCAATTATCATGTTTGGTGGGGTTTGACATTACCGTCCATCCACTTCATGCAGCATGAGCCTGGATTCGTCTGAGAAGGCAAGTTTTCCAATCCTCCAGCCTCCAAAGTGGAGGCGAAGTTGATTATGTACCTTGGGTAACATTGGTGCCTTAACCATGCTTCTGCTTTGGTGATCCCTGAAACTTTCCTCTGTGTTAATGTGTTCATTATAGAGGTTAACCGGTCTGCTGTGGCACGTCGACTGCTCTGTACCATTCACTACTGATGCCCCTCTGGCATCAATGACACCATGGGGCACCTCTGTTATGCTGCTGGAAAACACTTAATGTCCACGAAGTCCATTCCCGGTACACCTTCACTACAGCGGCTCTAGAACATCCCACACAGTTAGCGTTTCTGAGATACTACCACCCTTCTCCCGGTAGCCTCAAGCCCTTTTGAACATCAGTCAAATCGTGTCCTTTGCCCATGAGGATCATTTTGCACTCAACTGACTGGTGTGCTTGCTTATTAAGACATGCAGCAAACCCTGGCATCTTTGACATCCCAGGTCAAGTTCAGCCCAAGCCAGAGGTGGTCATAATGTTCTGATATGACTGTGTACATCCAGTACTTAATTAGTCCACCCTACTACCAGCTTACATCTTCTATCCTTCCCAACCAGTTACAGCTGTACCCTTCCGAAGCACTCACACAAGCAACTACCCATTTGAGATGTGGAGTAAGGCTTTATGGGCTGATTTGTTAATAGGACGAATGTGAGAAGCAGACATATGCCACCAACTTTATTTGCAACTGAACTTTGGAGTCTTCAAAGAACTGAAAGTAAGTCCTTGGAAAGGATTGGAAGCTGTGATAAAGCTAAAGACACAGTAAATACTAAATGACTTTCTGTTTAGTTGCCGAAGCTTCTGTGTGGTTTAATTTCTTATATTTAATGGCCACTTTATACAGAGTATATGCAAGTTCCTAAACTGTCCTTTCAACGTTAGATGAACGTACAGGCAGTAATGCTGACACCTTCCTATCCTCAAACTCCCCTTTGTACGCCTGGTGAGCTAGGCCACTGTCTGAGGCCTTTAGAATGGCTGAGCTGCTCACAGAGGTTGGGGGGAGGGGAAGGGTACAGATCTGGACAGTTTTTTCTTGCATGCATGCATACATGCACACGTACGCACACATGCCCTGTTTAGCTCCTTTGCTCATGCCTCAGCCACTTATAACGATGGGCCCAAAGCAGCGCCGGGCTGTGTGTTTTCATTTGTGGCCTGAACGGGTGGGGAGGTGTATTTCTGAACGCGTTTAACACACGCTAAATGCATATAGCAGCCGTGCTCCACAGCCAAGCCATTTACATTTCCTATTCCCCTTCCACTGTAAAACCACAAGGCAGCGTGCTCCAGCCAGCCCGGCATAGTTCTGAGATATCTGTGTGTGTGTGTGTGTGTGTGTGTGTCCTTAAGTTTTTTTTATTCTTTCTTTTTTCTATTTTTGAGTGTGTGAAACCCATAGTAGTAAATGAGTGCAGCTGTGATTAGGCCGATTCCTCATGCATATAGTTTATAAGTAATGCCACATAGTCCAAAGATAAACCTGAGTTTTACTTTTATGCATCATCTGAACCCAGCAGCTGCTGTTTACACTGTGTGAAAATTTCACGATGAATGAACCAACAGAAATGGCCCACAACTCTTTGGAAGAAAGTCTGGTTCCATTGACTTCCATTACAAGTAAACCAGGTTTTTGCCCTCTGCTGTAAAGTTGCCATTTTGGAGATCCTTGTTTCTCTACGGACGGCAACAGTATGTTAGACTCAGCAAACACACTCCTCATCATTTGCTGCACAAATAGCTGCACCCAGAAGGAATCAATCGACAGGAATGGAACTTGGTGGGTGGGTTTGACCTTAACTAAAGGTGTTTTCACACCTGAAGGTTCATGGTTTGGTACATTGTATATATTTGATATGGTTAGTTTTGGATTCATACTGTAGTTTAGCGAGCGCACTGTAGACCTTTGCCTGACATACCTAGTCCTGTTGTCATCACCTGTATCTCCCTATACTGGAGATTATTTGGCTGGTAGAGGGGCATCTGCCGTCTGTGTGTTGTGAATTTGGTGGCACACCAGTGTAGTGCCAGAGTAGCATAAGACTCCACACACAGACAGTGCACAAACCTAAAGCACTTCTTTTCTCTCTCTCTCTCTCTGCAGACACAGACGAGTGTTCAGACGAGTCCAACTGCATAGATGGCCAGTGCTTGAATAATCATGGCTCCTACCAGTGCTTCTGCACTCCTCCCATGGTGCTAGCCCCCGACAACAAGCGCTGTGTTCTACCTGCCGTCTCAGGTAAACTGTGCATTTAGCACTGTGTGTACTGCGCTGTCTCAGCCCTAGTGAGGGTTTTTGGTAGAACCACTATATAGCATCCAAACTGAGTATCTGATCACACAGATGATGTGACCATGCCACACAGCACATGTACTGGGGGGACACCAGAATGAGTCTTGCTCACTGTGCTTCACATATACATCCAAGCTGTTTCAGTCTTGATTAGGTCCGGGTACAGCAGGTTTGGCAGTACTCCTTCAGCTGTAGTCCTGTGTTGTGCGCTGTTTAGAAGAACACAGGTTTGGTTCTCCTTGATGCTTGTTCAATTCCACCAGCAGCACACCTGATTTAACTTAATGAAGTATTGATCAGCTGAAGCAGGAATTGGATGGCCACAACAAATCCTGCCTTTAGGAGGTGTGAGGGAAAGCTAACACCCTGACCCACATATAATCACTGTTTATTGAACTGTTATTTCATTTAATGTTAGTAATAAATGTTTATTGCCCAGATAAAGTGGTTTAAATGGGATTTTCTCAGGCCTAGGACTTCTCACTGTAAGCCATAAATCTAAAACTTAATATTTCATACTGCTGTACACATGCTCCCGTACGCAAAACTGAATCATATGCTTGCAGTCTCCAGGTTATAGCCATTGCTGTTCCTTTATGTGCAATTATATGAATAATTCTTACAAATTGATTTAATTTCTAGTTTAAATTACTCTTGGACTTTTTACGCACATGGGCTTTAGACTGAAGTCCTTCTACGCTGACCCCATACTTTCATTATCCTTATTTTATTCAAACAAATAATTGAATGTTCCATCAAAATATCGCCCTTCAGCTGTTACCAAATGTTACTGTAGGGACAGTTTTGGCTCATGTGGGAACAGGGACGCAGTCTTAAATCCTGCTCTAAAATAAGGACCCGCCTCTGGACTAAAACTCATTGTGATATGAAAAAGTAGGACAATTTGAAGTAAATTTAAAAAGTAAAAATGTCCTTTTTTTCAAATATGCTTAATTAAATTGTGCATTCACATGTACAGACGTGTAACAGGTACTATAGGTTTGCATAAATTACAATGTTTTATTTACAATAATGACTTATTTATTGTGAATTTAAATGCTACAGCCTATTCACTAAAAGGTACATTTCTTTTTTTAATTCATATTTCATGAGTTCAGTGTACAAGAAGCATAATATACTGTAATTATCTATTAACATAATTTTGGTCAAGTCTTTGTGTCTTTAGGTTTGGAATTCTAGATATTAGTTTTATTATAACCTAATTCTTATTGTTCTACAGCTTTCTCAGTTGTCAAGCTTCCTAGTGACTTTATAATGATAAATAATTAATCATTTAAAACCTCTAACTGGAATAACATAAGAATTGTATTTGGTATTCATCCTATTTTTCATTATAACACATAAGAAGTTTACTGAATTGCAGACAATATGTGTTTCCATAGTGAAAATTCCTAATATTCCACACTGATTTTCAGACTTGGTGATTTTTGTGTTTACTTCGAAACAATGGCATCTAACTGCTCACCATGTGGCCATTTGGGAACAGGGATGCAGTCTTAAATCCTGCTCTAAAATAAGGACTAAAACCTGTCGTGACATGAAAACGTAGGACAATTTGAAGTAAATTTAAATTAAGTCAAATTAAATTTTTTCAAATATGCTAAATTCAATTGTTCATTAAAATGTAATAGGTACTAGAGGTTTGAATTATTTACAATTATTTAGTGACTTAATAATTATTAATCTTTAATAATTTAATAATTATTTAACAGCTGTGACTGGAATAACATAATTTGGTATTGCTCATGTTTTTCATTAAAACACAAAAAGTTGACTGAATTCCGAATATTCCACACTGATTTTTTAGATTTTGGGGCATATTTATTCCAAAACAATGGCATCTAACTGCTCACCATGTGGGACAGGTATGCACTCTCACTTCCTACTCTATGCAGTGCAGGGGCGTGGCTAAAATAAGTCTCCGCCTACACACAAAAAATGCGTGTTTTGGTAGTTAGGTGAAAATGTGAGACCACTGTGAATGTAAATGTGGGACTTAGGCTTTGAGACAGACACCTTCCCATATTAAATATTTTATTAATTATGATTTTGTATATATGTAGCTTATTACTATCTCTATTGGTGTCTTGGGTTTAAATAAATCATAACATAATCTGTGTCAATATATATGGTCTAAATACTTCACAGTTTTTATATATATAAAAAAAATTTTTTATTTGTATAAATATATATTTTATTATAAGACCACAGTTTGAACTAGTTCATACACTCACTGGCCACTTTATTAGAACCCCCTACCATGTCCTTGCACTCACTGGCTGCTTTGCCCCTACAGATCACAGGGAGCAGTCCGTGTTCCAAAGTGTTTGCTGGCTGCGTGTGACAGAGACTATGACCTGCAGTAATGCACTGGAAAACCAGATGACCACATATACCGAGTGCTGCTGTCTGCACGGACAGGCCTGGGGCATGGACTGTGCCCTGTGTCCCCCTGAAAACACAGGTACACGCATACAAACACTTTACACATCAGACATGATTGTTTGCCTGACCTGGCTGAGGAATCAAATGCTGTGATACACAACACTACATCAAATGAACAAACTACACATGGCTTTGAATGGCCCTTTAAATAGGCTAATATCTCCAGGTCCTAGTCTTTAAGTCCTCCTGCTGTGCTTCCTCTTTACAGCTCATCTGACTTATTATCCTTTATAAGCGCTGCATAAGGTTGACATGGGAATGGAAACGCACCGAAATGGGCTGTACTGGGGGAACACTGATGTAGGCCAAGCAAGATGCTAGCTACATGTTAAGATTCAAATTCAAAGATTCGGATTCAAGCATTTATTGTCATATGAAATTATTACTCTGCACTAGCTAACAGAGTTCAACTACTAACAATTACAGTATAATTCTAAGTACTAAATAAAGAAAGAAAAACTAGAGGGAAGAAAAACAGATATGCATGTTTATAAATGAAGAAAATGTACAATATATGTTATATAAGACTGAAAGGTATAGGAGCGGAACATTTGCACTGTATGCAGTATTGGTGTAAATAAATGACAGAACTGGACAATAGCAGCCAAATATGGACTCAAGTATCCTTATTAAGCCTACATGTATCATACACATAATGCAGTATAAACATAATAATACAGGTGCTTATATAGAAGTGATACATTGAATCACCAACATTTAACCAGTCTGTAATGTTCTGGTGGTCAGTCTGTGCAGATAAGCAGTCTGTAATGTTCTGGTGGTCAGGTTGTGCAGATAAGCAGTCTGTAATGTTCTGGTGTTCAGTCTGTGCAGATAAGCAGTCTGTAACGTTCTGATGGTCAGGTTGTGCAGATAAGCAGTCTGTAATGTTCTGGTGGTCAGGCTGACGGCCTGGGGGCAAAAACTGTTTCGTAATCTGGTAGTCCTTTATTTCACGCTCCTGTATCGACTGCCAGATGTACCATGCTAGTGCCATACATCTATGAAGACGAGCAAGGCATGACTCAGGAGAGTCAGATCTCTGGTTGACCACAACTCAAGCTTCATGCAGCCCCATAAACGGTACAATCAGCACTTTTTCTCAAGTCGGGACAGAAAAGAAAGAAAGAAAGCAGAAAGCGTGGTGGTCCCAGGTGGGCCGATAGTATATATGCATTTTGGGGGACTGAAATTCATTTTCACTGCATTACTTTTTCAGTCTGCATGCTTGTGGGCCAAACCGTGGAAAACACATTCATGCTGCATTCACATGTTGGCAGTAGGTGGTTGACGGCAAACTGGACATTCCATTGTTTTCATTAGAGCAGCAACGGAAAATTCTCCCACCGCCAGTGATGACCGGGTACCGCACCAGCAAGCGGAATGTTCCTTCAAGAATTCAGCTCTCCCACCTTTTGCTGTTGACCACAACAGTGTAATAAGTCAGATGTTAATTTTTTTGGGAGCTGTGGATGCTGGAAGTCTCCTTGTCCGGAATGAAGAAAAGCCAGAGCATCCTGTGCTTTTCCACTTCCAAATAAACAGGATACAGCGCTCTCCTTTGGGAATCACCCTTTTCGCTGGCAACACTGCCACCATGCTAACGTTTGGTTGACTTCTTGTTGCCATCAGTCCCATTCTAGTATGAGGCAAGGAACAAAGCTTTTTCAACGCCAGCCTTATACACACATTTCCCAAGGTGTGTTGCAATTCCCGTGGCATATTCCTGCACTGTAGAAGTGTTATCCCTCTTTTTTCCAACCCAAGTATGCCTTGAACTGGGCTTCTTGCTACTTGGAAAACACCAAACTGTGGCCACTCCAGGACAGGAACTGGAAAACACAGTCTGGCGGTTTGTGGTGGAACGTGCATTGCACATTACACAACGTGGAGAGACAACAATAAAGGCTTATGTATGGAGGGCATGTTTAGGGATTTGGAGCAGCTCAAGTTCCGCTGGCGTTTCACGCCTCATTTGACATTCGAATAATTCCATATGCGAGCGCTCTTCCCTGAAATGATTGGATGATTACAGGAGTGTCGTCATCTCGCTAATGTAGCGCAGACGTTTTCCGGTCGGCACGGTCACGGTAATTAGAAACACGTTACCTGCTGCGGCGGGGCGCCCCGAACCAGTGAGAGAAACTGAAACAGATCAACTCTGCGATTAGATTCTGGAAAGGGAACGATGACATGCCCTAGGGGGGATTCTTGCTGCCATTTTGAAGGTCATTCCAATTCTCAGGAGTGTCGAGGGAAGTTTCTGTTGGCTGCCCACAGAAGCCTTGGTTTGCCTTGAGAGATGGACTTTCCTAAACGGCAGGCCTCAGACAGTGCCATATCCTGATATATCACAACCATATGACTACGATGGGGCCAATAAATATTGACATTTTCATTATTCAAAACCACAAGTAGTTTACAGTTACATTCTCAGGATATCCAGGACGCTTTCCATTTGCACCAGCCGGGTGACAAAGCCTTGAAGTCAATCTGAAATCAAAGCCTGTTTTACATTGTCAGCAATGCTAATAAAATGTTTAGCGTGATATTTTATACTACACAAATGGGATTCACTACGGCTTACAGCTAGTTTTGTCACATATTCATTTCTGTAATACTACATAACCCAACATGTTTTGAATGCTACTTCATCTACAATGCACTATACACCCATCAGTCATAACATTAAAACCACCTCCTTGTATCTACACTCACTGTCCAGTTTATCAGATGCACTGACCCTATAGGAGCACTGTAGTTCTACAGGTACAGACTGTAGTCCATCTGTTTCTCTGTATACTTTATTACCCTGTTCTTCAATGGTCAGGACCCCCACAGGACCACCACAGAGCAGGTATTATGTGAGTGGTGGATCATTCTCAGCACTGCAAGAACACAGACGTGGTGGTGGTGTGTTAGTGTGTGTTGTGCTGGTGTGTGTGGATCAGACACAGCAGTGCTGCTGGAGTGTTTAAACACTGTGTCCACTCACTGTCCACTCTATTAGACACTCCTACCTTGCTGGTCCACCTTGTAGATTTACAGTCAGAGATAGTTAGCTCATCTGCTGCTGCACAGTGCAGTGTTGGTCATCCTCTAGTCCTTCATCAGTGGTCACAGGATGCTGCCCACAGAACCCTGCCCACAGGAAGCTGTTGTGCTGGATAGTTTTGGTTGGTGGATGATTCTCAGTCCAGCAGTGACACTGAGGTGTCCAGCAGCTCTGCTGTGTCTGATCCACTCACACCAGCACAACACACATTAACACACCTCCACCACGTCAGTGTCACTGCAGTGCTGAGAATGATCCATCACCCACATAATGCCTGCTCTGTGGTGGTCCTGTGGGGGTCCTGACCATTGAAGAACAGGGTAATAAAGTATACAGAGAAACAGATGGACTACAGTCTGTAACTGTAGAACTACAGAATGCTCCTATATGGTCAGTGGAGCTGATAAAATGGATAAATGGATATTAATGTTATGGCTGGTTGCTGTATGCTGCTGCAAGCATGTGCATTCATGAGCTCCTTTTCATGGTCATTTGTGAGCTTACAGTGCTCCCTGCTAGTGGGCTTCAGCCTTCAAGTGCTTTCCAAAGCCATGGCAGTCATTCATTCGTATATGTATTTATCTTCTGAGCCACTTATCCTCCTGGGTCATGGTGGGTGCTGGAACTCAGCACTCATTGGGTGGAAGGCAGGAAACAGCCTGGACAGGCCGCCAGTCCATTACAGGGCAGGCGTATAGCTGCTTTTGGAAAAGCATGTAGGATTATATTTTCATAAATACCGTTTATCGGCTTTTGAACATTTTGAGCTTTATCATTGGGGTTACTTGTCATTTCCACGTCAAGTCCGAGTTTTACAGACTAAAAACCACACATCAACTTTTTTTTAAATATACACATTAACACTAATGACAGTCTTTCACATCAGAAATCTTGGTTCCTTCTGTAGTTGGTTCGCTCACTGTAATGCTTGGAGCTGCAAGCTCTGAGAACATCCAGTGTGAATCAAGGTTGGACTTTTTAGCAGGATTATAACTGTGACTCCAGTAAACTGTCTTGCAGCTCAAATAAATGCCAGCCCACATGAGCTCTATAGCAGTCATTTTGTTATAAAGTCTTCTGTTCAAAGAAAAAGCTCCCTTAAATCTCTTAGCTAATGTCCTACACAACCCACTAGTCCGACAGTCTGTCCCAACCCCATCTTTGCCTGAGTTTAGGGCTTAGGCCATAAGGTTTGCACCCAACTCTTCTGTCAACAGGTGATGTTTGGTGTTGCATATGAATGATGCATATATCATATTATATCATATTCAGTTCTGAAAGAAGTTGAAATGACTGCTTAGTTACTTTCTCTCCATTCCTGCTATCTATCATCCTCTCCTTATCTTGTTTTTAGACGACTATGCCTACATGTGTAACATCCGGGGCTCAAGTGCCAGTAGACGACCGTATGGTCGTGATGCTCTAGTTGCCACTCCTGTCCACGAGTACGACTATGGCCAACGACCCCTCGACCCTGATCCTACTCTCTATGAGGACTACGAGACCACTAACGGTGAGTAGCGCAAGATCTGGCTGTTCACCATATTCTGTCCTCTTTCTCTGTTCTCCACTCGTGGTGATTGCAGCTCCCCATACTTCCTGAAAACAAAGCCTGGTTTTCTTTTAGCATCAGAGCACAAAGCAGTGATGGGCGACACCACTGATAACAATCCAGCACCGCATAATACAAACTCTGCTATCCCGATACCAGTGGTAAAGGGAATACCAATGCTTCAAAGCTTTCTCGGATGCAGTTTTACAGTTCTTTGCTTTGTTACAAATGACTTGACTGACCGAGAACGAATTTCAAAAGTCCACAGTAAGCAAAGTGTTGGTTCTTGAGGTCAGCATGTTGAATGCGGGACAAATGGGCCTGCCAGCGTGATGACCTGAGTGACTTGACAAGGGCCAAATCGTGGTCCACAGAGGGACAAATTGGTGACAGACTCATCGATGCATCGAGGGCAACTACTGTAGCATTAAGTCATGGTTACCAGAGGAATGTGTAACAACACACTTTGCTGCGTATTGGGGTGCACAGCTGCAGAGCGGCCCATGCTAACCCCTGTCCACCGTTGGAAACACCTACTATGAGCAAGTGAGCCTCAGTTCTGGTCCCTGAAGAAATGAAAGAACGCTGCCTGCTCCGATGAGTCCTGGTTTCTTTTACATCATATGGAAGGCCGGGTACATGTGCACCATTTCCCTTTAGGAAGGGAGGGCACCAGGTTGCCAGGTGGAGTGTGGTGCTCTGTTGGGAATTCTGGGTCCATACATTCATGTGGACATCAATTATACATGTGCCTCTTACCTAATCATCCTTGCGGACCAGGTACGCGCCTTTGCGGCAGTGGGATTCCCTGATGGCAGTGGCCTCTTTCAGGAGGCTAATGTGCCCTGCCACACATTGTTCAGGAATGGTTCAGGTGTTGCCCCAGCCCTCAAATTTCCCAGATCTCAATCTGATCAAGCATCTGTGGGATTGTGCTGGAACCACAAGTGCTAGCTGCGGTGGCTTCGCCTCGCAACTCACAGAAGGTCTGCTGTCTTTCTGCCAAATACCATAGGGTCTTGTAGAGTCTGAGCTGTTTTGGCAGCATCAGTGTAGATTCTACTGGAGAAAGAGTACGCCCAAGAGAGGAAATGTGTAAGAGTATGCAACATTTATTTTGGCGTAGTCCTCATAAAAACGAGTCTACCACATAAAAAATGACCCATCATTGTACAAGAAGAATCATCCCAAACCTCCCCCAGCTTGGAAGGTCAGGTAGCAAAGCTCTATCCTCAACGGGAGTGATAGGAATTGGCAGGCGCCATTGATAACATTTGTGGCACGTAGCTAGACATTAGCTAGAACGCTGACCTTAAAGGAATACCCCAGTGTTGAGAAAACCCTTTGACTCTAAACTAAACTGAAGCAGTTGTGCATTGAGCTCTGCTGAAGTATATTGCGAGTTAATACCGTTTCTGTTCATTTAATAAATGCAGAGAAACGTCAAAACTACTGTTTGTGCCAATCCTCCATACTACCCAGTGTTCCTGTAAGGCTCGGAGAAGCTTCCTGCACAGTGACACCTGCATCTGTATCACTCTAGCAATCTCTTTTCCAACTATAATGAGTTCCACAGCTATACTGGAAGCTGTCATCTTAAACTGAACCAGAATGCAGCAGGATGCAATTGCTGCTGACACAGTGGCACAAATTCAAACCCGCTTCACGTGTAAAATTGCCCGTCCAATGATTTTGGGTCATTGCTATGCAGCTATGTGAAGTGCTGGAATAAAATGACACACATATTTGAAATATTCCGCCTCTTCCTATGAAGGAGAAGACTTAAACAGCTTTCAGAGATACGAGTGTGTGTCTGGCAGTCAGGGTTTGCACTTGAATGAATGCTAAAAACTAAACAGTGCTAAACAGTGATTGAAGGCTAGTAGTGACAAGTTAGGCAAGCTAGCGTAATCACATTTGGCCTCAGCTAATTCCTACTGAGGTTTAGTGACTGTAGCATCTTTGGGTTGAATGTTCTCTT
The DNA here is from genome assembly GCA_034552555.1 of Semaprochilodus insignis. Lineage (NCBI taxonomy): Eukaryota > Metazoa > Chordata > Actinopteri > Characiformes > Prochilodontidae > Semaprochilodus > Semaprochilodus insignis. The sequence goes on along the minus strand of CM067483.1, from coordinate 4,996,987 downwards.
AAGAGGACGCCGATGCAAATCAGGCTTCAGCTTTATGCAGCTTTCTGCTGCCATCATGTGGTCAGTGGTGTCAAAACAGCACCATCCAGTGTAGAGGACTCCACTTTGGAGTCTTGGTTCGTGACATTGCCAGACCACTAATTTTTCCAAATTTCCAAATTATTAAATGTTTACGATGTAAACACAGTAACAAGCCATTCACAGGTGTGGTAGCATTTGGTGTGAAATGCTTCATTATGGGGAAATTTCAGAATTGTTCACAATGGGGGTGAAAGGAACCAGACATCCACCTCTGAAAACTCCCATACAGAAGTAGTATTATATGAAATGGTTCCATATACACAGTCTAATTCAGGAGTTTTTGATTTACTGAGAGTTTTGAGACCAGATTTTTTGACTGAAAATGCTTTTTAATGAATGCATGGTACATACACTCATCATCAAATAAATAGTTGGACAAATAGCTGCACCCAGAAGGAATCAACCGTCAGGAATGAAACTTGGTGGGTATGTGACGTAAGTGAGGATGGGCCTTATCGCTGTACCTGACTGACCCAACAGCCACGATTGCGGACAATCAGTGAGCAGTGATGCCCTCCACGAGTCATCCTGTTTGTGCCAGCACCATTGGCAGATGGCTGCACGACGCAGGACTACATACATGCAGACAGTTACAACGACTGCCCTTAACACCACGTCAGCATCATCAAAGACTGCAATGGTGTCGTGCCAGACTGTCATGGAGTGACTCAGAATGGCAGCGGGTCATCTTCCGTGACGAGTCCCACATTTGTCTTGGTGGAGACGACCAATAAATCCGTGTGTGGAGGCACCGTGGTCAGCGCTAAGATGAACGGTTTGTTGTCACATGTCACATGTCCAGAAGGCCTGGTGTCACTCCACCTCCACCCCTACCGCACCATCTGCAGGAACTGTGTGAGAATGTTCAAGCTGCATGGGATGGATTATCACAGGACACCATTAGGAACCTCTACAACTCCATGCTGAGACGTCTGGCATGTTGCGTTAGTATTTACAGAAAGGATTTGGGTGACTAGTGTTTGTTAGTGATGCTAGCCTCATAGTTCTAGCACTACAAAAGCAAAAGTGTTTGTCCTACCAGTCGACTATGTCTGGGATAAGTGGGAAAAAAATGTGGCCAGATCATTCAGTTAACAGTGTTTACCATGAAAGTGTTTATGGGTAATATTTATCAAAATAATGATATAACTGAATCCGTTCTGCCCCCAGCTGGTCGGTATGATGCATTTGAAGGCTTGCGGGCTGAGGAGTGCGGTGTGCTGAACGGCTGCGAGAATGGACGCTGTGTGCGAGTGCAGGAGGGCTACACCTGCGACTGCTTCGATGGATACACGCTCGACATGTCTCGAATGGCCTGTGTCGGTAAGTGAAAGAGCTCAGAGTTTTAGGCGTGGGGTGTGGATTAGGACTGGATTTGGGATTATTTGCTGGCATTAGAGTTTGCGACGGACAATGTGTATTGTACAGTTTTTGCCTTTATCTTCATGAATGGAATGGACAAAACCTTCATTAGAATTGTACTTCCATCCACCACTGTTTGAGCTGTACACACAGAAAATCATCATATTTTATATAAAGACAATTTTGTCTTCGGTAGTGACAGTTCTTAATGTTACACACTGATTTTCAGACTTTGGGACACATTTACTTAAAACAATGGGATCTAACTGCTCACCATGTGGCCATGAGGGACAGGGATGCAGTCTCACTTCCTGTTTCAAAATGCAAAAGGCGTACCTAAAATGAGGCTCCACCTCTGCACTACAACTTAATTAATTCAGTTAAAATAGTTTTTTAAATTAAATTTGCATTAAAATATACATTTACAATGTCTATGTTTTTTGTTATTTAAATTACAGTAATGACTTATTTATTGTGAATTTAAATACGACAGCCTGTTCACTCAAAGATATATTTAAAATTTTTAATCTATATTTCAGTGAACAAGAAGCAGAAAATACTGTAATTATCTGCCAACATAGTTTTTGTCAAGTCTTCTGTCTTTGGAATTCTGGATATGAATTTTATTAGAATATATTTATCAATGTCCTACAGCTTTCCCAATTGTTTCAAGTGACTTAATAATTATTTGAAAGCTGTGACCGGAAGAATATAAACATTATTGTATCTGTTTTCTGCAGCCAGTTTAGTTTTATATTCTTGAAGACGCTGATTTTAACTTTCATACAGTCATATGCAAAAGTTTGGGCACCCCAGTCAAATAACACGTTCTACCCATGTAAACACAAAGACTGTTTATTTGCTGAATATAAAATAATCCAATCGGTCCGGTCCGGTTATGGCACATTTTATTTTTTATGATTTATTTGTTGTTTATGTTTTTTACAATGTGTTAAACTCAGCAATAATAGTAACTAATAGTGAGACGACAAAAACGTTCTCAGCTTTTCATGTAAGTTAATGTAAAAAAGGGTTTATTAGAAAGTGATTTTGGAGCGTTCCCATTGGTCCATTCTTCATGAAATTCCCACAGAAAGTAAAGGACAACTATTCAAAATGATGAAAATAGAAATCAACAAAAACTAAGATATTAAGATAAAAATTAAGAAATTAAGATAATTTAATTTAAAAAAACAAGATATGTATATATCTTCTCACCGAATACATAATACTAATATAATTTCTACTAATAGAAATATACATATAGGTTATTGTGCCTTCAAAGTATGAGTCATAATTGCTTAATATTGGTCCACTATTTTGTCTTCCAGATGTGAACGAATGCTCGGAACTCAACAAGCGCATGTCCCTGTGCAAAAACGCCAAGTGCATCAACACACCAGGCTCCTATAAATGCCAGTGCCTGCCCGGCTACACGCAGTCCGACCAGCCCAACTACTGCGTCCCCAGCCAGCAGAGTGCAGCCCCCGCAGCCCGCACTGCCACCGAGTGACCAGCAGAGGGCACTACAAACACTACAAACACTCTTATTTAATCAAAAGCCCATATACTCTGCACTGTATGAATAGAAAAAACACACACAAAAACAAAACAAACAAAACAGCGACAAAAAAAATCCTACTTGAGATGAAGATAAATCTAACACGCTATCTTATGGTGCGACAGCGAGAGAAAAATAGAACTGTATAAAATTGTATGTGTTTATTGTCTGTCTGTAAGTTTGGTTATTAAATTTAGAAGGAGTTTTTTGAAATGCGCTCGGAGGAATTTTTTGTTCTTCGGTGCGCGGAAACGACAAACCCTATGAACTGAAAACTGGGGGATAATCTGCTTTATTTGCCCAGTCAGAGACGCCACCACGGCGGATATATTGTTTTCTCGCTTCTCGTCCTTCTCCTCTGTCTTTCTTTTTGCCTCCACTCGTTCAGCCATTGTTTTAGCATTCTCTCACCTTGCTTTTCTTTTAGCACTTCGTTCTTGTCTTCTCTTGAGCCTTTCTCTCGCATCACATCCTTTGATCTTCTTTAACGACGGTGCATATCAGAGTATATCTCATCACATTCACACACATACAGAACAGAATGTCAGTTTTTTTGGTGGGTTTATTTGCATTAACGTGACGTAACAAATAAGCTTTGATTGATTTTTGTACTACGTATTTTGTATTAATGATAAAAGCGAGCTACTTCTGTGTCTGGGACAAGAATCTTTTTTTGTATTTCCTATTTCTTGCTCGTCTGCCCTGTGGAACAGGCATAGTTCAACATATATCAGCCTCTGGAGGAAGAAACCTGATCTGGAATTAGAAGTTCTGTTTAAAGCAATAAATACTTACATACATATATACACACACATATACATAGATACCTACATACATACATATACATATATACATACATACATACATACATACACATATACATACATATATACATACATACATACATACATACACGTGCATACGTACATACACATACATACAGTTACGTACATACATACATACACACACATATACATACATATATACATACATACATACATATATATATACATACATACATACATATACATACCTACATACATACATACATACATAAATGAATGAACAAATGAATGACCCCCAGATCAGATATCTTCCTCTGCGGAGTTTGTTAAATGTGGGCCACTTTCCTCTCTGCTGAAATGACTGAATCCTTTCTGCCAAAAACACGACTGAGAACGTCAGAATAAATGAAGTGCCTTTATCTGTTCATCCGAGAAACCGTTCACTGCGTTCGACCGCGATGGCGAAAAAAAAGTCTTGCCAGGTTGCAAAGCTGCTATGAAACAGCCGTGGGATTTTTGTTTTTTATTATTATTATTTTGTTTTTCTTTCTTTTATTTTGTACATTTAAACTGAAGAGTTTGATAAACAGTTTATGTATTTGTAATTTGTACATGAATAAATAGCTCTTGTATGATTATCCATATAATGTATATTAAATACCCTTTTAATAAATCACAAATTGTGATATTTAGACCTGCTTCTTCGTGACTCGTCTTTCACTGTGACTTTAATACGGATACGGTACAGCAACACTGCCCACCGGACCTGCTCACCAGATCAGCAGGTATAGGTCCATGTCGCCTTTGCTTTAAGTGTTTATTTAAAGTTTATTGAAGTATAAAGTTATTTTTATTATCATTATTGTTGTGGTTGTTATACAACACACCTCTTTATTGGAGCAAAGAGCACAAGGCTATTTTTGGTTGCTCTATTTTAAAGGCTTCAGTTGAGATTTGGGGGGGAATTCCCCTTTTTCACAGAAAGCAAATCAAATGTTGATGTAAGTATATGAAGTATCTTAAATGTTAATGTAAATATGAAACTATTATGTAAGTACTTATGGGAAATCCATCAGTTATAGTGTAATTAAATCCTTGTGATCCAAACAAAGTGGTTGAGGGTGGTTTGATGTGAAATGGTTCACTGCAGCCTGCTCGTCAGCCCAGGTTTGTTTACAGTGGTGGTGGTGGTGCTGATGATGGTGATAGGGACCAGAGCTCACAATGTCTACAACACCAATATAACCATCGTTTAACCATCCCAAGCCCACGGTGAACCGACACAAGTAGCAGCGTGCCTACAAAGAGACGCCACACACCAGGTAAGAACTGGACAATATGTATTGTTGTTAGTTTGACATATAGCTGTATGTTATTGTGCTCTGTGTGGGTTATTTGGTGTGGTTGTGGTGGTTACCATGAAACTGCGTAAAGCCTTTGACTGCATGTGCCTAGACACCTAGAGGCTACAATTGGTCTCAGAAGTGGGATAGGGCCCCCGGGCCCACCTTGTAACATAGCAGGGGAAGGGGCAATGCCTTCATTTAATATCACTTCAACCATTTCATGTCATAACTCACGTAGGAGCTTTTAGAGGCACTAAACCCAGTCGCTGCCAATAAATCTTTTTTTCAGCCATTTTATTATGCAGAACTTAAAATTCCTGTGAATAGGAATGTTCAGTGGACCTAATTAGTACGTTAATCAGTTACATGGTCAAGGCACATTATTATGAGCACCAGGTAATATCCAGTGTAACCACCGTGTGCAGCTACACGGGCTGAGAGTGACTCAGTAAGGTCCTGGTAGGTTGTCATAGGTATCTGGAGCCATGCTGACTGCAGTGCATCCCACAGCTGCTGGAGGGAGCGTAGGGGAGGATCCATAGAGTGAACACGTCCGAACGTGTTCAAGTCTGGGGAATTAGGGGGCCAGGGTAGTACTTAGAAGTCTTGGTCATGTTCCTCCAGCCAGTGTCGGACATTTCTAGCCATGTGACATGTTGCATTGTCTTGCTGGAAGATCCCATCCGCCCCAGGAAAGACAATCAGCACGTATGGGTGCACGTGATCTGCAAGGATGGATTCATAGCCAGATCGGTTGAGAGTGCCTTCCACATGGATGAGTGGGCCCAGAGAATGCCACGGAAACGTGACTTCCTTCAGGACCTACGCGATGCTGCCAATGAAAGTGGTCATAATAATGTGACTCAACTGTGTATAAATTCAATCATTATTCAAACGTAAGAGAGTGGAGCAACTTTCTAAGCCTAGGTTGCAGGACTTCATGTAGCAGCAGGAACTGTACTGACCCAACACTGATGACTCTACACATGTGAAACATTATAAGGCACATAGTAAAGAAAGTGGCCACTTTATTAGAAACCTTTATTGTGTGCCTTGCTGCCAAATGGTAGCCCACTATTTGTACCAAATGCATGTCAGTGTCACTGATAATGTCTGAGAACGATCCACAACCAACGTAAGGTCTCTGGTAGGCTGACCAATGATAAGAGAGGCTTCCACCAACAGTGCAGGAGCACATGGGTCTATGATCATACACCTACACAGTGGGGCTGTCAGGTAGGCACATCTCACAAAGTGGCCAGGGAGTGGAAATACAAGGAGGGGGTCTCTGATAAAGTGGTTGGTGAGTGTCTGGGCCGAGTGTTTATCATATCAGAGCTCAGCCTGCATCCTCCTGTAATCTGTTTTGTTTTCTCAGCCACTCGCACATCCTGTTGAGGGAGTGTTTGTGCCCTGGTGAGCACATGTGCACTATTTTTCTCAGGTGCCTCGGCCAGCATTACTCTCAGCTTAACACCTCAGCATGCCAGATGCCAGGGTCCCAGCACGTTCCTGACCCACCATACTGCCTGTTTGCTGATCCGTAATACAACCCGCGGGGCCTCTGCTGCTCCAAACATCCATACTTAACATCCATAAACTTCATCTACTGGTTTGGTGTGGCTAAAGGAGCCATCGTTTGGTCTGTTCAGTCCACTCAAAAACATGTTTACAGGACACCTGCTGAAAGACTGTGCTAATTTGCCTGAGCACTCCGAGTAAATAAGGTTGATTATTTACCTGCAGGTCCTAAAGTGGACCATCAGGCTTAATAAGAAACTGAAAATAGTCGTTATTCACTCATTTGCTCAGCGTGGGAATCTCATTTGGTCATCTAGACATGGGCCACTGGCTCCCAAGCTCTCATTAGTGTCCACTGCTGTTGCAGTTTGAATTCCACCCACTTTTCAAAATACCTGCATAATTAAATGGTTAAAGTGTAAACAAAGTCATTCATAGTGGTTTATTGTGAAACACAAGGTTCTAGAGAAGAAGAGAACCAGAATTCTTCACAGTGGTGGTGATGGGAACCAGACGTCCACCTGCAAAAGCTCCATCACAGAAAGCTGTTACATGAAATCACTGTGAACATGTTATGATCATTTGAGATCAGATATTAGCAAAAAACTTTTTAGCTTGAGTACTTCATGGCACTATGGCAATAGCTACACCCAGAAGGAATCAGCCGACAGGAATGAAACTTGGTGGGTAGGTTTGACATCACGAGACATGCCAATGATTCACGATCGGCTGTGCATGTGACGTAAGCAAGGACAGGCCTTATCACTGTACCTGACTGACCCAACAGCTACGATTCCAGACATTCAGCGAGCCGTGATGCCTCCATGAGACATCCTGTTGGTGCCAGCACCATGTCAAAAGAATAGTTGCACCCAGAAGGAAGTGTGGGATTGCAGTACTATTGGGAAGGGAGATAAAGGTGACCAGGAACAATACATGATGATACAGACTGATATGGACAATATTTACTGAGCTACAAGTAAAGTAGTGTGAAGTAGTGTCTCTCAGTATGGAGTCGGGCTGCCATGTTTGCTAACGCAACATGCCAGACGTCTCAGCATGGAGTTATAGAGGTTGCCAATGGTGTCCTGTGATAATCACACATCAAGACAAAAGCGGGACTCATCACTGAAGATGACCCGCTGCCATTCTGAGTCACCCCATGACAGTCTGGCACGACACCATTGCAGTCTTTGGTGACGTTGACATGGTCTTAAGGGCAGCCGTCTGCCAATGGTGCAGGTACTAACAGGATGGAGGGCATCACTGCTCGCTGAATGTCTGCAATCGTGGCTGTTGGGTCAGTGAGGTACAGCGATAAGACCTGTCCTTGCTTACGTCACATGTGTGGCCAAACGGTTTATATGTCTAGTGCTGGTTTAGCTGGTCATTCACCATGGGCAGGATGGTTGACCAGCATACCAGCATCCAAAACACAACATATGGTGGTTTTGATAGTGACCAGCTATCAGGAAGGGTGGAGCTCATAAAGGAAAAGAGAGTAAGTGAAAAACAGGAGTTTTCCAAAACGATATGCTGCTCCTTAGAACCGTGCAATACCTGGTGGTCCACCAAAAGTGCAACCACAAGATAACCAAAAGATAACCACCAGATATTAGACAACATCTTGTTCTGATGCTGAAAAATGAACAACTTGTTCTTAATGGATGTTTTGACTGGAAGTGAAGTAAATGAAAGGGTGGTCTCTGTCCAGTACTGTACACTGAGACGGATGAGGTCATAGTGCTGTGATTGTTAAAAGACAGAGAAAGACAAAAGAGGGGGACAGAGCCGCTGATGGAGTGAAAGAGAGGAAACAAGGGGAGGCGCCGGGTGAGAGAGGAAGGAAAAGAGGCGGAGAAAGAGAGGGGGAGTAACAGAAAGAGTGAAAGAGGAGGGGGGAAGAAGGAGTGTGAGAGAGTGTGTGTATGTGTGTGTGTGTGTGTGTGTGTGTGTGTGTGTGTGGAGACAGACAGAATCACATGCTCTCCTCTTGCACAGCACGCTGCTGTTTGGCTCCAGTCTGATCTCGTCTCCATGAACAGTGTATGAGTGTGTGTGTGTGAGTGACTGAGTGAGAGTGAGCGTGTGTGGAAAGGACAAGTTGGACTAAAACTGGACTGGACTGGACATAAGCAAAGTGTCATAACAGTCAACGGCAAGGTAAGAGACTACCTGTCTTGCAACTGACTTATATGTGCTGATATATAGTGTCCATAACACATTGTACTAGTTGTGTAGTAATACATACACATTTAAATCACTGTGGTGTTATACACTGTATATCACAAATGGTGTTATTTGTATACTGATATACACACATTTATAAAACTCTGGTGTTATATACTGTATATCACAAATGGGGATATTTGTATAGTGATATATACACATTTATAAAACCCTGGTGTTATATACTGTATATCACAAATGGGGATATTTGTATACTGATATACACACATTTATAAAACTCTGGTGTTATACACTGTATATCACAAATGGTGTTATTTGTATACTGATATACACACATTTATAAAACTCTGGTGTTATATACTGTATATCACAAATGGGGATATTTGTATAGTGCTATACACACAGTGTTATATATTGTATATCACAAATACTGAAATTTGTGTATTAACTTACACATTTATAATACCATGGTGTTATATACTTGTATATCACCAATGGTGCTATTTGTATAGTGATATATACACACATTTATAATACTACAGTGTTATACACTGAATATCACATGGTTTTATTTGTATAGTACTGTATACATATTTATAGTACTATAGTGTTATATATTGTATATCACTAATACTGAAACTTGTATCGTGACACATACACATTTATAATACCATGGTGTTAAATACTTATTACCAATGGTGCTATGGGTACTAACTTAGAAACATTTACAATACTATGATGTTATACACTGAATATGCCATATGTTGTATATCACAAATTGTGTTATTTGTATAGTAACATATGCTCATTTATAATAGTATTATGTTATATACTGTATATCACAAATGGTGCTATTTGTATAGTAATATTTAGAGTATAGCGTAGCACACAATACTGTGTAAATGTCACAGTACCACAGTCAACACATAAATAAGCAAGTTGTTCATTTTTCAGCGTCTGGGAAAAACAGCAGACATATACTTAACATGAAAAGAAGCAGAAGCAAACCAGATATTTCCTCCCAGTTTGGTCTTTGCCTTCACTACAGCTTCCATTCTTTCCAAGAGACTTGCTTTCGGTTTTTAAGTTTAGTCTTAGAAGTTTGTTGCAATATCTCACAATCTGAGTAATCCCAAATACATTCAGTGATGTCGAGGTCTGGACTCTGGGGCGGACAGTCTGCTATTCCTTTGGGCTTGATTTGGAAATGAATCTTTTTTGGACTGAAACACCTGTGGAGTAAGAGTGGAGCTTGATTATCTCCTCTCTCTCAAAGATGAAAGCTGTTGTTTATCTGATGGTGGCCGTTTTGGTGGTCTACTTTTCCGAAATGTCTTTTGAATAACTTGTACATAATTTGCTACATTATATAAACGAAGGCTGGTCTCTGACTTTTGCACTGTGTTCTACATCACAAATGGCAGTCAATATTTAGTAATAGATTAATAGTGGTCATTAGACTGGCCTACAGTGATCTGAATGCTAGACAGACTGGATTAGCCAGGTGTGCTGATGTGTACTGCGGCAGAGTTGCATGTGCAGGCCGGTACCGGATTATGTTCCCATTTAAATGCGCATAGAACATGGCTTATTTACTTTAAGATGCTGTTGTGCTAAAAAAAAAGTGAACACTTTTCACATTGCTGTGATCAGTTTTTTTTATTTTGGGAGAACGGCCGAGGTCATGCATCAAAACATTGTTTCAGTGTGAGGCAGACAGTAAAAAACTCTCTATCAGTCCAGTGATAAAGATACCAGTGAGAACCTGTACTGGTATGTGCATGTGTTATAATAAGACAGACAGTAATAGGCTCAGATACGTCAGTCTACAAGTGACCAAAGTTACCAACAAAGATTGTTACTTGAGAGTCTGGTTGAGTGTCTGACTGATGATGTCAGTCGCTTGCTGGGTGGACTGCCATCATTCACTTTGTTTCACAGTGTGGACAGACGTTAAAACATTAACATGTCTATATTACGCCACCTTAAAAACACCTGAAATTAACCCCAACCCTAACGCCAGAAGCACACCATAAACATGTCATAGCAGATGTCATAAGCGGTATGACAGATTATGTCCAGTTAACACACCAGTGTCACGTTGCTGTTGCTGCTAGGGTGACTTTACACAGTGAAACTATCGCTAGTTTTTCACAATGCATTTTGTGAGTTGCCTGCATCACAGTTTCTGTGCAACTTGACGAAGCAATTAGAACAACCAAAGATGCCCAATAAAACTGTTATTGACTTATCTATGTATGGTTATGAATCTACATCTCTCTCGCGCTCTCTCTCCCTCTCTCTCTCTCTCTCTCTCCCTCTCTCTCTATATATATATACAGTAAAGGATAGATAGATAGATAGATAGATAGATAGATAGATAGATGCTCAAACCAAAGATGCTCAATAAAACTGTTATTGACATACAGTGATCTATATATGGTTATATATCTATTTATAGTAAAGGAGATATCTCCCTTGCTCTCTCTCTATATAGACAGATATATGGATAGATATACAGATACACAGATAGATAGATAGATAGATAGATAGATAGATAGATGGGTGCTGCTGTTGAAAAAAAATGTCGTGACTGTATACACATACATATATATACTATAATATTATACTATGTTCAAGTAGCCTTTATAGTTATAGCCTACTTGAGGTCTCCTTCATCTCATCCTGTTCATAGTGGACCACGTCTTCAGCTCCCTGTCTATAAAAATTTTCATCTTTTGCATCTCAGTGTGACGCAACAAACAAGGAGGAAATCACATAAATCACAATAACAGTGAAGAATAAACACTGGAACAAATCGCTGTTAGCATTAGCTAGCTAGTTGCCGCAGTTCAGGACCTTGAGAAAATGAAAAGCAACCGAAGTCAAACTTTTACAACGCCCCCAATAAACCTTACTCTGTTTAATTTTCTAGCCCAGTGATCCGTGAAATCGCTTTGTTTCACACTGTTAGACGTAATCACATGATGTGTTACTGCCACATTGATTGGCTGTTTCGTTCAAGTTTGAAACGAGTTGCAGAACTCAGAATGTAGTCTCATGTAGGTAACGCATAAACGTTTCACTGTATAAAGCTAGTCTTAATGATGGTCGCCAGAAATGCTCTATTTTCTTTTCCCTGCTACATAACACCGACATAGTCAAGACATAAACATATGCTGTTATGACAGACCTTCTTCAGCAGTATCACACAGATGTCGTGTTACAGATGCCACACCGTAACTTACAACATAAGCCGAGTCACCAAACATTATGGCATCTGTTATGCTAATTGAACCATATCACGACAACATACCATGTCGTGACAACATACGGCACCTGCCGTGACAAGTTTATAACATGGTTGAATCAAAGTCATGTAGCAGGGTTCAAGTGTAGTGTTCTCAAAATGACGGAGCCTGTTCAGCTACACTCGTCTTTTTCTCTCTGCTTTTCTCTTTTTTCTTTTCCTTCTGCGACTCAGTCACAGGGCCAGTCTTGGCCCAAGGTCATTTGCAGTCTTTGTGACTCGCTCACTCTCTTTCTTTCATTTAAACAAACACGCACACACACACATGCACGCACGCACACACACACATAACCATTCTCACTCTGAGTATATCTCTGTCTCTTCCTCAGTCACGTACATGCACACACGGGTTTGCAAAATTACAACCTAAACCAAACATCTCGCCCTCTTTCTTCATCTCTCCAGTAGCCTATGGAAGAAAGAAGTTTGCGTACTGTCGTTATGTATTCTTTTAGGCAGCGCCATTTCAAACTAGTTGCTCTAGAAAGTCTTTGGATAATGAACATAGTCCAGTGACTGATCACACAAATAAATCAAATTTAGTCTCAGTTTCTCTTTCATAGCCGTGTAGCTACTGTCATTATGCGAAACTCCACACCCTCGGTCAAACGACATGGTCACTCACCTTCAAAAGAATATCTGCACCCAAGGAAGGAAGTGTGGGATTGCAGTGCTATTGGGAAGGAAGATAAAGGTTACCAGGAACAATAAATGATGATACATTTAGACTGATATTTAGAACAATTATTGAGCTACACATACAGAAGTAGTGTCTCTCAGTATGGCGTTGGGCCACCATGTTTGCTAACCCAACATGCCAGACGTCTCAGCATGGAGTCGTAGCAGTTCCCAATGGTGTCCTGTGATAATCCATCCCATGCAGCTTGAATATTCTCACACAGTTCCTGCAGATGGTGCGGTAGGGGTGGAGGTGGAGTGACACCAGGCCTTCTGTACGTGTTACCTGTGACAACACTTGGTACCGACCACTGTGCCTCCACACACGGATTCGTTGGTCGTCACTGAAGATGACCTGCTGCCATTCTGAGTCTCTCCAAGACAGTCTGGTACAACACCATTGCAGTCTTTGGGGATGCTGATGTGGACTTTTGCATACAACTGTAGATAGATAGACAGGAGGAGCAGGACATTTACTTAGGACTTGAACGACGCTATGGGTTTTAGTAAAGTGGGCTTGAAAGTGAATTTTTAAGGCCTGTCAAACTATTCCAATAATTAATCATGATTAATCACAGTAATTTGCATCATTAATTGCGATTAATCGCCATTTTATTTTATTGTTTGCTCAAATTTGAGAGATTGGTACCATTTACAACTGCATTTTGTTTATACTGTTGAATATAAGAGGAAAACAAATAAGCCTCATCAGAATACAAACTGATTTATTACTTTTAATAACTGAGTATGATGCTAGACAAAAAATCATATGAACACTTGAATCTCATTTAACGTTCGGTGAGAGTGGCACCATCTTTATGTTCCAACTAATGATGGTACTGCTCATATACAGTCTTTTGCGAGGGTTTGACTGCAGTTGTTTAGCTTGCTTATTTCTAGACCACTGCTGTTTAGTGTGTGCTGTCCAGCCTAGTCCACCGTAGGCGTCCTCCAGTGCTAACACTACTGATATTACTGATATAGCCGGCATCAGTGTTCAGTTTTGCTTGTTAATGTTACACAAATGTTAGATCAGTAGAATCAAATACGTCTGGGATCAGACCTATTGATCCCAGATCACCTTCTAAGACTGTACTTAAATATTCTTAATATGCAGTTGCAAAGAATGGAAGCAGTAATAAACGTACAGACACACTAAGCACTGAAGAGGCTGGTATGATAAATAGTTGTTGGGCCTCTGTGTGATTTCCTGTTGAATATGTTTTCCTGATGCTGAGAAATGAGCACTGTATGGACTTTGGTGATAAACAAATTCACAGCGCCAAAGGCTTGAAACAAGATTCATCAGGACCGCCATTAATGGAACGTTCTAGAATATATTTAATCAATGATCACAAAATAGTAGTTTTCTAGTTTTTGACATAATTTGAGCTTGTGTGGAAAATTTCCTCAACTTGCACAGTCCACATTAGCCATGCTCCAGCCCTTCGTCAACGATCAGTTTCTGACCACATAATCACTCTTGGCTGGATATTTCTGGATGGCCCATTCCTTAATATAACGTTCATACTATTTAAAGAGCAGCAGGTATTTTCAAATAGTCTAAAATAATAACAGGTATCAGAATGAAAGTGAGGTGTTTCCATATGACCTGTAGTCTGCAGCTGTCTTTCCCTGTTCCTTTCCCTTGAGTTTGGCCAGTTTGCCGGATCATTTTGTTGTTATTTCCGTTGTCTTCTTTGTTCCTACCGGTCCGTCTTCTTGAAGATTCTTCTTGAAGCATATAAATCCAATGCAGCATATAACTGTGTATGAATACATACAACTTCATAAATAACTTCATATACAGTCCTAGCAAAAGACGCCTCTTCGTTTATTTAATGTCCCCTTATGACGGCCATCAAGTTCAGCCTATTCATTTTTCAGGAGATCATGTTTTGGAGGAGATCAGACATAAGATGACCCACTTGCATATGAAAGTAAAAAGCGTGTTTTCAGAACTAGAGATTCCTAATAACCGTCAAGACCTGCACTGAAACCGCCCCCATCAGATAAACAGCACTCAACGCTTTCATCTTTGAAGAACATCTTTGGAGAACATCAAACTTCACTCTTGCTTCCGATCTGAAAACATCCACAGGTGTTTCTGTCCATCCTTCCACTGTGAGAAGACACCTCAATACCATGGGTCTGAAAGGATGTGTAGCTGTTCAAGAAGCTCCTCACTGATAAAAGAACACACAGACACATCAAACAAAGAAGCTGCTGAAGATCTCAGCATCACTAAATCTGTCTGGGGTTACCAGGACGGTTAGAAGAAGAAAGTGCAACCAACTTCTAAGACTGAACTTTGGAAGTATGAAAAGAATATCCCTGAAAGCAAACTGAAAAAACGTGAAGGAAGCTGTAATAAAGGTAAAGGGTGGACATGCTGAACACTGCTAATATACACTGTATATTCAGTTCTTGAGGCTTCCGTGTAATTTCCTGTTAAATATGTTTTCTGCTTTATTACTGAGTACTTTGTACTTTATGGCTGTTTTAACTGGACATTGAATAAACCGATGGCCCTTGTAGATGGTACTGTATATACACGAAATAAATAGCAAAATAACATACTACTGCTGCTGTTGGAACGAAACATTGTATCTCCAAAATGGTAAATTCATTTGCAGGTTAATGTGAAAAGAGCTGATTTCAAATCATTTTGGACCATTTCTGTTCAATATGAAATGAGCACATAATCTAAAGGACATCTACCATTTTGAAAGTATGTAAAGTATAAGTGAAAGTATGAGTGAAAACAACGTGGAGATACAAGGTTTCAGGATACAATGAACTTGCAGTCATATCACATGGTATTTCTGAATTTCAGTAATTCACCTTAACTTACTTTTTTTTCTTACTTAATTCACCAAAAATTACTTTTCCTTGTGTAAACATGAAAATGCTACATAAGGCTTAACATGAAAATTATGCTACTCTCAGAACATCAGGTGTACGCATACATACACACACACACACTCACTGTCCATCTTATCAGCTCCACTGACCATATAGGAGCACTTTGTAGTTCCATCTGTTTCTCTGTATACTTTATTACCCTGTTCTTCAACGGTCAGGACCCCCACAGGACCACCACAGAGCAGGTATAATGTGGGTGGTGGATCAGTCTCAGCACTGCAGTCACACTGACGTGGTGGTGGTGTGTTAGTGTGTGTTGTGCTGGTGTGAGTGGATCAGACACAGCAGTGCTGCTGGAGTGTTTAAACACCGTGTCCACTCACTGTCCACTCTATTAGACACTCCTACCTTGTTGGTCCACCTTGTAGATGTACAGTCAGAGACGATAGCTCATCTGCTGTTGCACAGTGCAGTGTTGGTCATCCTCTAGTCCTTCATCAGCGGACACAGGACGCTGCCCACGGGACGCTGTTGGCTAGTTAGTTAATGGACGATTCTCTGAGGTGTCCAGCAGCACTGCTGTGTCTGATCCACTCACACCAACACAACACACACTAACACACCACCACCACCACCACCACGTCAGTGTCACCGCAGTGCTGAGAATGATCCACCACCCACATAGTACCTGCTCTGTGGTGGTCCTGTGGGGGTCCTGACCATTGAAGAACAGGGTAATAAAGTATACAGAGAAACAGATGGACTATAGTCTGGAACTGTACAACTACACAGTGCTCCTATATGGTCAGTGGAGCATGAAATGGAGATCATACTTTTGGTTTGTAATGAAAAACAAAACAGAAGAAAGCAAAACTGCAGCACGTTCACTGCTGGAACTACTGACACTGATTAACCGATGATCATTAATGAGTAAATCTCAGAAGCTCGTCCTACTTGCATTCCTTCATGCATAGCTTTCTGTTTAAACGCTGTATATTAAAAGAAGAGCTAAAATGACGTGGCACTATATTTCCATCCTCCCAGCGGTCATGTTCAGCGTGCGTGTGTCATTTTCTCCGGCGTGGAGGGGGAAAGATGCCTACTCTGAACTCAGTGCTTGCACTTTTGACTTCAGCTGAACGTTTTCACACGTTTGGTGAAGCGTGTAAATGCAGTAAACCCGAGTTGTAAATATACTGACTTACAGTCAGTAAGCTCTGCTTTCTCTCGTGCATGCACAAACCTGCTGCGTGTAGCCGAGTGTGCGTGTGAGTGAGGTGCAAATGCACCACAGGATGTCTGATTGCTGTTATACAGTCACTTCAAAGAGAGCGATGTGTAAAGCTACAGGTGAGGAAGTCAGGCTTTTTCTGGTTTTGCTGTTGTGTACGAGCGTGAAAAGGTGTGCGGGTGTTTCTGCACTGTCCTTTGCAGGAACGTGGCTCGATTTATGCACTTGTTGTTGTTCCCAGAAGTCTGCAGGGAAAATCCTCACCTTTCTCTTCAATCATTAACTTCTAAACATGCTCTCTTTCCCTCTGTAATGACCATACAGTCCTCGCTGAAGCCTTTTCACTGTAACACAGGTGGCATTTTCCAACAGGGTTGCCAGATTTAGTGGTTTTTCCTACAAACTGGGCGGATTGTGGTTGGATTCAGCAGGTGTTAGTCAACCAATGATGACTAATGTCACTATTTTTGTAGCTAATTTATCACACTGTTTTGTGTAGCTGTTTGCTAATATCCGTATTGGCTTCTGTAGTTCTGCGCGATTAATGGCATCATTTTGTGCAGCTAATTGTGATTAATCACATTATTTTGTGCAGTTAGTTGAGATTAATCACATTATTTAGTTCAGCAAATTGTGATTAATCACATTATTTAGTTCAGCAAATTGTGATTATCTCATTATTTAGTTCAGTTGCTTGTGATTAGTTGTGCCATTTTTGTGTGTTTTTTCAGGATTAATCACACTAAACTGCGTAATTAGTTGTGATTAATTTGTTATTTTTGTGTAGTGTGTTGGGATTAATCACATTATTTTGTGTTATTGCTAATCATGCTACTTGTGAATAGTTCATTGTGCTTCATCACATTATTTTGCGTAGCTGCTCATACTATTCTGTGTAGTAGTGATTAATCACATTATTTTGTGCTGTTAATCGAGATTAATTGTACTAATTCTGTGTGGTTAATCATGATTCATCACAGTTTGTGTAATTAGTTGCGATTAATCATGTTATTTTTGTGTAAACTGCTTGCGATTAATCATACTATTTTTGTACAGCTGATTACGCCTTATTGCCTTGTGCCGTGTTGTATTATTTTGTGTAGTTGCTTGTAGCTACTCTTACTAGTTTGTATAGTTAGTTGTGACTTGTGAGTAGTTTATTGTGCCTCACCACTTTACTTTGTGTAGTTGCTTGTGCTATTTTGTGTAGTTGTGATTAATCGCATTATTTTGTGTAACTACTTGCGATTAACCATACTATTTTTGTATGGCTGATTGCGCCTTGTCTCATTGTGCCATATTGTGTTATTTTGTGTAGTTGCTTGTACTAGTTTGTATAGTTAGTTGTGACTATTCGTCTTATTTTGTGCAGTTTGTCTCGATTAATCATTTGCCTTATGTCCTCAATGTTGACTATAAAGTGAGATTTTGCCCATTTAAAAAGCATTATTCATATGAGCCATATAAACAATCACAATGCATTTATGAAATTCAATAATTAGACCAGGTTTGCTTGTATTCTTTCAGTTTGGTACTTTAAAAGCATGTATACAGCTTAGTGGGTTAGTGGGGCACTGCTACAGTAAATGACCCCTTGATGTTGTGTAAAGAAACATCTCCAACAACAACATGACATACACAAAACCTTTATATCCAAAAGCTTTGCTTCGTACAGAAGCTTTTAGTTAGACATAACAGTGCCAATATGTGCCTCCAATCAGTGCCATCTCTGCACACTGACAGGCACATTCACACACAAACACATGCTCATTTATTTCTGGAGTCTTGCTCTCATTTTGTCGTTGTTAATTATTGGACACCGCGGGATAGATGGAGTACTTACCCCCACGCCCTCTTCCCACACACACACCCGCCTCCCGCTTTCTCTCTCCACGATTGTTATTCACAGAATGGTCGTGCGCTGGGGCTCCTGTTTCCAGTAAACTCTCAGGCTATTTTTAGAGTATGCGTGTGTATGTGTGTGTGCGTCTGTTGCCATGCATTCAGCTCTTTGTGGGGACCTAATGTTCCCAGGAAGATGGAAAAGTTGAAAAAGTGTGACGTCGCGGGTACGCTAGGGTCGGTCCCCATTAGGAAAGATACCTTCTTTGGGTCAAAACTGAAACTTTGATTTAGTTGATTCCCTTTTGGTTGCTGAGGTCAAAGGGGAAATCCACAATTTTTTCAGC
This sequence comes from Semaprochilodus insignis, assembly GCA_034552555.1. Lineage (NCBI taxonomy): Eukaryota > Metazoa > Chordata > Actinopteri > Characiformes > Prochilodontidae > Semaprochilodus > Semaprochilodus insignis. The sequence continues at coordinate 4,977,868 of CM067483.1, read as the reverse complement.
ATAATTCTTAAAACGATTTCTTTATGATGATGGTGATGTCTACAACTCAAAAATAAGCATGTTATACACTTTTCGAAATGATCGGCTATATTATACATGGCTACTGAGTTTATACATGCCATAAATAAATAAATAAATAAATACAAACAAACAAACAGTATGTAGTATAAAGCAATGGAAATGCCCTACAAAGATACAAATGCAAACTATGTGTGTGAGCTCCTGTGTATGTATTGCTACACTTCTGTTGGTGTCTCAAGGCTCCCATCAGCTCTGGTCATTATGTGACTGGCCATAACCATGTTGGGTGCCATTTAGTTCATCAGATAACATAAAGGCTGTACTCCTCTTCTTTCACTTTAGCTGCACAATATATTGACTGGTAACTGTTATTATGATACTGGCCTACATAATTCAGACTGCGTAGAAATGTGCAGTTGTCAGTTACTACAAAATTCAATAGCTTTACAAGTGCACTGTAACAAGAGTCATCTACAGATTAGGATTACACCGGCCAGCGTTACTGATCAATGCACCCACCTCATCTCAGAGGTCCGCAGGGGATTGATTTATTAATTGATTTATTAATCCCCCTCCCACCTTTTGGGTGGCTCTGGCCCACAGATCCAAACGAGGGTAAATGACATGAAACATCTGACATTCACAAATGAGCTATTTTCTCCTGAAATAATCATGCAATTGAAAATGGCTACCATATGCCTTTAGTCCACTAAACTGTGCTGTATTCATCTTTCATTAGAGTGCTTTCCGCCGCTAAGCCAGACTGTTGGTTCAAAGCTAGGATTAGACCTGATGCATTGTACGTGGCACTGGGGTGCATGCGGCAAAAACGACACAGTCATGGGACGTACCTACATGCAACTCTTGTAACCTGGTGCTTAGAAAATGAATGAATCTGAAAAAAGTTGTATCTAGCCTTTTCTCTTTTTATAGACTAGCTATTCATGTGTACAGTTTCTGTATATATATATATGTTGCCCCACTCCTGCACACACTAGATTAGTTGAGCTGTGCATGACATTTAAATTTCGTCCTGTGCTGTGGCATGTTGTTGCGGGACCTGCGAGTCCTGCAGAAGTC
>CM067483.1:4953377-4971962 GCA_034552555.1 Semaprochilodus insignis | reverse complement strand
GGTGTACAGTAACTCAGTAAGTGTAATATGTTAGTGTGCTGTAAGTAGTGTGTCGGTGTACAGTTACTCAGTAAGTGTAATGCGTTAGTGTGCTGTAAGTAGTGTGTTGGTGTACAGTAACTCAGTAAGTGTAATGTGTTACTGTACTGTAAGTAATGTGTTGGTGTACAGTAACTCAGTAAGTGTAATGCGTTAGTGTACTGCAAGTAGTGTGTCGGTGTAACTGTGTGCATAAAAACGTAACATGTCCAAAAGAAAGAAGTGAGAAGTGAGTCCACCAATCAGGGTACAGCGGTCACTTTGTTTGGAGCTTGTTCTGACCTGTTGGGCAGAGCTTGGTTCTAGCTAATGGAACCTGTTCTCCTTCAGTGTTCTGTGCTTATGATCATTTGAATAGACGTCAGTGTCAGACTAATTAATGAGCTTCTATTAAAGACTGGTGGACTGAGAGACACTAGAGTCTCTTCTCCTAAACTGGGCTGATTAAGAGTCTTGTTCCAGAAATGATAATATGATATTAGAGCCATAATAAATCATGCTGCTGTTACTCTCCATACTTAAGTACATTTGAAGGTAAATACTTTAGTATTTTTACTCAAGTGGAAGTCTAAAGGGAGGAACTTCTACCGACACTGGTGGAGTATTTTACCTTGGGGTACTACTACTTTAACTCAAGTACATTAGTTGGGACAGGATCACGTTCACCACTGTGTTCATCACCTCTCCATTTAACAGCACTCAGTGAGTGTTTGGGAACTGAGGAGATGATTTCTGTAGTTATTTTCCTTTCATAATGTGCCAAATGCTTCCAGCTGGTGACAGATCTAGACTGCAGGTAGGCCAGTTAAGCACCTGGACTCTACAGAGTCATGCTGTCATAATCTGTGCAGGATGTGACCTGACATAAGCAAGACCTTTTCACTGAAGCCTCCACTACTTGTTAGCTACATTCACCTTGAACCTCAAATGCAAAACTAAATCAGTAAACTTCAGACACCAAACACTTGTGGGATCAGCTACATTTGACAGAACAGCAAGCCGTGAAAGCAAATGAAATCGTTTACATGCCGACCTCTTTGTTAAAACAGCTAATGCTATCTAATAGAGGCCTTATTAGCATTATACAACTGAGATGCTAAGTGGTAAGCGCCCCCCCTCCTGTGTTCATTCACTGCAAGTATTATGTTAGCCTGTTAGCCTGGGTGGCTGTATATTTGTTACACTGCGGTAACACACAGTTAGGGTTAAAAGCTAACACAGTGCCTCTCTGCAACAGAAACAGCCAGCAACAGTGGCTCTTTAATTAGCTGTTGCTTACACGTCTGGCTGAGAACTACAGAAAAAAAAGAAAGAAAGAAAAGAAAAAAAAAAACCCGTAGCCGCCGCCACTTGCACCGGGTTCCAGCGTTCTGAAAAGCTTCCTTCCTCCTTCACCATTGCACACACTAACCGCATTACACGGTGGATAGGTAAGAGGCCTCAGCTCTATTGCCGTCCCACAGCCCGTCAAGAGAGTCACTTTCTAGGTCAAGGAGTAGTTTTTTTTTGTAGTTTGATGGGTTTGATTGGTTTTTGGCCACTTTGAGGGTTCATTATCAGCGGTTTAGACATTAATGAGACCAAAAGCGTTTGGTGTTATTCACTCTAGCCACCAGCCGACAGGGTGTGTGCCTCCAGTTGCCTGCTGGATTCTTAAAAATAAAGGCTCACGAATGGTTTAGAACCATTTGCCAGTAGTGTTTGCACACAGAGGAAATTGTCTACTGCATTTAACCCATCTGTGAAGTGAAACAACAAAGCAGTGGGTAGCCCTATCAGGGAGCAGTTGGGGGTTAGGTGTCTGGCTTAAGGGCACTTCAGTCGTGTCCTATTGGTTCAGGGAATCAAACAGCGACCCTCCGGTCACAAGGCTGGTTCCCTAACCTCGAGTCCACGACTGCCCCTCACCCCTTTATGTACCATTACAACGAAAGCCAGCTTTAATGCTTTAGCACCAGGTCAACGCCAGACTGTCATGGTTACTGACTCAAAATATTACGCGGAAAGTTCTTCAGTGGTGAAAAGAGGCAGTTTAGGTGTTCCTCACAATCAGATGTTTAAATAGACTTGACAAAAAGAGCTTAGTGTTCTTCGATTTGTGTTGTTATCTGATAATATACGTCTATGCTTTCAAGATATCCATGCCATTCCAGCTCCAGAATGTCCAGCCGCGTCAGGAATGGAGTGCTCGTGATCAGCTTTCTGATCGGATGTATGGTTTTTGTACAGTTAACGCTAAACTGCAAATGTTTTTCCATACAACTGAATGGAGGCCCTCCATGAGTCATCCTGTTAGTGCCAGCACGACACAGGACTACATGCACGCAGACTGTTACAACAACTGCCCTTAACACCACGTCAGCGTCGCCAAAGCCTGTAATGATGTTGTGCCAGACTGTCTTGGAGTGACTCAGAATGGCAGTGGGTCATCTTCAGTGACGAGTCCCGCTTTTGTCTTGGTGGAGACAACCAATGAATCTGCGTGTGGAAGCACCGTGGTCAAGCACCTCCACCCCTACTTCAAACTGCAGGAACTGTGTGAGAATATTCAAGCTGCATGGGATGGATTATCACAGGACACCAGAAACATGGCAGCCCGACGCCATACTGAGAGACACTACTTTTGTACGTGTAGCTCAATAAATATTGCCCATATCAGTCTAAATTTATCATAATTTATATACCATAAACAACTGCATAGCAACATCCTAGCAACCACCTGGGATATCACAGCAAGCACCTTAACCATCTTAACAACATCTTAGGCTGCACAATCGCTAGTATTGCTGTTACAATTAATGGCAGTATTACTAGTAATAGTAATATATTATATTAATTACTATTAGTTATACAATACTATTAATATCAATAATAGTAATAGTATTATAATATTGTAATATTACTATTAATATTATCACTATATGCTGTTTTAGCACCATACATGCTGCATGTTTCTCTAGAGTTGAGATAACTCCACATCTCACCATTCTGAATGACTTTACGTCTTAGAACCATCCTGCAAATTATGCAATTTTCAAAAGATATGATTTTTACAGCCATTTTTTGGCATGCTTCGAAATGACGTACGCATTTGAATCAAGTAAATTCAATGCATTTCTATTTCCAGTGTTCTGCTTCTGGAACAAAAGGCTGGAATTCTTGTGTGGTTTAGTCATAACGAACACATTTGCCGCTTGTTTTGACTGACGCGCTGCTGGAACAAAGGGGGGCCCCGAACGTGGCGTCCGAGCCATTGTCCGCCGTGTGGAAAAGTAGCGGCCAGTGCTATTGTTGTGTCTGAAAGTTTGATGTATATGCTATTGTTGCGCTCGTCCCTTAGAGGTCAGTTTCAGGTGAAGCGCTGTGTATCGGCGGCGCACGCCGGTTGGCATCATTTGCTTTCTTTAGAAAGGAGGAGGAAATCACATGACGCTGCTGTGAATAAAGACTCAACACTGTTGCTTTTCTTACACATCCTGTTCATCAGCTACTGGCGGCAATAACAACCTGACTTTATCTGTTTAACACGGAGGAGAGAGAGAGAGAGAGAGAAAAAGAGGGAGAAAGAGAGAGATTGAGAGAACGAGAGACAGAGAGAGAGGAGAAGCAGAGAGTCTGAGAAAATTAGAGAGATGATTGTGGGCGACAGTCATTTGCTCATTATACACCATGTTCTCTTTTTCTTTTTTCTTTCTTTCTCTCTCTCTCTCTCTCTCTCTCTCTCCCTCCCCTTGATCACTCTCTCACTCACACATGCACACATGCACACACAGCCTTTTCTCATGGACAGAAAGAACTCCTCTCAGCCATGGTGCTAAGAGAATTCATCACCATCTCTCTCTCTCTCTCCCTCTCACACACACACTGTATTTCTCTCTCTCTGCATCTCTCTCTCTCTCTCTCTTTCTCTCACACACACACACACACACACTGTATTTCTCTCTCTCTCTCTCTCTCTCTCTGTACTACAGAGTCACTAACTGCTGAAACCAAATTCCTTGTGTGTGTCAACATATTTGGCCAATAAACCTGATTCTGATTCTGATTTCTCTCTCTCACTGTATTTCTCTCTCTCTGTCTTTTTATACTATGACATGCAAGTTATGCATGTGTTCCACATAAGTAAGTATTCTTTATATAATTGTAATATGCCCCATCTGTATTATACATATGTAAGTAGCTAGTCTCCACAACCTAGAACATTATACTTAAAGGAGAAGACATAATAAAAGGTTAGGGTTAGCTTCAGGGTGAGAGTGAGAGTAAGATTAGGGTTTGGGTTAGGGTAAGGCTAAGGTTAAGGGTTCGGTTTAAGGTGAGAGTAAGGTTAGAGTTAGGCTAGCTCTAACTGTACATCTACAAGGTGGACCAGTAAGGTAGGAGTGTCTAATAGAGTGGACAGTGAGTGGACACTGTGTTTAAACAGTCCAGCAGCACTGCCGTGTCTGATCCACTCACACCAGCACAACACACACTAACACACCACCACCAGGTCAGTGTCACTGCAGTGCTGAGAATGATCCACCACCCACATAATACCTGCTCTGTGGTGGTCCTGTGGGGGTCCTGACCATTGAAGAACAGGGTAATAAAGCATACAGAGAAACAGATGGACTACAGTCTGTAACCGTAGAACTACAATGTGCTCCAGTACGGTCAGTGGAGCTGATACAATGGACAAAGAAGGTAGAGGTAGTGTGAAGAGGTAGTTTCAATGTTCTGGAAAGTTTTTAGCCTTTAGCCTTGAAAATATATAATAATAAGGTTTTATATATAATATAAAAAACAAGTACGTGGACACACACGCACACACACACACAGTCACATACACACACCTACGTTTAAAGAAAACACAACAGGACAAAACAGTGGTCAACCCTTCCCCCTCCCTTTAACGTATTGTGACATGTTTCCTGTGTGCTGTGTTCCAGTTTACCTTGCTGCAGGGTCGTATTTTTAGCCCCGGCAAAAGGAAACGCTGCAACACAGGCAGGAAACGCATACCGGGAAAAGAATAGGCGGAAGTCTAACTTGCCATTTAGACAAACAATCCCCTGTTTCTGCATGACTGCAGCGCGGCAGGTTAGGGACCACAGCGCGACAGAGATGGGTGCGGGGACGGGGTGAGGGACACAGAGAGAGAAGCATAGTGAAAGGATCCTTTTAGCACTGTGTAGTAACGTTCTTGGCTACATCCAAGGGTGTGTGTGTGTGTGTGTGTGAGAATGTGTGGGAGCGGAGCAGGTGGACACATGCCTCATACTCCATGGCCATGTGGTGGAGTCAGAGCTGCACCTTCTGTAGAGCTGTTTTGTCAGTGAGTATATTCAGTGAGTATATTCAGGATCAAATGCATTCACCAAATTCATCACATCAGTGATTCACTGGAATGTGAATGCCATCAGGAACAGCTCCTCTACTGAGGACTGATTGGTTGACCATACTGCTACCGAGTGCTGATTGGATGGCATTACTGTTACTGAGTGCTGATTGGCTGGCATTATTGTTACTGAGTGCTGATTGATTGGCATTACTGTTACTGAGTGCTGATTGGTTAGCATTACTGCTACTGAGTTGCCATTACCACTTCTGAGTGCTGATTGGTTGCTTTTACTACTGTTGACTGCTGCTTGTTTGGCATTACTGTTACTGAGTACTGATTGGTTGGCCTTACTGCTACTGAGTTCTGACTGGCTGGCATTATTGCTTTAAAGGGACAGTTTTATGTCTCCTTAACTCCAGAGGATCCCGTGTCTAAAATGTGCTTCTTTAGTTTGTACTGGCAGCACAAGGCTTATAATCCAGCAAGCAAGTTATGACTGCAGTGCTATTGGGAAGGAAGATAAAGGTTACCAGGAACAATAAATGATGATACATTTAGACTGATATGGGCAATATTTATTGAGCTACACATACAGAAGTAGTGTCTCTCAGTAGTGTTGCAACATGCCAGACGTCTCATCATGGAGTTGTAGAGGTTCCCAATGGTGCCCTGTGATAAACCATCCCATGCAGCTTGAATATTCTCACACAGTTCGTGCAGATGGTGGGGTGGAGGTGGAGTGACACCAGGTCTTCTGGACGTGTGACACATGTCAACTAGTTGTTCATCTTGACCACGGTGCCTCCACACATGGATTCGTTGGTCGTCTCCACCAACACAAAAGCAGGACTCGTCACTGAAGATGACCTGCAGCCATTCTGAGTCACTCAATGACACGACACCATCGCAGTCTTTGGCGACATTGACGTGGTGTTAAGGACAGTCGTCGTAACAGTCTGTGTGCATGTAGTCCTGCGACGTGCAGCCGCCTAGACTGATACTTTACCTTACATAGACTGATACTTATCAGTGCATAGTTCACAATTTCCCATAATACTCTCCTACTGCTTCCCTTAAAAAAAGCAGTTTGCTATCTAGAAAGTTTTGTACATGACAAATAAGCTTCATAATCCAACTAACTAAAATGAGCTAATATGAGGATTATTATGTGGCAAATGGTAACTAGCAATAGAAGATGCTTGCGCTAACATAACTAGCTTAATGTCTGAGATGTTTGGAGTATGCATTAGTTAACGGTGTCAAATGTATATCCTGTATTTTTCTAATAAACTGGCAAATATGGAGTGTGGAACCAAACAGCAGGTAGTGGTAGCAGAGCTGGCGTGAAGCCCGATCTCACATCCCCAATTCATTTCCCTCGGCCAGAGTTAGCAAGTTAGCACCTTTTTAATATCATGCAATCCATGACATTTAACTGTATCACTTGTTCCTGATTGTAACTGTGGGTCAACATTATTGCATAGAAGTTGGCAAGCAGTCACATTTGTCTACCCAGACCTTCTGAGGTTCCTCCTGGAGATCCTGAATGGCAACTTCTATGTGCAGGATTCAAACAGTAACAAAGTGCAAAAACCGTGACACAGACGAACGAAAAATCATTATGATTAAACTTCACATAGGGTTAATTAAGGGGAGTCTGGTCACTTCTTATTTCTCTAGTTATGTCAGCAAATAGAAGATAAGAGCGTTTGATCCTTATTGAATGGTTATGACTGGGGGTAATTCCAGTTCTTTAATCCTGGAAAGTAGACATTATTCCAGGTTAAAATTGATAAACATATCAATATAGTTTTGCATGCATGTGTGTATCTTTCAAATATCTTTCTGATATTTGAAGCAAATAGGCAGTTAGCGGATTACAGCTACTGAGTGTTGATTAGTTGGTAGGCAGATCAGCTCACCGATATCATGAATTTACAGAAACTGGTCAAAAGTTGCTTAAAAGTGCCCAAAAATATTTGCGTTGAAATGAATAAGCACTTTTAATAAGTACAGTTTTGCACAAAAGCTCCATAGAAGCCCATTTATTTTGGACTGTAGGTTTGACTTCTTACAAAGCCAGAAGAAAAAATTATTGAGTGGTGGTAAAATATTCTTAGCATGTTAGCATGCTAACCAGTTCCACTGTTTTCTCTTTAGCACACATTAGTTCAACATTTAGGAGTTCTTGTTCCACTTAATTGGCCAATGAATTGAAAATTTTGCTGGTTTATTTTAAGGTCAACGATGTCACAGTGGAAGCTTATAGCTGCTTTTGCCATACGGCAAAACAGCTGAATTTGCATTATCATGCATATTACATATTCATACATCTTTTCATTAGTAGTTTCTTGGACATTTGGCTTTTATTACTCCAAAATGTGTCTGTCATCATTAGGTTTGTTCTAGCCTAGGTTTAGGTCCTTGGCCTATAGGTCTGCTATGTTGGGTTGCTAGCTACATTAGCCTTGATGCTCCGGTGCAAAACTAAAGAAGCAAATTTGGACACCAAACAAATGTTGGCAGACTGACTGCATTTGACATTTCAGTATAGAGTAAAACGGTAAGTTTGATTTTAGTGTTTTTATCGCTTTCATTGTAAAAGATTGTGTAGCTGATAAGCACGTCAGCACTTGGGGTTTTGTAAACCTCATCAGTCGTATTCATACCACCATCACCTACGTCATTCTGGTGAAGGGACATCAAAATGGAAAGCGATGACTTTAAAACGATCTTTAGTATAGCCACCTCTCTCAGAGGCAAATAGTAATTCACTGTGGCCTCACACAATCATTCATTCAGATCCAAGTAATCATGGTGGAACGAGGATGAGAGTATGTTTTAGCATTCCACATGTTTTACAGATTTATGTGATGTCATTGTTCATTGTCTGTGAACAAATGGTTTACCTTGAAATAGGCCGGCTGTTTTTCACATTAGCAGTATAACAGCATGCTTTAATAAAAGCCTTGCTACATTATTAAGAAGATAACTTGTGTAGAAAAGTGTCACTTTCAAAATACTTGTGCGGGTAGTCAAGTACTCAAAGTGCTAAAATCACTACTTGTGTTTCAATACAAGAAGAGGAGAAAATATACAGGCTAACGAAACTCTAAAACATGACGTGAACGTGTATTTGCTAGTATAATGCTTTACTACAACAGAACACAAGTGCCTTAGGCAGACATAGCATGGCTAGCCCTAGCATAGCCCTTATTTGCTAACCAGGCTAACTACTAGACCTGTTAGCTAGGTCGAGAAACAAAGAGAAGATATCTCTTTTCTTCCTGTAGAAGAAGACTGCTATACTGGCTGGCTTTAGCATCAAAGCTGATCTGAAGAGGCAGGAACACTGTACGTCTAGTATCAATCAACGCAGAAAGTGAAGTCTGTTAGATGCTACTGTTAAATGTTTTAGGTCTAAAGTAAAACACTAAAAGGTCAAAAGTTATAGGTGGGAGTAACAGTTCAAGAACGGAAGAAACACAGAGTGAAATGAACTCCCCCCAAAAACTGTGAAGTACCAAAATGGAACTGAGTAAAAACTAGATTCCTTGTTTTCAAAATGTTACTTTGATTTATGGAACTGAGTTTTAGTGACTAACCGCACCTGCGTATTATATTTAGGTTCTTTTGTAGTGCTTCATGTTCATCGTTCAGCTCACTAAATGATGTAATAACTACTAAACTGTAAAAATGTGGTCATTACAAAGTAAGCTTTAGGTTCTATTAAAACAACATTTTACATCTAACCCCATTTCTGGACAATTTCAATGCCAATTAAAAAGTTTAGTAAGTTGCTAACTGGTAACTCTTTAGATTTATTGGTTTGCATTACTGCTATTGAGTGCTGACTGTGTGGCATTCTTGCTACTGAGTGCTGACTGAGTGCTGAGTGCTAATTGGTTAGCATTACTGCTACCACATGCTGTTTGGGTGGCATTACTGTTACTGACTGGTTGGCCCTACTGCTACTGAGTACTGATTGATCGGCATTACTGCAATTGAGTGCTGATTGTCTGGTATTACTGCTACTGAGTTCTGACTGGTTGACCATACTGCTACTGAGTGCTGATTGGCTGGTATTACTGTTACTGTGTGCTGACTGGCTGGCATTACTGCTACTGAGTGCTAATTGGTGGGGATTACTGCTATTGAGTGCTGATTGGTTGGCATTACTACCACTGAGAGCTGGCTGGTTAGCATTATGGCTACTGAGTGCTGATTGGCTGGTATTACTGTTACTGAGGGCTGATTGGCTGGCATTACTGCTACTGAGTGCTAATCGGTTGGGATTACTGCTATTGAGTGCTGGTTGGCTGGCATTACTGCTACTGAGTGCTGAGTGGTTAGCATTATGGCAACTGAGAGCTGATTGGCTGGCATTACTGCTACTGAGTGCTGAGTGGTTAGCATTACTGCTACTGAGCGTTTCCTGAGCTGATCAGCTCATTGGCAGAGTGAAGATGTCGTAAACATACATAAGGCGTTTTCGAAAGTCCTATAATGGAACAAAACCATGTATCTCCAAAAAGGCAACTTTACAGGAGAAGATAAGAAACAGCCACCATAACCTGTACAAATATTCTACGCTGTAATGCTTTTTGAACACACTTGCTTGAAAACTGAAACTGAAAAAAACGAAAAACAGCTGATATTAAAAAATATATATATACGCAGTTTACATAAAGTAAAACAATTAAAAAATGATACCAGTATGTAGGCTACAGTATGTGTCAGGAAATACAGGATCTGCAACAACTTCGGCAATCATTTGTGAATTTTAAAAACTGTGGTTACAGATGACGTTACGGTGCTAGTGGGGACTTTCCTTTCAGCATCTGTTGTTTTGCTGAGTTCTGCAAATCGGGTGGGATGTCATGTTTTCGAGTGGTATCAAACCACCATTGTAGACGTTCCTGGGTGATGTACCCCCTCATGAACAGTGATTACAACTCCCTGGTCTATTGCAGAAACCCAGATACAGATCCTAGCACCTGAGATTTAAATGTTGATCCGCTGCTGGTTAAACTGTTTGAACATATCGGTAGTAATTGGTGCATGGGAGTGAAGGGAACAGTGTTTCAATCATTGTTTTTAAATGTCGTAAGTCTTTCATTAGCCTTTTGTTACCTTTCGTTAGCCTTTCAATTGCTGTTAGCTGATTGGTTGGCATTACTGATACTGAGTGCTGATTGGTTAGCATTATTGATATGGAGTCCTGATTGGTTAGCATTACTGCTGCTGAGTGCTGATTGGTTAGCATTATTGATATGGAGTCCTGATTGGTTAGCATTATTGCTGTTGAGTGCTGATTGGCTGACATTACTGCTATTGAGAGCTGACTGGTTAGCATTACTGCTTCTGATGGCTGATTGATTACCATTACTGATACTGAGTGCTGATTGATTACATTACTGATACTGAGTGTTGACTGGTTAGCATTACTGCAACTGAGTGCTGATTGGTTGGATTACTGCTATTGGTTGGCATTAATACTTTTAAGTGCTGATCAATACAATCAATAAATCAATTGAACAAATCAAGAGGTCGGTTTGTAAAGTGTTTAACAAACGTTCTGACACTTTGTTATTTGCGTGGCTATTTCTTACTTGGCCAAAATCCGAAAATCATTTTTTTCGGGAAAGGGGGGATTGTAGGGGCTTTACCTTTAGTTTTGGGGGCCAACTACCCAATCCCTCCCCCAATATTGGCATGTACAGCTTCACTAACTATCGGGTTTGATGTGTTTTGAGGGAGTCTGTGAGTTCATAGCATAATAAGTAATAAGCTTTGGCTCTTTTCACTTGTGGTAAATGAAACTGTAAGGTTGACTGGTGAGTGGAGGAGGCGAGTGTAAACAAAAGTCAAAAAGTTAAAGAAATCCCAATAAATAAAGGATTTAAACAAATAAATAAGAGGTGAGCAATCACAGCATCACATTTAACAACATTACTCCCCAGTACATGGTAGCGCATTGGTTAACTTAGAATTAGAAGCAGACTTACTTTCCTAAGAAACAGATCTTATACACACTGGCTTTTACGTTAGGAGACCATATGTGTATAACAGCAGGGACAACTGTCCTCATTTTCCGGCTGAAAGACGTTAGAAGTTCTTGACAATTGTGCTCGGCATGCTCTCAGGTGTGTCTCCGTCCTAGATGTGCATTCACGTTACAGGGATTAACATTTCCAGAGCCTTTAAATTATTTCAGTCCACTCTTCCTGTTTTCCAAAGTACCTTGGCTACTGCTCATCCCTGCAAACGTTCATCAGCAACTACTCTTCAAATATTCATCGTAGCACAGAGGGGACAAAGAAGGAAGTGGCTTCCCGATGAGGAACAAGATTTAGGCATCGGCATTATGAATTAAGCATGATTTGTTTCCTCTCTGGATGATTGCTCTGTTTCAGTTTGTTTAGCTAAGAAATTATACATGCAGTGCCGTACAGAGTCAACACAACTTCAACTCTTTCACCTCTATTGGTGGAGTTAAAGTTTGCAGCCATGGTCATGTTAGCCTACCATTGCACGCAAAGTCCTTATATTGTTATTATCTTCTATCTTATTAAGTTATTCCCACTTCTGAATGTCCCCCTGGATTTAGAGGGTTGGGACCCAGGATCAGCTTTCCTGGGTTTATAAGATTTAGGTTGGTCTTCCTTGAGTAACATTAATCTGACTGGTCCACCTGGGTTTACAGGGTTCTGACTGGTCCCCCCTGGGTTTACAGGTTTTTGATTGGTTCCCTTGCATTTACAGGATTCTGATTGGTCCCTCTGGATTTACAGGGTTCCGACTGGTTCTTCTGGATTTACAGGGTTCCGACTGGTTCTTCTGGGTTAACTGAATCCCTACGGGTCATCTTTGGGTTTACAGGGTTCTGATTGGTCCACCTGGGTTTACAGGACTCTGATTGGTCCCACTGGTTTTATGGGATTCTGAATGGTCCCTCCGGATTTACAGGGTTCTGACTGGTTCTCCTGGGTTAACTGGATCCCTGTGGGTCATCTTTGGGTTTGCCGGGTTCTGATTGGTCCACATGTGTTCGCGGGATTGTGATTGCTCCCGCTGGGTTTACAGAATTGTGATTGGTTTTCCTGTGTTAACAATGTTCAGACGGTTCCCCTTTTGGATTTACAGGATTCTGATTGGTCCTCCTGCTTTTACAAGATTTTCATAATTCTCCCTTGGGTTAACATGATTCTGATTGGCCTCCCTTTGGGTTTACACAATTCTAATTGTTCTCCCATGGGTTTCCAGGATTCTGTTTGGCCCACTTTGGTTTACTGGGTTCTGATTGATCTGCCTGGGTTCACAGAATTCTGATTGGTCCCACTGGGGTTTACTGGGTTCTAAATGGTTCTCCATGAGTCTCTGTCATGGTTCTGATCGGTACACAGACACTGTTATATTACTGACATTGAATGTAGACTACTTATCAAATATATTGCTAAAAACATCGATAGAACGAAATATCATAGGATGTCATCACCGAGTACCAGTGTAGGCGATCTATCGCCCACCTAACATTGAACCCTTTAAAGAAAAACGAAACCCCAGAGTCTCTCGTTTAAAATTATATAACGTATATGCAAACAGCCGACTGTAATCACATGATCAATAATCATTAATGCAGTGTGAAGTTGAACCTCCCACCGGCTTCCTACGTACTCCAGTATATTCCTGTATATCTATGTGAGAATGAAGTGACAATATAATGACAAACTTTTGTGTGTCTTTAGAAAGTCTTGTGCCATTCAGAACAGAATCCAAATATGAATGTCGCGGTCTATGAGCTGGACTTGAAACCAAAACCTTTATCAGTACAGACAAGGCGCTCTTTATACAGGAGAGTCTGAAATACTCTTGTTTACGAGCTATTTATTCCTGAGTGGCTGGGAGCCGATCAGTGTGGATTAGGGCTTGTCATGCGTGGAGCTGTAGATTGCTGTCTGACAGGAAGATAATGAAGAAGTAATTCATTTATTGATTGAGCTCTCTGGGGTTCTGCGGCTGCCTGGTGTCTGTGAAACAGTGCGTCAGTGGCTGTGAGGAATAAGGACGGAGTCACTGCAGCACAAAGCTTAAAGAGAAGCTTTTTTTTGTTGAATTGAATTTTAAAGCTGAATTAAAAAGAATAGAAGTGAACTGAATTGCCGGAGTGTGCATGACAGAAAGCTTTCTTCTCTTTTGTTTTGGTGGAGATCTAAACTAGGTCAGAACAGAGCTTAGAATGATGAATAGAAAATGGACATCTTATGCACTGAGAATGGATTCTAGCATTGCTGATGAACTCCACTCGAAATGGGCCTATTCATTACCTTGGCAAGTAATACGCTAACAAAGGAGAGCTGAAAGGTACTTTCTTTCTATCGTCAGTTAACAAGATTCGAATCATTTCCCCTGGAATTGCAGGGTTCTGATTGTTCCTCAACTGGGTTTATAAGGTTCTGATTGATCCCCTTGGATTTCCAGGGTTCTGACTGGTCTCCCTGGGTTTACAGGGTTCTGATTGATCCCCGTGGCTTTACATGGTCCTAATTGGTCTCCCATAGTTTAAGGGTTCTGATTGCTCCCCCCTGGAATTGCAGGGTTCTGATTGTTCCTCGACTGGGTTTATAAGGTTCTGTTTCATCCCCTTGGATTTCCAGGGTTCTGACTGGTCTCTCTGGATTTACAGGGTTCTGATTGCTTCCCCCTGGGTTTATAAGGTTCTGATTTACTTCCTTGGGTTTAAGGGTTCTGACTGGTCTCCCTGGGTTCACAGGGTTCTGATTGTTACCCCTGGGTTTGAAGGGTTCTGATTGATCCCCGTGGCTTTACAGGGTCCTAATTGGTCTCCCCTAGTTTAAGGGTTCTCATTGCTCCCCCCTGGAATTGCAGGGTTCTGATTGTTCCTCAACTGGATTTATAAGGTTCTAATCGCTCTCTCCAAGTTTAAGGATTCTGATTGTTTCCCCCCTGGGTTTGAATGGTCCTCTCTGGGTTTACAGGGTTCTGACTACTTCCACTGAGTACACAGGATTCTGACTGTTCCATCTGGATTTAGAGGATTCTGAATGATGTAAGTAGGGTCACAAGATTCTGACTGATCCTACCTAGGTTTACTGGATTCTGACTGGTCCCCACTGGGGTTTATTGGATTCCGCCCTCCCAATCGACCCCTTCTTTTGATTATTTCTGTTTGAGCAACGTAACTCTTTGACACTCTGATTGGTTTGTAATAGTCTGTCAGTGAAGATGCGAGGAGGATTTATTGAACGCCTACCGGTGCTTGATTGCAAGCAAAAGTCAATACGTTTTAAAATCATGGGCTTTTTAAATAACAGGTTATACATAGTTGGACAAATCATGTACAATATGAGCCGGTACATTCATGTAGAAAAAGTCCGTTCTGATTTGAGGTTTAATTGAAGGTCATGAAGAGCGCGTTCTTGACTTGAACAGGTGTCTCAAGATCTCTTTGCAATCTTGTTTGAGAGGCAATCACCTCACTGGCCTGCAACCATAAAGCGTAAAATCCCTCATTAGAAGCTCGTGACCTTGAGCACTTGTAAGATGAATAAAGAAACGGTTCAGTCAGAAACGACATTCACAGTTTCTGCCTCACCTCAAATGTAGTCAGTCTGTCAAGAGAGCTGTTGGTTCTAAAAGTTGCTGCTTTAATTTAGCACTGTACGACATACTGTAAATTCTAAAGACGGAAAAAAAGCACATTGCCTAGCTTAAAACAGCAGCAGCAGAAAAACGAACTGATGTACATACGCTTTCACAGCATGTTAGCCACATAGTTCCAGTTCAAAACTTGAGAACAAAATTTCAGACATCAAACTGATCAGTTACACATGCGGTAGGGAAGAAATTGTGCATGCTGTAATAGATTTTGTCCACAGCCAGACATGACATGATCAGTACCGCAGTGATGGTTAGCTGCTCTTTAAGTGCTTTCACACATGAACTTGGTGACTTTTTGGAGGCGGTGGTAGGAGGAACTGAGATTATGAAGGGTTGCAGACCTGAAACACGTACAGCTGTAATGGACAGCTGCTGCTCCATGCCAGCCAAAGTCAGTAGTAGAGGCATCACATCTGCTGCAGCTGTACATGCTTTCTGTCTCTTTCATTCTGTTCTGTTCTGAACACACTCGAGACTGTATCCCATCATTTCTAAATGTCAAATTAAACTCAGTCTCTCTCTCTTTCTCTCTCTCTCTGTATATATAAGTAAGTTAAAAGAACAGGTGACCAGGAACAATAAATGATGATAAATGTAAACTAATATGAGCAATATTTATTAAGCTACACATACAGAAGTAGTGTCTCTCGGTATGGTGTCAGGCTAACGCAACATGCCAGACGTCTCGGCGTGGAGTTGTAGAGGTTCCTAATGGTGTCCTGTGATAATCCATCCCATGCAGCTTGAATATTCTCACACAGTTCCTGCAGACTGTGTGGTAGGGGTGGAGGTGGAGTCATACCAGACCTTCTGGACGTGTGACACGTGATAACAAACCGTTCATCTTGGTGCTGACCACGGTGCCTCCACACACAGATCCGTTGGTCATCTCCACCAAGACAAAAGCGGGACTCATCACTGAAGATGACCCGCTGCCATTCTGAGTCACTCCAAGACAGTCTGACACGACACCATTGCAGTCTTTGCTGATGCTGACGTGGTGTTAAGGGCAGTCAACGGTCTGCATGTAGTCCTGCGTCGTGCAGCCGTCTGCCAAAGGTGTTGCGATAAGGCCCGTCCCTGCTTACATCACATGCGCGGTCAAGTGTGAAACTTGAATCATTCGGATGCCTCACGATGTCAAACCTACCCACCAAGTTTCATTGCTGTTGGCCGATTCCTTCTGGGTGCAGCTATTTGTGCAACTGTTTTGATTATGAGTGTAATTCTCACATACACACACACACACACATATATATATATATATATATACACCAGACACTCACTCTTTCTTTGTTCTCTCTCTTCCTTTCTCTCTCACTGTCTTTTCCTTCCATCTTTTTTCTGTCTATCCATCTTTCTCTCTATCTCTCCCATGCTTCACCTCCCTCCAGAACAGAGGTCACACATGCCCTCCTTATGTGTGAACCAAGGCTTTTAAACAGGACCCAGTGTCATCCTCTATCTGTCCTCCATCACTCTCACTCTCTCTCTCTCTGCTCTGCCGCTCCCACCCCCGATTCGATCCCTCTCACTTCTGTCTGTTGCTCCTCTTGATTGGCTGCAGTGTGGCGTCACATAGGCCACATGTCTGCTCTGTGGGTTGGTGTTTATAAGCCGGCTCGGAGGACAGTTGAGTTAGTAGCAGTCAGCTGATTGAAGCCTGAGCAGCTACACGCTTTCCTCCACAAGCCTCAGTCACACGCGCTGTCATCGCAATGGGCGTACTGGACGTGCTGGTGGTGAGTGAACCAGATTTTAGACTGTAGAAAATGAATACACATGTTGGAACGTTGGTGGAAAGATCTAAACTACCAAGTTACTTGCAGTAGTACGAATCTGTTTCTGGGTGTTGTACAAGCCCTTGTCAGTCTTTAAGTGCAAACCTCTCTCTCTCTCTCTCTCTCTCTGTTTTGCTAATGTGCTTCAGAATCTGGTGTTTGATGTGTTTTAGTCCCTCTGACTGGGTACTGAAAGTGAGAGAAGCAGTTAGCTGCTTGTGCTGCTTGTGCTTTCATGTCGATGGGAGTCACATAGTGCAATATTTAGACTTGTGCTTTCTGCAAGAGCAGCAGGAGCTTGTGGTTTATCGGTGTGAGTACACTGGAACTCTTTAACCCCTACAAGAGTTATTACTGTGCGTCTGATGTTCTATTTGAATGCAATAATAGAAAATAGCTACATAATTACATGGTGTGTGTGTGTATATATATATATATATATATATATGCTATATNATTGGGAAGGAAGATAAAGGTTACCAGGAACAATAAATGATGATACATTTAGACTGATATGGACAATATTTATATGAGCTACACATACAGAAGTAGTGTCTCTCAGTATGGTGTTGGGCTAACGCAACATGCCAGACGTCTCGGCATGTAGTTGTAGAGGTTCCTAATGGTGCCCTGTGATAATCCATCCTATGCAGCTTGAATATTCTCACACAGTTCCTGCAGATGGTGCGGTAGGGGTGGAGGTGGAGTGACACCAGGCCTTCTGGACGTGTGACGTGTAACAACAAACTGTTCCTCTAGGTGCTGACCACGGTGCCTCCACACACTGATGTATTGTTTGTCTCCACCAAGACAAAAGCGGGACTCGTCACTGAAGATGACCCGCTGCCATTCTGAGTCACTCCATGACAGTCTGGCACGACACCATTGCAGTCTTTGGTGACGTTGACGTGGTGTTAAGGACAATCGTTGTAACAGTCTGCATGCATGTAGTCCTGCGTTGTGCAGCCGTCTGCCTAAGGTGCTGGCACTAACAGGATGACTGCAATGTCTGCAATCGTGGCTGTTGGGTCAGTCAGGTACAGTGATAAGGCCCGTCTTTGCTTACGTCACATGTGCAGCTGAGCGTGAAACTCGAATCATTAGCATGTCTCACGATGTCAAACCTACCCAACAAGTTTCATTCCTGTCGGTTGATTCCTTCTGGGTGCAGATATTTGTGCAAATACTCTTTCCAGGTTTCACTAGAGTTTATTTACACATACAGAGCTGTACAGCTTGGTTGATCAACAGTCTTACTCATGTGCATGCAGAATCATGAACGGGTGCAGCTTAGGTCATCAGTCTGTCGCCTGTCCAGTCCAGTCTAGTCTTAGACTGACATGGTGATAGAGGGAGGGTCGGGGGGGAGCAAAAAGGGAGGGGAAGAAGGAGGAGGAGGAGAAAAAGCAGAAAGAGCAGGCAGCATGGGGGAATGAAGATGAGAACATGAAAAGAGATGTAGGGTGTGATTCTCCATTAGGTCAGGAAAATTAACATTTAGCAAAAGGCAATTACACTTTCCTGCAACCAAAGGCAGTTTGCTAGAACTGTAAAGATGGTTAATAATATGTACAATAATAATAATTTGTATAATAATAATAATAATAATAATAATAATAAATAGATAAAGAATAAGTAAAATAAAATATATAAAACAAAACAAATAAAACTAAAGATATAATGATGTAATAGAATAGAACAATAAAATGGAGATTATAATAATAATAATAATAATAATAATAAACATGGTTAAGACACCAT
>CM067483.1:4921248-4953370 GCA_034552555.1 Semaprochilodus insignis | reverse complement strand
ATAATAATAATAATAATAATAATAATAAATAGATAAAGAATAAGTAAAATAAAATATATAAAACAAAACAAATAAAACTAAAGATATAATGATGTAATAGAATAGAACAATAAAATGGAGATCATAATAATAATAATAAACATGGTTAAGACACCATTTTTTATAATACTTAATAAACACAGTTAAGACCATATGAAATTAGAATATCTCAGGAGAATAACATTAGGAAAGGAAAAACACTTTGAGGCTTTTTTCTCTCAATAGGAAATCTCAAAGTGCTTTCATTTGGGGACTATTTAGCCTTACAACGTGTATCCCTCTGCCACGAAATGAGTTTTTTTTATTTTTTAAACTTTTTTTAGGCCACAGGATTAGCTCAGAACCACCACAAATCAATGTCTCAGAAATTAGGCAGTGTATCAATGTCCATTTGATGAAAGAACCTTTTGTGAGGGAGCTTTCAGAGGCATTAAAGCCTTCAGAGATGTCTGGTTCCTATCACCACCACTGTCGACGATTCTGCAAGTTTCTTCTTGGTCAAAAGATTTTTGTCCGCTAACTGGTCATGCAGTATTTGAGATATTAACACAACGTTCGAACTCGTTTGGTCTGATCGGCAATGGTGCGCTTGTATACAGCTTCTTGATCCGACTTACAGTTTCCGGAAAACTTTACTCACTCAGGGCAGATCCCCAAACTCTAATCCATAGACATACTGACCTGCACCCCTCTATGTGTTGCTTATTCTTCCCTTGTTCCTCCCATAGACTCCCTTTCATTTCCAACATCTCAGCAGCCGGTATATAGACTGTATATATGTGTATACAGTAGAACCAGTTGTACGACAGACTCATTGAACAGCTGGGCTGCTATGACTATTGACAAACAAAAGCACACTGGCAGTACAAGACAGCTTGGTCAGGCTTGGCTGTCGCTTGCGTCGCTTTATGTATTGTAGCACATTCTGGAAGGTAATTTCTTGCTTCTCGTACTTGTGTAAAGGCCTAGAGCATGCACAGTTAGCTGCAACTTTAGTAAAGCGGCCGTAATTTGCAATGCATTGTGGGCAAGGTGCATGTTACCTTGCACCTTCTCATGCATGGCCTTTCTGTACCCAACACACCAATATTCTGGCCAAACCTATTTACCATCGTTGGGTCATCCTTTGACTCATCAAAAACGCCCACAGGAATCGATCTGGAACATATGACGTTGTTCAGGAAGCCGACAGCGCCCAACGAAATGTGTTTGTGATGTATCAAAGGGCTCATTTGCATATTGCACCCTTCTGTGATATCTGCTAATATTGAGGTAATAATGCACAAATAACATATAGCCTAGTGCAGGCCTTGTGCAACATCTGAGCCGCTTTCTGCAAGGTCTTTATAGCATGGCTGAAAGATGAGCCTCTGCTTGATGCTACGCTTGTTTAGCCCAGCAGAGTTGAAAAGTTTCCATTTCCATCCTCAAATGGTGTGTTTTTCAGCTGACTCACAAGAAGGAAACGCTATATTTGCAGTTCAGGCCTGTTTCTTGATATAAGCAGCATAACCAGTCCCATAGGGCACTAAGGACCAATAAGTCTGTAGTTTATCTGTGTAACTTCACTATTACAATTACGTACGAAAAAGCAGATTTGGCTGGGTAGTTGTTCTCATCTAATGTAAACTAGTATGTAACATAAATACAGAAATAAATAAATTTTTTTTAAAAATTGCAGCCTGTCCAGGCTGTCCATGAGCACTCCAGCACCCTCTGCAACCAAGAATGACAAACGACTTTGAATATAAATGAATGAATGAATGAATGAATGGATGGATGAATGAAAAGGCACAATGGATCATGAGAATGGTTTCTAGGACCAATTGAATTAAGTCCAACAAATTCATTTTACTGATTATGCAGTGAGCCCTAGCAACCAACTGGAACACAAAATCAACCAGCTAGCAAACATCTACATACCACCAGAAATACCACAGCAACCACTTAGCAACACCAGGACCAAACTACACAAATTCAGCCCGTTCTAACACAATCTTGATATCCCAGAGTAAAAATTTATCATATTTTAATGCACTAAAAATGTACTATAATATGCACTTAAGTATATTTAAGTGAATATTAGTGGTGTCTCAAAATAGTACACCTAAGAACAGTTAGTTCTATTTAAGTATGCTGTAATAGCACTAATGATATAGCATACTAAGTACATACAGTGGTTAGCATATCGAAAATAGTACACTTTAGTACAAAGAAGTAAAAGTGTAGTTAAATTAAAAAGTCTTCAGTTTACTTCTTCTCCTGGGGTAGGCGACAAACTTGCAGTGTTGGACCTGAATATGAATGTCAGGAACAAGGAATGGGCCACGTATTGTGACATAAGCAAAGAACAATGATGTGACATCTAGAATGCCTCGCGAGACCCCAACAAAAAGTCTAGAATGTGAGAAAGTTCTGGATTTTTCCAGCTAGTTTGACATCTTATGTTGACCAATAGAAGGGCAGAGCTCACATATGTAAACATAATGAAGGTAAAGAGGGATCCTGCTGTTGCAACCACCCAGGTGGAACAACATTGAAAAAGTTATCATATTCGTTACCTCAAGTTCTCGTTGAAGGATAGACAGCACATACCATCCTTCACGTGACACCCAGGAATGGCTCCACAATTATTATTTCATTCTTTTCTTTTTCTTTTCGGAACACCAAGCACACACACGGTGCTTCCCGACCACCTATTAACTTGACGACCAATGATTGGCCAGCATAAAACATAAGTGTGTTACCAGTCCCTCGACCAATACACTGCAAGAATTTATGGCAATATAATTGCCTAATCTGACAGTGAATATGGTAAAAGATATAAATGTTGTGTAGCCTGGTCCCAACATAACCACCTAACAGCACCCTAGAATCCACTTACATTAGTAACCACCTGCAACACAATTGTAACCAATAGAAATATACTACTGTATCTTGCATATATAAGTCATTTGAAAGTATTTAGAGCCATTAAACAAGTAGACCCTTAGAACCCTGAGCATGCACTTCGCATGCAACTTCAATGCAGGATAGGGGGTTCTACCCCACTAATCATGTTTGAGAGTTAACCCTTTCCTGGCTTATGAAGCCTAGAAAAAAGCCATGCAAACTGCCCATGGAGCACAGAGTGAGGGCTCTAAGGGTTAATTATGCTAATTTAAGATCACTGTTGGGAAGAAGTGAGAACGCAATAGTTTTAGATCCTCATATGTTAGGCAGGCAATGCTTTGGGTTTGCCCTATAAAACGAAGCAGCAGCAGCTAAGCATTTCTCAAACGCTTTGTGGTCCAAAGAGCAAAATAGTGTTCTGCAAAGCATTATAACACTGAGTACTTCACACTACAAATAGGGCCACACATTGCCTTCAGGAGAGCTATGGATCTACAGGCTCTGAACAGCTCTGTGCAGAGGAATATAGAAATACTCAAAGCAGAAAAGCCTCCAGAAAACTAATCGCTGCATGTTGGGCTCCTGATCTTTCAGTCAAGGTTCAATAATGTTAGGTGTGCTGACTGGGGTTGGCTGTAGGAAGCCAGTTGTGAATTATAAGGAAGATGAAGGAAGACAAACTCATTTTTTGATAATAAAGATATGATAATAAAGATACACCTGAAAACAATAAGCCAGCACTAAGCAAGGGCAGGGCCAGGCCTCGAACTAGTACTAGGTGAGGACTGAAGACAGGCAAGGGAGGAGCCAAAACCAAAACAAAACAAAAGCACATGACAGGGAAAACAAAGGCACATGGCAGAGAGCACATGAGCGAGAGTAAACAAAGGCAGAAATCAACAGAACAGGCGCTGGGTTATACACAGCATGCGAACAGTTGACCATGTGGTTTGATTGCATCCTTTGCCTTTCTCCACAAGTAAATTCATCCAGATGTAGGGGAAAGCTTCAAAGAACATACTACCATCAGACCATATGGCTTTTTGCTGAGGGTTCCAGATTTTAGCTTGGTTAGGTTTGGATATCCCTGTCATAAATTCTGCTTTTGCAAGGCTGTGCAATTCTCTGGTTATTTCTGAGGACAGTTATGTGGTCTTGAGGAACTGCCCTGATAAGAGGCCATCAGTTGTAAAAGATTTGACCTACCAATGCTGGTTGACCTTGATGTGGTGATGTGGATGTGGTGTTTTACTTGGTTGCATTTGATAGTTACAGAGCTATCAGTTACACCCCAAAAGGGCTATGTAGTGGATCAACTCGTCTCGACAGTTCTTGTCTTTTTTTGTGGGTTTCCATTGGGCAAACCTGGCACCTGGTACCATTTTTGGTATCACCTCTGTCACCTCCGTTTATCTCATATACTTCTTGTCTAAAGAGCAGTTGCACAAATAGTTGCACCCAGAGTGAGACTTGGTGGGTAGGTTTGATATTGAATGATTCAAGTTTCACACTCGGCAGCGCATGTGATGTAAGCAAGGACGGACTGTCCTCCACAGCTGCACAATGCAGGACGACATGCATGCATACTGTCACGATTACTACCCTTAACACCACGTCAACGGCGCCAAAGACTACAATGGTGTCGTGCCAGACTGTCATGGAGAGACTCAGAATGGCAGTGGGTCATCTTCAGTGATGAGTCCTGCTTTGATCTTGGTGGAGACGACCAATGAATCCGTGTGTGGAGGCACCATGGTCAGTTTTGTGTCCTGCTGCCTCTTCTGGACAAATTTTGCCTCTGTCACGTTACGGCAGTTTTATGTAGCTTTACTATGATGACCATCTACATTAAGGGAGTACTGTATCTGCAGTGGAAAACTAACTAGCTGGTAGAGCCGAGTTGATTTAATCATGCTTTGGATCAGCATCATATGTAGACCTACTTAACCTATTAATGGCCAGATACTTTAAATTCATATGAACAAATAAAACGTTTTCCCCATTAACTCTGTTATAAGCTGAACCAGGATACAGTACTGTATGTGAAACGTTGAGCTGCTAGTGAGCAACAAGGGGTGAAATTGGAAGGGTTAGAACCCCAGCTGTGAGAGTAAGTCACACCAATCCTGTACAACTCCCACAATGCAAAACCACATTTACACACAGTAACCTAAATGTCAACTTGCTTGCTCACCTCAGCCTGAAACAGCATTTTATGGTTACTGTGATAAAGAGATAAACTAGACTGGTGTTCATTTTGCAACACCAACAATGTTGCCATGCATAGTCATAAACGTTTCTCTCAATTCAATACCTGGAGGAGGAATCTTCGAGTGTTCCGTTTTACTAGGAGTCAAGGAAAGTTCGAAAAATGTTTGTAGGGTATGATATGAGACAACATGGAAAGATGGGAATATAATAAAACACAGTCGGTCAGACTCACCTGTGAACTGTCTGGGCGTAGTCCCAATATTCTAATGAGCTTGTGTGATTGACAGCCCTCAGCCCAACACTCCCAGTGTGATACGCCACTAAACACAATAGAAAGAATAAGGAGAGATCAGTGAAGTGGGCAGTAGGTGGCGTTGTAGACCCCTCTGGCTCAAAGCCTTCTCCAGCTTTCATGTGACAATGCCTTAAGGAAGGTAAAGTGCATTCAGCAAATGCCGGAATGTCCGGTTGGATGACTGAAGGAGAGGTTATGTGGTCGGTTATGCTTGTTAGGTTTGCTTTCGCTTGGTTGTTGCCTTAGATGATGTGAGGTTCACTCAGGCTTAGAACCCCCTAGTTTAAACCAGACGGGGAGAATTTTGCTGAAATCCACTGATTTATTAGATCATGCAGAAACATTAAAATCAACAAACATCTTGATCACATATTCTGCTTAACAATTTAGATGATTAATAGTCAGCTTTTGGGAAACTGGACCCAACATCTGCCGTGTCTGACCTTGCATAAACAGCACAAACTGGCTCTTACATGCAATAACAATAACAATGTCTATTTGACTACATTATGTGGAGATGTTGCGTTGGTGCATGGCCTGGAGTGCTCTGAAACACTGTGTCCCTCAAGTGTTGTTGACTGTTTGTGTATGTGTGAACGTGTGTGTGTGTGTGTGTGTGTGTTTTATGGATAGGGCAAGTCAGGGCAGGTCTCCTTTGTGCTGCACACTGGCCCCTGGCATCATCTGTAGCCACAAATACACAGATTCACTGAGGAATATGGTGAAAATTAGACAGATATATTTATACTTCCATTATTCCACTTGCGGCGCCGTGAGAGGAGGATCCATCTCTGCTCTGTTTAGAGAATGGATTCATCTGGACTAGGATTAGCTGGCAGTTCACATCAGTTTACTTCATCTAGGGCTGTTTGATTTTAGGAAACGTTGATTCCGAGTCTGATTTTAAGTGATGAGAATCAATGGAGCAGTTCCTGCTGTGAATTCCCATGCAATCATCGATTCTGGCAAATTAATAAGTACCAGATTATAGGTAACCAATGGGTGAGCTCTCTTGGGTATATCTACCTAGATAGCCCAGGGAACAAAATCCTGACTGGACAGTGTCCTAATTAACCTTTTGGTTCCAGCGAAATCTTAACAATGGAGTGTTGTGACAATTCGTGTTTCTTGGTTATTTCTGAGGACAGTTATGTGGTCCTAAGGAACTGCCCTGATAAGAGGCCTTCAGTCTTGAACGGTTTGACCTAGTATGTACATACATTAATCAGAATCAATAGAGCAGGGTTACACAAGAGCTATTAACCACAGGTTATAACAGTGAAAGAGTACATACCCATATATGTAAGTATGTAATGTACTAGACATATGCAGGAGCAGCCACGATGGATATTGCACTGAATGAAGAGATAAAATAAGACGACAAGAGAGGTACGTCTATATACTCGAATGAGCATGTACAAGACATGCAAATGTGTAATTGCACTATAGCGATATGAGATAGTAAAGACCATCAATAAAATATAAAATTAATAAAGTATTATTACTTGGGGCTACAGTGGCAGGAGTGGTCATTTAGAGAACTTGTATGGGGGATGTGGTCTTTAACCTGGTTGCATTTGATAGTTACAGAGCTATCAGTCACACCTTGAAAATGACTATGTAGTGGCACAACTCGTCTAGACAGTACTCGCCTTCATGGTTTTCCATTAGGCAAACCTGGCACCTGGTACCATCACCTCTGCCACCTCCATTTATGTCATACACTCTTCGTCTCAAGCACAGTTGCACAAATAGCTGCTCCCAGAAGGGATCAACCGACAGGAGTGTAACTTGGTGGGTAGGTTTGACATTGCATGATTCAAGTTTCAAGCTCAACCGCATGTGATGTAAGCATGGACGGGTCTTATCGCTGTACATGACTGTCCTCCGTGAGTCATTCTGTTGCCGATGTGCCAGCACCATGTCAACGCCACCAAAGGCAGCAATGGTGTCGTGCCAGACTCTCATGGAGTGACTCAAAATGACTGACTGTAATAAGAGTTGACTGTTCCACTGATGCTCTACGGCAATGGAACAAAGTTTGCGCCAACGTGACGTTATATGTGATGTCATCGCTGACGAGTCCCGCCTTTGTCTTGGTGGAGACGACCAACGAAACCATGTGTGGAGGCACCGTGGTCAGCACCAAGATACGTTTAACGATGATTATACTAAACAAAAAAGTAATACAAAAAAAAAAAAATGACCTGTATGTATATGTAGCTCCTTGTAATCATCAGGCCTGGAGGCCCTGAGGATTCCCTCCTGGATTCGATCAACTCCTCACAGATCCCTGTGGATTAGAGGGAGAGTGGAAAGGTCATGATTCAGTCACATTAATAATAAAGGCTTCCATTAAGTCTAGAATGTATTGGACTATTGACTTTGGTACCAATCAATCAATCGAAAGAGGGCACCTCCTTAATGACCCCTATGGATTATACACTCATTAATGTGCCTCATCGTGAATAAAGCAGAGTGAGATTCATGTCATCTTTACCTGATCTTGTTCATTTGAGGACCAATTAAGTCACAGTATGTTGGGTTCAATGACCGGGTTGGCGTGTTCCACTTCTTTTGTGATTCGACTCAAAATTCAGTCAGTCAGTCATTGTTTATTGCTTGTGTTGTCATGCTAAGGACTTTATTGGGAACTTTGCTTTTGCCGTCCGTTGGAACATAGACCACATTTATGAAAGATAGGTTTAAATTGGTAACCTGGATTCGGTACAGACTGTCAGTACATCCTTACCCTTGTGAAAGAAAATGCATTCAATATCTTTAAAAAAGAACTTTGTGGCAACTTTAGTGTATTGATTTTTTATTGTTTGTAAAACATTCTCCAGCTTTTACGTGGCGATGCCATAAGGAAGGTAAAGCGCACCCAGGAAAAGCTGGCATGTCCAGTTGGATGAATGAACAAGAGGTTATTTGGTCAGTTATGCTTGCTAGGTTTGCTTTCGCTTGGTTGTTAGCCTTTCTCTGAGTTCAGTTGAAAATTAAAATTACATTTATGAAAGGTTTAAATTGGTAGCCTGGATTTGCTACAGATTGTTTGTACATCCTTACCCTTGAGAAAGAAAATGTATTTAAGTTCCTTTTAGAAAAAGTATATTTAATATTTAAAATAACTTTATGGCAACATAAGCGTATTGATTTTTTATTTTCTATAATTAAGCTATTAATAAGTATGTGAAAGGCTATTTGTTGTACTGAAGTAGATTGCATTGAGTATATCTGAGTATACAAGTGGTAGAAAAACAAGTTTCTCTAAAACTGAAAGTTTATAGAAGGCGGCGAAATTTTATCAGAGTAATCTGATCAGAGTAATATCTACTTTCATTGTTAGTGTAAATGTCAATGTTAATGTAAATGTTAACGTAAATGTCAGTTAATGTAAAGAGATTTTATTTGAGCCAATACCCTTAGATATCCGTTTCTGTGACAGTGATGATATTACAAGTACAATACAATAAAACAATAAATAATGCTACAATAAGTGCAACAATAACTTCCAGGTTATATTGCAACTAAAATGTATTGAAGTACATTTTAAATTAGATTTCAACATCACCAAGTTCACGTAAATATGTACAATTTGTACAAGAAATTTTACACAGTTTAATGCATGTTTGCTAAATGCACTAAAGTATATTTCAAAATGTATCACTTTAAAAATACATTTCTATATATACACACACACACACACACACACACACACACACACACACACACACACAATGGCAATACAATGACAATTACATATACTTCTAATTATGTCTTAGTATGTTAACAAACAGTTAAAGTATATTTCTTTATAGCATACTATAATATACTATCATTTATTATGTTAAATATAATAAATATAATAGTGTAACAATAGGTATACAATAAATTATAAATAATAGTATATTATAATTATAAGTATAATTATAAGAATCATTTGAAATGTGTTACTTGAAAAATATCTTCTTCCAAAACATACAGAAATACATAAGAAATTTTAAAAAGTACTTCCCCATATACGTTTACTAGTTTATTACTGATGTACTTAGGCAAGCTTCTTTTTCACGGCCGTAGACTTGACGTCTCTGTAAAAGCAGACTGACTGTAATAAGAGTTGACTGTTCCACTGATGCTCTATGGCAATGGAACAAAGCTTGCGCCAAGGTGACGCTATATGTGATGTCATCACTGCATTTAATTATCCGTGCTTACGTTTTGGCCAAAGGCTGTTTATCTCTGCCTGTCTTCAACCAGCCACAGAGGGCTTTAACTCTTACAAACAGAGTCCTGCACTAGCACATATCAATTCACAAATGTCACAGAGAATTTGATTTTGGTTTATTGATTATTATTTATTTATTTATTTATTTATTTATTTATTTAAACCAGCTCTCCAGAATGTTGCTACAAACTTTACTGACCTAGGCAAAAATGACATCGTAATATTAACAGTAACAAATTGTGGCCTTTTTTGCTGACTCAAAACTTTTTTGATAATTATTTGCTAGGAAGCATCACTATTATGACCGATGGCATGAATATGAAGAGATCTTAACATGTTATGATTGTAAAGTGACTTCACAGTACATTTTGTCTCCAAGCCATGGCCTTTTTTGCTATTATAATGCCCAACTCAGTGAGTGCTAATTATGGCTAAAAGCTAGATAGTGACCAGGTAGCATTGATGAAATGGAACTCATAATTGACTACCAGGTTTTACTTTTAGCTATAGTAGCATTTTTGGCAAAAGCAACGGTACAAACTTTGGTGTGCCGGCTCAAAATGTTTGGCCTGTACTGTTCGGAAGCCACTGGCCATGTTGCAGTTTGCTTCTGAATGCTCACACGCTGTTACTGAAAGTGTACATGCTATTTTTAGAGACTATAGCACATGTGGTCTTCTCCCTTGACCACTATTGCAAGAGCCGTGTCTCTTATTGCAAGCTGCCTAAATGCTCCTTGCCAAACACCTCAAAGCGCAAAGACAGCAATGAGAGAGAGCACCTCAGTAATCACTCTAGAAGCGTTTCTCCATGCCTATGTCTGAGTGCTTATTCATCTATCAATGTCACACCAATGACACGACAGAAATAATCTTCATATAGCATAATGACTTCAAAATGAGCATATGAGAACATATTTGTTTGTGTCTGTATATACCAGTGCAAAAGCCCAAACTCATTTCTCAGTGGATTTGTTTGACAGTCCACGCCAATCAGGAAACCAAGAAGAAATACCAGCATCCAAAACACAACCTATGCTGGTTTTGGTGGTGCTGACCAGCAACCCAGCATCCAAAATACAACTTTTTGGTGGTGTTGACCAGCACACAGGCATGCAAAACACAACCTATGCTGGTTTTGGTGGTGCTGACCAGCATCCAAAACACAACCTATGTTGATTTTGGTGGTGCTGACCAGCACACCGGCATCCAAAACACAACCTATGCTGGTTTTGGTGGTGCTGACCAGCACACCGGCATCCAAAATACAACTTATGCTGATTTTGGTGGTGCTGGCTAGCATCCAAAACACAGCCTGTGCTGGTTCTGGTGGTTGACACAACATGATAATCATAAAAATTGCACTCTTTCAAACTGTGATTCTGATATAAACATGATTGATCTTTCAGCCATAGAAAGAGGTTCACCCCAATAACTTGATGCTAACAAGCTCTAACAACTGCTTGTAGAGCTCAACACACTTGGAGGAGAACACTAACTGCCATGTAATATGACAGATACCCACTTTGGTTAGGATCATGCTAAGTGATGGGGGAAGAGGGCCTTCTCCCAATGACATGGGTTTATGGGTAGGTGGGTAGATGGTTTTGCCACTCGGGAACCCAAATATGTTGTTTTTAACGGTGTTTCGCATATGAAGAGTGCGTGTATGGTTCTGAAACCAGAGTCACATTGTGTACACAGTATGTGATGAACATCCAAGTACCAAATAAGACACTTTTTGTGAGAGGTCAACAAAGTCCAAAGTCTACACTGATGAAATCACTGTGAAAGGAGGGATGTGATACACGTTCCATACTGTTTCCCAAATCATCAGCTGTTTTGGTCACAAGGACATTTTACAGTGGGGGAAAAAAAAAAAAGAACTTCCAGTATTTATCCTGTGGAAGCTACTGTTCTGAAAGCATTTATTTAGAGTCTACCCATGACAAATGGCTCACGAGAAAGCGAGCAATTTGAGCGCCCATGTGAAGCATTACGTAATTGCTGATCGGCTCCTCGTTCAGTTCAATGGGCCAGAATGATAGCACGCCATCTGCGTGCAATCGTGAGCTGTTTCGGCCGCATCACGCAGGCGGCAAGCCAGAGACACAGCGATCAAATATTGATGGTAGCAATGGGGGAGTTCTGGGAACAAAAAAGAAAGAAACAAGCTAATGATTTGACTGCTGTCGATGGAGGAGGTGAATGAGAGGGAAGAGAAGACGGCTGGTAAACACAACCAACTCTAATGCACTGCACGGAATCCTCACATTCCATGGGATTGGATCACAAAGAGTTCACATGTGCCGAGTAAGACACCAGACAGCTTGAAAGCAATCTGATTACTGATGTAATGTAGGATGGGTCACTCTCTGCATCAAGAAGTTCCTGAGGTTAGAAACATGCTTTGAATACAAATTTGCCTCCTACACAGTCGAGTCACATTATTATGACCACCAGCTAATATCCAGTGTAACTGCTGTGTGCAGCACGGACAGCAGCTAGACGGGCTGGAAGTGACTCAGTAAGGTTCTGGCAGACTGTCACAGGTATCTGGAGCCATGCAGGAAGTCTTGGTCATGCTCTTCCAACCAGTGTCTGACGTTTCTAGCCATGTGACATGTTGCATTGTCTTGCTGGAAGATCCCATCCGCCCCATGTAAGACAATCAGCATGTATGGGTGTACGTGATCTGCAAGGAAGGATTCATACCCAGGTTGTTTGAGAGTGCCTTCCACATGGATAAGTGGAGCCGGCGAATGCCACAAAAACGTGACTTCCTTCATGAGCTACGGGCTGCAGGAATTGAAAGTAGGAAGTGGTCATAATGTGACTCGACTGTGTATGTCCTTCTGTCTGTTTTAATGCAGAACATCGCAGAAGCCATTCAACTTAGAACAGTCAGAATTCATTTCATAATGCATATTCAGATTTCCATCAACACTGCACAAGGGGCATATGAGAAGTTACGTACAAACTGATTTGTCATTTTGAACTTCAGACCAAAGTAACTTCGGTCACTTTTGGTATGTTCTCCAAAATCCTATTATGTTATACAGTGTACGGCCAAAAGTATGTGGTCAGTGTTGTTGGAATAGGAAAGGGACTTCTCAAACTGAATCTACAAAGTCGGAAGCATATAATTCTCTTCAAATGTCTTTACATGCTGAAGCATTAACATTAAGGGGCACAAGGCCTGTAAAACAGCCTCAGACCAATATATCCCACCACCAAACTTTACTGTTGATACCAGCATTCCAATAGGAAGTATTCTCCTGGCATCTCCTCACCAATTCCAGAATCGTCCAGCAGGCTGCCAAAGCACATCCACTGCTCCAGAACCCAGTTGCAGCGTGCTTTACACCACTCCAACCAACACTTGGCATTGCCTATAGTGATTGTAGGGTTCTGTGCAGCTGATCAGACATGGAAATCCATTCCCTGAAGCTATACAGTTCTTTCTCTAACCTAGCTTCCAAAGGCAGTTTGAAACCTGCAGAAGTGCTGAAATGGATATTGGAATGTATACAAGCCTGAATCCAATTCAACCCTGTAACAAATCAAGCTTGATATAACTCTTGCTCACTTTGTGTTATGTGGTGATGTCAGCTGTGTAGTTCTTCCTGTAGGGCAGTAGAGTGATGCCTACTTTTAGATGCTCATATTAAACGACGTACTTCAGCTTGTGGCTGATACTCAAGGTTTCAATCTTGGTATAGTACTGAAAAAAGAAACAGCGCTGTTGTGCCATCTCTAGCCAAGACATGTACAATGATGGGATTTTGCTTCTTCAGGTTGTTTAGGCTGTACACTCTCATGCAACTTGCATGTTGTGGATTGTCGGCAAGATCATTGCAGTGCAACCTGGCAGTTACACAAGGCAAAGCTACTTGATAGGCTGCTCATCCGGTCCTAGAGACACATGTTCAACGAGGAGTGCATCCCAGCCTCCTCTTCTGTAATAAACCTACAGGGGTTGGACAATGAAACTGAAACACCTGTCATTTTAGTGTGGGAGGTTTCATGGCTAAATTGGACCAGCCTGGTGGCCAATCTTCATTAATTGCACATTGCACCAGTAAGAGCAGAGTGTGAAGGTTCAATTAGCAGGTAAGAGCAGTTGAGTTTTGCTCAAAATATTGCAATGCACACAACATTATGGGTGACATACCAGAGTTCAAAAGAGGACAAATTGTTGGTGCACGTCTTGCTGGCGCATCTGTGACCAAGACAGCAAGTCTTTGTGATGTATCAAGAGCCACGGTATCCAGGGTAATGTCAGCATACCACCAAGAAGGACGTTTTCCTCCACCAGCATCACGTAGTGACCTGGCCACTATCCTGCAAGAAGAATGGCTTAAAATCCCTCTGACCACTGTGCAGGACTTGTATATGTCATTCCCAAGACGAACTGACGCTGTATTGGCCGCAAAAGGAGGAGGAGGCCCTACACCATACTAATAAATGATTGTGGTCTAAAACCAGGTGTTTCAGTTTCATTGTCCAACCCCTGTAGATCTCAAATGGAACTGAACTCTGTATAGAAGACTACACCACCATAACAGCAGGCTAACAAAGTAACCACTGTGTCGAAACGTACATTTGCTGTCATGGCACTTGACAAACTGAAAAACTACCAAACCGTTCACAAAGTCAATCAGGATAATCTCCTGAAAGCATCTTCCGATTTGTTTTCTTATCCACTAAAATTGCAAAATCAGCGGTGTGAAAGTCTGTCCCTGATTGACCATTTCATGCAACTTGTTGAGATGCTTGCAACTGTTTCAAGTTAGTTTCAAGTTTTACATTATGCAACTCAAATGCAATTCATGTTTCATGTAGGTTTCAAGAAACTAAAATTCCTAGAGCTTTGCACTGGAGCCTTGAGTTACTGTTAGTCTTGTAGTCATTTGACAATTTTAATGTGCTTCCGCAGTGCTGCATCAGGCCAGCTGGACAGCCTCGGAGCCTTTGACAACCTCTTCAGTCTGCAGAGGAGGAGAGGAAAGAGAAGAGGAAGGTCATCTGAAGGCCATCTGATGGCATTGAGTTGGTCGCCCCAGTAGGATCCTGACTGGCCTTGAGGTCATGGGGTCGTTTACGCTGGGGAAAGCGGCACCACTGGAGCTGCTTTTGGATGCATGTATCCACGCTTTTGGTGAGTTTCCGGACAGTTTCAGGTCTGGACCATTCAGTTCACGGTATATACAGAGCCCCACATTTTGATGCACAATCACTGTATATATACTGAATGTAACAAACTTTATGGCACATTTTGTTTGATTGTGAATTAGATTCAAATTTAGAACCATTTTGCCAATTGTGCTCCCACACAGAGGAATTCAACCTCCGCATTGAACCCATCCATGCAGCGAAACAACCACACACTAGTGAACACACTAGGGGCCAGTGAGCACACTTGCCCGGAGCAGTGGGCAGCCCTATCCACAGCGCCCGGGGAACAGTTGAGGGGTTAGGTGCCTTGCTCAAGGGCACTTCAGAACCTTCCTTAGGTTCAGGGAATCAAACCGGCAACCCTCCAATCACAAGGCTGGTTCCCTAACCTCCAGTCCATGACTTTGTCCAACATGTGAAACTAATATTGAATATGAATTTTGCTTGTTTTGCAGAAAAGATTCATGATATTTTATGTTCTCTGTAGAGGAAGAGTAAACGGATTTTCACTTCGAACATCAATAAAACATGCAATTTGACCGGGAGCTGTTCAAGCTTCCACATGCAACTCTTGAAACGGAAGAAAAATCATTCCTTAGGGTCAAATCTGAAGACGCAAGGCAAACGATTGATTTGTTACATTAAACAATATGATTAATCATGATAAGATACAGGATATAATGCAATTAATTGTGATTAGCTACATGAAATAATGCAAGCACAGTTAACATACCGTAACAACCCAAATACCAAAGTTGGACTGAATTGAATTCAATCATTGTGAAACTTATTACTGGTACATGAGAGAAAGAGAAAAACTGTCAAGATCATCAGGTACTGTGCCCGAGCGCATTTGACCCCCATTGTCCAGTTCTTTGAAATAGTGTGATAGCTCCATATAGGCCCAGGGAAGAGGCTCTGAAGAGACAAGGCACATTTTTAACGAAAAGAAATCTGGTGCGGACAAGATACAATGAGGTGAGCACACAAGGATATCAGGTGGTATCACACCAGATACTATGTGGCAAGGTATGCAGTAAGCACCAGGTACATACCACATACTATGTGAGCATCAGATGCTACATGGTAAGCACCAGATCAGATGCTTACCATGCAGTATCTGGTCCTCACATGATAGTATCTAATAGGGGTGTAAATCACAAGATTCATCACGATACGATCTTGCATCGATTCTTTTAGCCAACGATACGAGCATTTTCTATACTTTGAAATTTGCCACGATGCGATTCGGTTCGGTACTCGTTTGTTTCGATACGATTCGATACGATTCCACACAATCAGTTATGTTTCTATGAACTCACAAATGCAGACAAAATGTAATTTGACCATTTTATTGTTAAATGTCAAATACAGCAGTCATTAAAGGAAAATGACGTAACAGTAAATAGATACTGTAAACAAGTGCAGTTAACACTGCAAAATGAGGTAGGCTAAACAAAGAGGAGTGTTACTGCAAATCTCTACAGCAGCGAAGATACTTTGCTTACTACTATCGTTTGGTAGTAGTAAATTAAATTTTAACCAAGGATACCACTGAATAGTGCAAATACAGTAGCATAAATTACTTGCATATTAAAAAAACACAATAAGACTCGAGTAAGAAAAATATGAAATAACCTGAAAATAAACCATAAAGTTCTGGTTACATACGCTTCGGTTGTACACGACGTCCAGCCATCTGTTGTGATTGCGACTCGCCCTGCATCCATTAGCTCGCGTTTAACGTCCTCCTGTACTTCTTGATACAGTTTAGGTATGCAGCTTTCACTGAAGTGTTGTCGGGAGGGAATGTTGTATTTCGGCTCCAGCGTGAGCAGAAGTTCACGAAAGCCTTCATTTTCTACTACACTGTAGGGCCGCATATCCTTGCACATGAAATAAGAGATGGCAGACGTAATACGCATCGCTCTTTTGGAAGTGTGACTCAAATTTTGAGGAATAAATGTGGGCAATAGCGATGCGGGTGCAAGAGTCTCTCTCGTGTTCAAGCCATCGGCTTCAACAACACCATGCCGCCGCTTTAGGTGAACTGACAAGTTTGTGGTGTTACCCGAGTATCTTAATTCACACTTACATTCTCTGCATACGGCAAAGGTCTTGTCTGTCTGTCCGTTATTTTTTCGAAACCCGAAATGTTTCCACATCCATGACTTGTAGCCAACGGGAGAGTGTATAACGTCTTCGCTGCTACTGCTCGGACGACTCCTGCATTGTTAGCGGACTGCAACATGCTGCCCCCTACAGTTTAGGAAGGGCGTAGCGCGCACAGAGGAATTATGCAGATTATGTTCGAACGCGCGTGAAAAAACCGCAGGCATCGATGCACCGGATCGTTTGCTATTTGGGTCGATGCATCGATACAGATCGATGGATTGTTACATCACTAGTATCTAACGAGCACCAGATTTCTACCTAAAAAAAAAACAGCTCTGCTAGATCTTTACATCTCAGCACCAAGACATCAGATGATTAGCGGAGAGGAGCAGAGTTAATGACAGGATCAGACACTTTCTCCATGTTCTCTCCATGTTCTCCATGAGTTTGTGTTGTGCTGTGCAGATGATGAAGGAGAGCTGCAGGGAAACCAGCTGCCCCGGACTCTCCTACTCATGCACCGCTGGTACGTCTCCTCTACAGAGCTGGCAGGAAAACTCCTCATGATATATCCTTTACCTGCTCTGAGTGGGTTTGCAGCTGAGAACAACATGATGGAAAACAAAGCTGTCAAAACCAGCAAAATTATCTTTATTCTTAGTAATGTATTATAACGTATAGGTGCTTACACACACATAGTACTGTGCCAACAAGGCCACCCTTCATGTAAATTCCAGTCTAAACAGCCAATAAGTCCAAGCTAGTCCTTTTCCAGTAGATCCTGAAGTTCTGATGAGATTAGGCATATACTTTTATAAGGGAGAGTTTCAATATCCAAGACTGGATACAGATAAAACGGGACACCCAACAACCATAGTAGACCACCTCATCTTTAATGCTGGAGAAAAACGAGCTCCACTCTTGCTTCATATCTGAGAACATCCACAGGTGTTTCTGTCTGTCCGTCCCCCATGAGAAGACACCTCTGTGCTATGGAGGTCTGAAAGGATGTGTAGCAGTTCAGGAAGCTCCACACTGAGAAAAATAGAGAAACACACATCCAACAAAAAAGCTGCTGGTGTTCTCAGAACAACGGACTGGCCTCCCCAGAGTCCAGAACCTCAACACCATTGAATGTGTTTGGAATGAGTTGGGCCAAGAGAAGCAGGAAATGTATCCAACTCCTAAGACTGAACTTCGGAGCCGTGGAAAAAATATTCCTGCAGATTTCTCCGAAAAGCTAAAGGAGCAAAGAATGAAAGCTGTAGTCAGATATGTAGTAGGATAATGAGTGGATAAATATTCATATGCTGTTTTGATGGGAAATAAATGAGGGGTGGTCTCCTGTACGGTCATATGAAATACATTATTAATACATGTATGTACTTCTATATATATATAATACGAGCAGAGCATGTGTATAACCTCACACCCTGACACTGTGTGAAACAATCAACTGTGTGACCGCATAAACATGGAAACTGCTGACTCCAGGAGGTGCATCTGGCATAGCGTGTGACGAAGCTATGAGTAGAGAACGGTCACGCATGCAAAGCAGAATGCAACAGATCTGCATCAACACCCTATACCTGCTACACCACATGACTCTCACATCAGACTGTACAGTCACAGCAAAACATGCTGTTAGGAGGCAGCAGTCATCTCTAGACTTGATACTGCTCAAGCGTGCAAGAATGGCAGAGTACTTCACAAAGAACCGTCTCAGACAACTGCACCAAAGGACGAGTAAGGGACATATGTCATACAGGTTCTCCAGGAGTCTCTCTTTTTACTTTGTGGAATAGCCCCTTAGGTTTGTTCACAATCACAATCAAACCTCTTTTGAATTTGACCTGGTCAGTTCACCTGAGCTCCATGCTCTGACCCCTCAAGGCGTTTCACTGAATGTTCCCGTATCTGTAAAGAATAGGTGTAGAATGCTAAATGTGATCTAGTACGAGAGGATACTCTGAACAGCTGACCTGCAAGTCAGCGTCTTTCTCTCTCTCTCTCTCTCTAACTTTATGACCCCGAACCTGACTGATAATGAGCTCATCTCTGGTAAGTAATGTATAAAGTGCTCGTGCGTGTGGCCTTGTGGAAACCAAAAGTCCCCAGTATGAAGGAAAACCTCAAAATACATGGGGACATCCGGCTACATCCCATTAGGAATAAATGCCAATACAAGCTTTCTTCTGGTTCCAGAACTTAAACTGTAGCCGGTGAAGCTAGCACAACATCGGCTATAGATACTAAATAGCTACTAATCGGGTTGTTTGATTCCAGAAAGCTGACACTAGGGCTGAACAATTTGGGAAAATATCTAATTGCAATTTCTCTGATTGATACTGCAACTGCAATTTAAATTGCGATTGTTTTCTGTCAAATCCAGGCCTGTTCTTTAAGCCAATAAGAGGAGACCATCCACTTTTCTTAGGACATCCACTTGAGACTACGTGCTAGCCAAACTGCCAGTTAGTCATGGTTCTGAGGTCACAACATTGTTGTTTGATTGCTTCTGATTAGTCTAACATGCATTTTACAAGCTCCAGTATCGGGATATTGTTACCCAGTTACCCAGAAAATTGTTGATAAAAAGACAAAGTTATAGTTAACATGTTTGTGTCGTTCGCTCAGATCGCGCCCAGTATGGAATGGCTTTGAGAGTGGAATGGTGCTAGCAGTCCACCCCTTAGTTCTCTTCACACTGGTCACACACACACACACACACACACATTCAATTTAGTGGTTAATCATCATAAGTATTTGATGCAATATATGATCTATTTATCTCCTTTTATATTCTATTTACTCTTAGTTTTAAATATAATGTCTCCAATTGTATTGTATGTTAAATTCATTTGTGTTGTTTACCAATGTGTTCTTGGGTGACTTGAATAAAAACTTTCATTCATATCCAATATTTACATAGAATGATATCTGTGTTCGAATGTATGTGTGTGACCGAACATTTCACTACTCTCCTTGACAAGCACTCACGTATCGCGACTGTACGGGAGATGACGGTCAGCGGACGAGGCTGAAGATTTGCTATTTAATGAGGTAAGCAATCTATTTTCTCTCTGCTCCCTTTTCAGGCCTTTCTGCATTGCTAGACAACCACCTGCGGCAGACACTGTCGCGAAAAGGCCGTTACGGTTTGCACTGGCCAAGGTTTTTTTTTTTTTGTCTGCTGCCCCCCCCCCTTCACGTTCTTCCTTGCCAGAGGCTGCATGACTGGAGCTCGTGCTTGGAGCTGTGATGTCATGAGGAGTGACAGTAGTCCTCAGGAGACAAGCAAGACTCCATGCAAAGGGAAGAGAAACCAGTGACTCAGCGATCTGTTATTCATACTAGAAATCGCCTTGGGTTTGCTTTACCTTCCTTTCCCTGCTTCTCTCTGTGGTTTTGAAAGTCACCTGTGATTTTTCATATGAGCAGTCTTCTCTCTTGCTTGGTAGTGTTATGACAGCATGTGTCCTTGACTCACTACGGTCAAAAGTATGTGGACACGCCTCGTAATTGACTGATTTCAGGTGTTTTATAAAGTCAAACACACATCCATACAATTATCAGAAACACAGTAGTGGGTGTTGTACCAAAGTGACTTTAAAAGGTGGCAATGTCTTAGGATTCCACCTTTGATGCAAGTCAGGTTTTGAAATTTCTGCCCTGTTAAATCTGCCCCAATCAACTGCAAGACCTACTATTGTAAAAGGGAAGCATCTTGAACCAAGATCAGCTCGGCCACAAAGCTGTAGACCACACAATCACAACTCCAAACAGCCTCTGGAGGCAATATGACCACAAACTATGCAGTGGGATCTTTCTGAACTGGGTTTCCATGTTCGAGCAAGTTCACACAAGCCTAGGATCATTATGCGCAATGCCAAGCATCAGCTGGAGTGGCACACCAACATTGGACCCTGGAGCAGTGTAAACATGTTCTCTGGAATGGAGAATCACATGTCACTATCCGGCAGTCTGATGGACGAGTGATAATCAATAATACTGATGCCAACAGTAAAGTTTGGTGGAGGAGGGATAATGGGGTCTGGCTGTTTTTCAGGCTTAGTTCCAGTGAAGGGTAACGCTACTTCTACAGCATACAAAGACATGTTAGATCATTATGACTTGTTGGAACAGTCTGGTGAAGACCCTTTCCTTTTCCAGCATAACTGTGCCCCTGTGTACAAAGCAAGTTCCATAAATACATGGTCTGAAGAGTTGAGGTGTGGAGGAACTCCAGTGGCATGCACAGAGCCCTGGACCTCAAACACCTTTGGGATAAACTGGAACGTGAAATGGGAGTTAGGCCTTCTTGTCCAACATTGGAGCTCAGCGGTCTTTTGACTGAATAGGCACAAGTTCCTACAGACAGTCTGCAAAACCTTGTGTAAAACCTTCTTACAAGAGAAAATGACTGCAAAATGGGACACTCAACAAGGTATTATGATCAGACGTCCACATACTCTTGGCCATATTGTGTGGGTTAAGCCTATAAATTGTGTTATGAGAAACACATAATGAGAAACAGTAATTACTATCAACTGCCCACAGTATGATCTCAATTGGAAGCCTGACTACAATCAAACTGTGGTTACTAGTGAAGCCCCAATCACAGCATTCTGTCAGATATTATAGTAACCAGCGAGCCAGTTAGATGCAAGGTCAGCAATAGTGTGCTGCATTTAAAATTACATCTGGTTATGGCAGCCACAGTGGGCTAGTTGGTGGTTATCAGCCTCACCAGAGCAGTGGCTACCTTCCTGGCTTGCTTGCTGTCACTCTCTATCTGTAGCCAGCCCTACCCTCTAAAATGAAAGTGTTTTGAACTCGACTTTGAACCAATTTGGTAGATAGCCTAATGAATACGTTGATTTCAGAAGTAATGCTGTCTACAAACCTTTGGACATCTAGTGTAGGTCTACAAGCTGTAAGCAAGGCTATCTGTTGACCATGTTAGCAGCCACCCTTTACCTTGTCTATTATTTGGTCAGTTTCTGACCACAGGACTGCTGTCAAACAGGTTCCAACGCCTCATATTCTCAATAACACTGATGGTGGCATGTTAGTGCAACACAAGCACAGCACAAATGAGCCTCAGATAAGGAGTGGTCTGCCATCCAAAGATTTCCACTCAAGAGCAGCTTTGTGGTCAGATACTAACCACTGATGAATGACTTGAAGATACCTAGTACAGATTGTGCCTTTGCAGATGAGCTGTACACCAGCAGCAAGCTACAACGTAGGGGTCTCTTATAAAGTAGTTGTTGAGTGTAGATTTCAGTAGGTATCAGATAGGAATGCGCTGAATTTTTGGCAAACAAAATTATTTGGCCGAACACTGAAAGTGATTTTTTGCCATATTCGGCCGAATAATTTATACCGAATAATTAATAAGTGAAAAGACAGAATAGTTTATGCTGAATGGTGACGTTTATAAAAATGCTGTTATTTTTCTCTAGTTCCCGGATGTAGATGGAGTAGACGGGAACCAGAGTTTTATCCAGTTTTAAGCAGACCGAGTAAAGAACAGAACAGAGCCTCTCTCGCTCTTGTTTCTCTCTCGCTGAATCACAAACACAGACACACAAACCCCAGTTTTACCACAATGCGATAAAATCGCAGCCATCGTAGAGTGAGGTGCTGTTTATGCATGTAGCAAACATGTCGGCTGGGATGTTTTTTCATCATAGTGTGCGTTGTTGGTGTGAAAACCAGGACATAAAAACATCCCAGACAGCAAAATTGTTCTGGCCCAAATCTGGCCCACTTGCACTTGTGTGGACCGCTCCAGGTAGCAAGATGTGGGCCACAAATGTACCACATTAGGGCCACGTCTCGTCCAAAAGTAGGCAACTCTGTTGTATCCGTGCCAGAAATGGACCTCAGAGAAATGGGCCAAATGCATGTTGTAAATATGTGGGCCACCTTTGGCTCACAGCAGATTGCCACAGTGGGCCAGCAGTGCCATATCTTTGCTAGATGTGGTCCACATCCGGATTTAGACTATTTAATGTACGCAATGGTGAAAAAGTGGCAGAATGAATGAAACACTGTGATCGGCAATAACTGTGTCCGGTATTCAGCCCTCGGCCAAAAATTTTTATTTCAGTGCGTCCCTAGCATCAGTGTAAGGCAGAGCAGCTTTGGAGAGTCTATGCATTCAATTCAGACCACCATTGTTAACAACAGCAGCTGTAATTTTACATATTTGAACCCAATTGACCTTCCATCCTCAGAATACTCATTCAAGACACTATTTTTTCCAGACACTGAATGATAAATAATTGTACTTGTGGCCAATACAGTTGGAAGCTTCAGTTGGTAGCTTCTGACTTTGGCACAGCACTGTATGGGAGCCAGGACCTGAGAACCGTGTGTGCTTAAAGCTATAAATCTATGAGAACAGAAACAGACTTTTTTGTGCATGTAGGTACTGGATTGTGGAGTTCCCTGCTGAGTTTGATCTGGATTTGGGTCTGATCCGACTGACGGAAGAATTTCGAGATGTAGCGGCACAGCTGGGCTGTGACCAACACCTCAAACTGCTTGACATATCCACCATGTGAGTACAATTTGAGCTCATTTCACCCTCCCTCTGTCTCTCTTTCGGTCTTCATTAGCATAATGATCATCACACCATTAGATTACCAAGTAATAAATTAGTCATCGGTGACCTATGAAGTTGAAACGATCACTGTTATGTTGATTAGAATAAACGTTGTTTATAATGCCATCTGACTGACGTCGATGCATTATGAATGCGAATCCTGCCCTTTTAAGAGGCTAATTGTGAGTGACTGCTAACGATGCCGCTGACAGTAGATTGCGATTATACTGAGAACAGAGGTAGACTTCATCAGAGCTTGCCTAATTGGACTCTATTGCTGAGATCGTTCACAGAGCACTTCGACACCTGGGGGCCACATTTCCAATCAGTCTGGTTCATAAAGACAACGTATTCGAGCTAGGAGCTTGAGAATTATGAGTGATCA
Source organism: Semaprochilodus insignis (assembly GCA_034552555.1). NCBI lineage: Eukaryota > Metazoa > Chordata > Actinopteri > Characiformes > Prochilodontidae > Semaprochilodus > Semaprochilodus insignis. Next base: position 4,929,412 of record CM067483.1, on the reverse strand, counting down.
AAATGACAAATGACAAAAACAGACTGCAATAAATAAATACCACCTCGTGCCATCTGGCTTAGTGCATCTGTTATTGTCAGTGAAAGGACAGTCTAACCAGAGCATGCTAATACGATAAGCATAATATAATAGCTTAGTTTAAAGCCCTAGCTTATGTAGTTCCACTAACTGGCCACTTCTTGAGGCCCAGCTGCCTTAAAGGTTTATTGTATAGGTACACAACTACAGCCAAGAACTTATATTTACATTTACGGCATTTAGCAGACGCTCTTATCCAGAGCGACTTACAACCGTGCTTAGTGTTCCGTTGGATAATGTTTCCCAGCTAGTATAAGTAGGTTAGGAGTCTAAAACTCACCCTGAACTCAGACACTGCCCGAACAAGGGCCAGTGCTGCTACCTAGAGAAAATAATACTCAGACATATATAGCATAAGTACACTACCTGGCAACCCAACCCAGTGCTCATACCTAGAGAGAAGAAAGGTTATGGTCAGTATAAGTGCAAAACAAAGTATTTCAACATACACATCTATAAGTGCATTTCAGCATACGCATCTACTAGTGCTCACTCATTTAAGTGCTTTACAAAGAGATGGGTCTTCAGCCTGCGCTTGAAGACTGCGAGAGACTCCGCTGTTCGGACAGCCAGTGGGAGTTCATTCCACCAGCTGGGAGCCAGGACAGAGAAGAGTCTGGACGCTTGTCTTCCATGCGTTTTCAGGGATGGCGGATCGAGTCGAGCTGTGCTTGAGGTACAGATCGACTCTTAACTATTGCCATAAGGTAGGGCGGCGCTGGTCCGTTCTTGGCTTTGTAGGCCAGCATCAGAGTTTTAAATCTGATGCTGGCAGCTACAGGAAGCCAGTGAAGGGAGCGCAGCAGTGGAGTCACATGGGTAAACTTAGGAAGACTGAAGATGAGTCGAGCTGCTGCATTCTGGACCAGTTGCAAGGGCCTGATGGCCCGTAGAGGAAGGCCAGCCAGGAGCGAGTTGCAGTAGTCTAGCCTTGAAATGACCAGAGACTGGACAAGCAGCTGGGTAGCCTCCTGAGAGAGGAAGGTTGTTCATTATCGGTCAGTTTCAGATCAGTTGACCAGATATATCTTGGAGGAGGGACACGGTAGTGATATGGTAGTTCTTAAAAAAGGGTTATTTAATATACTGACAGTGCATCGAGCAATACTCAAATGGTATGGAGCTACAGAACCATGTCAAAGACCTTTGACCTCCCCGTCAATACAAGATGGTCGATGATATTCAAGTAAAACGTTCATGGAACATTTATGGTGCTAACTGTCCCCGGAAAGGTGTCTTCACAACACTTTCCCATACCAATGAAATAGGACGTGAGAGAGGAGCCAGTAGTAACCTGAAATCAGTTTCAGGACAACCTGAAAGCAGCAGGAACAACAGTTGCACAGAAAACAATAAGCAAAGAACTGCTCAGCAACCTGCTCGGTAGACAAACATCTGGACAAAAATTAGAACTGATCTGGGACGATGTACTCCGCATAGTTAGAACTGCTTGGTAATAATTCAGCTCATCGTGCTTGGAGAAAGGAGAGCTGCGCGAATGATCCCAAGAAACAGCATACTAGGGATGGGCGGACCAATACCTAAATATCAATCCAGGCGTTTGCTTTTGGTAATAGATTCTGGCACAAAAATATCCCTATCATTTGTTTATTTATTTTGTGCACTGTATTTTTCAAACAACATGCCGTAAATAATGATGTAGTATAGAATTACTTTTCCCTCCTTCTGTAGCTATTCAAAATGTAACTACTCAGATATTAATCTAATAAATACACGTTTAGTTACTGTGTTTTCAGTAGACGTAAATACTAGATTAATTGAGCACACAATTTAAATATTATTGAGCACTGAATCAAACTAGAACTGCTGTTATTAAATAAGAAGCACAGAGAGAATTCTGATTCCTGTTTATTTAAAAGCCACAATAATAATTAATATTGATTAAATGTCTGACTTTTTTCAGTTTTGTGTAAATGTACCCTTTGTTCGTATCGGTATCGTAATATTAGCTTCGGTATTACTTGGTATCGGGTTGAAAGTAAAAAAAGGTATTGCCCATATACACCATACCCTCAGTGAAGTATGAAGGTGGGAGCATCATGATATGGGGCTCCTTCTCAGCAAATGGTACTGGCTGGGGCTTCACACATGAGCGGAGTGCTATACAGTGATATTAGAGGAGAATTAAATGCTAAGACAGTACAGAAGATGGACATTTCAACAACACAACTACGCCAAACGTTAAGCCTCAATAACTCAACACTGTTTCTGTGACGTCAGAGAGACTGACCAGACGCGCACAGAGATGATATTTATTAACAAAGCTGTAGCGCGAGGCAATATAGGCAGACAACGTTAAACAGACGAAAACAGCGGCAAACATGCCAGAGGGGAGAAGCGAAGCCGAAATCCGAGTGACAGTCCAAGGTACACGCGGAAGGCAGTCCATACGAGCAAACAAATCCAAACGGGAACGGGAACAAGTGAAAAACCGGACAACAGAGCAAAAGGTCCAAACACGAGATAGACAAACACTGGAGAAAACCGCTCAGTACGCAAACAATTGTCGGCAATACCTTGCAAAGAGGCAGGGGAAAGGAAACCGTACATATACGCAAACAGTGCTGATGAGGAACAGGTGTGAGAGGTCAAAATTCTGGTGACGCCGAGCGTGGCAGCGTGTGATTGGCCGGAGGTGAACCGTGACGTCATGGAGCGGTGAACTCTGGGCACTGGAGTCCAGAGGAGCAGTGGAGAGACCCGGAAGCATAACAGTTTCCTAAAACACATCAAAGTGCTTCTCAAGGTACCTGGCCAATGTAGTGATATTTTTAATTGAGAATCTGACAGATGGACCCTTGTAAACGTAAACGCTAACAGGAGTGGGACAAATAAATAAATAAATAAATAAATAAATAAATAAATAAAACTTAATTAATTACTTTGTGCTGCAGATGTCTCAAAGTTGTAATAGCCAACAACAACAATACATCTCGAAAGTATTTCTTATATTTATTCTTTTTTGTAAACCTTTAAATACGTTTCTTCCAGATGTAAGAGTTCTTGCGAACCCAGGACCTTTTTTGGTCTGTTTGGTCAAGTGTGTAAGCTGGTTTTGAGCATGGTAGCAGTCCAGAGAACTAATCTCTGGTCCTCCCAAGATGATCTGTGGTTCGCTTCCAGCAAACTCTGGTGCGGCCCACTGCACTAGACTTTGGTGAAAGCTACCCGCTCCTGGTGTTGCGCGACTGGTTCATATTGTAATGTGAGTGCTTCGACTTATCGTGCCACCTCCTTTGTCAAGTTTCGGGATGTCGGGAAACAAATTGTTGTGAGCAAAAAGCGCAAAAATATGCTGAATGAGTATATATATTAAGGAAAATTATTAAAAAGCAGCAACCGGATGAAGCTAGTGTCTACCATTTTGAAAACCTGCACGCAGAAAACTGACGCATGGAATTGATCCATGGTTCAGATTCTTGTGTGTAAAAGCAAAGACGCAATAATGAGGCCCTCCCCCACATGGGCCTAGAATTGGTCCTGGGTATTGACTCAAGTATTCAGGTGGAAGTATTCAAGCGTGAAAATGGCCTAAGTCTTTGTTTGCGCCTACGATTGCGTATGTTTTTGTCCTGCACATCTCTAAGACAAAAATGCTAATTAAATGCAATGCTTTTGAACCACACATTTCCTCTGTGCAGGTTCTCTGTGCCTGTTCTTGTTCTTGTATGTAACTTCAATACTGAATGTAAATGTTATAAACAGTCTGTCCCAGCAACAAATATGGAACCGATCCTCCCTTCCTCATTTAAACAGACCAGACTTGATTTTCATTAACATTTATGCCATTTAGCAGACGCTCCTATCTGGAGTGACCCACAGTCATGCTTAGTGTTCAGTCGGAGAATGATTCCTAGCTAGTACAAGAAGGTTAGAGTCTAAAACTCACCTTGAGCTCAGACGCTGCCCAAACAAGGGCCAGTGCTGATACCTAGATAGAAGAATACAAAGACATATATACAGCATAAGTGCTCTACCTAGCAATCCCAAGCCAACGCTCACACCTAGAGAGAAGAAAGGTTAAGCTCGGCTTAAGTGCAAAACAAAGCATTTCAGTGTATACAGATATTAGTGCTCACTTACGTGCTTTACAAAGCTAAGGGTCTTTAGTCTGCGTTTGATAACCACGAGAGAGTCTGCTGTTTGGACAGCCAGTGGAAGTTCATCGCCTTTACATTCCAGTCGTGAAGAACTCACTTTCTTTTAGCTAGTCACAAACGGAATCAAGCACAAATTGCCATGTCTTGTTCAAAGAAAGGTTTAGTGACCAGCTGTTTAAATGATGTTTACTGGTTGGTGTGGTGCAACGGATAACACCATTACCTGCCAGAGAGCTACCACCCCATGTGGGAGCATGGAATTCATGTCTGGGTGACTCTGCTGTGCTACACCAATAAAAGTCCTTAGGCAAGACTCCTAACACTACACTGACCTACCTGTAATACGATTAACCTTGTAAGTCGCTCTGGATAAGAGCGTCAGTGTTAATGTACTGTGACTGACTCCTTTCTAAACGGAGTACTGAAAAGGACTATTTGGCTTTTCAGGGGGGGTGGATTTGGTTGGTGTAGCTCAGCGAGTAACACCACTACCCACCAGGGAGCCGCCACCACATGTGGGAGACTGGGGTTCAAATCCCAGTCTGGGTGACTATGCTGTGCTACACCGATAAGAGTCCTTGGGCAAGACTCCTAACACTACATTGGCCTACCTGTAATATGATTAACCTTGTAAGTCGCTCTGGATAAGAGTGTCAGCTAAATGCCGTAAATGTAGATTTAGGGAATTAGACAGTAATAGAAGTGAAGTAGCAAGCAATGAGATGACTTGTTTTTACATCCCATTGTTGTTACTATCCCAACATGGCTGGGAAGTTTCTAATAATGTGGCTACTAGGTGTACACCCACACTGATTATTACATTATATGATATACCATGTTTACGCTATGAGCTCACACATTTCTCTGATACACTCCACAGCCCTTCATATGACTGGATGCGGAAGCTAACACAGCGCAAGAAGCAAGTGAAGAAGGGCAAAGCCTCTCTGCTGTTCGACCACCTGGAGCCCATAGAGCTGGCAGAGCACCTCACCTTCCTAGAGTACAAGTCCATCAGGAGGATATCAGTGAGTCCACAGCCTACAGACAGAAAAACCAGAAAAGCGCTAGTGAGGTTCAGCACATCTATAAATGCACGTACACGTGATGCAAGTACACAGCCACGCATCGCTCGCTATCTCAGTATTTTCCAGATGAAAGCCATGCACGTTCCCCTGGGAAAGGGTGCACCTGTGCACGGCTTTTATCTGGGAAACAGAGAGATAGCGAGCGATACGTGTCTGGGTACTTGCATTTATAGATATGCTGAACCTCGCTACAGCAGCACAACACGACGTTTGTTAATCATGGCTGACCTTTGCAATTGGGGAATGGATTACTCAGAGGTCCAGGGCTACCAAGTACCCAGGAGTCTCTGACAGGCCAGGGTTCCTGCTGGTCCCTAGACCACAAGGCTAAGGTAGACCTATTAACCCAGTTTCAAAAAGGTTGGGATAGTAGGTAAAATGAAAAAAACACGAAGCTGTGATCTGTGTTTAACGGATACTGAATTGAAAACAGGGAATATATACGCAAATATGCTTCACACTTGATACCAGCAACACATTCCAAAAAAAGGGTTTGTGATGTGATCAATGAAAGACTGGGACATTTATGGAATAATCAAATGCGTGTGCTCAATGATGCAGGGTAGTTTTCCTTAAAGGTGCATCCAGCGCGGTGTACAAGTTCCTACTAATGCTACAGTAGGTTAGTGTGTCAGTGAGCCAAATATTATCCTGTTACCCCTGACAAGCTGGTACATCAATTAAATCACGAGATCTAAGAAGGTTCTTGTTATGTGCCTGATGTGATGTTTTCTTCACATCACGAAGGTTACTAATCCAGTCATCCAGTGCGTTTTATGGTCACATGCCCAGGGGCTTGAGGCATTTGTTTTGGCAAAACTGTGAAGAAAAAAAAAAGAACAGGGAAAAAAAATGAACCAATTTGTCATTAGGTTTTGGCCAATCATAATCCTGATGCTCTCCACATTTCCCCCTAAATGTCTGCGTCATTTTCTCCTTAAATCACTGCTTAGAGTCCTTTTTTACCTCGTCACGCTTTCAGGTTTTTCCTATGTTACTCTGAATGTACTTTTCAAAGCGCCTGATATATAAAGATGCACCTGGTGGATCTGTAAAAGCGAGGCTGGGTTCTCTGACATCCTGAGTACAGAATGTACTTTTCCAAAGACCAAATATAAAATGGCAGCCAGTCACTGTCAAAGGACACGAAAACTGTCCTTGTAAGGAACAACCTGCAAATAAGTCAGATAGATATTAACGAAGGAAAAAAAATAACTTAATGTCTGCCGCCGCATTATGCTTCGGCTTGGATGCAGAGTTTAGGTTTTTGTTTTTGACGTTTTTTTTAATCTTTATTATGTGTATTTTACCTCGATTTCAGCTCGATTGTAACAGATGTCTTCACTGGAGTAAACGTGCTTGTCAAGGGAGTCTTTACTAGGAGCCGTTACTGCTTTATCCTATTGTACATTCTCCTACAGCTACGGGACTCCTGCCATTGCATTGGTTGTTGGGTTTACTTTAATCTGTGCTTAGCATTGATATTATTTTGGCTTTGGCTTTGGCTAGGATGCATGGTTTGGGTTTAGGTTTTTGTTTTCCAAATTGTTCATCTTTATTATGTGTATTTCAGCAAGTCAATTGTAACTGATGTCTTTAGTAGAGTAAACATTGTGCTTGTCAAGAGAAGACACTTTGCTGGGAGCCACTGAACTGGTTGTTGGGTTTACTTAATGTGTGCTTAGTCTTACTATTATTTGGTCTCTCGCGTGGGGGAATGGTGGGGGGAGGGGGTTGAGGTGGAGGGAGTATAAAAAAACACCATGCTTATAGCACTCATGACCCCAACACTGTGGTTAGTATGCTGTCACTGGGGTGCCTTGATTCACAGACCCCCCACCAAAAAAACGGTAGCTAGGCGTGCCCATATTTGTGCTCAGTGTCCAAGAACGTGATGAGAAGGCATGTGGCTTTGGTGCACTAATATGCAGGGCGATACCTTGTTTTCTAAAAGACAACAAGATGGAAAGATAAGTGTGCGCACGCTTGTGTAGATGTAGCTGTATGAGAATGTACAACAGAAGACCACAGGTGGTCAGATCCATATCGCTCTCTGACACTTTCTTTTACTAGCCTGCAGAAACACTGAAGAGCTGAATCAAGTTAGCTGTATCTAACAAAAGTTTGGTCATGATAAACCATGAAAGCATGGAGCGCAGCAATTCCACATATACCTGGAACCTTCTTTCTTGTTACAGAACTTTAAACTTGAGCTGCATTTGTACCTTCCAGTAATCAACTAAGCTGACCTCAAATGTTCTTTATCATGCCTGATAGAGTTTCCACAGCTGAAGGGCTCAGCAGAGGATGTCTATTTGTGTGTGTGTGTGTGTGTGTATTAATATGTGTACAGTACCAGTTAAAGGTTTGGACACTCCTGACTTGAATAAATATTTCTGTCAGGAATAACAAACATAGATCGACGCACGCCAAGCTAATTAGACAGATTTATTAGACAGAGTGGTAATAAAGCACAACAGCATGGACCAGGCAAACTTTACCGAGGGGACAAGGCAGAGAGAATAAACACAGAGGCAGAGAGCAGTAGATACAGACAGACAAATCCAAAGGAGAAAGACAAAAGCGTAAACCAGTAAACAAATGGCGAATACAATACCAGAAGGGCCAAAAATAAACAGCAACCATATCAAAGGGGAGAACCGAGAGAGAGAGTCAGAACCAAAGAGAAGTCAGAACCAGAGAAGATAAACAGGGAAGGCAAGAGAGACCACTCAGTATGCAAACGGGGTTTGGCAATACTTCGCTGAGTGAGTGAGTGAGTGAGTGAGTGAGTGAGTGAGTGAGTGAGTGTGTGTGTGTGTGTGTGTGTGTGTGTGTGTGTGTGTGTGTGTGTGTGTGTGTGTGTGTGTGTGTGTG
>CM067483.1:4873967-4909515 GCA_034552555.1 Semaprochilodus insignis | reverse complement strand
GTGTGTGGACACCCCTTCTTTTTTACTGAATTCAGATGTTTCAAGCACACCTATTGGTGACACTTGTAAAATCAAGTACATAGCCATGCTATCTCCATAGACAAGCACTGGCAGTAGAATAAGTACTAAAGAGCTCAGTGACTTTTAAGGTGGCACTGTCATAGGATGCTATCTTTGCCACAAGTCGGTCTGTGAAATGTCTGCCCAGCTAGAAATGGAAGCTTCTATTAGCAACAGCAGCTCAGCCACAAAGCGATAGACCATGCAAACTCAACGAGTGGGGCTGCCAAGTTTCAGTGCAGCAGCAATAATCAGATTCATCCATTGGGGGAAGGGATCAAGCACAACCCACATTACAAAAGGTTCTTCAGCACACTGCATGCAATTACACATTTCCACCAGAGTGGTCTCCAAATCCCCAAGACTTGCATAGTGCAGCTTTAGCAAACTGTTGTGTTGGTATGTGGTTTAATGTAAAGCTACTATAATCTCATTTGAAAGTAGAGAAGGGACTTCACCAGCCATGTTGGTATGACATCATGTTCTGACCTCAGAGCTGAGGGCAGTTCCCCAATTTAGGAAGGAGATGAGGATGGAGGATGTGTTACGATCTTCAGGCCGTATATATATATCTTACTGTACCAAGCATAGAAAAGTAAACCTTTGTGTCTGTTGATGCCTCTTCCAAACTGTGTTTTCGCAATCTGGAGATAGTATCTCTATTAATGTTATGCTAATCTTATTACCTCTCACAGCCCACGTCACCAACAACCCCCAATAAAGCGCAGGCTCCTCTCGACTGGGCCTCGGGAGTGACCACCAAGCCAGACCCGTCTGTCGTCAACAAACACATCAGGAAAGTGGTGGATGTAAGTAATCTTCCATTTCGGCAATACAAGGCTCTTCCATTTACCATATGTGGACACAGAGAATTGGAACATTTCGGTCAATGCTTTAGCATTCGAGTAAAACTAACGCTGGCAATAATGAAAGCTAACAAGTGCTAATCAGAATTATATACACATATATATATATATATATGATATATATTTCAGACTAGCATTTTTTTTTTATTAAATGAGCATTCCTGCCCAACATTTAATGTCATTTGCCATGTTATATGGTGTTAACACATTAGATCTCTAAGATTCAATAGACTTATTATTATAGACAGAAGTTTCACCACAATACCCAGCCTGCAATGGGCTAATATGTAGCATTAGCTGTCTGGCTTCCTTCTGCATTAGCCAGCTAGCTGGAAAGACAACTTTCACACCATCTAGATGCCTGATCAGATAGGGTTTTCCTAACCTTTCAACCTGAGAATCTTACTCTAGAGGCTGCTGTGGTGCAACCGCAGAGGCCAATAAGCATGTTTGCAACAGATTCCAGCGCTGGTTGCATTTCTCATTTTGCCCGGAGCACCCTTCGTGTTCTCATGAGGCTAATCAAACTTACACCTACATCACCTTCCAGCTGTCAGCAGCTTCCTTAAGCAACTGAATTTGATCAGCTGACCTTTGATCGACTAATTAGCACCGGGCATTTTCCCCCTCACTTTGCAGTGACCTTTACCTGTAATGAGCAAGGTGAATGCTTCTTCCAACACCAGATATCATCCATCCTCACGATTGATCCCAGTTAAATTGGGCTGAGGACGAATCAAGAGCTCTGTCTGATTTGGAATTTCTGTCTTTCCTGTTTTTTTCATGCGAAGTCTGTGTTCCGTAACTACGATCACGACCATGACGGCTACATCTCCCAGGAGGACTTTGAGAGCATCGCGGCGAACTTCCCTTTCCTGGATTCCTTCTGTGTTCTTGATAAAGACCAGTGAGTCTCCCCACGCTGACCACATCAAATGCACTGTCCTCACGCCATACCACAACACCTCACCCTCCCCCCCTTTCTCTCTCTCTCTCGCTCTCCCTCTTCCTCTTTCTGCCCCTTCCTGTTTATCTCCATCTCTGTTGCATGCAAACTCGAAATACATACATGACGGAGGAGGCAAGCTGTTTCGAAACGGGGAGTCCAATCTGGCAACCCTGTGTGATGGAGAAAGCACCCGTTCATCCGTTTGCCTTAGTGACCGTGCAGATTAAAATTCCTACTGTTAAATGGATTTGCACTGTAGCATCTTTTCAGGCAGTTCCACCACACAATGTCTCCCCCTGTAGTTGGCACCTATGCCCATCATGATGAATCGATTTAATGAAGTGCATTTTTGATTATAATAACTTTCCATGAGGGGGGTTTTAAAGGCATCAACACTTTTTGCCTGTTCCTATGTGAACTGTGAATATAAGACTTCACGTCAAACTAACATGAGTGACTTTGTTTACATTTGAATTGTTTACAGTTACGCGAAACAAATATTTCTGTTTGTTTTTGTTATATAATATTCATTACTCCACTCATGCTTCCTTCCTTCAGGGACGTGTAACGCTCTAGTACCGTTGGCTGAGAAGCAGCCCTATCTCATAAGTTCCCACCTTCATACTTCACTGTGGGGGTGGAGTTCCCGGGATCACACACGCCACCCTTCTTCCCTCAAACATAATGAGTTGAATGATTGCCAAAACTTCTATTTTTGTTTTCACTGATCAGCGACCAGAGCAGAGCACATTGTTCCAAAACAGTCCTGGTTTGTCCAGACAGCTCTGTTCGTCTTTTGTAGCTGTAGGAGGTGAGATGATTGCGGTGCAGGTCATGTTGCTCACTGTGTAATTGTTGTTCCTGCTGCTTTCAGGTCACTCTGCTACTCTTTCCCGAGTTACTGCTGGATTCTCTCTCACCTTCCTTCTCAATAATCTGAGAGAAATCTTGAGCACCTCTCCAGGGGTGATCAGCTGTGGTTCCACTTGTGTGCTATTGAACCGGATTTACTGACAATACCATTGAAAGTCTTTGCTAGGGCTCTGTAGCTTTCAAACCAGCGTTCAAATCATATTACCATCGAGCTCAAACCGCATCTCACTCTCTCTCAGTCACAGAGTCACTCTGAGCCTCAGTCGTTACAGCTGCTCTGATGCTGGAGATGTAGATCTCCAACCTCAGCACTGATTACGGTTCTTTAGGAGACGATGCAGGGCATCATGGGATCTCAAATTAAGCCAGAGAAGTGTGTTTCCTGAAGGAGTCCAGAGCGACTGCACAGCTTATGCTTGCTAACATGCTGCTAGGAGGTTGCTAAGGTAGCCCCAGTGGTTGCTAAGGTGTTGCTAGGCAGTTGCTAAGGTGTTGCCTGGCAGTTGCTATAGAAGCCCAGGTGGGTGCTTGATTATTGCCAGGTGGTTGTTATGGTATCTTATATAGTTGCTAAGGTGTTGTTAAAAGGGTTGCTATGGTGTCCCAGGCTGTTGCTAGGGAATTGCTAGGTGGTTGCTAAGATATCAGAGGTGGTTGAAAAGTTGTTGGTAGGTGGTTTCTAAGGAAGCAGTTGCTATGGAAGCCCTGGTTGCTGCTATGGAGTCGGTAAATGGTTGCTGTGGTATCCCAGGTGGCTGCTAAGGTGTTGCTAGGTGGTTGCTATAGTATCCAGGTGGTTGCTAAGGTGTTGATAGATAGTTGTCTTCCATTGGAGTGTTGTTTAAAAATGTAGTTCCAGAGAACTTCAGGAAGCTCCTTCACCTTCACTGTGGTGGCTTCTTGTTGCATGGACATGATTTTCCCAGCCAGCTTCTTTTATAATGAGAAGACTTTTTGAATTTATGCTTTGTGACCTTTCCTTAAAAGTGCCTAAATAGTTCCTCTTACTAAGGACACTTTTCCAAACTATTCCAGGGGTGTATAGTGAAGTACTATTCCTGCAGCCTAAGAAGCTAAAAAAATTAGTCCCCTGTGACTGAAACATACCTAATAGCGTTTAATACCTCCATGAGCACCAATAACAGCTGGGATTGGATTTGGCATGGACCGGACAAGTTTCTGGATGTAGGCCACATCAATGTTCAGACACTCTTGCATCAAAGAATTGGTCAGTTGGGCCAGATTTGGTAGATGCCTTCCCTGGTGTTTTACTGGCGGTTCCAGGTAGTCCAACAGATCTTCAAGAGCATTCGAATCTGGGGATTTTACGGGCCAGTCCAGATGTGTGAATGCTCCTGAATATTCATCATGCCAATCAGTCACATTTGCAGCCCTGTGAACACGAGAACCGTCATCTTAATATTTTACCTCGGGGATCTCTACTTTAACTCAAGCACATGGTTTGTGTACTTCGTCCCCTGCTGAGGAGATCTAGTCTATAGTACACATTAGACTGACAACATTTTCCCACAGACACACAATGCACTGTCCTCCTTTGCTAGACCACAGTCAAGTTTGGAGCTTCAGATGTTGTGGTTTCCATGCCCCCGCTGTACCTTATGACTGAGTTAGCAATGTTGGGAGATGCATGTGCAGATGCACGCTTGTTGCATATTACAATGTCTACACCATAAATGTGCATGTAGCAAAACCACAGCCTCTGACCTCAGAGGAGTAGGGGAGCAGTGGGAAGAAGGTGGCCAAGAGGTTTGACTTTATCTCAACATACTTTCACTACAAATGACACTTTTAGACTCATCTGTCCATCTCCACATCTCAGATATTCAGTCTATAAAGAGTTTACAGGCCTATTTCTCCGTATTGGTAATGGATAATGTAGTCCAGATCATTCCCTCCTGTGTATCTGGGTGTTCTGAGAGGTTCTGTGTAAGGCTGGAGGTAACAGCAGTTACGTAAACAATGTAGTGCGGTAAGAACAGCTGGTCCCTGTAGATACTCTGTAGGTAACATACAGCCTTGTGACTCTTCTGAACAAACGTCTTTTGGGACGTCCAGGTCTGGACTTATAGCCAGGGTGATTAGAACGATTAGGCATGACATCAACCAGCTCCAGTTGGTTGAGGACCAGGAGCCCTGGGTTTATCTGGAAGCCCTGGAAGATGGAGAGTGGAGAGTCTTAGCACAGAGAAGGCCGGGAGAGTTGTCCAGACGGCATTTTTGGGAGCCTCCACACCTTTCACAGAACGACCGATTGTTAGTTTCATGGATCTGGAGTCCCTCTAATCAGTTATGTGTTTATTTGTATCCTTTCTTTTCTCCTTTGTTCGTCTTTTTATCCGTTTTGAGCACTTACAAAAACCTGTTTTTAGCCTGGTGAAGTCTTTGAGTGAACTCAGGGCTAAAGCAGCATTCTTGGACTCCTGACAGGTTTAAAAACACCAAAAACACCAAAACTAAATCACTTCAAGTTTTTTTTCTCTCAGTAAAGCCATCTTGACAGCTACACATCCTATCAGGCCTCTAGCATCTTGCCACAGTGGAGGGATGAACAGAAAGACCAGTGGATTTGAAGATCTTGATGTTGTCCTCTCCCTCAAAGATGAAAGCTTTAAATTGTGATGGTGGCGGTTCTGGTGGGGTGCCAGATCTTGCGCGGTTGTTAGGAGTCCCATTTTTCCATATTTTTCTTATGCAAGTATATTATCCTGCATATCAGCGCTATCCAAAGAAAAACAAGTATCTCCAAAATGCTAATTTTACAGCAGAAGGCAAAAACCCACTTTTAATTTTAATGGAAGTCAATGGAACCAGACTTTCTTCCAAGCGCTTTGGGCCATTTCTGTTGGTCCATTCATCATGAAATTTTCACACAGTGTAAACAGCAGCTGCTGTGATCAAATGATGCAGAAAAGTAGAAATCAACAAAAATGAAGATACATGTTTTCCTTTGGACAGCGACGATATATCACCTGAAAAAGTAATAACTTGCACAGAATGTATGTTTTGATTGATGCTGTAGTGGAACATGCTTTCATAAATTGCTGCGCTGCAGAAGGCATCCCTCTCATTAAACAGAGGCATCCGAGTCAACTCGGGCCGCAGTCATGGCTTTTCCTAGTGCGCTGTGAGAGCAGAGTGTTTTTCTCACTCTGTCTTCGGGAGGCCTGAAGGTTATGGCAGGCCATGAAGGACACATGGGGCACACACACACACACACACACAGACACACACACACACACACACACACACACAGACACACACACACACCCACACCCACACACAGACACACACACACACACACACACACAAACACACACACACACTCGTCAGCTGGTCTGCTGAGAGGTTCATCTGTTCACTACAGCGTTCAAATCATATTACCATCGAGTCAGTGGTTGCTCAAACCGCATCTCGCTCTCTCTCGGTCACAGAGTCACTCTGAAACTCAGTCAGCACAACCGTTACAGCTGCTCTGATGCTGGACGTGTAGATCTCCAACCTCAGCACTGAATACGGTTCTTTAGGAGATGATGCAGAGCATCATGGGATCTCGAATTAAACCAGAGAAGTGTGTTTCCTGAGTCCAGAGCGACTGCACAGCTTATGCTTGCTAACATGCTGCTAGGAGGTTGCTAGGGTAGCCCCGGTGGTTGCTAAGGTGTTGCTAGGCAGTTGCTATAGAAGCCCAGGTGGGTACTTGATTGTTGCCAGGTGGTGGTTATGGTATCTAATGTGTTTGCTAAGGTGTTGCCAAATGGCTGCTATGGTGTCCCAGGCTGTTGCTAGGGAGTTGCTAGGTGGTTGCTATGATATCAGAGTTTGTTGGACAGATGTTGGTAGGTGATTGCTATAGTATTCTAGGCTGTTGTTAAGGTGTTGCTAGGCAGTTGTTAAGTTGCTAAGCAGTTGCTATGGAAGCCCTGGTTGTTGGTATGGAGTTGGTAGGTGGTTGCTATGGTATCCCAGGTGGTTGCTAAGGTGTTGCCAGGTGATTACTCCCAGGCAGTGGCTGTGGATTAGGCACATAGAGGAGTGAGGGTCAGTATGGCTGTGGAGTAGACACATGGAGGAGTGAGGGTCAGTATGACTGTGGATTAGACACATAGAGGAGTGAGGGTCAGTATGACTGGCCTAGGTGGGGGTAAAAGTGCAAGGGATGCCGGAGACGTCAAACGTAAACGTCAAACGTCAAACGTAAACGTCAAAGAGTATCACATGCCTCAATCTATCTCGGTGGGTAGGAAACCCTGTGGGTCGCTCAGCGTGATGCTAGCCAACGCAGGGATCCGTTAGCTAACCTAAGAGAAGTGGTAGTGTTCTCCTCCAAGCATGTTGAGCTGTCTAATGGAATTGTATTAACAGTCAAGACGTGGTGGTGTTTCCCAAGACTCCCAAGAGAAAGCATGTGCTAGCCTTCACCCTTCCGGCTTGGTTGCATTGTTTGTGATAGGGAAGACCTAGCTAGCAGGTGGAACTCTATATATTACTAAGTTTAAACTGGTTTAAAAAAAATCAAAATTCCACAAAATATAAAAATGTGACTGCAATAGTCCGAGTTTTTGATGTCCATATTTTAAAGACTGTTTATTATTATCAGGGTGATTTTAGCCCACCTGCCATAGAATCCGGTGACTACCTAATAATTATCATTTTAATACGTTGGGGGAATGTTTAGCCAAAATTTTTACTGTTCACATGAATGTGAGTGTTCATGAAGTTGCCTTATGATTTAAGCAGTACATTTAAATAGAACATATAGCAGTGGCGTTCCCAGCAGAACAAGGAAACACACATTTGTTCTTCTGTAAGATGGTGTTATCCACTAGGCTATCCAACCATTATCTCCCATTGGCTTCATTGCATAATACTGTGTACACCAGTATATCATTCATTCATTCATCTTCTGTGGTTGGTGTAGCTCAGCAGGTAACACCACTACCCACCAGAGAGCCACCACGTGTGGGAGACTGGGGTTCGAATCCCGGTCTGGGTGACTATGCTGTGCTACACCAATAAGAGTCCTTGGGTAAGACTCCTAACACTACATTGGCCTACCTGTAATATGATTAACCTTGTAAGTCGCTCTGGATAAGAGCGTCAGCTAAATGCCGTAAATGTAAATGTAAATCTTCTAACCCTCCTGTTGTTCTGGGGTGTGTGGGAGCCTATGCCAACACTCGTTGGGCAGAAGGCAGGAAACACCCTGAACAGGCCAACACAGACATACACACTCACACCTGGGGGGGGAGCAATTTAGCATCTCCAGTTCACCTGACTGCATGTCTTTGGACTGTGGGAGGAAACCAGAGCACCTGGAGGACATGGAGAGAACATGCATGTCAAGGACCCCTGATGCCCCAGCCAGAAATTGAACCCAGGCCTTTCTTGCAGTCTTACAGGCAACAGTGCTGGGCCACTATACCACCCCACCACTATGTCATGATTCAGTGTTGTCTGAATCTGAGATAAGGACTGGATTTCTGAAGTAGTGCAATGTTAATGCCAGTTTTTTTGTCCTGAGTGAATCTTGCGTGCATTGCTCTGTCAGCAATGTTAGCATTAGCCTAAGCTGAACCTTATGTTAGGTAACCTGCCGCAGTGTCTGGTGGGTGAAGCAAATCTGCCAGCCAAATGTAAATATTTACCAGCATTTGGCCGGTGGGTGGTGTTCATTTAACATCCTGTTTTTTGGGTTTTTTTTGGAGAATTGATTCTAACATTCCAAACTAGATACAGCTAAATCTGCACCTTCAGCGTGATGCTTGTCTATACAGTATATTTTTAACCCATCTATGTACAGTTATGCATTGTGAATACCTGACAGTGAGGAATGAATATGTGTCTGAGGTGTATTACTTACTAGAGGTCACACTGTATTTTGATGGTCCTATAAATCTAAATGCTTAGATTGTTAATGCAATGAAACTCGGTTAGCAATCATCAGTGCCAAGTTTTGGGTTAGGAATGGGTTTTGGGGTTAGGATTGAGTTTGGGGTTAGGACTGGGTTTTGGGTAAGTATTGGGTTTGGGGTTAGGATTGGGTTTTGGGTTAGGATTGGGTTTTGGGTAAGGATTGCGTTTGGGGTTAGGATTGGGTTTGGGGTTAGGATTGGGTTTGGGGTTAGAATTGGGCTTTAGGTTAGGATTGGGTTGGGGTTAGGATTGGGTTTTGGGGTTAGGATTGGGTTTGGGATTAGATTTGCGTTTTGGTTTAGGATTGGGTTTGAGGTTAGGATTGGGTTGGGGTTAGGATTGGGTTTGGGGTTGGGATTGGGTTTGGGATTAGGATTGGGTTTGGTGTTCCACTGCTCTAATATTATTCCTGTTTATTTCTCTATTTCTTTTTATTCTCTCTCTTCCTCTCTCTCTCTTTGTAGGGATGGCCTGATCAGTAAGGATGAGATGATGGCATATTTTCTTCGCGCTAACCCTGTGCTGCAGTGCAAAATGGGCCCGGGCTTCATCCATAACTTCCAGGAGATGACCTACCTGAAGCCCACCTTCTGTGAACACTGTGCTGGATTTGTAAGGACACGCTCCCTTTTGGCCTTACCAACACTGCTAAATGTGGAAAAGCGTAATTTTTCGCAATCAGGGCCGATTATTATGTGTAGAATTTAGGTCAGCATGTGCCCTTGTCGACTTGCCTGCCCTCACCGTTTCTCCTTAGGGGTATTTCTAAAGCTGTTCCATCACTGTATTTGCTTGAGGGACGTTCGCTGGATGGGGTGAGGGATTGATAGCTGTAGATTCAATGATTCAGGAACATTATTTTCATTATGTGAAACTGAAGCTCTATTGCTCTCTCTCTCTCTCTCTCTCTCTCTCTCTATTGTTCATACGGCTTGTGATTGTTACAGTGATGGCTCTTGAAGGGGCCTATATATTTCACCTTTGCTGTTGCTTTTGTTAGTTTGCTGCTTGTTCATTTATCCACAAGCACTCTAAAAGCTGTATTTGAACAAGAGCTTACCTAACATTTTATCTAGTGGTGCACAGTAACAAAGTACTTTTATGAAGTATATGTACTTAATAATATACACCTAATATACACCCATCAGCCATAACATTAAACCCACCTCCTTGTATCCTACACTCACTGTCCAGTTTATCAGATCCACTGACCATATAGGAGCACTCCGTAGTTCTACAGTTACAGACTGTAGTCCATCTGTTTCTCTGTATACTTTATTACCATGTTCTTCAATGGTCAGGACCCCTACAGGACCACCACAGAGCAGGTATTATGTGGGTGGTGGATCAGTCTAAGCACTGCAGTGACACTGACGTAGCGGTGTGAGTGGATCAGACACAGCAGTGCTGCTGGAGTGTTTAAACACTGTGTCCACTCACTGTCCACTCTATTAGATACTCCTACCTTGCTGGTCCACCTTGTAGATGTACAGTCAGAGACGATAGCTCATCTGCTGCTGCACAGTGCAGTGTTGGTCATCCTCTAGTCCTTCATCAGTGGTCACAGGACAATGCCCACAGGATGCTGCGCCACAGGACGCTGCCCCACAAGACGTTGCACCACAGGACGCTGTTGGACACTGGATAGTTTTGGTTGGTGGACGATTCTCAGTCCAGCAGTGACACTGAGATGTCCAGCAGCACTGCTGTGTCTGATCCACTCACACCAGCACAACACACACTAACACACAACCACCACGTCAGTGTCACTGCAGTGCTGAGAATGATCCACCACCCACATAATACCTGCTCTGTGGTGGTCCTGTGGGGGTCCTGACCATTGAAGAACAGGGTAATAAAGTATACAGAGAAACAGATGGACTACAGTCTGTGTCACTAAGTGCTCCTATATGGTCAGTGGAGCTGATAAAGTGGATAAAGAGTGTAGATACAGGGAGGTGGTTTTACTGCTATGGCTACATTAAGCCAGCCCCTCTCATCCAACCTCAGTGCCTGACCTGCTTGACACATGCACTGAACAGGCACAAATTCCCACCAACACGCTCCCAAACTCTTGTGGGAAGCATTCCCTGAAGTGTCTATTTTGGAATGGAATGTCCCAATGTGATGGTCAGGTGTCCACATACTTGTGTCCATTTAGTGTATGTTTATATAGGAGTATGCTCTCATTCGCTTTCTGGTTGATCCGGTCTTGTATTGGAGTGACTTGTGTACACTGCTGGCAGTTAAACCGTGGCATTGATGCCATTTACCCGAGCTTGAGAGTAGTTTTTGTCCAGCAGGCCAGATAAAGGCTGAGCTTGTGGATTATTAAGTCGAGCATGAAACAGAGTAATTATGGTGCGGCACGGTGCTGAACTAATTATGCTGTATTTACACAGATGGTTAGACAGGAATCAGACGCCTGTAGTGGCGAGATTAAAACACTCGTGCGTACGCACACACGCTATTCTACAGGAAGGGTGTTACGTGTGTGGATGTATCCTGTTTATTACACGCTGGCGTGCCTCAAAGCGCTGGCTACACTGATGTATCACTGTTTCTACTCATGCTGTTTTTATTCTCTGTCTATCTTCTTCTCTCTTTTCACCCCCTCTTTCCTGCCATCCAGCTCTGGGGAATTATCAAACAGGGCTACAAGTGCAAAGGTACACTCCCCTTCTCTCTTACTGATTATGAAACTCCCTATATATATTATCACAGTTTTTCCTTACCAAGGTGGCAACACTCATCATCAAAATAATATCTGCACCCAGAAGGAAGTGTGGGACTGCAGTGCTATTGGGAAGGAAGATAAAGGTTACCAGGAACAATAAATGATGATACATTTAGATTGATATGGACAATATTTATTGAGCTACACATGTAGTATCTCTCAGTATGGCATCAGGCTGCCATGTTTGGTAACGCAACATGCCAGATGTCTCGGCATGGAGTTGTAGAGGTTCCTAATGGTGTCCTGTGATAATCCATCCCATGCAGCTTGAATATCCTCACACAGTTCCTGCAGATGGTGCGGTAGGGGTGGAGGTGGAGTGACACCAGGCCTTCTGGACATGTGACATGTGACAACAAACCATTCATTTTGGTGCTTGTTGGTCGTCTCCACCAAGACAAAAGCAGGACTCGTCACTGAAGATGACCTGCTGCCATTCGGAGTCACTCCATGACAGTTTGGCACGACACCACTGCAGTCTTTGGTGACGTTGACGAGGTGTTAAGGGCAGTGGTCATAATGGTCTGCGTGCATGTAGTCCTGCATTGTGCAGCCGTCTGCCAATCGTGCTGGCACTAACTGGATGACTCATGAAAAGCATCACTGCTCACTGAATATCTGCAATCATAGCTGTTGGGTCAGTCAGGTACAGTGATAAGGCCCGTCCTCGTCTATGTCATGTGCACAGTCGGGTGTGATAGTTGAATCATTAGTGTGTCTCACAATGTCAAACCCACCCACCAAGTTTCATTCCTGTCGGTTGATTCCTTCTGGGTGCAACTATTTGTGCAACTGTTCTTTTGATGATGAGTACTGTAATTATGTTGCTGTTTATTGTTATTGTGAATTGAAAGGTAGGATATTTAAGTAATATGGCCCCAGATTTATGTGTGCTCACTCTGCCTGCTCTTCCCAGACTGTGGGGTCAACTGCCATAAGCAGTGTCGTGAGCTGCTGGTGTTGGCGTGCCGCAGGCTTCCTCGCTCCACCTCCCTGGGCAGCGTCTCCCCCGGAGCCCTTATGCACAGCTCTTTGCCCAGCAGCCCTGCACTGCCTGCCTGTAAAGGTACAGCTAACTGCTTATTCCACAGATGCTGAATATACTGTACATGAGCAAAGCTAACCTGAGGTACACGTACAAATGAATAAGGAGACATACACAACATGGTAACAGTTCCATCAAGCTGCTCAGCTTCACGTTCAACAGGTTTTGCCTGAATAATGATTTGATGGTTTTCCTTTACAAACTATTGTCAGACACACATACTGCACATCTTTGCCCCAAAGTTGAACGCTCCACAATTCCAAGGAAATCCATGGAAAGATTGTTAAAGTTTTTGGAATCAATGGTTATGAAATCTGATGCTTTCCTGAACTGATCTGTATTGACCTTTATTCTCACCTGTCGATCCCTCTATTCAGATGAAGATGAGGTGTTTGAATTTCCCGCCGTGAGCTCCCCTGTAGGCTCAGATTTGGAAGGCAAGTCCATCACGCTCATGACCGGCTCTGCCCAACGGATTTCGGTCCGGCTCCAGAGAGCCACCACCAGCCAGGCCACCCAGACAGAGCCGCTGTGGCCGGAACACGGCTGGGGTCCGGCTGCCGACGCCGGCTCGCACACCTTCCCCAAGATGAGGTGCAGGCCGCACCGCAAAGCCTCCAAAAGCAAAGGCTTTGCTCGCTGGGAAAACGAAACGCAGGGGACTGCAGCGACAGCGGGGACAGGGCATGGACGGAGGGATTCACAGGAGCAGACGGAGGAGACAGAGAGTAATGGGGTCGTGCCACAGCATCAGGATGACACAGAGGCTTCTGAGGTAAAGTGTTCATTAGTTTTGGTGACGCATTCAGACATGTTGCTGCAAACTCACAGCAGGCGTGCAATGATACACAAAATTCAGAGTGGTGTCCCATTATGATATGATATATGATAGTTTGATATGGCAAAAGTAAGGAGTGCCTGAATATCAGCGCTGTCCAAGGAAATCTCCATTTTCTCCCTTTTTTTTTTTTTACTTTTCTGCATCATTTGAACACTGAGTGAAAATATCATGATGAATGGACCAACAGAAATGGCTCAATGGCTTCAATGGTCAGGACGCCTACAGGACCACCACAGAGCAGGTATTATGTGGGTGGTAGATCATTCTCAGCACTGCAGGCCACTTTCATAACCCCAAAAAGGAGGACATCATAAAAGGGTGGGGGGATCGGGCACGATACTCGAACAGAATTAAAATCATAACCTAACCTATATAACACATAACTGATGCTTTACTCACCTAATTGGGTGGAATGGATGACATTTGTGAGATAGATGGGAGCTTACTAATTGACTAGCATTTTGAGGGCTGACCTGCGGTTAGCCAGTAGGCAAGTCACATGACCTTGGTAAACCAATGATATCCAAAGCATGTCTTTTGACCTGGATGTGAGCCAATGGCATACATAATACTGTTGGCGAGTGAACATTTTAGATAGTTCATCCCCAAAAGAGGACTAATAGTCATCCGTCCAGGTATTGCGCCGGACCGAGGGCTGGGAGTTGAAAAACCGGACTCTCCGGCCTAAAACCGGATGTGTGGACACCCTAGCAGTGACACTGTGTTAGTGTGTGTTGTGCTGGTGTGAGTGGATCAGACACAGCAGTGCTGCTGGACACCTCAGTGTCACTGCTAGACTGAGAATCGTCCACCAACCAAAACAGTGTCCTGTAGGCAGCGTCCTGTGACCACTGATGAAGGACTAGAGGATGACCAGCACTGCATTGTGCAGCAGCAGATGAGCTACCGTCTCTGACTGTACATCTACAAGGTGGAGCAGCAAGGTAGGAGTGTCTAATAGAGCACCACCACCATGTCAGTGTCACTGCAGTGCTGAGAATGATTCACCACCCACATAATACCTGCTCTGTGGTGGTCCTGTGGGGGTCCTGACCATTGAAGAACAGGGTAATAAAGTATACAGAGAAACAGATGGACTACAGTCTGTAACTGTAGAACTACAGAGTGCTCCTATATGGTCAGTGGAGCTGGAGGTGGCTTTAGTAAACTGGCTGGTCAGTGTATGTACGACTGGAAGTTAGTTATCTTACAGCGTTGAGTTTACAGCTGTGGTATTTACTGTTTATGCAATCTGGAGTTACAGATTGGGGGCAATTAGTCAAAAAACATAATTCTGTGTGAATTAATTCATCAGCCGGTCCATGAAAACGTGGAAGAAGTCGCTCAGTGAACCTTTTTGCTGCGACGCGGGTTAAAAGAGGACTTCAAAGGGTTCAGGTGAAAGCAGGGCCGCCCACAGTCCACTTCGATCTCGCTGGTGTTCAATGACTCTCCCTCCTCCCCTGCTACTCTCAAGGTCCCAGAACATCTTGTTATTAATACCCCGCCTATTACATCACCTTAGAAACCTCAGGGTTCCGTGGCCCACCGTCTCTCCGTCACTGACTGGGGGATTATCTCCGTCAGAGCCCAGAGGGAAGAACACTCAGACGGTTACTGGTTAATATGGAACACCTCCTGCCTGCTGCCGCTGTTTTTGCAGCTTAGACGGGCTATTTTAGGACCAGACAGATGCCCTTGTTTTGGGTTCAAGCAGAACTCTTTAAAGGTTCATCAAGATAATGTCAGCTTGTTTGATAATATGAGCTACTGTACCGTACGTAGAGTAGACTTTATTGCTTAAGCCACATTTCCCAGTACATTACCCATGCACTGTGTGCTTAGAAGACTATTCAAGTTCCATCTTTGCTTGTAAGCCTGAATACTAATTTTACAGTGCAGTGAATGTCTCGTTCCATGTGTGGAAAATGGCTCCAGAGCAGATGTTAATGATTGGCTAAAAGGAGTGACTGCATTTGGGTGTGCCAAAGACCATAGTGTGAAGGAAGTAGCTGAATTTGCAGGTATACGGAAGCGTACGGTCATACCGGTCTACCAGCAGCAGCTAAAATCCCAGTCTACACGGAATTCTCCTCGGAATTGTGCCAGGGAAGGCATCCACCAAATCTGGACCAACTGCACAATTCTTTGATGCAAAAGTGTCTGAACATTGATGTGGCCTACATCCAGAAACTTGTCCAGTACATGCCAAATCCAGCTACAGCTGTTACTGGTGCTGGTGGAGGTGTTACACGCTATTAGGTACGTTTCAGTCACAGTGGGCTCATTTTGGGTCCAATGTGTTTATAACACAGACTATGTTATGTCATACGGCTTTACAGCTGAGGTACACGACACACTGGAATAGAGTCTAATATAGGTTTCATATTCAGCTTCCTAAATATAAGAAACTAAACCACGTAGAGCTGTTTTTCCTACAGTGTAATGATTACTCAGCAAGTTTAACCGATAGAAACACAGTGTAAAACTCTCAGAGCATCTTCCTCACGTGTGTTTCAGATCAGCTGACTTGCCAGCTCCGAGGGCCCAAGCAGGACCCCCCGGAGGCCGTCGATGCTGCGGCCCAGAAAGCTCTCTTCACTGGGGGACGTGCTGGGGTGCCTCAGGCCCCCATCTGGCCAGGAATAGGGCCTCTACTCCACCCGAAGAATCCACAACAGGACGCCCAGCTCCCATATTCAATGACAGAACCAGGAACAGGGGGCTGGGCGGTCAGTACATCCTTGCAGGAACCCAAACTGCGCTGATGCAGTGGATGCCACTTTTTTATTAAAGGGGTCACGGGGAGATTCTGGACCCCACTGAGCTATTACCACGAGGAGCTTGTGTTTCAGGAAAAGTGTTTTTTTTTCCTTCTTCTTACTGGTTCTAAAAATTGACAGTTCAAAAGTTACGCACAGCTTCGTCTTCACTGTGCCAAAAGCAACACGTTATTCCTGAAAGCAAGCGTCGTGGAATCACATTGACATTTGGTGTAGTATGTTGCGTGCATGAAGGACTGCTTGAGAGACATCCTGTGAGCTATGTACACGATGTTTTGTCTGGAATTATGTATGTTTAAAAGACACTACGTGGGGGTTAAGTTATTTGGTCGCTTGATATTTAATGAAGGTTTGCGTTTGGTTTAAACGATCAGATGGTTTTAGAAGGTGTGCACGTCTGGTTGCGGGAGATCGAATGAAGATGAACGGGTAAAACGGGTTGATGAGGTTCACAGTTCTATTACATTACAGTAGTAATAATGTAACTTAGCCGATTTAGGATGCACAGACAGATGTGGCAATCATGCAGAGGGAGCTGAGGTGAAGATATTAGTGCATTTATGATGTCATTGAGGGAAAAATCGAATCGATAACACTAGTCACGTTTGACCAGTATTATGAATCTGAGGAGAAGGTACGCATGTAAGTCAGGTAATGCAAGGCAGTGCCACTGAGAGCTTATATCAGTCAGATGCTCGAATGGCGTTTAAGATCGTATATAAAGTTGCTATAAAGGCGTAGCAAATTAGAGTTCACCCAATTACAGTAAACAGAACGCGTGATTACGGATGCAGATCTGCAACGAAAGCTTTGCAATCGCTTTTTTCCTCATGCTAAAAGGCTCAGCAAAGCACTTGACTGGCTAGAGCTTCCCAGAGGTGACCTCCATCCTAACAAATCAACCGTGAGATCAGCGTTACCAAGCAACCTTGGCTGAAACGCTATGAAGTGTAAGTGTGGGAGAGTGAAAGAGACTAAGTGTCTCCTCTCATCTTTCTTCATCACATCTGCTGTTGTTGGCCAGATGTTTGTCTGGCTACTGTTGCCAGGCACTAAGCGATGGCCTGGGAAACTTAGTCAAATGCTCCATCCATCCGCCCGGAGATCGGTTACATGCTCTGAGTTCTGCCAGTTAGCCAAACGTACAGAAAAGACCAAGGCTGATATGGTGGCTCAAGTCGGCAGTATACTTCAAACCATGAGCGAAATCAATGAAGTCGAACTGCTGCTGTACACGCTATCCTAGGGGTACTTAAAAGAAGTAGGAGGTCTGTGGGAGGTCTTGGAACGAATAACATGGTGATTAGGACCGGTCACAGTCTGGGGGGACTCTCAGAACACACAACCCAGCAACTAGGCCAATGGGAGGTGGGGGGTTGTCTTAAACCTCAAGACACAGTGATTAGGATCAATCATAGTTGGGGCAGGTCCCAGACCGAAGGACACAGTGATTAGGATAAATCATAGTCAGGGGAGGTCTTAGACCCAAAGACACAGTGATTAGGATTCATCATGGTCAAGAGAAGTCTCAATACAAATGACACAGTGATTAGGATCAATCACAGTCGGGAGAGGTCCCAGACCAAAAGACACAGTGATTAGAATTAGTCTCAGTCAGGGGAGATCCCAGACCGAAAGACACAGTGATTAGGATTAGTCTCAGTNGGAGGTCTCCGACCGAAAGACACAGTGATTAGCTCCAGTTACAGTCGGTGGAGGTCTCAGACTGAAAGACACAGTGATTAGTATCAATCATAGTCAAGGAGGAGGTCCCAGACCAAAATACACTGTGATTAGGACCAATTATAGTCAAGTGGGAGGTCTTAGAACAAATGACTCAACACTTTTGTTTGAAGTATATTGCCAGCTCTAGGCCTTCTTTAGACTTAGTATTCACATCTCTCTTGAGTGATCTAATCCTAAGTAGACAGCGAGACGTGTAACCGTTTACAACTGTAACTGTGTGCATGTATTAATGCCGGGAGTAAACAAGGCCTTATGCTCCACAGTCACATGCTAATGTGCTGACGAATCACATCCCATTGGTGTTCTATCGTCACAATACTTAAAAGAGATCCACAGACAGAACTAACTACATGGAAGGCCCCACAGACTACAAGCGAAGGTCACGAATATGGAGGTCACCAACTGCAGCATAAAGGAGGATGGGGTATAAAGATTGACATTAGAAAGAAGTTCATGGGTGATTAGTAGGAGTATAGTGTCTTTTTGTGGTCACTGCTTTTAGAACCTGTCAATATGATAACTAAGCAATATGATCTCAGCCGCCAGACTATAGGAAGACTCAAACATCTGCGCTAACAGTGAGTGGAAGCTAACTGACCAGTAAGATTGGGCAAACTTAATGGCAGTTAGCACAATAATAAATGAGATCATGCTCGCTGGTCTCAAGGTTTCAATGTCACCCACTTTTCCAGCCTTGGTTTTATTCCTTTACGCATTTAAGCTAACCCAAGGCCATAAAGTAAGTCCACCAAAATTTCTGCCTTATTAAATTGTGAATATGTAAACAAAGTCATTCAAAGTCGTATAAAGTCAGAATCGTTCACATTGGTATTTATACACAGTCGAATCGCATTATTATATCACCAGCTAATATCCAGAGTAACCGCCGTGTGCGGCACTGATAGCAGCTAGACGGGCTGGGAGTGACTCAGTAAGGTCCTGGTAGGTTGTCACAGGTATTTGAAGCCATGCTGACTGCAATGCATCCCACAGCTGCTGGAGGGAGCGTGGGGGAGGATCCATGACAACATGACGATCGAGGTGGTCCCACAGATGCTCAATTGAGTTCAAGTCTGGGGAATTAGGGGGCCAGGGAGACTTGGAAGTCTTGGTCATGCTCTTCCAACCAATGTCGGACACTTCTAGCCATGTCGCATTGTCTTTCTGGAAGATCCCATCCGCCCCAGGGAAGACAATCAGCATGTACGGGTGTACGTGATCTGCAAGGATGGGTTCATACCCAAATGGGTTGAGAGTGCCTTCCGCATTGATGAGTGGGTCCAGAGGATGCCATGAAAATGTGACTTTCTTCATGAGCTGTAGCGCTGCTGCTGGCTAAAGTAGGAACCAGACGTCTGAGGAGTTTAATACATCACAGGAGCGTTTAACATGAAATGGTGATGAAGAACGTGGTGGCGCCTGATGCCTCCGACATTGCTTTATGACAGTTTTGAGATACGGCTCTGTAAAGTTTATGGTGGAAGGTGTCCCCAGGCAAGGCAAAATAGTCCCCAGAGCGAAACCTAACTTCACCGCTAACTGAAAATGATCAACATATCATATAAAAACCATGTCACGTGTAGGTTTGCTGGTCACTTTAGACAATTATAACGGCCATGAACCATTTATTTAGCGAATAAAATGGCTTGATTTGCGCTGTAGACCCCTGGTTCCCATTGCCACCACTGTAAAAAAGATTCAAAGCCAGCAAGTCTCCTAGAACAAATGACTTCCCGTCATTCTGTTCTGAATTCTGACTTTATACGATTTGTGCACTGTTTCTTACTGCCGTTTTAGAATCTCGACGATAGAATTAAGCTGAAATTCCCTAGAAAAAAAAAAACATAATTTCTAAAAGAAACACTTGGAAATCTATGGATAGCGTAGCGCTGGCTTTGTGCCCGTCCTGGCAGTTTAGTCTAGAGAAGCTTAGCATTATTATCTGAGGACATTGAGGGGCTGATGTGTTTGAGAGTGTTAAAAAAAGGAGGGCTATCGTTGAAAGGTCAGGGCTGAGGGCTGCCTGCGAACGAGAGAGAAGAAAAGAAAAGCGGCCTTTAAATAGTCTTTGCGAGCTACTGTGTGGGAATAAGGGATTGTAACAAGATACGTGCGGCCTAAGAAGTTGTAGCCTGGGACGCGTTGCTCCGTCACTGTTTTTTTTTTTTTTTTATCATCATATTTTACATGAAATTATTTCCTGTATAATAGTAATAGTATTAATGCGACCGTCATAATTGTTACGGCTACTGGTCTACTTGAGTCATCTGAATTTAACTGAATTCAATTCACTTCACGAATATCACAGTGCTTTGTATCAGCATGGAGTCTTCAGTAGCATGTACCACACACCACAGGTCTCTGCCAGGGTACAAGCCCAGTCTGTTTTGTCTCTGGATCAGGTGTTTGATTTTACCCAGCGAGCCCACTGTGAATTCGTTTGTGTCCAGGTCTTTGCAGTTGGAATGATCTGCTCAGTAGTCTGAGCGCTAAACTAGCTGGATATTTTGGGACTGGAAATTGGCTTTTTGAAATGATGTTTAATACATATCTTGCTATATTGTCTGGGTAAGTTTGTCCGCTTTTAGACTGACATTAACCACTCAGGGCCTTTATGCGTGATGCAAGCTCGACCCACTGTGTTGAATTTCTAACAGCAAGGGACTTGTTTCATTCTGTACTCTGATCCATTTGGTGGAAAAAGATATTTAGATGTTTATAATTTAGGTGCAGATCTCTCTATGATATTCTATTCTGACATATAAAATGTTATTTTCAAGGATTAATTTAAAAGTATGTTATTTAAAAATATAGTGTATTTTTATAGAAAAAGCAAGCCTTTTTTTGTTTGTGGTTGTGTATCCTGATGAGTATGATTTGAGATTTTAATACCATTTCTGTATTTATCACTGATCCTGTAGGAACTTGATTCTTCTTGGTGTTCTGCCATGGTAGTAGAAGTAGTTTGTTTTTTTGGGTTTTTTTTTTTTTTTTTTGCTAGCAATGTCTTCTTCATTGAGGAACTTACACTACACTGATAAATACTGCAGGCTAGTTCAGTAGTCGGAATAAAGGCCCACTGCTTTTCAGAAACTTTGTCACTCAGTATCGTTCTGAATCTCACACTGTAACTTCTGAAATAAATAACTCTGTTTATGAGTAGTGTCTGTTCAAATGAGTCTTTAGTTTTTATTATGTCAAACTCTGAACAAACTCTGATTTTGACTGAGAGCTGTTGTGGCCTATTACTTGAATATAACATGAAATATTTTAAAATAAGCTAACTGGACAAAAAATGAGTCACCTTCAGTGTTTAAGGTGGTAGTAGCTTCACGAGGATGATGGGGCTATAAATACATGCGGTGTGTGAGTGACGGGATCCATAGATTGAGAAGAGGTGCTACAGTGCAGTGAATGTCTCGGTCCATGTGTGGAAAATGGCTCCAGAGCAGATGTTAATGATTGGCTAAAAGGAGTGACTGCATTTGGGCGTGCCAAAGACCATAGTGTGAAGGAAGTAGCTGAATCTGCAGGTGTATGGAAGTGTACGGTCATACGGGTCTACCCGCAGCGGCTAAAATCCCAGTCTACAGGACTCCTCGGAATTGTGCCAGGGAAGGCATCCACCTAATCTGGACCAACTGAGCAATTCTTTGATGTAAGAGTGTCTGAACATTGATGTGGTCTACATCCAGAAACTTGCTAAAATCCAATCACAGCTGTTATTGGTGCTCGTGGAGGGATTACATGGTATTAAATATGTTTCAGTCACGGGGGACTCATTTTATTGGGCAGAGAAGCTTATTTGTAGCTGCGTTTTTATGATTGGAGGATTTTCATGTGTTTCTCTTCCAAAATATTTCAGAGGAAAACACTATATTAGGAAATATTTGAGAGTCACGTGGGAGTGTGAAATTGTGTGCAAAGACTTATAGTAAGTATTGCTGGTTAACATCGTCTTTGTACCAGAAGTTCTCATATGCTATATGGCCAAAAGTGTGTGGACACCCGTCCTAATTATTGAGATCAAGTGTTTCAGGCACACCCAGGTATATATAATCAAGCACATAGTCATACATTGCAGCAGCTTGGTGACTTGTCAAGGCACGATCATAGGAATCCATCTTTGTTAGGTGTCTGTCCTGCTAGATCTGCCCCAGTAAGTATAGTACGGCAAGTGCCATTACTGTAAAATGGAAGTGTATAAGAACACAAAGCAGCAGAACACGCCAACTCAAAGAACAGGTATGCCAAGTGCTGAAGTGCATAGCACATAAAAACGCCTATCCTCTGTTGCATTACACACTACAGAGTTCCAAACACCCTCTGAAAGCAACATCAGGATTGGGAGCTTCTTAAAATGGCTTTTCATGGCCAGGCAACTGCACGCAAGTCAAAGATCACTATGTGCAATATCAAGGTCCACCCCTGGAGCAGTGGAAACGTGTTCTCGAGAGAGAGACGAATCACACTTCACTACCTGGTAGTCTGATGAATGAATCTGGGTTTAGAGGATGCCAGGAGAACACTACTTATCAGAATACAGTGAGACATTAAAGTCAGGATGGATAAGGGGTCCGGGGCTTCACACTGAACTACTCTCTCTATGAGGGGTGTCTCGATCCAAGTTTTTTTTTTCGATCCTGATCCGAGTCATTTATACACTCATCATCAAAAGAAGAGTCGCACCCTGAAGGAATGGTTCGACATTGTGAAACATGCAAATGATTTAAGTTTCACACACGGCCTTGCATGTGATGTAAGCAAGGACGGCCCTTATCGCTGTACCTGACTGACCCAAAAGCAAGATTGCAGACATTCAGCAAGTCGTGATGCCTCCAGGAGTCATCCTGTTAGTGCCAGCACCTTTGGCAGATGCTGCACGACGCAGGACTACACGCACAAAGACCGTTACAACGACAACCCCTAACACCACGTCAACATCACCAAAGACTGCAATGGTGTCGTGCCAGACTGTCACGGAGTGACTCAGAATGGCAGCGGGTCATCTTCAGTGACGAGTCCCGCTTTTGTCTTGTGAAGGCACTGTGGGCAGCGCCAAGATGAACAGGTTGTTGTCCTGCGTCACATGTCCAGAAGGCCTGGTGTCACTCCACCTCCACCCCTACTGCACATTCTGCAGGAACTGTGTGGGAATATTCAAGCTGCATGGGATGGATTATCACCGGACACCATTAGGAACTTCTACAACTCCATGCTGAGACGTCTGGCATGTTGGGTTACCAAACACGGCGGCCCGACACCATACTGAGAGACACTACTTCTGCATGTGTAGCTCAATAAATATTGTCCATATCAGTCTAAATGTATCATCATTTATTGTTCCTGGTAATCTTTATCTTCCTTCCCAACCGCACTGCAATCCCACACTTCCTTCTGTGTGTAACTATTCTTTGATGATGAACATAATATAAGTATCTCCCGCTATTAAATTTTGATCCGGTACTTGTGTTTTCCTAGATAATGCAGTTGCACAGTGCTCACTTCAAGTACATTACAGCTAAAAATCAATCCAGTGTGAATGCTTGACAACTGAATAGCTCTGGAGTGCATAAACACGTCATGGCTCAAGACTCACTGTATTTCGTTGACAGCTTATTCTTTAGGTGTCGTAACAAATGGGTAGTGAACTCAGTTCGCATTGCAGACATTAGATACAGCTGTTGGGCTGGTTTTGTTCTCCGGTTTAGAAACATTTTCACACTACAGACATTTTACTCACGTCCTTCCACAAACTGTCCTCTCTTTTATGACACCCATGTGACCGCTGACGTAAAACAAAGGATCGGGCTTAGGTTCATGTTCAATAAAGCCGATACCGATCAGCTTAAAAATGGCTTTATCCGTCCTAATATCGATCTTTGAGATTGCTACAGGACATCCCACCTTTCAGTTATGATGGGGCTAGGGCAGGGGCTAGGGCAGGGGCTAGGGCAGGGGCTAGGGCAGGGGCTAGGGCAGGGGCTAGGGCAGGGGCTAGGGCAGTTTTGGGAAACTGCGCCCAGATTAGTTAGGCTTCTAGTGACATGGCAAAAAACAAAAAATAAATAAAATCAAAATAAAATACTTTAAAAAAAAGAAAAAAAAAAAAAAGGTTAAATCTGCAGTTTTTTCTGGGTAAGTAAATAAAGCGGACCTTTAAAACTCAACTACTGGCATGCAACTGGACCTTTTAGTACCTTTGAGTGGACATTTACAGCATTCGTAGCATGTTTGAAATTTGATAGTGCATGGTTAACTGTGCTTACATATGACCAGGGACAGAGAGTAACAAGGTACAGTTGACCAGTCCCTTGTGTAGGTTTATGTCGCCGCCTGGTGGCATGGGAACTAACTGCCTGCATGAGCTATCAAGGTACTCTACCAAAACATGGAATATCAAAGGACTCGAACCCGAAGCAACAAAGGAAAATAACAGTCTCATTAGGAAGTCCCAAACTGTCGAACCGATTTTCAGGATGGTAGTGCTACATTCTACTGTTAACTTTAAGGGCTTTCATTCATTTACTCCATCTTTCATTTTCAGTATTAAAAGTCAAATTGTGATAAAGTGACAAGAAACGGTGTTAACACACTCTGCTTTATTGCTCACGGCATTCATACGCATTCAAACCTTTTCCCAAATGGAACGCGGTCCTCCAACAAGTAGCACAGGGTTCTTCAAATTAAACGAGGCTTTTTTTTCCCCTCCAACTGGAAAAGTAACACTCATACACCACATGACCAGAAGACCTTTTCACCTCACTTTATCTTCTGCTTCCTGTAAGGAGTAATTGTAAACCAACGCTGAAAGAAGAAAGAAAAAAAAAAAAAAAAAAACCCAACCGAACCATAACAAAGTTTCATTTTCAAGTATTGCTCGACTAAGTTTGGCTGAAAGTATTCGAGAACAATGCAATCAAACTTAGGAAGTTATGGTGTATGTGAATAAATAAAAGCAACGTAACTATGAAATGCTGAAACTTAGAATTTCCCCACGGTTATAAGGCCTATTTTTCAGAAACATCATCATCATCAGGGCAACCGAGCTCAAGCAGGTGATCTAACCGAGGTGATGTCAAAGTTTCACGTCTCACGTGGCCCAAAGGGCTGATGGACATTGTTGGCGACTCAGCCGCACGCTCTTTGAGAACGAGCTCAGCTGTTAGGAAAGGTCTAGTAAGAACGCGAGCTTGTTGGTTGGCAACCACACGCATGCAAGAAAGCATACTGTTCGTTCAGTATCTCATTGAGGTCGTTCCCAAGGAGAAGACAGACATATGGAACTATATCATTGGAACTGTCCGTCTTCGCACTGACCTTCATCTCTCTAGGCTTCTCCCTCTCCTGATGATCCTTCCTGACCACTGTAGCTTGGACTAACGAAGGCTTTCCCTCAGCTGGTGTAATGTCTGCCCTGCCCGAAGCCTGCCTGGCTGTACTGGTGTCCACCTTGCTGGAAGTACTGCTCAAACTGCCCCCCCTGGTTAAAATTCTGCCCTCCTCTGCCTCCCCATCCTCCACTTTGACCCCCTCCTCCTCTACCTCCTCTTCCTCTCCCTCCACGGCCACCCCTGCCTCCTCTATCCTGCTGCCGGCCACCATCTTGATAGTGGCCGTCGTGCTGGTAGCCGCCACCTCTGCCCTGATGTCCGCCACCACCTTGGTAGCCTCCTCCTGGGTATCCTGGCCCTTGTTGGCCACCTTGATAGCCTCCCCCTTGGTACCCTTGCTGGCCTCCCTGGTAGTATCCCGACCCCTGCTGGTAGCCCCCTCCGCCATATCCTCCTCCTCCTCCTCCTCCTCTTCCACCACCTCCCTGATATCCTCCTCCATCTTGGTATTGACTGTGATACCCACCACCACCACCACCACCAGAGCCATCTGACCAGCCTCCCTGTATCTTTCCCCCTCTGTCCCCTCTGCCGCCACCTCCCCTGCCCCCCTGGTGCTGCTCGTATCCGCCTCTGCCACCGCCTCCTCTTCCTCCGCCGCCGTAATGCTGTCCTCCACCGCCCCCTTGTGGTCCATCTTGTCGTTTCTGCCAAGTAGGCATCTCTGGGGGTGGGGGCTCAATCTCGTTGGGCCGGCCTCCTCGATCAGGAACACGACCCATCAGAATCTGCAGGAAATTCACTTTCATATAAATATCAAATTCTCAATATTCAAAATTTTAAAAGGGGCTTTCTGGACTAAAACTACAATTTTATACGGTCTAAACTCATATTTTTCACAGAATCCACACAAACTTAGGTAACTAAGGCCATTTACATAGCCAGCTACAGGGGTTGGACAATGAAACTGAAACACCTGGTTTTAGACCACAATCATTTATTAGTATGGTGTAGGGCCTCCTCCTCCTTTTGTGGCCAATACAGCGTCAGTTCGTCTTGGGAATGACATATACAAGTCCTGCACAGTGGTCAGAGGGATTTTAAGCCATTCTTCTTGCAGGATAGTGGCCAGGTCACTACGTGATGCTGGTGGAGGAAAACGTCCTTCTTGGTGGTATGCTGACATTACCCTGGATACCGTGGCTCTTGATACATCACAAAGACTTGCTGTCTTGGTCACAGATGCGCCAGCAAGACGTGCACCAACAATTTGTCCTCTTTTGAACTCTGGTATGTCACCCATAATGTTGTGTGGATTGCAATGTTTTGAGCAAAACTGTGCTCTTACCTGCTAATTGAACCTTCACACTCTGCTCTTACTGGTGCAATGTGCAATTAATGAAGATTGGCCACCAGGCTGGTCCAATTTAGCCATGAAACCTCCCACACTAAAATGACAGGTGTTTCAGTTTCATTGTCCAACCCCTGTACAATGCTAATGTTAGCTTCCCAGTGTTTTACACTAGTCTGGACAAACCCTGAGGAGGGGGGCATTTTGATGCTCTAATATGAATCCAAATTTCTCCGGATTTTTGTTGCTTACTTGGGTATTGAAAAAGGCATTAAATAAACGAAAATGAACAATAGTAAGTAATAAATTAATGCATTTGTTACGTCTTCAACATTGGATCACAGAAATACTGTAAAAGCAAAAGCAGCTGGTCTTGTGTCTAATCAATGTGTGCCGTTGTTTATTCATAACAACATAAAATCCTTTAATAAATGATGGGCAAAGTACATTTGGGTGGTTGTCAACAAACTGGGGAGGGGAAACAGAACACTAACTTTTTTGTCATTTCAGTAATCAATTCTCTATCCTGTAATGATTTGTAAAGTGATGCTAAGATGAAATAACTGTGCCTAACACCAGTACCTCGTTTACAAAACACTTAATCTGATATGACAGAGTAAATACTTGTATAATCCCAAAATTGTAATCTACTGCTGGCGGTTTACCTTGTTAATGGCACAGGCAGTCTTTTCCCTGATGTGGCCGCTGCTTGTGCGCAGGATCTTCGATAAGTCCTCTCTGGCAGCCAGCAGGTGGGCCACGGACACTTTACTCTTAAAGCCAAGCGATGAACGGAGGGGCTGGTACACTTTGGCCAGCTTTTCAGCCTGAGTCTGTCAAAATGGGGGGAAAAGTACTTGATTAAACGCAGCACATGCACAATCAGGTTAAACTCTGGCTGAAGAAACCAGATGCAGATGGAAGCACATCTGCAGCACAACACTGGACAACCTTATTCTCACAAGTTCATCATATTATCTACATCTAGCTACCCAACTTACTGCTCTCCTTGCTTTCTGTGCTAAAACACAGCCACTTTAAATCAGTCCGGGATTCTTCATGTGCTGATTAGTCGGTGTTGGGAGCAGGGAAAACACCCAAATGAGTCAAGCAGTAGGCCTCCAGGAAACGGGCAGGGAAGACTGATCTAGGAGCTTAATCATGCTTTATTATTTCAAAGATTTTTATCAAGTGCTCACTCCTTTGGTGGATAATTTGCTGTCAGGTGACCATTTGATTTTAACAGCAAACCTTTTTTATGCACGTTGTTTGCAACAAAATTAACAGAAGTGATTTTATTGCTGGGTCTAGAGATGCAAAAACAGGGGTAGAAATTCTGATTGGAACAAGAGTCTTGATCCAGAATGATAACAGGACATTAGAGCCATAATACATCATGCTGCTGGTACTCTCCATACTTAAGTACGTTTGAAGGTAAATACTTTAGTACTTTACTCCAGTGGAGGTCTAAAGGGAGGAACTTCTACTGACACTGGAGGAGTAGTTTACCTCGGGGACCTCTACTCTAACTCAGGTACATGGTTTGGGTACTTCGTCCACCAATGATATTTTAATCAGGCTTTTAAGTTTTCGGTGGAAATTGTTGACCTGATAACCCAGAGCTTGTGCACTTGCCATAAATAAGGTAGACCACCCAAAGGAAACCAACTAAATGGTAAACTGGTACCATGTTACTATGGTACCGGTGCCAGTACTGTGTACTAGCAAACTGTGTACCATGTTCAGTGTCCCTAAAGAAACAACCAGAATAAGTAGATATGCAGATTATCTTGCATGCTCATGTACTAACCATATGCAGTTTTAAACATATGCCCATAAACAAATAAAGAAAATGTATCTAACAAATGTAGAATGTCATATGTTGGTATATAATAATAATAATAATAATATTAATAATAATAACAATAATAATAATAATACCAATAATAATAATAATAATAATAATAATAATAATAATAATAATAATAATAATAATAACAACAACAACAACAACAACAACAACAACAACAACAACAACAATAATAATAATTCCTTAATTTCTACAATCACAATTTAAAATCGCAGTCACAATATTGGTCTGAAAAATCGCAATTCAATATTTTTCCTAAAAACTTGTTCAGTCCTACAGTCGATGCAACAATCTGAGT
Source organism: Semaprochilodus insignis (assembly GCA_034552555.1). NCBI lineage: Eukaryota > Metazoa > Chordata > Actinopteri > Characiformes > Prochilodontidae > Semaprochilodus > Semaprochilodus insignis. Next base: position 4,880,828 of record CM067483.1, on the reverse strand, counting down.
GGGCATTTGAAAGAGATATAGCAGAAGGTCTAACTAAAAAAGAAATGCCCAATTATGCTGGACTTGGCAGGTACACACTACAGCCGCCATCAAATATAGTTTATGTAATGCCGGCTGTGTATATTTAACGTTGACTTTTTCCAGTTTTTGACCCAGTGCGACCTCCATTGCGGCCTCAGTTTCAGTTTCAGGAATCTCAGGGCATCACTGTCTTCAGAATCATTCTAAATTCTGCAGAGCTTGTGCAATTCTGAAATGATTTACCCCGGCACAAAGAAGAATACACACCTTCGCTCGGTCTGACCAGCCAAAGGACTGAACCGTCACATCGAGACGTTTTAACAACATTTTCCGCCTCACTTCATACTCGTTCACAAGTGCTTGGTTGATCGCTTCGATTTTCTCCTGAACGGGGGGGAAACAGGACAGGACGCTCATTTAACATGATAAGAGCACAAACAATACATACATTACAAAACAACATATTTGAGACTTTTGCCCATCAGGAAAAAGTAGACTTGATTAATTAAGTAGAATACATTTAAATTAAATATAATAAACTTTATAAGCTGTTAATGAGGTACAAGCCATAATAAGCTTCTAAAACTCACCCAGTGCATTGGACCAAGTGGTTTTTTCAGAAGAGGTCCCCCAACATGAGAGGGAGGGACTTTGGATAAAGCCTCCTTCAGCTGAATAGGGAAAGCATAAAACCACAAATGCTCAATAGAAACATCAGGCCACCACCACACTGTTACTTCAAAGCGGACATTTGTATACATACCTTTTTCTCAATACCACTGAAAAACTGGAACATGGTGATGTTAGCAGGAGGTTTAGACATGCCCAGAGCCACACAAATCCCCTTGAGCTCCAGGAAAAGATCGCTGGCCCCTGTATTGCCCCCAGCATCCTGCGCTTTCTTCTGGGGGTGGTTCACCAGCACCATCCTGGAAGCCTCCAGCTCAGAGATCAGAAATGCTACAGCGAGAAGAAAACGAATGTCAGATTCTTTTACTCCTTATTTACTTACAAGATTTTCTGCCTCAGTAAAGCGATGGTTTGATTAAAAATTCACTAAGATTCTGAACTCAAATATATCAGTCAGCCAGTCAAGACAGGAGTGTTCAAACGTGATGAATGGAATTTACAGCCACTAAAACTTCAGCCAAAATGGAAATTTTGGTTACAGCTCCAAAAAAAACACAAGACCAGTGAAAAACGGCGATGTGTTCAAACTGTTTGAGCAGGAGCAGATAAACAGCAGAAGTTCTACGTCACAGTGTTGACACCCCCACCCCACTGGAACACTTTAAATGTGCCTTCTTAAAAGAACATACTGAAATACAACTGAAATTTCCTCAACATATTTAGCAAGCTCTTTAATGGTAAATTAGTCCTCTTCAGTTCACCTCTCTAGTTCTCTTGTTTCCCAATCGCCTTTTAAGCACATGCGATTACTTTGCCTTATCACCCATGCCTGCTTGACACCATTTGAAAACATGACATTCCAACTGATAAAGAGAATACAATAGCAAAACTAGGGAAAAGGAAAGAAGGTCCCTACAAGCACAACCACCATCTGTAGCCTCAGCTTTTACAAGGAAGAAAAATTCCAAAGCGGATTGAAATATACTGAATATAATGGAATAATGGAATCAACTGCCTTGGATGCCAACAGTTCTCTGTTGTCAATGATGTTGAATTTCATAAGCACATACTGCAGCCTATATACCGTCATCTTTGGAAGGGAATGTATTTTTAGTAGACAATCTATTTCAGATCTGTTATGTCCTACTGAAAGCAATGTTAAACAAAACAGAACAAACTTTTCTTTTGTTGACGTTTGTTTTATCAAGGCACAACTTCGGTTTCGGCCACACAGTTTCATTTCAGCGCAGCAGCTTCTCTATTTTTGCAATAGTGCAAATGTGCTTAACAGGTAAAGGAAGCTTACAGCCGCCAAGACAGCACCATGCAAGCTGCAACCCTACATAATCACTTGTAGTAATCTCGAACAGACTTCTGACACAGTACGACGTACTGCTATCTTTAAAAACAAACAGAAATCACATAACTAAATACAGTAATATCAACCATACTGAAGCCTGACTGCCATACGTCTGTTCACGTAAGAACTCAACTGGCTGATGACTGAGATGTGCAGTTTGCACAATGCCATCCTGGCAGCTGCGAGATACCATTCCATGTTAGCTGCATTAGTCTTGCAGCTAATGTAGTACTTGAAAACTGAAGAACTGCACCTCAGATACCAAACACGTCTTGACTGACCAACAGCACTCGGTAAGGAAAGTTCTATAAATTCTATTTATGGTTCAATCGCTGCTCTGAAAACAAACTAAATCTAGAAAAGCTGCACCGAAAGAACCGTTTCAGACACAATGAAGAACTAATCCAGAACTATACAGATCATTTAAGGCACACTTGAATCACGTGAATGCGGTTTGTTACGCACTGAGCAGCAGCTGGCAGTTGTTGGCATTGAGCAGGCGGCGAGTGACGTCTCCGGAGGTGAGAGACGAATATGGGCAGGCCAGTTCAGCCAGCAGACCACTCATCTCCAGCTGGAAACCTTCTGCTTCGCTCGGACCTACACAAAACGAGGAGGAAGACGGACCAACACAAGATACCGCCAGTTAACGCCTGTTAGCTGTTATCACAATAACACTGGTATATAGCAGAGGGCTGCTATATACCCTCCAACCTATAACCTGTGTAATAAATGGGCCAAAACACATAAAACATACTCCGTTATTTACAAATGTAATCAAAATTATTCAAACCCCATTACAAATTAGGTTTAACAGCAAAACAAAATGTACAAACTTTTAGTTGCTTGCAATATTTAATTAAAATCATCATACCAATACAGGGTTGTACTGTGTGTGTGTGTGTGTGTGTGTGTGTGTATGTATGTATGTATGTATGTATGTAACTCAACTGGCTGATGATTGAGATGTGCAGTTTGCACAATGCCATATACACACACATATATATACACAAACACATACATACATATACACACACACACACACACACACATACACACATACATATTATATATATAAATAAGAGCCGGATCTGTATGTGAGAATGTGAATCCTAGACCTGAGGTGCAGTTTGCATATACAGCTTAGTGTACGTGTACATGTAGGAGAGTACAGTGTGCTGAGTTAGCAAAGTATGCAGCTGAGGTAGCAAAGTGTGCAAAGTATGTGGTTGTAAACAGTATGAGATATATAAAGCGCACAGCGCAGGTAGGAGAACAGCAGCTCAATGTTCAGTTGAACAGCTATAACAGCTTACAGTACAGATGTGCAGTATGTAGATAAATAAAATATAGCTAGATAAAAATACAGCTCTGATGTCCAAGTATACAGGTTAAGGTTAAAGTGCGGTGCACGCAGTCCTGCAGGCTAGTGGAGCCCCATGTGCATCTGCTGGGGTGATCAGGGCTGGATCAGGGTAAAAGTTGTTCCTGAACCTGGTGGTTCTGGCTCACCAGGTAATAAACCAACCAAAGAAGAACAATTTCTAATGGCTTATTACTAACAGCTGAAAGTCTGTAAATTTTGCTAATAAATCTCATTTGCAACAGGGGGTTGAATCATTTCGACTGCAGCTGTATTCAAACCGAGGAGCTGAAAACTGTAGTCTATTCACAATTATGTGACCAAACACCAACAAACAAGAGAACTCATGAGCAGTGAAAAAGATGACAAGCTCAGAAACAAATCTCCTGCAGGGTGTCTGGTGGCATCGTTCCCAGGAGAACATTTCAGTGATCTGGATATGAAGACTCTGGTGCATTCTGGGAGTAAAATTCAGGAGTAACAGCTATGGAATTATTTAATTCACTGAATTCATCATCCATGCAAACACAAGTCTTGTCAATGTACTGCAACATTTGAATTATTTGAAAATATTATTATTATTATTATTATTATTATTATTATTATTATTATTATTATTATTATTATTATTAGGGAAAAAAACAAACAATTGCTTTCCATACCAAGGTCTAGCGGCCAATACGTCTGAAAGTCAAAATCTTCTTTTGAGACTCTACATCTAATAAAAAAATTGAGACCATTTCGAAAACTTCACCCATCACGTGGTTGGTGTGGCTCAGCGGTTAACACCACTACCCAGCAGAGAGCTACCACCCCATGTGGGAGACGGGGGTTCGTATCCCAGTCTGGGTAGCAAATGCTGAGCTACACCAATAAGAGTCCTTGGGCAAGACTCCTAACACTGCACTGGCCCACCTGTAATACCAATAACCTTGTAAGTCGCTCTGGATAAGAGCGTCAGCTAAATGCCATCAGTGTAAATGTAAATGTTCTACTGCGTCAATAAGGTGTTCAGTGCTTGGACCCTAATGATTGCCACTTGCAATGTAATAGATGCTCGCTGGATTCTCATAGAAATAAACATATTCTGCATCAATTTCACACACAATCTAAATGAAAGACGACGAATGAAAGTCCCGGTTGCTAACAATCATAATTTAACCCCACCGAACATACATAAAATACTTTCATTGCTTTCTCTCTGTTATCTTGGTTCTGACTGGCCCATAAATATTAAACACCATTTCTATGGGATGGTTGACTAATGACTGTGAGCTGCTACTATACTGTGTTTGGGGGAGAGTTTGCATTAACGCACAACAAATTTGGCTAAACGACTGAAATGTACAGTGTTCTAAATTTTATAGTTCTAAAGTTTTATTAATAACGTCTTACAAGCATGCATTAAAATGAACATGAATACCATGCCAGGGAGGTTTAGTGTACCTCAGTAGCTCTCGAAAGCCATCATTACCCACACTGTCCCACTAAATCAGTTAGCACGCATGTTTGTTTTCAATACGGTACATTGTTGTTGTTGTGCTGATGTTCTGATGTCTTGAACAGCACTATTTTCAGCTGTATAATTCATTTTTGGTGGGAACCAATTACCTATTGTGCTTTCTTGCATACAACTGAAAAACGGCACTAAACTTGAATTATAAACCCGCAAATTCTAGCAGGAATAGCTGTTCAAGTGACAAACGTTTTTCAACAGCGCTGAAAACATGCTCGAATGATCGTTTCTGTGTCAGGTAAAGCATGATAACTGATACCATCCTATCGTTTACATAATATCCAAAATCTCTCATTATTTAACAATGGAAAAGTAACAAGTAAAAAAAAAAAAAAATAATACACTCATTCACTCATTCATTCTCTTCACTCCTGTGAGACTTCATCACCGTTGTTATTGCCGTGATCGTGGTGCTGTTTACTTACAGTTGGTGGCATGCACGTTCTCCTCCAGCTTGCAGTAGAGTTTGAGCTCTGAGACGAGCCAGGCACATAGCTTGGTAAACTCGGGTGAGGCAGCTCCACCGCTGAGTGCCACCTGCAGAGCTCCATCCTCTAACAGGGGACCCTGATACCTGCAACCAAACAAAGAACAAAAGACACAGTTGAACCTGACTTTGTTTTTGCAGTCCTGGTTTCACTGCTGACAGCATACACGGGACTGAAGTTACAAATATCTGGTTAAAGGTCTTTTCAATCTGCTGCTAATGTCATGGCTTTGGACAGCTCAACATGCTTGAAGGAGAGAGAGAGAGAGAGAGAGAGAAAGAGAGAGAGAAAGAGAGAGAGAAAGAGAGCTACTAATTCTGCTCAGTGAGCTAACAGATGCCCACATTGGCTTACACTGTGGTGAACCGGGGCGGGGGCATCCTACCCACCCAGAAAGAGAGCGACACCATTTATGTGTCGTCTTGTTGACTCCTGGCCACAGACGGCATGTGGTATTGCTGGTGAGTGAACTCGCATTCTCCTGACATGTCACATGGCTGCACCTCTCAGGAGTCCATTTCTCTTTTTAATTACCATTAAAACTATCTGTGAAGTCTCAGATTTGAACCCTCTGTCGTAGGAGACTTCACTCTTTTCTTTCCTGTTTTCCGTTTTCCTTTTTTCCTCTCTTCCTCTCTCTCTTGCTATTTCTGTTTTTGACCAAAAAGTTTTGGAGCATCCATAACACTTGATGATGTACTGTTTTTCTTGAGGTTTGGCAAGTTGGAAGTGGCACAATGGCCCAGCAGTGGACCTTTTAAAAACAAAACATGCAAACTCCTCTTAAAGGTGCAATTTTAGAATAACATTCCAAAATAATCCAAATTCATCAGCAGAACGTGAAGAAATATCAGCACTTCCGGACTCTTTCGGAGCCTGACACATCAAATATTGGTTTGAAATATCAATCAGATCTAAACACATCTGTCTGCTATCGATGGTGTTTAAAGCAGCCAATGCTGATATGAATAAGAGATCACTGTGCGTCCCTCAGTATTACAGATCCATGGTTTATCCAGATGATGTACTCCAAAGCCAATAAGCTTGTTTTAGTATCTGGTGGGAAGGGCTGCTGGTTTCAGTCACCCAGAGCTTCTAGAAACATCTGCTGGATCCTGTAGGGAAAATGACATCTGGACAGCATTCAGCTGCATGTTTGAGACTCTACAAGCCTACTATTTGTCAAATACTGATATGCATGAAAAGAGAGAAATGGTTAACTAAGCCTGGACCAAGTGAAGCCTGTATATCTGTCTGTTAAGATGGATCCTCATGGAGCTCCACGAGCTAGCAAGGTTAGCCTAGCCATCAGACACCACAGCACAGTTATGGTAAGGTATTTATATGCAGCACGCTGTCAAATACCTGGAGCCTCTCTGGAGCTCTTTACTCAAACTACTGGACGGACTATAATAATAATAATAATAATAATAATAATAATAATAATAATAATTATTATTATTATTATTATTATTATTATTAT
>CM067483.1:4784633-4873693 GCA_034552555.1 Semaprochilodus insignis | reverse complement strand
TGGCGCAGAAAATGAACTCAGGATCTTACCGTTCCACCTTAAATGGTGCACTGGTAACACTCAGCCGCCTGCAGGCACCACAATGTGACTACTGCACAATTTAAGGTGGAAATGCAAATTCGCATAACAAGGTGAATTCAGTCTTCAACCCATCGAGGGCGGCGTTTGTAAAATATCAACATTTTAGAACTACTATTTTAAGAATAAGTCTTAAACTAGATAGCGGACTGTCCTACGAGGTTTAACAAGACACCAGCCACCTAAATTGATGGCTTTTGGCGCAGAAAATGAAGTTGGAGAAGTTAGCAAGCGTGTCGGCTAAAAGGGGCCGTTACGCTAAATCTGTGACGTGCAGACACTGACAGGCAACTCACGAAGGAAAACTTGGGGCAAGTGCAAAACACGTCGCCAAATTATACTTCTCACTCACCCGAGGTCCTCTAGAGAATCAAGAATATCGATTTCCATTCAGACGAATCAGCCGTATTCTTGCGAAATAACCCAAATAAGCACTTGAGCTAACAGTGACAGAAATGGAGCAGCTCTCCGCCTGCTGGGTTGGCACAACCGGGTCCTAACGGCCCTTCACAGGTGCTGACCGGCGAGATGCCGGTTTTTACCGCCTACAGAAAATGAAAACCAGGATAAGATATAATGTTTCGAAAAGGCTGATAGAGTAGTAATGTTTCCAGATTCCACTCTCAAAACTCTTTGAGAAGACGGTGAGTATAGTGCCAAAGCGGTCGAAATGAATTGGACTTGACAGGCAGTATCAGTGCTCGGTAGCCTGGCTAGCGTTTTACACTCCCAGACAGCAGGGGGCGATAGGGAGTGACCCAATCCCAAACTGCTCCCTACCGAGTTTCTAGTGCCCTTTTTTTAGTGGGCTTTAGACGTTGTTCATGCCCTATGTAGGGCACTATGTAGTGTTTAGGACGGTATTTGGGAGTCGTGCTTAAACACGGTTTAACTTATACATATCTGCAAACACACGCGACCAAAAGAAGTGCAGTTTTGCGTCGGTTTAGGAGCCGAATGGTTGCTTATACCTTGAACGTAACAATCTAAAGCTGACGTGGGATGTGACACGGAACACGCATCTCTCGCATAAATGAGTGAGCAATGATTTTGTGGTTGTTGTTAACTTGCTAGCAATTGAGCTAACTCCCCCAGAAAGGAAGGCGAAGGGAAGCGGCTAAGCTAGCTAGGGCAGCCGAAATGTATCGAGGACCGTCGAACTATCACCGGCCTCCTATACTCCAAAACCCGTATGGACCTCCACCCAGCAGTGGTGGGCCTCCTTCTTTTTCGGACCCGTTTACCAGACCCCCTTTCCCCCCGCCGTACCGCGGAACTCATGGCCCTGTTTCATACCCAAGCCCAGTGGCTGAGCATCCACCTGGGCATCCTCTTTACCGAGGCCCCGGTGCTGAAAGCTTCAGTGGGGCAGCCAACAGGGAGCCGTTTTACGAGGTAAGAGACCCCCCAACAGCTTACCTCCATGTCCTATCTCCCAGTTCGAGTCATGACGGTCCTTATCGCCGATAGGCTTTATTTGATGTCATCATATTTCCATAATATCTAACTGTATCAGGGTGTTGGGTCATATGTAAGCTTGCTTTACTACAGTTAATAGACCCTGAGTGCAGATGCTTCGTTGCTTCATGCTTGCAGGTATCTTACTGTACTTGCTGTATTGTGCTGTGATTTTAATTAGTGTCTAAAATGACTTTAAGAAGCTCCTTTCCTACATTTATCCCTGCTGGGATGCTGTGCAAAATGTCAATAAAACAGAATGGTATGCAAAATTGAGACTAAAGTATGATTAATTACCCAACTGTAATGTAAACAGCCTTTATTTTGAGTTCCTGCCCTGTTTTCTGAGTCGTTCAAAGAGAAGTCTGGCCTGAAATGCTCCTTATGCCCTGTCGAGTCATATTAATATGACCACTTTGGTGACCACATTGCTACTTTGGATGAGAGCAGCGCATAGCTCATCCTTGTGGAAGGCACTCTCAACCAGTTTGGATAAGAATCCATCCAGATCACGTACACCCATACATGCTGATTGTCTTCCTTGGGGCGGATGGTATCTTCCAGCAAGACAGCGCAATATGCCACACGGCTAAAATGTCCGACACTGGTTGGAAGAGCATGATCAAGACTTCCAGGTACTACCCCGGCCCCCTAATTCCCCAACTGAGCAGCTGTGGGAACACCTCGATTGTCGTGTTTGCTCTATGGATCCTCCCCCATGTACCCTCCAGCAGATGTGGGATGTACTGCAGTCAGCATGGCTCCAGATACCTGTGACAACCTACCAGGACCTTACTGAGTCACTCCCAGCCTGTCTAGCTGCAGTCTGTGCTGCACACGGGAGTTACTCTGGATATTAGCTGGTGGTCATAATAATGTGACTCGACTGTGTAACTTTGAATCGCCTTGAATTCTGTGACACCACTAAAGCATTGAATGTAAAGCAGACTGTTCTTGCAGTATAGGGTCCGTTTATGGACCGGGTATGTTTTAAAACCTTAAACAGGGTTTACATCCGACATCAAACTGGTGATTTAAAAAGAACCAGTGTTAAAATGTAGGTGTGTTAACTGATGCATGTACCGCTTGTCAGTGTTAACAGTAAGTTAAGACTGGCAGTAAGACTGGTCTATGTCAGCCAGCAGCAAAAGTGGACCATATAAAGTGCTAAAGAGGTGAAAAGAACTGCAGGTGGCATTTGCCCCTTGTCTGATGTGTCTATACAAAGTGATACTACTGTGGTGATAAAAGTAAAGGTGTGCTAAAGAGAGAGAGAGAGAGAGAGAGAGAGAGAGAGAGAGAGCGCGCAACCATGTGCTGTTAAGGCAGAAGTTTGCTATTTACACTCCTCATCAAAACAATAGTTGCACAAATAGCTCCACCCAGAAGGAATCAACTGACAGGAATGAAACTTGGTGGGTAGATTTGACATTGTGAGACATGCAAATGATTAAAGTTTCATGCTCAACCACACATGTGACGTAAGCAAGGACGGACCTTATCACTGTTCCTGACTGACCCAACAGCCATGATTCCAGACATTCAGCGAGCAGTGATGACCTCCATGACATCCTGTTAGTGCCAGCACCATTGGCAGACGGCTGCACGACGCAGGACTACATGCACGCAGACTGTAACAACAACTGGCATTAACACCACGTCACCGTCGGCAAAGACTGCAGTGGTGTCGTGCCAGACTGTCATGGACTGTCAGAATGGCAGCGGGTCATCTTCAGTGACGAGTCCCGCTTTTGTCTTGGTGGAGATGACCAACGAATCCATGTGTAGAGGCACTGTGGTCAGCCTGAATTAATGCTGACCATTAATGAATTGTTGTATGTTGATCTCCTGTCAAGTACAGTCTGAAAGATGCAGAATTGAAATAAGTAATAATGGCACAAAATCACAGCAGTGGCTAATATAGGGTCATTTCAGATCTCATGTATGCATTGCCTGCTGACCACGGTGTGTCTGTTATGTTGTTTTGACAGGTTGCACCTACTAAGCAGTTTCAACACAGCCAGCCACCCCAGGGATGGACTGTTCAAGAGACAGACCTACAGAGTCTGGAAGTGAGGCAAGTAGACTTATCCTATATTCACACTAGCAGGCAACCAGGGGACCACGACTGAGCAACAACCAGCAAGCGACACGGCGACAAGCGACAAAGCGAGTCGAGGTTTTCTTAACTTTATGCAAATGAATTATGACACGGTGAAACGACATTGTAAACGATTTGCTCCTTCAAATTCTTCAGAACCAGCCATAGACACGGGCGTCTGAGGCCTCCAGCTTCTGTTCTCTGAACTTTTAGTCCTTACCAGCATTTGGTTCCAGTTCTCAGGCAGTGTGGTGCTAAACATGGAGGAGAAGCTCATAACCGCTGTTTCTTCTTTCCCCAGTTTATATGATGCGCATTTGTACATGTACAATTGATGAACGTAGCAGATATTGTTTGTGTCTCTGTGGAGTTAAGTCACTTGATAGCTAGCTGGGTCAGCTACCATGCTAACCGGCCAATAAAGCTAGCCATGACTGTAAGCAGTTAGGTTAGACGTTAGGTCCATCTATCAATGGCTAAAATTTGGACTTGGCTTGTTGCTTGGATAACAGCAACTTAATCGGCCGTTTGATCAGATTGAGGCAGGTTTTTTTATTTTCACCGTTGTGTATCCAGACTGGGATTAAAATGATCAGACCTCTGAGTTTGGTGGAGAAACGATGCAATTTCCCTTCCCTTTGCCTTCCCTTCCATTCCTAACGCAACGTAAATGAAACAGTAAGACCCGGTTAAGGAATACCTTAACCAAAAATGCTTACCTGGCTGAAAATGAATGGAATCTTGTAGCTACCAGTGTGACTCCACAGTGTGTTGAGCCCATGCTTGGGTCTAACAAGCTTCATTGCTTGTTGGTGCCCCTTTTGGTGTAGTGTTGTTGTCTGGGGAGATTTTACCTCAGTACTGGTGGTCTGTCGTGTATTGTATGGATCACAACAGCCCTGAGAATCCTGTCAATATAATACTGATAATCTCAGGATAAAAATGAATGCAGTGAATTATGTAATCCTTTTGAAAATGACGTTGGTGCTAAACCAAGTTTTCTATTGCAGAAAGGGATTTTTGGCAGGTTTGATGACCCACCTAAAATAAGGTATAACTCAATAGCAACAGGCTCATAGCAATTGAATAGCATTATGGGGAACATGATAACCTCGTTTGAAATTGGGGTTCAGATCCCTGCATAGGCAGCATCACACCATGAGAAGCACCTGTCTGTGAAGTTTAATTCATGTTCATGTTGCCCTTATCTGTCATTGAGCCCCGACACCCCAAAATATCTGTGCACAGGCTGACTGCTTGTCTCTCTGAGGTCATTACACATATCCAGTTTAAGCACTTAAACAGTTAAGGCAGCATCAACTAACAAACCCCCACCTCCTTCCAGGAAAAAAGCCGAAGAGTTCCTCCGAATCCTGGAAGCGAAAGACAGGCTGGAGCTGTCTGGTCAGTCTGGAGAAAAGGGCACCAGAAAGCAGAGCCAGGACGAGGAGACTGGAAGCCACAGCTCAGAGAAACACTCCAGCACACGCAGCAAGAGCAGAGCCAGGAGCCGCGCCCGCAGTAAGAGCAGGCACCGCAGCCGAAGCCGCAGTCGCAGCAGGGGCAAGAGCCGTGCGAGGAGCCGTAGCCGTGGAAGAAGCCGGGCGAAGAGCAGGGCAAAGAGTCGGGCTAGGAGCAAAAGCCGGAGCCGCAGCAGGAGCCGGAGTCGTGGAAAAAGTCGCACCAGGGCGAAGAGTCGTGCCCGCAGCCGGAGCCGCAGCCATGGCAAAAATGTGACGAGGAGCAAGAGCCAGCCACGGCTAGACTCTGGTAAAGACTTACAATGGAACGCAAAGGAGCACAGTGGCACCAGCAGCATCACCAAAGTGAATCTGCCTGACAGCGCAGTGCCAGACTTGTTCCAAGGCCTGAAGCAGGTTCTACAGAGCAAGGAGTTGGAGAAGCATCTGTCTGTGGTGAAAGGCGCCCTCCTGAGGAACCAGGTACAACATTACAACATTTCAGCCCAGTATTTTGTAACGGTCGTACGACTTTGCTGCATGCTTCCAAATCAGTCGTTTTTATTGCAGAACGAAAATAAACTTGCTTTTCCTAAAGCGATCCCGTACTGGTGTCCAGAGGGAGAATTTCCAGAGTAAAGACTAGGGGGAAAAAAAACCCTTCTGATGTATTCTCAGGGTGGTCCGAGTTAAGCTTAGGTAAGATAATTGCTGTCTTGGTTGTACCAGCAGCAACAACTGACGAACAAAGAAAATACCATTAGTTTATATACAGTGTTTGTATACTGACTCCTCACTCGCCCCTCCCAATTGACCTTTTCTCATCCCAACAAACATATCATTTCTTTAAACTCATGAATTTTACTTTTGATTGACAAGCAATGTGAAGCACCTACTATGAGATCATTCCCATTTGGAGGTTTTCCGGTTTTAGGCATCCACATCTCCTAGCAAGAGTAGCTCCCCTTACGTTCCCACCGATAAGCTATTCAGCTCAAAGGACTCCTTCATTTCCTTCAACACCAACTCCTGGTGTTTTGCACCTTTAGAAAGTATAATAATTGTAAGAGATGTTCGCTGTTGCTCGTTTAAACAATAAGCAGTGCTGGTTATAGCTCTCACTACTGTTCGGTTCTGATGATGACCAACACCTAACCACATTGACCAGGGGCCTGGACCACAGGCCATATCGGTCATACTAGTTATACTATCATTTATACTATAATCTCGTACTCTGTCTTGAGGAGCCTGATTACATCAATCCACATACTTCATTTTCCCTTTTTTGACTATGTTAATTCATTAAAGCATCTTGTATATAATTATAACCTGGTTACTTCTAAGCACACACTCTAACCCTTCTGGATCTGTATAGAACACATCATTTAGAGCCAAGCGGATAGCACCACACACAGAGCGAGTCCCCCTGCTCTGTACAGAGAGCTGTGTGAAGATGACTCCAGCCCAAGTACACTTATCCCGCAGAACAATATGCTTAACCTATAAAGTCAGACCATCCGTTCTGAAACGTTTATGCGTTATAAAAAAATCTTCTGCAGTATATGTGCATATTATTTTCTGGGTATTGTAGTAAAAGAATGGTGACATGGTAGAAGAAGGTCATTCTCTTGTTTTATTGTGGCTAACTATTCCAAAGTCCGTGGGGTTAATGCAAAATTTAATGCTACGTGAAATGAAATCATTTTATGGGCTTTTATTACCTTTGTCTTTCAGCTAACATTTGCTTTTCGCCAGCCGCTTGTCAGACTTTATTTTCCGTGTTAAGGTGTGTGTGTGTGTGTGTGTGTGTGTGTGTAAATAGCTAGTATTTTGCAGTATAAAGGTTAAAGCATAGGGGTGATCGAGCTTTTGCGGTTATAGCCCCTAAACTTTGGAACAAACTGCCCCTGGGTGTTAGGCTTGCCCCTACACGGTCTGTCTTTAAATCCCGTCTTAAAACGGCTTTGTTTTCTTTGGCTTTTAATTCAGTGTAAGAGCTGTATCATGTTTTCTGTTTTCTATTTAATTTATGGTTTTCTCGGTTTTGTTCATGGTTTTGTTAGGCTGATTGTACAGCACTTCGGTAAAGGTGCTCTATAAATAAATTTGACAGACGTATTACAAGCTTTGTTTCTCCAGTCCAACTGACACGTGCTGCTAAAATATGAGGCGGTATTTCAATTGCATGCTAGCAAAGATTAGCAATCCCGTCACTGGAGTTTTAATGGACAGGCGCTGTTGCTGACTGGCAGCGCTTGTACATGGAATGGTACACTCGGTGTTACGTGTTGGAGCTGTTTCAGCTCTTGGTAAAGATTCAGCTCTCTTTGTCAGGGTTCTGAATTCCAGTCCTAACTGCTTTTAGTCCTGTCTAGCTGCTTTATCGTAGGCATAATGCGTTCAAAAAGATATTCAGGTAAGTTAAAAACAAAAAGAAAATGTTAATATTTGAATTAATTCATGTATGTTTTATGTACACTTTTTAGCAGATCCCAGATGGTGTCAGACTAATGCAGGAGAGCCAGCCTGTGATGGAAACCTTCCAGAAGCTTCCAGAACAGCCACACTACCGGTATGAAATGCTTGCCGGCTTTAACCAGACCGGTCTGCTTCCTCATGAGCGGGTCGGAGGTTGCGCCAGTTCCTTCCCCCGGATCTTATCCTGGGATGACCCCAGCCTGCAGCCGGCGGTCAAGCCCATGTTCCCAAGCATCGAGGATGAGGAGGAGTTCCTTTATGGAGAAGAAGAAGGGAGGACCAAACCTCAGGCTGTCACCGTCCCTCTAGCCCAGACCAGACCAGTGCAGTCCCCAGTGGAGACGATGATTTCTTCAGCGGAGTCTCCGTATCTCACCAAGACGCTCCACAGCCAGAACTCCAGTCTCCTGGAGCCTAAACCCCACGCCGTGCCCAGCAAACTACCCTTGCCTACTGACACAGCTAAGGTCACCCCTGAGGACTGCGAGAAGGTGAAAAACCTGCTGAAGACTATCGGTTTGAACCTTGGCATGACTGATATCAGTAAGATGGCGGCAAGGCTGAAGCAGAAGCAGGTGGAGCAGAGGGGGACCTCTCCAGCTTCAGGGCTTGCGTTGCTCAAACCAGCCCTGGAAGCTCTGCAGGCTTTGTCTAAAGGTACCATACAGTACTGGACCTCATCATGATGCTAATTTCACAGTGAGCATCTCAGTAGGTGTTCTGATTGCCTTGCCTGTCACAAGTTTGGGGACACCTAGCGGTTTGATTGTGAAAGCTTAAAACCTTTATATTAATTCATGGATATTTTATTCATAACGTAACAAGCAAGCTGTTTAGGCCTTGCCATGTTTCATTGCAGGAGCTGCTGGTATAAGCCGTACCTTGTAAATAACGCCAAAGCCCACACATTTTGTCTCATCCATGGGATAGATGCCCTCATCGCAGACAGGTGTCTGCCAGGGGACAAAAGATACGTGATTTAACAGTAGTTTGGAGAAGAAAACAGTCAGATGGTTACAGATGGCCAAACCTGCTCTTCATACCAAGATAGATACCTTGGTGACTCTGAATGAGTGTTCTGAGATGAAGCTAAGGAATTAGTAAACCTTTTGCTAGTGTTCTTAGAGGTGAAGCACTTTGTAGACTGACGTGTACCACATGCAGATTGTCCTCAAGGGGGAGCACTCAAGTAGCTGTGTATCAGTTACAGTGGCTCTTAGCTCAGATTTGACCACCTTTAAGGGCCTACAAACGACATTGCTTTGCTTTGCTTTACTTGTTTGCTCTGATTCAAGAAACTTGATGTGGAAACGAGCGGGCATTTAAGGGCAAATGATGAATCAGCTTCAGCGCACAAGTTAAGTGTCAAGTCACTTACATATCGATTACATAAAGGATGCGAGTCAGTGGCTGTGCTCGTAGGAGGAGTTTGAGGTCAAGCAGTGAGTGCACTGCTCTCCATACTGACCAAACTAATGACCAAACTAAACATAGTGTTACAATCATGAGTACTGAAAAGAATCATTTCACTATTTTGTATTTTAAGAGCTCAGTGTAATACGTCTTTGAATGGAGCATGGAATAGTTGCAGTGTTTATACCGCTGTGCATGTAAGATAAGTACATCTACTTTTGTATTGGATTGTCATGGTACATACATGGTCGAGTCACATTGTTATGACCAGAGTAATATCCAGAGTAACCGCCGTGTGCAGCACAGACAACAGCAGCTAGATGGGCTGGGAGTGACTCAGTAAGGTCCTGGTAGGTTGTCACAGGTATCTGGAGCCATGCTGACTGCAGTGCATCCCACAGCTGCTGGAGAGGGCGTGGGAGAGGATCCATAGAGCAAACAGACGATCAAGGAGGTCCCATAGATGCTCAGCTGGGTTCAGGTCTAGGGGACCAGGGTAGTGTTGGGAAGTCTTGGTCATGCTTTTCCGACTAGTGTCGTGGCATGTCGCATTGTCGTGCTGGAAGATCCTGTCTGCCCCAGGGAAGACAATCAGCATGTATGGATATTGAGCTTCCTTCATGAGCTACATGCTGCCACCACCGTCGAAAGTAGGAAGTGGTCATAATAATGTGACTTGACTGTGTATGAGCTGTGTATTACCGTCATTTTCTATTTTTGTTCAGTTATTTGTATTACATTTGATAGTTTTGGTTAATTATCTGCAAGTCAGTCACTTTTTTTCTGGCTGTCAACCTATTACGCTCAAATTTACACATACATGAGTTTAATTTACGGTAACAGGTACGCCTGTTCATGAATAACAAAACTACCAGTGAAACTTGCATGCCCGCATTTTACAATCAGGTTTGATTGTATGCAACTTCAAAGAATAATGAAGAAGGCAGGATGTCCCCCAAACCTTCGGATGTAATGGCAATAGTTTAATTACTCTTGCACAAAGCTTTCTAAATGAAAGTAGATTTGCTCAGAGTTAGTGTCATATTATAGCTCCTCATATGGGCACAATTTTCTGTTTTCAGCACCCAAGTCCGACGACGGTAGGAGCAATCGTTCTGGAAGCAGCCATTCTCACAGGGAGGCCGACTGCAAAGAAAAGGTAACAGGAGCCATTCATAGCGTGTCCTTCCACCACCTGGATGTACCACAGCACCACATAAAAATGAAGGAAAAGCCAAATGATTGAGTGGAAATGAGTGGATAATGAATGCAAGTACCTCCAGGCAGATTTGTGGTGTGCATAAAATGCTGAGCAGGCCCAGTGGGATCAATATGGCAACAGAAAAAGCGATTTTGATAACATGCTCATTGTCATGGTATGGAGCTTCGGTATCAAAGGCTGCTCAACTGACTAGAGCTTCAACAAGGTACAACTACTAATGTGCCATCCACATTTGGTCTATGAGAAGAGCTTCAGTAAACAGGGCTGGAAATGGGACTAAAAGGCACAAATGCAGTGACTAAGAATGTCATCACAGGACATGATTGGACTGTTAGCCAGAACGGCTCATCCGCAACTGAACTTCGAAAGTTCGGTGGTGCGAAAATGGTCAGCTGAGTCATTCTTCACCAGATGCTAGTGGTAGAGTGCATGTGTATCTCAAAGAACAGGCGTGAATACTTGACCTCTGTGGTGGCTCTGTTATAGTCTGGGGATATTTTGTGGGCATGGTTTGGGTCCAGGTGTCCCCTTAGAGAGATGGGTCCCTCCAAAGCCATACAGTTGTTCTGACTGAATGGTTTAATTGGGTATGAAAATGTTCTAAATTTTGGATCTTGGCGCTCTGTGCCACCATCATCAAAACGCCAACTGATTGAATGTAATTTAGACAAATGGTGTTCTATCCCTCCAGTATGATACATGAATCTGTGCCAAGGTCTTTTGGTTCTGTTCTGTTGGCACAAAGACTGGGTTTTTTTGGTCGCATGTCAAACCATCCAGTTTGTCTACATCCTGCTATACCTTTTCATAAAGTTTTAGTGACTGCATTCTGATGCTAATCTGATTTTTATGCAACTGTAGCGGAGTGATGAGAAGGAGAGGAGGGAGAAACAGATCCAGATGAAGAGAAAGGAGTATCTGGTGAAGGAACTGGAGGGGCTACTGAAGCAGGAGGGTGAGTTCTCACTTCTCATGTTACAGTAGTGTTCAAAATAATAGCAGTCCAATATGACTAACCAGATTAATCACTGTTTTTGGTATAAATTATATTACCCCATGACAAACAATTTACCAGTTGGTGCAGTAGATTATTAGAAAACCAACAGACTCAGCATTCATGATATGCATGCTCTTGAGTCTGTGTATTTGAATAATTAATTGAAAGGGGTGTGTTCAAAATAATAGCAGTGTGGAGTTCAATTAGTGAGGTCAATCATTCTGTGAAGAAACAGGTGTGAATCAGGTGGCCCTTATTTAAGGTTGAAGCCAGCACATGTTGTACATGCATTTCTCCTTGAAAGCCTGAGAAATATGGGTTGTTCAAAACATTGCTCAGAAGAACAGCGTGCTTTGATTAAAAAGGTGATTGGACAGGGTAAAACTTATAAAGAAGTGCAGACAACGATAGGCTGTTCAGCTAAAATGATCTCCAATGCTTTAAAATGGAAAGCAAAACCAGAGAGACGTGGAAGAAATTGGAAGACAACCACTCGAATGGATCGAAGAATAGCCAGATTGGCAAAGGCTCAGCCAATGATCAGCTCCAGGATGATCAAAGACAGTCTCAAGTTACCTGTGAGTACTGTGTCAGTTAGAAGACGCCTGTGTGAAGCTAATCTATTAGCAAGAAATCCCCGTAAAGTCCCACTGTTAAAAAAAGGACATGTACTGAACGGGCCTAAAGAGAAATGGAGAAACATTTTGTGGACTGATGAAAGTAAAATTGTTCTTTTTGGGTCCAAGGGCAGTTCGTCAGACAACCCCCAAACTCTGAATTCAAGCCACAGTACACTCTGACGACAGTGAAGCATGGTGGTGCAAGCATCATGATATGGGCATGTTTCTCTTACTATGGTGCTGGGCCTATTTACCGCATACCAGGGATCATGGACCAGTTTGCATATATCAAAATACTTGAAGAGGTCATGTTGCCTTAACCTGAAGAGGAAAAATGCCCTTGAAATGGGTGTTTCAACAAGACAACGACCCTAAACACCAGTAAACAAGCAAAATCTTGGTTCCAGTCCAACAAAATTGAGGTTATGGAGTGGCCAGCCCAATCCCCGTACCTTAATCCAATAGAACACTTGTGGGGTGACATCAAAAATGCCGTTTCTGAGGCAAAACCAAGAAATGCAAATGAGTTGTGGGATGTAGTCAAAGCATCCGGGGCTGGAATACCAGTTGACAGTTGCCAGAAGTTGGTTGACTCTATGCAACACAGATGTGAAGCAGTTCTAAAAAACTGTGGTTATACAACTAAATATTAGGTTAGTGATTCACAGGAATGCTAAATCCTGCAAAAAAAGAGTACATATTTTGAGTTTGTAAAGACAAATGCAGACACTGCTATTTTTTTGAACAGCCCACTGTTCATTTTTTGTTATTTTCTGTAAAGTAGCTAAAAATTATAGACATTTCTCTTCATGTTTTGATTTAGAAAACAGTGTGCAATGTTCCCAATGCATGGAAATAAAAACTATTATAAAGATTTTGTGCTTAACTCATGTTTTTAAACACACTGCTATTATTTTGAACACTACTGTATCTTGTTCATTCCCAGTACACATATGCTTTTGTTGCCTCTTATGCTATATGGAAAATAAGAGGAGGAGTATAATGGTGAGGGTGCTAGTACCGAGACACTTTGAGATGATGACAGTGCAACTTTCCTATATCTGCACTCGGAAAAATAGATATGACTGTCAACCAAGTCTGATTCAGACAGGATTACATGCAAATGGGGTCTTGTGTTAATTTCCTCTTTCACAGATGCGTCTTGGTGATTGTATTTTGGTCGGACTTAATGATGTTGGTGTTTTTCTTCCTTCTCCACTGGAAAAATGACGGGAAATTATGTCCTTTTTTTATTTTTTAGCAAACTTAGATACAGATCTCTGTGGTTTTTAGGCAGATTGCATCTCATGTATGGGGGAGGAAAAGGTTTTGATTGCTGCTGTTCACCATATTTAGTCTCCTAGTTCTCATCCATATCACTTCCTAAATCATGAATTAATGGATGCTTTGGGAGCGCCTCGCAAATATTGACTTGGTCTGGGTTACCATCAATACTGATACCAGCATGCAGGGCTGGCAAAACGACCCGAAAAATGACATTTGCTACCAAAGTTCATATATAACAACTTTATTCAGTTTGATTAAATACAATTGCCGATTGCATGTAGAGCATTTCTAATTGTCTTTGTATAAAAGGCTGTAAAGAGCCGGAGCCATGTTCATCATCACTTCCCTTTAGTTTCATTGCACTGTGTGGTACAAGTAACAGGGTTCCAGCAAACAGTAATTTATTTACGTTTTTAATCTATTTATTCATTTTTTAATATAAGCTCACAAATTAAGGGGTTTAAATTGCTGTGGATAGGTTTTGGGATCTCCTTTCCCATTTTTGTACATGGAAATTCAGCTTTTTGGTCAGCGAATTGTCAGGGAGAAGTCAGGGAATCAGGCCCTGAAGCAAAGCTGCTGTAGCTCAGTTTTGCTCAGTACTTTTTTGAATGAAACAGCTTTATTGATAATTGTTCACAGACGTTTTTGTTTTTGAACATATATAAATCGTAGGCTTCATCTGTACAGTGTGGTCTGTTCAAACATAAAAAGAAAGGATTTCTAAACTCTATGCCTGGCATTAGAAGACCTTTTAACTACAGCTCTACAAAAGAAGAAGACTCCCAACAAGACGTAGAACTCAAAAAATATGACCTGTTAGGATGCATTAGGATGCATGCCTCGGATGTGATTCCTGTTGTCACAGCACTACAGAGACTGTTGTTGAAAAAGAAAGATGAGGATCAAAACTATGAAATGTACATTAATCACAGCTGTACCTGAATGCTGGGAGAGCATTAGCAGGAGGAGAAAGGAAATGGTCAAAAAAAAAAAAAAAAACATTAAAAGGAATGATTAAAAGGTTTCTGATCACAGTATCTTTGTTTTCTACATGCGACGCAAACATGTAGAAAATACAACCCGCTAGAAACTAGCTGGTCATGTGGTAACTTTATTGCCCTCTAGATATGAGAGGTTTACCGCAGTATACATATTGGTTTCCCTAAATCCAGTTCGAACTAAACTTTTGGTAGGAACATGTACGTGCCAAAAACTCACCACTTATAGTTTAAAACAGGCCACAATTCTTTTATTGCATGAAATTAAATATGGGCTAATTAATCATATTGTAATGTTAGTGTTCCCCTGTTGAAGCAACTGATGTAGTACTAGTATTCTGTGACTGCGCCATTCGTGAGTGGTTCTAAGGTGCATGTATCTTTATACATTCTGTTTGCAGGGTCAGGAGATCTGATCCCAGTGATCGGTTTCTTTTGCCAGCGATGCGAGGAGTTCTTCGGGGATCTGAATACCGCAGAGAGCCACAGCGCCTGCCACAAACGCAACAACACGCAGAAGGTAACACTTCAGAGCAAGCCGCAATAGTCACTTCTTCTAAGTTGTGGTATGAACGATGAACAGACATATTTTATTCCATTATAGGATTAAACCAGGTGTTTCCATCCCTGTTTCTTGGAGATGCCTTCTTATTCGTAGATCTGTAATCTAAAATGCTTGATAGGGCAAAACGTTACACGGTTTTCCCTAAAGTGTCCCAGATCGGTTTGGTCAAATCTGCTTCTTTAGTTTTACTTTGGATCTAGGGGGTGGGGTAGGGGGGAGATTGTGCTGTAGTGAAAGCATGTTGTCCATTCTCTGCAGAAGGCGACGGTGGATAATCACGACCGGCATAAGGACAGCAGACGGCATGGAGAGCACCACCGGAGATCACACTCGTCTGAGCACAGAGAGAGAGAGAGACCACCCGTCCAGGACAAACGGTCAGCAGCATCACGCATCTACCAAGACTTCCGTGAGCGCAGCCCGGAGAGGAAGCGAGCGAGGGAGGAAAAGAGCCCCCACTCATCTTCCTCTCACGGGACAGAACGTGACAACACCAAAGACAAACCCGACAAGAAGAGCAAAGAGGAGGGCAAGGACAAATCTGAGGACGCAGGCTCACCCAAGAGCGAGAAGAAGAAAAAAAAGAAAGAGAAGAAAATGAAGAAAAAGGAGAAAAAGAAGAAGAAGAAAAAAGAGAAGGCTGAGAAGGACACAAAGGACAAGTAATCAGAGTTGCGTCTTGGCTGGGATGGAATGCTCACGTTTTGGTAGGGAATGTACATTTGTAACCAGACCTCTGCGTTTGCCTGGGATCAGGAGACTGAACTTTTCCTGTTCCAACTGCAGACAGGTTCTTGGAGCAAAGAGCTACTTACATGCTGACCGTACAGTACTGTTGTGCCTAAACAGGTTAAACTGAGCGGAAAACAGAAACATCCGTCAGCAGTCCATCATGAACCAGTGTGAACCGTTGATACAGTAAATAAAAGGTTACAGAGCTTTTTGGTTTCTGTTTCACCATCTTGTGTTTTCGGGTGCTTCAGAGCAGTCCGCCTTGGTCCTGTTCTTAAAGAACTTGTGTTTCTTTTGGCAAAATAAATATTTCAGATTAATACAACTATCATGCAGTTTTTGTGCAGCTACTGTTATCATGTCAGTACAGCGGAAATTCAGCACAATCGAAAGATCGTTCCCCCCCGATCTGTGATAATCTATGATTAAAAAAAAAAAAAAAAAATCCAAAAATATGCACCTCATGCCGAATGCTTGTGTTCTCTTGTGGACCGTTTTCCACTGCTGTTCAGACCTTATAGAAACGACAGCTCAGGACTGTCATCATGATTAATCAATTAAAACCCCATTAAAAACATGAGTTTACATTCTCTATGAATTAGCTTAATAATTAGTCCACAGTCTGAATAAGAACCAGCTCATCTGTAGGTCATTGTAAAGCGTTTAGCATGCTACCTCTCAGATCACTTTTGTTCTGGTCCAGTGTGGTCGTGTGGTTTAAAATGAGTTCATTATAATAAGGTCACTTACAAATCACTAATAAGCCGTTATAACAAATTAAAAAGGGCTTCAGTGACCTGTAGCTTGCCAAATAGTGAGCCCTCATTCAAGTATACTGTCAATTCTCAGATCTTGTAGGTTACTCATCTTAATGTGGGCTTCATCAGATATTCATACTCATCGGATAAAAAAAATTAAAATAATTCACAGAGAACTTTCATTAATAAACTCATTTTAAACCATTCATTAACTCTCTTTATAAGGACTGCAATCAACAAAACGCAGTTCTGAAGTCTGGCTACAGTGTTTAGTCCGTATTTAGTCTTTATACTGCGTTCGGTCTGTGTTGAGTCTTTGTACAGTGTTTATTTTGGTCAGGGTGAAAAATGCCCAGATGCGTTTTTACACTCCCGTTTACACCCTATGATCTGATCCTGGAATGAAACAAGCTGTTTTCCCTTTTTTGGCGAGCTAACGAATAGTTAGATGAGCTCTGCTCTGATTGGCTGTGTAAATAAGCTCCGCCTTCATACTATTTAGTTAGCTGTGCTAATGCTAGTAGCTAATGTTACCTATACTAGCTATTGGCTTTCCATCTGGACATCAACACACGGTGCATTAAAGTTGTTCCTCGCTGTGGAACTCTCGGTTTAATCTGCGTCAACTGGCAAACACTGACGGCATGGCTGCTACAAGTTTCGGTTGTGATGCTAATAAAGGTGGAGCTGCTCCTATCTGCAGTCTGTCCAGGGTCAAACGCTGAATGAAGCTGCTTCATATTGTCCAAGATTTGGGAAACTGTCCGGAGTGAAATGTCCAGAGCAAACATGGAACTCTGAATTCAAGTTGTCTGGGAACTTGGTAAAGATGAAGGAGTTGAAGTTTGCTATTTCCAAGCTGGTTTTGTGATTTTCTGTTCCACCTTAAATGGTGCCACAGTTGTATTCTAGCGCTGTACAAGCTGTTGCTTTTAAGGTGGAACGGAAGATTCAGTTAAGAAGCTGGCGAATAGGAAGCAACTTCAGTCTTGTATAAAGATGAACATCCACCATACCGGTTGTGCACTCGGTGTGAAAGAGGCAACACCACCTTTACAGCCTGGAACACAAGTTAGTCCGCCATTGTGGTTGCTGTAGCTCCGTTGTGTTGTATGTAAACGTAAATATTAATGAGTCTGTTGCGTAACAGTTCAGGATTCTTGAATCAGCCCGTTTCACCATCCTCTTTTGTCAAAGCAGTATTTGTACCTGAAGGAGGAACAACAGTGTTTGAGGTTTACGGTACGTCGGTTCGGTGTTCACTACAACAATGTAGGTACAGTTTTCCTTTCTCTGGCACCTTTAATTATTAGCCTTAATCAGGATTTAACAGCATTACACAGAATATAACTGCAGAATTATGTCTGTTGGACTTTAAAAGATAGGAAAACAAAAATGAATTCATTTGTCAAATTAAATGTTAAATTATTTGATTACTAATATAATAACTAATAACAGAAGTTTTATTCCTTATTAAAAACTAATTGAATTAATTGATCTGTGTAATGACTGACTAAATGGCTCCCCATATTCCAGTGTATATTTTTAGCAGTAATGTGTTAAAAATGGCTTTATTGCTTAATGAGTGTCTTAACTAAGAAAACACACACACACACACAAAAACAACACGACGCGAGTCTCTGTACTCAGATATATTTACACATCTATAGGCTACCGGCCCCATACCAGAGAGGAAATCAATTCACAGTTTCTATACATCACTGACTAGGTGTAAGAAAACTGTACAATAGTGAGTCTGGGTTAAAAAAGAAAAGCACACTGACTGATTTCTTATTAAATAAAAAAGGTACATTATACAACTATAAATAAGTATCAGACGGGACACTTCACTGTCTGAAACCATGGGAGATTAGCGAACTGTGTAGGTGTGAATAGAAATGGTGCGTCACATGGGTCACTGTGTTGGGCTGATGCTAGGGTGGCCACTTTCATAACCCCAAAAAGAAGGGCATCATAAAGGGGGGGGGGGATTAAAATCATAACCTAACCTATACAACACATAAATGATGCTTTACTCACCTGATTTGACGGGAGTTTACTAATTGACTAGCATTTAGCGGACTGACCTGCGGTTACCCGGCAGGCGAGTCACGATGTCACATGACCTTGGTAAACCAATGAAATGCAAGGCATGTCTTTTGACACGGATGTGAGCTAATGACACACATCATATTGTTGGGCGAGTGAACATTTTAAATAGTTCGTCCCAAAAAGGGGACTAATAGTCATCCGTCCAGGTATTGCGCTGGACGGAGGACTGGGAGTTGAAAAACAAGACTGTCCGGCCTAAAACCGGATGTGTGGCCACCCTAGCTGACACTGTTACTGAGCATGGCTTGACCGGCTCACTGCAGGACAGTCCAGTCCAAAACCTGAGGCCTATTACTAACAAGCAGATGGACGTGTTAGCTAGTTAAGACACACTCTGACAAAAAATAAAATCCAATTTTACACAATTTTCCCCTCAACACAAAAGTACTTGATCAGTCAAGACATGTTTAGAGTCCAGTAAGAGTTTGCTTCTTCATTTTTATGCTAAAGCTAAGAGGCTAATGTAGCTAGGAGGCCTTATTGTTTACACCTAAATCTCCAGACTTGCCTTAAACGTGCCAAGTGAAGTAAACCGCAGACTTGGTGTACAGTTTCTACACCGTACTATGTACTATTAACCATAAAACATGAAGATAATTACCTCATTATAGCTCAAACAGTAGCAGCCTGTAGCTTCGTAGCTCAAGCGCTAACTCCAGATACCAAACATGCCTTAGCTAACAAGCTTATGCCTAAATCCTGGCTTAAACCTCGTCAGGTGGAGTGAGCTGAAATGTTTAGGTGTTTCTACACTGCACTGCACTCAGAAAAGTACCTCAGTATAGTTAACACATTAGCCTGTAGCTAAAAAAGCAAACCTCAGACACCATAAACGTCTTGTCTGACAGTATTTGTGCAATGGAGAAAATTGTGTAGGACTTTTCGCCAAACTGTTCTTTTAGGGTCGCATTGATGTGAAAACCAAGGCTGTTCAACATCCCTCGAGATAGCTGTAAACTAGGGCCCAACCATTATGAAGACTGTGCGTCCGAAACTGATCCGCTAACTGATATCAGTCAACAAAGTTTTAGATTTTTTTAATTTTAGTGCTTGTATGATGTAAGTATTGATGAACTGTGGGTGGAGTTGACCATAATTCTTTGTGGTTCTGGTTTCTGTAAATTACCTCCAATTTTTAAAATGAATTCTCTTCTTAAAACAATGTTTGGTTTGTGTTTTAACATGTTATCTTCAAGCCAAGGTGAGATACGGCTACATTTTACATACTTTTGTAAGTTTAACCATGATAGTGTTTTAAATTCATGAGGTCAGGGAAAAAATAACCTGTTTTCTGAAGAGAATTAATAAAAATGTTTAAAATAAATAAATAAATAAAAATAAAAATAAAACAAGGGGCGACTCTCGGTTCTCGGGTTCACTCAGTGCACCGTCATCGGGAGATCATGAGTTTGTATTCCAAAATGAAAGGACCACAATAACCACAGGTCAAGCAGAAAGATGACCAAAAATCACCATTCACTGTTGACTGATATTACTTTAAAATTTAGATTTTACATTTACACTATATAATGTATTAATCCCCCCACAGAACCACCACAGAGCAGGGATCATGTGGGTGGTGGATCATTCTCAGTACTGCATTGACACTGACATGGTGCTGGTGTGAGTGGATCAGACACAGCAGGGCTACTGGACACCTCAGTGTCACTGCTGGACTAAGAATCGTCCACCAACCAAAACTATCAAGGCAACAGTGTCCTGTGACCACTGATGAAGGACTAGAGGATGGACCAACACTGCTCTGTGCAGCAGCAGATGAGCTATCATCTCTGACTGTACATCTACAAGGTGGAGCACTAAGGTAGGAGTGTCTAATAGAGTGGACATGGTGTTTAAACACTCCAGCAGCACTGCTGTGTCTGATCCACTCACACCAGCACAACGCACACTAACACACCACCACCATGTCAGTGTCACTGCAGTGCTGAGAATGATCCACCACCCTCATAATACTTGCTCTGTGGTGGTCCTGTTGGGGTCCTGACCACTGAAGAACAGGGCAGCTGATAAAAACCTTGTAGGTGGTGTGTGCCTTCTGAATCATTGGGAGATTGTCAGTTTGAATTCCAGCGATGCTGTGACCAAATTAAAGTTGCTAAACAGTGGCAGCAGTTTCAGTCATACGATGCGGGTTATTAGTGTGAGCCGACAGAAACGGCCAGCTGTTACCGGTCAGGCCCCAATTTAAGCTTGTATGGCTGTAGCTTGGGGTTTAAACGTTCCCCTAATGGACTTTCACTGATGGAACGATAGCACCTGGTGTTCTGTAATATTAGATGACCATCACGTTCTAGACCACGTTTCAATTCGATACACCAGATCCTGAAATGTTAGAGGAATAATTTGGCAGGAAATCAAATGTACAGTTTTTCCCCATATCTGATTTATTTACCAAACTATTCCTCGAAGCGAACTGACCCCAGTTTCCCGAAACCACACTGACTGAGCAACACGTATCAGAACTTAGCCTCTCAGCGAAACACCGAATTCAGGAGTGTTTGATGGCTACAAAGCTTAGTTTGAAAATGAGTACAGCTGGACACAAGGCAGTCGGTGACCACATGTATGCATGGACATATTTGGTATGAGCTGGTGAAAAAGCTAAGGTAGGCTTCAACACGGTGCAGGTACAGTACTGTGCAAAAGACAAGAGACCACCGTTCCAGTCAAAATGACCATTACATACAAGGTATTCTTTTTCCAGGAGACCCTCGAGGTGATTACATATGAGAGATTCCACCTGCATGAGGAACGCGACCGCCGAAGGAAGATAAAGAGGGGAAACCCCTGGTCGTAGAGGCACCCTGTTCTGCACGTTTTAGTGGATCCCCTGCTTCAACCATGCCCCCTTCAACTCTGGAAGGGCTTGTTAAAGAGCTGATGAGTTGAATCAGGTGTGCTGGGAGCAGCAGGGAAAGCACTGAAATGTGCAGGGCCGGTTGCCTCCAGGACCAGGGTTGAGAAACACCGATCTAGAGGATTACCGTATTAAGACCTGAAAGAAAGAGAGGAGGAAATCAAGCTCCGCGCTTGAACTGGATTTGAAAAGATCCAGAGGTGTTTCAGTCCATCCTTCCACTGTGAGAAGACCCCTCAATGCTATGTGCTATGTGGGGTCTGAAAGGACGAGCAGCTGTCGAAAAATAAAATGCAAAATCAAACAAAACAAAGCTTTTGGCGTTCTCAGAAAGGATGTGGGATTACTTGGGACCGGGATAAGCAGACAATCCAGTACAACNAAAGAAAGAGAGGAGGAAATCAAGCTCCACGCTTGAACTGGATTTGAAAAGATCCAGAGGTGTTTCAGTCCATCCTTCCACTGTGAGAAGACCCCTCAATGCTATGTGCTATGTGGGGTCTGAAAGGACGAGCAGCTGTCGAAAAATAAAATGATCTGCAAAATCAAACAAAACAAAGCTTTTGGCGTTCTCAGAAAGGATGTGGGATTACTTGGGACTGGGATAAGCAGACAATCCAGTACAACCAAGACTGAACCAACTTCCAAGACTGAACTTTATGGAAAAATTTGCCTGGAGTCTGAAAAACTGAAAGTAAGGGCCGAGATATACTCGCTGTTAACTACGTGTTCACGTACGCATGATGGCTGCCTCGTACATCCTGCGTCTGTTTGGGTGTGTCGGTTGTGCACGTCCTCAGAAATGAACGCTGTTGGTNTGCCTGGAGTCTGAAAAACTGAAAGTAAGGGCCGAGATATACTCACTGTTAACTACGTGTTCACGTACGCATGATGGCTGCCTCGTACATCCTGCGTCTGTTTGGGTGTGTCGGTTGTGCACGTCCTCAGAAATGAACGCTGTTGGTGCAGCAAAAACGCCAGGCGGCAGTGTAGGCACTTAGCGGCATCAAACCGGCAGAAAGCGTTGAAGAAAGGCTACGTGACCGCAAACGTGTCCTTGTTACTGCACAGTGACAGATATGCTTGTCAGAACAGCTGGCGAGATCAGTGATACTATATACACCGATATGGCCACGAATACGAGACCGTTATGTCCATGCATGGTGGAAAACGCTGGACAAACGGAGTGGTCTGCCCTCTAGAGGAAGCCTCCGGTAACACGCGTAGCACATAGGTAAGTATGTGAAGAGTTACGTTCTTGATGCAGATGGTTGTCTATGTGAACGCATGACCAAACAGCAAGTATATCTCTACCCTAAGAAGAAAATATGCTAGATAAACATACATATATATATGTCATTTTCAGTTTTCATTATTTATAACCGACATAAAAAAAGTGGTCTCGGACCTTTACACAGTAATGTGTATGTGTGAGTGCATTTATGGGTACGACAGGGCTTGGCACTGATTTATATAACAGCTTATTAGACTGCTGGTGGAGGGGAACAGGAATTCCACTTATGTAGGGCTGCACCATTAACCGTAATTTGGGCTTTGCAATTATCCTATTGCCAAAGGCCACAATGAAAGTATTGCTTTTAGTACAATGGCTGCTGCATTGTAATCAAGCAACTGGAGTTCTAAACACTACTGCACGAGCACTCTAATCAATCCCAGTCCCTTCCGTGGAGTGCGTCCAGAGGGAACTGACCAATCTCTGACAATGCCGTGGAGTGTTCTGCCGGGTTCAGGGCAAATTGCGGGACCACGGTGGGAGTGTCCACGTATTGCACTCAATTAATTACAATCACAATAGTCAAAACGACCTCAGTTAAGAGTTTATTGTAATCATGCAGCCCTACAGCTGCAGCAGCGTGTGTGGGTGGATGTTTGTGTGTGTGTATGTATTATTGTGTAGGAATGTGTGTGTGTGTGTGTGTGTGTGTGTGAGTGTATTACCAAGAGTAACATTGAAAAAGGCTGGCACATGACATGGTAACCTGACACACAAAAAAACGTTCCTTCCATGTGAGACGGACGTGAGGCTGAACTCAGTCCAGATATACCAAGTCTGTTCACTGCCAGAGAACGACTGGAGTCTGCCTCCTTAATACTGTCGAGGACAAGCTGAAGACAGACAATGGCCTTCTCTCCGTCATAAAAACAAAGTGACTTCAGGAGCAGTCCCAAGGCAGCCGTTAGCCATTAGCCGTTAGCTTCTCAACGCAGGGCTGGCTGTTTTATCAGTCTCTTTAGGTCCATCTTTCATCAGAGCAGAGAACACCTGCAGCAGAGAGAGAAAGAGAGAAAGACAGAGATTGGCACCCAAACCACCAAAATGGATGACACAATGAGTGTGTGTGTGTGTGTGTGTGTGTGTGTGTGTGTGTGTGTGTGTGTGTGTATATATATATATATATATATATATATATATATATATATATATATATATTTATATATACATAAAAATAAAACACACACTCTCTATGGCCAAAAGTATACAGACACTGGACCATCACATCTACATGAGCTTATTGGACATCCAATTGCAAAACCATGGAATTGGCCCCCTCCTTTTTGGCCTTCACTTGTCTGAGAGTGTATTTGCGGGAATTTGTGCCCAGTCAGTCAAAAGAGCCTTTGTGAGCCTTTGTGGAACAAGAACGCCTGGTTTGCAACTGACATTCCAGTTCGTCCCAATGGTGGTTAGCGGGGTTGAGGTCCAGGCTCTTTGCAGTCTACTGGAGTTCCGTGTCTTCATAGAGCTGGCTTTGTGCACAGGAGCACAGTCATGCCGGAACAGGAAAGGGTCGTCCCAAAACAGGCACCTTAAATCTGGACACACAACTGTCTAAAATGCTTTACACTGCTCCAGCCGATGCTTTTTACTGTAGCACTTACGGTTGTCCATGGGCAGAATTCCAACTAACTGACTTGTGGCAATGGTGGCATCCTTCGACAGTGCCATGTTTAAAGTTACTGAGCTCTTTACTATGGCTCTTTTAATGCCAGGGTTCGTCTATGGAGACTGCAGGCTTATGTGTTCGGTTTTATGCACCTGTTCGTTGTCCACATACCATATAGTACCCTCGAAACACTGAAGCTTGTGACTATACTCAAGTTTGAGACACATGCGTTAGATGAATGAAAAGGATTTCCCGTAGACATACGTGAGCAACCAAATAAACAAATACAGAGCGCTACTACACTGACCGGCCACTGTGTGGCTACATCAGCAAGCAGTAACACATGTGCAGCAGCCTGTTGTATCTCGGAGCTCTGAATGCGCAGTTTCTGCTAACAGCAGGTTAAAGCCAGAATAAAGTAGCACGCTGTGATGCATGAGTCTGGGCTTTCTTGCCTCATGCCTCTGGAATCGGCAAAATCGACTCCTCAACTCTACTTCTTTTAACCCAGACAGCCTCAGAGCCGATGACAGTGAAGAGGCTGAAGTGGTGTCATATTCCCCAGCAGCTCTTTTCACTTTTCCAGTCCACATTAACTGACGCACGCAGCAGTTACAGTGTGCACCCGTGCCAGAATGCAACTGCAGCGTTATTTAAGGTGGAACGAAAATTTCAGTAGCGATGCAGCTATAACAAAGGAGCAAATTTCAGCTCCATCCAGGCATGGTTCGGATTTAGTTTTTGTTTCTGTGCTCTGTTTCTAATAAAGGTTTATGGCACCTTAAAGACGCAATGAAGAGAAGGACTATCTGTGGTACAGGACCTATAGAAACTGTTTCAGTGAGCAGAGTTTGTGCTACAGTGGCTGAGGAGCAGTGCTGGCCTTCTTTAAAGCTGCTTACTCTCACTACTCAAACTGTGACTCGGACTCTCTCCTGCCTTCCACTGTCCTCCGTCAGAATGTTCCTCCAGCTGATTACGCTGAAGAAACACTCCCATCTCCCAACATTCGACTGTTAAGAGTCACTGACCGAGAGTCTACCCGATTCCCAGACTCCTGGAGTCAAAGAATCGACTCCCCATCACTAGTGGGATGTTTCAAACTGCTCACATTCACAAGATGCTGCAAGTGTTCTTTTCACTTGGTCTTGGCTGAAAGTCAAGCTCCACAAAGTGGCAGGAAACTACAATAGTCGCACGCTCACACTGTACATCCTGCAACCCCCGTATCGAATGAACACATGAATATCAACACGCATAACGTGACACCACTATCACACACTGATATAGCCGGTGCTTGGGCACTCTTGATGGCTAAGCAACCCCTTGTCGAAATGGCTCTTCACGGCTGCCCATTTCCCCTGCATCCAAAATCTCAACTATGGTGACCGACTGTTCGCTTAGTGTCTAATATTGACCTTCGCTTAGTGTCTAATACTGACCTTGACAGAGAAAGGGTCTGTCTGCAGAGCGGCAGAGCCGCAGATTTGCGCCAGCAGCAGTATCAGGCCAATGGCATTCAACACATGCGCTGGAACCCAGCAACTCTTAGGCTGATAATAGTTCAGCAGGACTTCCGTTAAATCTTGGATCCATTTGCGCTGGGCTGACGTTACAGTTTAAGCTTTAGACTAAAACAAACTTTTGTTTACAGGCATGGAGACATCAGCAGGGTAAATACTACACGTATTAAACTATGTACCTGGGTCAGCCAATGGGTTATGTAGACATATGGCTCAATTACCCTTGAAAGTTACTTTACCTGAAAGTTGAGCGCTTCATGTTGGACTACCTGGTGAAAACGTAATTTAAGGTGACTCCTAGGTTAACTGGATGCTGAAGGCTTATAATGTTCTACAGAGCAAAATGGGCAATGGAACTTGTCGCAGCATGCGCAACATTGCTCGCATTTTGGCAGACGTCCCTGCAGTACTCTACATGCAGCACAAACCACCAGCACAAACAGCCGACGACTTCGCATGTGTAGACGGCACGATCACGCTGTCCTACTGCGCATGTGCTGAATGCTACTATCGTAAATCTGCGGCACTGCAGACAGAAACGTCTGCCTCGACATGCACCACTGTTATGTGATGATCACCAGCACCCGCCTCATCTTTAAGGGGTCATAAAGTCTTGGCATATAGTCCACCAAAAGTCTCTTGTGAGCATACTTACACAGGAAGTGTATTTGGTATAAAGGAAGTGGACACGTTCCAACACCACCGCACCACTAATCCGCTCAGAAACCGCTTGTGATTACATGAATTTTGCGAGTGCGTTCTGTTTTCACCTGGTTCCACCTCCGGTTGTTGCTGAGCATGTGTGTGTTGGCGATGCAGTTGAAGAGTGTGTGCGCTGGAGTGTTTTCCGGGAGCCGGGACAGGAACTGCGCGGTGTGTATAAAGTCCATCTGCAGGAGCACGTCCTGATAGAGACGAAGAATTCCCAATCCGGTTCGGAATAACGCCTCCTCCCCGTCCCGGCAGAACAGGTCCCACACGCGACAAGCCACGTCCAACGGCAACGACTTACTGTACAGCGTGAAGATCCTGCGCACACAAGTACAAACACAGCTCGGTTTGAAATAGATATTTCTATTGTTTGTTATTTATTAATTTCTCCACTGAGGTTCATATAACGTTTGTTTGGGTTTATATACCAAAAAATCGCAAGTCATTTTTCCAACCTTTCTTTATACCGTCAAATTAAAACAGTCTTTGTTTTAAAACTGAGGTATGCAAATGATCTCCTCTCCGATTGGCTGCACAGCATGGCATCTATATGTGCAGATGTAGGCAAACAGAAATACAGTACAAACACGCAGAAAAACCTGATTTATTTATTTATTTATTTTTTAAGGTCAAAGGTTGCTTTTAAGGTCTTTACAGAAGCCGAGACTGAAACTCAAGGCACGCCAGGCTGAAAAATCCAAATTTCATTTTGCTGTTTTATTTCTGCTTGTGTATAAATATTAGAAATATAAAGATACTATAAAGATACCAGATACTTTACAACACACATTTTAATTCTTGATCAAATCTGCTTTCAATAGGACAAAATGGAGCTGGCAATAAATAGAAACTGTACCTGGGGTCAGAGTTGATTAAATAACACGAAGTAATACATTAACAATGGTTACAATGCTTAACTAATGTTAAGTAAAAGTAGAACAACTACATGTTACATGATACAAGTATGCGTGTTACAGTTAACCGTTAATCTAATACTTCATGTTAACTAATGCTTTGAGCTGCTAACAGTATGAAAGGGACTCTATAATTAATAAACATTATCGTTATTATTTTTATTATTATTATTATTATTATTATTATTATTATCTCATGTTAGTTAGTCAACACTTTTGTTACATGACCTCTTTCATTTTTACAGTATATGGGCTACAGTACGTGCCACGAAATCCAACATATATGATAACTGTGAGAAGTTGGTCATTGAAGGCAATCCATTGCATTGTTTCAGATTATAGCTCGGTGCGGATCGTGTTGCCGCCCTGGGCGGAACTCTTCTTCTTATTTCTGGTCTGCATATTGAGTAGGTGTTGGGAATACGCTGATAACTTATTGCTACTGTGGTTTCGAGAACAATATATAGTCAGATGATTATTATTTCTCACATATACATACGTATTCCGTTAGCTTCCTTCTCTTAGTGTATTATATCCTGACTAACATACTAATAGGCTTAGGCACTTAATCATAACCTTCGGGTGGACTTTTACTGCTCCATGTGAAAGGGACCACAAATCAGTTACTTCCTTTCATTCGAAGTGGAACAAACTAGCTACTCCTCCGGTCCTCAGTGTAGGCCTTATCTGTTTTCTCTATGCTGGCCACAGTGAGTCATTGTTCAAGTGACCTCGAAGTTGCATACCAACTCGTCTAGAAATCTCCAGGTGTAAGGGGCTTCTAAAACCCATATTTGAGCTTCCCTCCCCTTCATTAATTATGCACGTATATTAACACTCTTTTGTTTATTCATATCACAATTAGGTGTAACCAATGCATTGTAACTTCTTTGTCTTCTGTGAACCAATGGAAGGTGACATCACCCCACTGGGGAGATATATAACCTTTTGTAACTTGGTCAACCTTCGGAGATCTCTGGGTATTTGCCGGGAGCTCCTCCCTGGCCGAAAGCTTTTCAATAAATATATTACTTTGGAGCATTAATTGTGACTCTGTGATTTTACTGATTTCTGCTTATTCAGAAAATTTCCACCACATTACCATGACGATTTAGGTCACAATGTGCTTTTCTGATTATATCGTGAATACTAAAAAGAACATTAACTACGTGTTTAACTACAAAGCAAGCATAATTAAGGTCTGGCTTGCTGTATTGAACTCTTGAAAAACTGAATAAAAATATTGTGAATCTACGTGGAACTTCTTGTGCCCTCTACTGACACATGATCCTAATGTCCCTTTAAGAAACTGTGAAACTTGTTTATATTATCATGAGGGTTTATTCCTACACCTTCGCCTGAAATGT
The DNA here is from genome assembly GCA_034552555.1 of Semaprochilodus insignis. Lineage (NCBI taxonomy): Eukaryota > Metazoa > Chordata > Actinopteri > Characiformes > Prochilodontidae > Semaprochilodus > Semaprochilodus insignis. Next base: position 4,845,112 of record CM067483.1, on the reverse strand, counting down.
TTCTGTGCCAGGACCAGTTCCAGAGGCAGACAGACACAGACCTCCTCGGGGGGGTCTCAGTCCGCTTATTTGGGGCACATCCGAGTTCTCGCAACAACCGCACCAGGGTGGGCCCAACTGCTCCACCCATAATATGGACAGGACTTACATTTCCCTGGTATAGCCACTGTCCACCAGGGGGCACTGTGAAACAACCTTACCTCATGTGACCGCTCATTTCTCCCTTGGACAGCACTTATCCCACACACAACACAGCAAGGCTGTAATTAAGCAGAGCAGTCTGCCACCTCACGTGTGAAAGTTCTGGTCTGGACTCACCAGTCGATGAGGTAAAAGTCTGGAGTCAGACTGTTGTTCTGGAAGTGCTGGAACAATTTGGGCAGATTCTCCTCAAAGAACACCTCAAACGCTGCAAAGTACTTCAGCATCTGAAAACGGGCACAAACACGAAGTAGCTGAAACAAATCCTCGACTTCAGGGCAAAGTAAACATTGTGGAGGTCAAAGTTATCGGCAGTGATAACACTCAGATTGAAATTCAGAAGCACAACCTTAATAACTATGTAATAATGATTACACTGTGTAATTACCAATATATTACACACACACTTCATATGTATATATAAGTATAATGATGTAATATAACCAAATGCATAGCATACAGAGAGCCTATGTACGAGTTCAGTGAAATTCCCCTTGCACAGTAACTTTCACATAACTGGGTCACAGATGGCCATAAACAAATAAATAAATAAATAAACGAACGAACGAATGACTACACATACAGTGGTATGCTAAATTTGGCTTACTTTTTAAGTGCAAGTAAGTGCAAATAAGCTGCACCTCCTCTACAGAAAACACGCTTCTGACCATTTTAAGACAGAACTACCAAGCTCAATTACTCAACCTCATAAACATTCACTAATAACAACATTCTGGCAAACCATGTGACATAAGCCTAACGGATGCTGCCACGCTAATGAACAAACAACTCGAGGTGGTGGTGAAGGCGGGACTGCTCTCACTGCTGATGCTGAGGCAGTCGGACACAAAGATCACTTTAAATATTCTACCTTGGAACATGCAGTGTGGGACACGACGTGTGGAGTACGCCATGTGGGACACGACGTGTGTACTGAGTAAGTTGGAGTGTCGGGAGCAGGGGTAACACTAAAAAGTGCAGGGCAGTGGGCTTCCAGGGCCATTGCTGTAGAGGATATGTTCACTTATGTTCACTAGGAAAGTCAATCGATCGATCAGTGTAATTTGACCCAGAACGTCCAAACTTTTGCACACCACTCTGTGTACAACACATCTGTTGTTATTACTTGTGTATGTTTTAGCACGGCGAGGGGGGCCATGCCGTACCAGATCATGGTCCACCCTGAAGAAGGCCAATTGGCAGGGTTTGTTGAGGAGGTTGGCAAAGGCAATAAAGGCGTCCGCCTCCTCAAGGTTCAGAATAAGGACAGCAGCAATGAAGGACATTCCCTGCACCTGAAAAGCAAACACACACACACACACACACACACACATACATACATCTCAGCATCTCTTAGCAGGTCTAAGACAATGGGGCAGCTTCACTGACACCATGATCCATTTGCCTACACCTGGGTCCTGGAGGCACCCTGCCCTGCACATTTTGGTGGATTCCCTGCTTTACCACACCCCCTGCAACTAACAGGCTTGCCAACAGGTTGATGAGTTGAGGCAGGTGTGTTGGGAGCAGGGAAAGCACTAAAACGGGCTCGGCAGGGTACCTCCAGGACCAGGGTAGCAGTCTACATCAGCGATGCTCTGAAACTAAACGTTTTAGCCTAAACTGAGACTCAATGGACATACTGAACCAAGAAAAATCTAATAATTAATAAAAATTACAAGATGCAAACACGTAAGGGTGGATATGTAAACGATAACAGGCGTGGTCTGGTTACGTGAGGGCACGCACACACAGCAAACAGGCTCCCGGCGCCCCAGACAGACCTCCAGCAGGGAGGATCGTTTGATCTGGCTACAAGCACGGGCAGCTCCCACAGATCCTTGTCCACCACCCAGACACAGGTGTCACCTTCACTACACACCCCTTTTTTCTGCCCGGACCATTTCCAGGAGCGCAGCAGAAGGACATTTGGTGTCACAGCGCCAGTTACAGCTAGTATTTACATAATAATGTGATATATAGTATACTCACATAGCCTACATCTGGTCTATAACACGTGTACGCTCCCAAAACACTGTGCAACAAGTCGTGGTAGGGTCCACCCTGCAGAGAAAGAAAGAAAGAAAGAAAGAAAGAAAGAAAGAAAACAATAAGTTATACAATAACTAACACCACGTTCATAATTACTGCAGGGCACGTCCTTCTGTTCATCTGTAAATATTAACATGCTTCGCATTCATGCTAAAAAACCAGTCCAGCATTGACAGAGCAATTACTTCTGTTTAATCTCCCAGCACTGAAGAAAGACACCGCAACGGGAAGTTCAGCCAACACAAAGAAAGGGTCGGCTACGGGGGGCTGCCCATTACATCATTTGTTCATCATCACCACAATACTGGCCTTTATGAGGCCGATGACTTCGCAGAAGCAAACAGTCCTCTAACCACTCAGTGAATGTTTCACTCGCCGTATCTCCATCCAAATGTTTCCATCCACCACAGTCATGTGAGGAAACTCTAGATGGCACAGGCCACCATCAACACGAAGGAGATGGAAAGATTTGAGCAGAATCATCTTTACAGCCATGTGCCAGTCTTTTACGGCCCTGTTGTTTGGAGCCCAGGTATACCCCTGGCAGGACAAGCAATGGCCACCCTAATGGGGGCTAAAGTCTTGGTGCCACCCTGATGACGTCCACCTTCAGGAAGCTGGAGTTGGCTTCTGATTCAAGTTCACTCTTCCACCTTAAATTGGTGCCAGAATGCAACTGTCCCAACATTTAAGGTGGAATGGGAAATTCACACAAGAAGCCAACTTTAACCTTGTTTGACCATCTGGGAACACAAATGATGATGACGACATTGCAGAAGCAAACAGTCCTCTAACCACTCACCCAATGTTTCACTAGCCATATTTCCGTCCAAATGTTTTGCAACCGTTCTGCGCATTTACCATATTTCAGCTGAAACGAACGGGAATCGTGTTTCCATCCACTACAGTTATGCGAAGACACTTTAGATGACTTGGCTACCATGAAGAGCAACGACGAGTTTAAGCAGAATCGTCTTTACAGCCGCGGGCCATCTTTTAACGGCTCTTTTTCCCCCTCTTGAAAAATGGCTCTGCAACAGTGCGCTCCCAGAATTGTCCGCTGCATTTCAATCAAAATTTATTTATATAGCGCTTTTTACAACCAACGTTGTCTCAAAGCAGCTTCACAGAAAATAAGTTAGTTATAAAGTGTTCCCATTTGTGTTCCCAGATGATCAAACAAGGTTAAAGTTGACTTCCTATGTGAATTTCCCATTCCACCTTAAAGGGGTGGGGCGGTTGCATTCCGGCACCATTTAAGGTGGAATGGGAAATTACATAAGAAGCCAACTTTAACTTTGTTCGATCATCGGGGAACACAAATGCATCAGACAATTCCACGAGCATATTGTGCAGAGTCAGTTTTCACATGAACTTCAGACTCGGCATTTCGGAAAGTCACCATGCACCATGACTGGACCATTTGCGGGACAGGTCGTTTACGGTCACTGACCACCCGTGTCAACTGACAAGAGAACTACCGTTGCGTTATACAAGACGACCCAGCTAGCCACAGGGTTGTGGCCGTAAGCATAACAACAGTTCACCGCTGTGTACGTGCTGTCAGGTGGAACGGAGTCATGTGACTTGTGGCTTGGAGCATTGTTACTGTTTATTTGAAAAACCCTTTTCCTCTCCCACTTTTACACATTTTGGCTGTTTGGTTGGGGAGTTTTGGTGAGGTTGCCAATCTTATGCCATAGTGAAGAGTTAGCTTGTATGGAGGGGGGGACAGGTAAGATCTATTGGACTGGATACTGCTATTGGATTACCTGATGATCTGCTGATGATTTGCTGTGCCCTTTATTGGTTGATGATCTGATTATCACGATTAGATCACAGTGATCAGATGTTAATGCTGTAAACAGGGCCTGTGAGTGTTTCTACATACACTGAAATATATATGGAGTTTATATTGTAATCACATGTAGTAGAGTAACGGCAGTGTTCCGTTTTGTCTGAACTGTTCAGCCCTAACCAGAATATTGTGCTACTGTTTTAATGTACCGTTTAATTGCAACATTTGCATTGCTGGAGTGACAATTGGATCCATTAGCAGGGTCATTTGTTTGACCTTTTTTTGTTCATCATATAATATTTGTTTAATATTCAGACTTTTTAAATTCTGCACCCCTACTGCCTACTGAGCTCAAATTCATGTGTAACACGTGTGTCTCCATCTCACCTTCTGGAATATGTAGAGGGAGGGGAAGGTCCTGAAGATGTCCAGCTTGATCAGGTCTAAACTGGACTCCCTGTCCGCCAGCGACGCACCACAATCTCAATTGGCAAAAAAGATACAGAAATAAAGAACACGTGAACTTGGCTGGAAAGAACTCATGTAGTGTGACAATATACATGAAACACAAATGCACTAAATTTGCAGAATTTCTATTTATTTGCTAAATTTAACCTGCTATCAAAATAAAAACCTAAACTATAAACCATACTCTACATGAAACTTCCAGACAGGTCAGAGTTGAATGCACAGATAAACAGTCATATATAAACAAACATTTGCAAAGTAAATACACTCATCGTCAAACAACTAGTTGCACAAATAGCTGCACCCAGAAGGAATCAACCCACAGGAATGAAACTTGGTGGGCAGGTTTGACATGGTGAGACATGCTAATGATTCAAGTTTCACACTGCGCGCGTGACGTAAGCAAGGACAGGCCTCATTGGCAGACGGCTGCACAACGCAGGACTACATACAGGACCGTTACGTTGACTGTCCTTAACACCACGTCAACATCACTAAAGACCGCAATGCTGTCGTGCCAGACTGTCACGGAGTGACTCAGAATGGCAACAGGTCATCTTCAGTGACGAGTCCCGCTTTTGTCTTGGTGGAGACGCCCAACGAATCCGCATGTGGAGGCACCGTGGTCAGCACCAAGATGAGTGGTTTACTGTTATGCTCCACATGTCCAGGCGGCCTGGTGTCACTCCACCTCCACCCCTACCACACAATCTGCAGGAACTGTGTTAGAATATTCAAGCTGCATGGGATGGATTATCACAGGACACCATTAGGAACCTCTACAACTCCATGCCGAGACGTCTGGCATGTTGCGTTAGCCCAACGCCATACTGAGAGACACTACTTCTGTATGTGTAGCTCAATAAATATTGTCCATATCAGTCTAAATGTATCATCATTTATTGTTCCTGGTAACCTTTATCTTCCTCCCCAATAGCACTGCAATCTCACACTTCCTTCTGGGTGCAGCTATTCTTATGATGTTGAGTGTATAAAACAATGCTGTCAATTCTGTATCAGTTTGAGTCCGATTCCGCTCACAAAAGTCCAGCAGAACAAGTTGGTAGGTCCACCTTTGCAAGCTAGACTGGAGCAGGACGTTTCAGACTAGCACGTTCTTATTTCCGTGCACTGTGTGAGGGTGTGCCAAACTAAGGACCGGTTTCTTTGGGAGAGAGTTTCTCTCTCTGGCATGTACTTTGGGCTTTTCAACTTTGCAGGTCATGAACATGCACAAAAAGCTGCAACACACTAAAGGAAATAGAAAAGAAGGAAAAGTTTTCTTCACTGGGTAAATACTAACATGCACTCTAATATCTTCCTCAGGTTCCCTTTTATAAAGCTGTTTTTTTGAACAGCCTTTCCTCCTGTTAGTCTGACCAGGTCTAAACTCACTCATTCTCAGTTCCCCTTTACACTCTGCAGCTGCTCACTAAAGTAACACACTTCACTGTTCCAAGGTCATGTTTACCATGCTACATTTACCCTTCGCCTGCTGACTGGGTTTTACTAGCTGATTCATTCTTACTTGGCGAGTTCAGCAGTTACCTGGAATCTGTTTGATCAGTTATTTCTCAAGCCTCACCTCTCTCTCATTTAAAGCCCTAACTGCTCTCATTTTGGACTCTTGGTGAGAAGAAGCAAATCAAAGGGAAAGAGCACTGTGCTCAAAACAGGTAAAGATAAAGTATGGATGGATACATTCAGAGGAATCATGAAACAGCCATTCAGAAACCTAAAGATGATATTCTGGAGAAAGGCATTCAGAGGCGCTGAGAAAGCGTCTTTGTTGGCGTGTGCAAGTGCGTCAAATATGCAGCCTTAACACCACCACAGTCCTTAACACACCCAGTCCAGCAACATCCAAACATCCCAAACTTGTAATTTTAATGCTGGTGCGAAGACCAGCGCTGGTGCATGCGCTCCACACAGGCATATGGACTGTACGGATTACACTCGCGGTTCCGGTTGTTTCTGTGTGTAACAGAAGGGTTGCACAACACATGCAAGTTCAAGTAAGACAAATTAATTGAAACGTGTCATGCTACAACTTCTTTACTGCTTGATACAAAAGACAAACCTGCACGGCTCCTGGACTCTGAGTCAAGGCTTTTGGGTACACAGCGAAGAGCAATCACGGTGCTCACCTGCTGTTGTGTTAGGTGGACTGAAACTGAAGTTCCCAAAATACATGGTTCACACTCACAAGAGGGTTAAAAAAGTTGTTTATCGTTTTTTTATTATTATTATTTTTATTTCACCCTCCCAATCATTTTACGGTGAATGTTTTCAGGATATTGATATTTAAATTATAATAGAAGCCCAGTTCTGCTACTTAAAGGGGAAAAAAACATATAGTAAGTCATAATGAATTATAAATTATGAGATAGTAGGTCATAATTATGAATGATGAGAAAGTAAGTCATAATTATGAGATAGTAAGTCATAATTATGAATGATGAGAAAGTAAGTCATAATTATGAGATAGTAAGTCAATTATGAATTATAAGATAGCAAGTCATAATTCTGAATTATGAGATAGTAAGTCATAATTATGAATTATGAGATAGCAAGTCATAATCATGAATTATGAGATAGCAAGTCATTATTATGAGATAGTACGTCATAATTATGAATTATGAGATAGCAAGTCATAATTATGAATGATGAGAAAGTAAGTCATAACTATGAGAAAGTCATAATTATGAATTATGAGAAAGTAAGTCATGAGACAGTAAGTCATAATTATGAATTATGAGAAAGTAAGTCATCATTATGAGATAGTAAGTCGTCATAATGAACTATGAAAAAGTAAGTCATAATTGAGATAGTAAGTCAATTATGAGATAGTAGGTCATAATTATGAATTATGAGAAAGTAAGTCATAATTATGAAATAGTAAGTCATTATTATGAATTATGAGATAGTAGATGTTTTGTTTTTACTGTTAAAAGTATATATTTGCAGTAATAATGATGTGCTCTACACCGCCGTCAGCATCAAATAACCACAGTATTGTGGTAATAAGGCCCTACCCCCATCCCTAACGCATATACACAAATAGAATCATGCGCCTCTTGGAGCATTTTACAACACTAAAAAGGAAGGTCTGTAAAGGTCAGCAAAGTAAAGGTCAAGCCAGACAAGGAAACAAATACATACCTTCATTCTCACTGACCGAGCTGGTCTCATTAAAACTCCGCCACTTCTCTTTGGCTCTGGACAGGAAGATCTCATATAGTTCTGGAAACATACACACTAGAGGTCACTTCCATTGTTACGACTCAGCGGAGCAACATCCACAATAACTGAGAAAATGGCTGTATTGGAAACGGCATACTACATACCAAATCTGCCTAAAAATAATATGTAGTATGTGACCAAACTGTAAACCTGTAGTGCACTGAAGATACCCGGATGGTGTTCTACTCCAGTCAGAGTTTCTAGTATACAGGGGGAGCTATCTTCATGGTGTACTGTATCCCATCATGGACCGCTCTCAGCCTGCTTCAGTACACCACCCGGGTCTCTATTTTATCACACTTTATTTTATTGTATGTTTTGCATTTATCTATTTTATGTTCAGTGTTTATTACATTCATTATACTCTTGTTTTAGTTGTAATCTATTTATCGTTAAATGTTTGTGTTGCACCTTGGGTTGGAGAGTAACGCGATTTCAATCCTCTGTATGTCTCTGTATGTACATATTGAAGTACTGACAATAAAGCTACTTGACTAGACTTCGGCCAGAGAAAATGGCGGCGGGTAACACTGGGGAGCAAAAAGCAGCCAACCAAATGTGGGTGTAGTGATTGTAGTGGGGTATGTTTTCCTCAGAATGAGCCTCAGAAAGTTAAAATATCCAGGTCCAAAGATTAATAAAAGATGAACTCGCTTTAGAGGGTCGGTTTTAGAGTGAAATAGCCGAGGGTAGCTAACAGCTAGGCTAAACGTATTTCATGTGAACTGAGCAGCGTTAGCAGCAGCTAGCTCTAAACAGTGGATACAGTAATAACAGCTCTGAGGTAAATGTGAGGTAACTGGTCATGTGACTATTAGTATACTACACTGTAGGTCAGAACTTGTTACTGTACTGTATACTACACACAGGGGGGAGTGTGCGGTATGCAGTACATACTACTGCAGTATACAGTGTGCAGTATAGTAGTGTACCATTTCGAACACAGCCAATGTAATCAAGTTTGCACAGAGGCCAAGAGGTCATGGCCTGTGTTGCCAAGGTTACCAGGGGTGATGTTGAGCTCGTTGCCGATGGCGAGACTCCAGACTTTTCCACGGACGCTGGGGGGCAGACCCTGCCACCAGAGTTCACGAACCCGCCGAGTGTTCTTCCTGCACAGGTGAGCATCTAATCAATCAGCTGACCCATTAATCGACCAATCAAACAGTGACCTTCAAACCCCGCAGCAGCACAGCGGCAGGGTCCCGTAATCATTCTATTCATTTAGCCGCTAAAGTGTGTTGATTTGTGGGGCGGACTTAGCTTACGCTCGCCGGCCACTTTTTTTTGAGATCCTGTAGCTCTAGCCTGCTGAATCACAGTTAGTGTAGGCAGAGTGGAAAGCTCCAGTTCCCCTCAGAAGAAGAAAGAGGTGGAACATCTAGCTACTCTTACTTAATGCTGCTCTCACTGGACATTGGTGAAGGAAACGGGGAAATTCATTCACCTTACTTTAACATGCAGGCTCCTGAGAACCCAGCATTCACACACTGAAAAATGAAAATAAGGTTACTGATTATCAGAAGCAGCAAATACTCTCTTATGAAGTTTATTCTATAACCAACTGCTTGGTCTTTCTTTAATGATCAAAGACCAGTAAATAATGCCATTAAAGGAGCAGTATGTAATATTTAGGGGGTTCTATTATGAGAAACAGAATATACTATACTAAACTGTTTTCATTAGTGCATAATCACCTGTAACTACAAATCACTGAGTTGTCATTAGCTTAGAATGAGCCATCATATATACATTACACACATATTCATATAGCAGCTTGTCTTCTGAAAGAGGCTGCCGTGTAGAGCTGCTGTGTTTCTACAGCAACCCTGAACTGACAAACCCCACGCTGGCTGTAGAGAGGGACTTGCATGAAAGCATGCATTAAAACTTCATCCAGGTGGGATTATTACTCCTTATCCTTGCTAAAACTACAAGGCTGAAAACAGGTTCTAGACTGTAGTTTCCCGTTCTACCTTAAGCCCGGCTTACACTGGGATTTTAGCCCAATTTGGTCAACTGAATTTCATGATCGGGCCGAATTTCAGCTTCATCAGTCGTTGTTTGCCGTGCAGTGTGAGAGGTGGAGCTATGTCCAATTAACTGGCTACAGCGATGGACTACAGTGATGTTTATATGGTCTCTGTAGTTCACCTGGTTTTAGTTTCAGTGCAGGGTAGCAAAGTTAGCGGAGCTGCTGTAGCACAGTTGGTTTGTCAGCAGCTGAATCCCGAACGTTCCCTCCTTCCTATGTAGCACAGTTTGCACAACTGGCTTCTACACCACAAAACATCAGTCCAGTATCGAATTGTGTACACACAGCTGAATCCCAAATGGCTGTGTATTAAACACATGATGGACAGGAGCCATTTATCCTACATAGTGCACTGTTCCGGGATTCAGCCGGTGTTTTAGGACGCGTAGGAAATTGTCTATAGACAGAGCTGAGCTGTCTGTATAAGACGTATTTCACGTTCTGCGTGAGGACCTGTGTTGTGTTCTCATACAGTGGTAATATATTAATGGCAGGTTTTCTCTGTACACGGTGGGTGATTCAAACGTGCAGTGTGAGCTGTCAGCAAACCAAGATATCTAAAATCTCACACTGTATGCCTGGCTTTAAATAGTGCAGCAGTTACATCCTGGCGCTGACATTCAGCTTCTTGTTCACCAGCTCACAATGTACAAATTTTCCCATTCCACCTTAAATACTGCAGCAGGTATTAAAATGCCTCAGCTGCCAAAATGTAACAGCAACACCATTGAGGTGGAACTGGAAAATCCTGACCTCACCAGATGGCGAATGTCCTTAACTACCAGCATTAAAAGAATAATTAGCATGTTCTGACAGCCTAAATCAGGGACAGCAGCCCTCTGGTCAGAAGCTGACCAATGATGAATGGAGAACAGGGGCGCTGAGAAACTGTATCGCTGTACAGCGACAGGTGAGCTATACAGTCTGTAGCTGTACGCATGTACAATGGAACTATAAAGTAGGGGGAGCTCAAAGTGGCCAGTGAGCGGAGGCACAAAAAAGGGGGATACTAATGAAGTGGCCAGCAAGGGAGTAAATACATAGAAAGGAGGGATGGATGGACAAAGTTCTGCTTTCATAGAACAGCTGTCAGTAGATTAGATGGATGAACTCTCACAGGCTTTCCCAGTTGGGCAGAATCTCAGTGTTCCAGATGACCATGGCATGGGCGATGTTCTCCTCCTGCCTGTACCTCTCCTTCATCTGCTTCTTTTTACGCTGGGCCTCCTTCATCTCTGATAGGGGAAGGAAGAAAGAAAGAAAGATACAAAGAAAGAATGAATGACCCACAGGCCAAACCGATGTCAAAGTTTTGTTACAGGTCACTTGTAGGTCAAAATGTCTGGTTCTCTCACCCCTTTCTTGTCTGATCAAGTTATGGGGTCAATTCTGGGGGGGGGGGGGGGGTGATGAGACAAATGCGACAAGTGGGACAAACGGGTCAATGGGACAAGTCGGTCAAGATGCTTCTTTTTAAGATGTATTTTTTAAAAGCACCGCGTACGACGTAAAGCGGTCTGCCGTTCCAGTTTATCTTTCCTAACTGTGTGCAGGCTTAATCATCATCATTCTGTCAATGACAGACCTAGATAAACTCTACCTTCATAGACAAGGGACACTGTTCTTAAGAGGGGGATATTGTTCACCACCCCTCTGACATCTAACACCCCGTCCCCTTCCATGTTATGCGGTCAAAACTAAGCACCACTTTCTAAACAGTAAATCACTGACTGATATGACTTACGTTTTTAAGCCAGCAAAGTCTTACGACCTAACATACACACACATGCATGCCCAGAACAGCTGCTGCTAAAACAGCTCCAACCCGGCAGGGCATGGACTCCACAAGACTTCTGAAGGTGCCCTGTGGTATGTGACACATCAATGTTAGCAGCAGATGCTATAAGTCCTGTAAATCGTGAGGTAGAGCCGCCACATCAAACTTCTGGTTCCAGCACATTCCACAAATGCTCGGTCAGATTGAGATCTGGGGAATTTGGAGGCCAGGACAACACATTGAGCTCTTCATTATATTCCTCCAGCCGTTCAAGAACAATGTGTGCAGTCTGGCAGGGCACGTCTGCTCGAAGAGGCCCTGCCATCCTGGTTTACCTGGTCCTAGCTTAGTTAAGTGGCACGAGTCAAAATGACGTCCACATGAATGCCTGAGCTTGGGCTTCCCAGAACAACATTGCACAGAGCAACAGACTTCCTCCACCGGTTTGTCGTCTTCCCAAAGCGCATCCCGGTGCCATATGTATCTGACTATCCACATGGTGTAACAGAAATGGGGACAAATCGGACCAGCTGACCTTCTTTGTCGCCAAGACTCTCGCGTGCTTGCACTTGCAGATGCTTTCGGCAGTGGATGGTGGTTCTCTTGTGCTCTTCGACTGGTCTGCATCTTCTGCTACCATCGTTAAAACGTGACCTTCAGTGACAGGATCTGAAATCCTCTGTTGGCCAAGTGAGTAAGTGGTGCTCAACACCTTTGTTGGTAGCTATTCACCACTGCTGACGGGGAGCAAGCCTTGCTGTTTCAGAGTCATCTGGGCATGGCCAGAATCTGGTCCTTGTCAATGTCCCTTGGGTCTTCACATCCAACTATGAGAGTCGACTGTTTGTTTGCCATCTGACATCTCAGACCTTGTCATTTTTGTTAGGGATGCACCGATGGAACTTTTTTTTTTGCGCCAGTTGATTCCCAATAATGATCTGATACCATCGTTGAATAGTTAAACCGTATACTTCACCATGTGGGAGAGACATAAGGCATCAGGATTGAACTAAACATTACTTTGCTAAGTTTGTAAAACAAAATACCTCCACACAGCTGACTCTTTGACTTGCCTCATGCTTATGTTCCTGTATCTAAGTGAAGTCTGAAGTATGGCATAACGTGTGCCACAAACCAATTAAAGTGAACGGTTTGGCTTAATGGATCGGCCTAATTCTCCGATTCCCGATACAGCTCTGTTAATATCAGGTCTGATATCCAATCCTAATATCTGTGCATGCCTATTTTCCACTTCATTTGTGGGTGGTGATAATGTTTTGGCTCATTGGTGTAGGTAAGACACTCACCCCTCCTCTTAGCTCCTGCCACCATCTCATTGTACTCCTGTCTGTGTCTCTGAGCTTCTTCCTCAGACTTAGCTGGCAAATTCCTGATAAACACACAAACAAACAAACAAACAAAGAAGCAATCAGGTCTAATACAAGACGTGTCAGGAAAAGCAACACAGAATTCTGACCATACAGGATATTTCAATACTACCAGTCGTGTACAGCAGCTCAGTGTGTAAAGCGTTAGTGTACTCTTAAGTAGCGAGTTGGTGTACAGTAACTCAGTAAGTGTAATGCGTTAGTGTACTGTACGTAGCGTGTCGGTGTACAGTAACTCAGTAAGTGTAATGCGTTAGTGTACTGTACGTAGTGTGTTGGTGTACAGTAACTCAGTAAGTGTAATGCGTTAGTGTACTGTACGTAGCGTGTCGGTGTACAGTAACTCAGTAAGTGTAACGCGTTAGTGTACTGTAAGTAGTGTGTCGGTGTACAGTAACTCAGTAAGTGTAATGTGTTAGTGTACTGTAAGTAGCGTGTCGGTGTACAGTAACTCAGTAAGTGTAATGCGTTAGTGTACTGTAAGTGGTGTGTCGGTGTACAGTAACTCAGTAAGTGTAATGCGTTAGTGTACTGTAAGTGGTGTGTCGGTGTACAGTAACTCAGTAAGTGTAATATGTTAGTGTGCTGTAAGTGGTGTGTCGGTGTACAGTAACTCAGTAAGTGTAATGCGTTAGTGTACTGTACGTAGTGTGTTGGTGTACAGTAACTCAGTAAGTGTAATGCGTTAGTGTACTGTACGTAGCGTGTCGGTGTACAGTAACTCAGTAAGTGTAACGCGTTAGTGTACTGTAAGTAGTGTGTCGGTGTACAGTAACTCAGTAAGTGTAATGCGTTAGTGTACTGTAAGTAGTGTCGGTGTACAGTAACTCAGTAAGTGTCATGTGTTAGTGTACTGTAAGTAGCGTGTCGGTGTACAGTAACTCAGTAAGTGTAATGTGTTAGTGTACTGTGAGTAGCGTGTCGGTGTACAGTAACTCAGTAAGTGTAATGTGTTAGTGTACTGTAAGTAGCGTGTTGTGTACAGTAACTCAGTAAGTGTAACGCGTTAGTGTACTGCAAGTAGTGTGTCGGTGTACAGTAACTCAGTAAGTGTCATGTGTTGGTGCACTCCAAGTAGTGTGTTGGTGTAACTGTGTGCATAAAAACATAAAATGTCCAAATGAAAGAAGTGAGAAGTGAGTCCACCAATCAGGGTACAGCGGTCACTTTGTTTGGAGCTTGTTCTGACCTGTTGGACAGAGCTTGGTTCTAGCTAATGGAACCTGTTCTCCTTCAGTGTTCTGTGCTTATGATCATTTGAACAGACATCAGTGTCAGACTAATTAATGGCCTTCTATTAAAGACTGGTGGACTGAGAGACACTAGAGTCTCTTCACCTACACTGAGCTGATTAAGAGTCTTGTTCCAGAAATGCTAATAGGATATTAGAGCCATAATACATCATGCTGCTGGTACTCTCCATACTTAAGTACATTTGAAGGTAAATACTTTAGTACTTTTACTCCAGTGGAGGTCTAAAGGGAGGAACTTCTACCAACACTGGAGGAGTATTTTACCTTGAGGATCTCTACTTGAACATGTCAGGAACATGGAGTTCGTACTTTGTCCACCACTGAATATTACTAGCCTGTCTGTATGGAGCTCAATACATATTATATATATATATTTATCCACAAAAGAGCTACATTGTGATAACTGAACCTCGTGAATGCAGCACCAAAAAAAGAAATCTGCATGGAGGAATCAGCAGTTATGTGGACACAAGGAGCACATTCTTTAATGTGGAGAGAAGCCAAAGCCTCTTCAGAGTGAGAGACAGCAAGTCTGTGTGAGTGTGAGTGAGAGTGAATAAACAAAATCATACAGCAGTACTATATTACAGCATACCCTGATGCACAACAGAAAGGAGGCTAGCTTAAACACAGGACCATACAGCAGAATTATGCAGCTGCCACAGTAGTTTGCTTTGGACTACAGTATATGACATATGGACTACAACAGCACCCACAACAACTTCAGATGCTGACGTTCTGCTCTTTCTCATAAAGCCAAATCTCGAAATCTTTTACTGAACCTACCAAAGTATGTCTGACAGGCCTATCACGCCCTACCAGTAATACACAGTTAAGTAAATGTTTGGCTATGTGGCACCATGCAGTCGTGTCACTTTACTACGTGGAAGCAGTGAATCATGGGAGATGTAGTTCCAGCCAGGAAACACTTACGCGGGCCTGTCCTCCAGAATGAGAGCGGTAGTAGACAAAGGCTCAAACTCCAGATTCTTCCGCCTCATTGGCTGCCGGGGGTGTGGCCCGGTCCCTGGTCCTGGTCCCGCCCTCGCCTCGTACTCCTTCGGAGAGAAAGGAGGAAGCTTTAAAAAGGAAGAAAAAAAAAGGAGAAGAAAAGAAAGCCAAAACAATGGAACAGCTGGTTTCAGGCCACGGAAGATCCACGTCTGCAAATGCCACGGCACAGCATGTGCTCGTCTGAGACAGGAGGAGGAAAGAGAGGGAGGGAACAAAAAAAAAAAGGAGGGGAGAGGGACATACAAACGAGGAAATAACAACAAGACAGGCATGTACAGCAAGCCAAAGTGCCAGGCGTGGTTGGACACACCTATTGACTGTTTCCATCTTTCAGAGTAACACTGAAATAACACTTGGCTGCAAACATAAATGCTGGCATTCTGCCAAGTCCATATACACCAGTCCATATACAGCTGTATGTGAAAGTCATTTGTAAATATCCCTGGTCAAACTACATGTTGCTGCTTTTCTAAGGACGTAATGGGCAGCGTTGTCACTTCATAGCAACAAGGGCCTGGGTTCGATTCCCCGGCCAGGTAAGTAGGGGTTCTTCCTGTGGGGAGTCTGCTTGTTCTCCGAGTGTCTGTGTGGGTTACCTCCAGGTGCTCTGGTTTCCTCCCCAGGTGACCTAGAGATACTAAACTGCCCTTAGGTGTGAGTGAGGGCGTGTGTGTGTGTGTGTGTGTCTGCCCCCTGTGACGGACTGTCCAGGGTGTTTCCGGCCTTCTGCCCAACGGGTGCTGGGATAGGCTCCAGCACACCCCGCAACCCAGAAGGACAGGCCCTGAAGTGACACTTACTTCCTCTAAAGGTGAACACACTTACACATGCCATTTTTCTGCAAATGCACACTTCCTTTTTTTTTGGTGACTGGCCAGACAGAGTCATCACCATCACTCCAAACACATATGCTAAGGCTAGCTACAAGGTTAGCATTTCCTCTTGCATTGACTTTCAGCAACCACAATCATCTCCTGGGTGGAACTCATGGAAGGGATAACCAGCTACACTGAAGGGGCTATATATTTGCAGTCGACAAAGCAGGTGACACCACACGTGAGTAGAGAAAGTGGAAGCCCGGCATAAGTAAGCTCACCGGACACAACATGAGTGAACAGCTGTTATTGGATTTGGCATGGACTGCACAAGTTTCTGGATGTAGGTCACATCAATGTTCGGACACTCTTTCATCAAGTAATTGAGCAGTTGGGCCAGATTTGGTGGATGCCTTTCCTGGCACAATTCCGAGGAGAATTCCCTGTAAACTGGGATTTTAGCCACTGCTGGTAGACCCGTATGACCGTACGCTTCCATACACCTGCAGATTCAGCTACTTCCTTCACACTATGGTCTTTGGCACGCCCAAATGCAGTCACTCCTTTTAGCCAATCATTAACATCTGCTCTGGAGCCATTTTCCACACATGGAACGAGAGACTCACTGCACTGTACCACCTCTTCTCAATCTATGGATCCCGTCACTCACACCCCGCAGATATTTATAGCCCCATCATCCTCGAGCAGCTCCATCTGCAGGAGTGTGAAGTTACTGCTGCGTTAAACACACAAGATGACACACAAAAAGCAGGATTTTCATATCCAGGTTTGGGGGCATCTTTAGGAAACCTCCAAGGTGTAATGTTTGCAGCGGAAATACATGATGTAACTGGATCTACACAACAAATAAGCCAAACAGCCTCTTGTGTGAATGATCACAGGCGGACTACTTCTAAACACCAACATGCAAAAATGAATGCAAATCTGACTGAAGTGAATCATAACACTGGCTAAACACGCAGGCTACGAGTGGGTGACAGCACACATAGCGACTTCCCTTTCAAAACAACTCAACTATAACGATGTAAACGTTTGTAGCCCATCGTGCTGGACCTTTATTTCAACTGGCAAAAGCATTAAAGATAAAGACCTTAACAGCAATCACATTTCCCCAACTTGGGAATTAAATTAAATGGAAGAAAAATAAGGAAAGGACATGAGAGAGAGAGAGAGAGAGAGAGAGAGAGAGAGAGAGAGTGAGTGTGTGTGTGTGTGTGTGTGTGTGTGTCTGAGTGAGAGAGAGGGAAATAGGCCAAAGGGGCTGTTACTACTTTCTAGTACACTTCCTAAATGCTTTATTCAGCCATGTTTGGACTCATCCAAATTCAGTTAGAAATGCTGATGCTGCTGAATGGAAGTGAATTAACAGACATAAATCATATAAATGACGTCAGACTGGGCCCAGTTTCCCAAACGCATCTAAAGCCCTATTCGGACAGGATTAGTTTTACATGGGGAGGTGGGGTAATGTACACACAAATAGCTGCACCCAGAAGGAAACAACCGACAAGAATGAAACTTGGTGGGTAGGTTCAACAACGTGAGACATGCAGATAATTCAAGTTTCACGCTCAGCCGGGCATGTGACGTAGGCAAGGACGGGCCTTATCCCTGTACCTGGCTGACCCAACAGCCACGATTGCAGACATTCAGCGAGCAGTGATGTCCTTCAGGAGTCATCCTGTTAGTGCCAGCACCATTGGCAGACGGCTGCATGACGCAGGACTACATGCACGCAGACCGCTACGACGACTGTCCTTAACACCACATCAGCGTCACCAAAGACTGCAATGGTGTCGTGCCAGACTGTCATGGAGTGACTCAGAATGGCAGTGGGTCATCTTCAGTGACGAGTCCCGTTTTTGTCTTGGTGGAGACGACCAACGAATCCATTTTCACCAACATTTAACGTGTCAACAACGTTAATGTGTCAAATCTCACTGCTCACTCTCCAGTACAAAGTAGGGATTCACTGATCCGATTTTATGATCTGATATCGGCCTCCGCTATTAACAAAATTAACAGGATCGAGTATCGAACAATTAGGCCAATCCATTTACTTCCATTGGTTTGCGGCACGAGCTCCGCCATACGTCAGCAGCATGTGTGCAGCTTGGTAGTAGAGTTGACTTACAAACAGGAACAACAACATGAAGCGAGCCGAAGAGCCCAAGTGGAGGTATTTAATTTTACAGCCTTAGTAAAGCAATGTTTAGGTCAATCCTGATGCCTTAAATCTCCACCCACATGGTGGAGCATATGGTCTGTTAATTCAACGATGGTATTGGGCCAGTATCGATTGAAATGCACAGTTTATGTATCAGTATCAGAACTAAAGAGATGGATCAGTGCATCCCTGTCCACAAATCCCATATATGGAA
This sequence comes from Semaprochilodus insignis, assembly GCA_034552555.1. Lineage (NCBI taxonomy): Eukaryota > Metazoa > Chordata > Actinopteri > Characiformes > Prochilodontidae > Semaprochilodus > Semaprochilodus insignis. The sequence goes on along the minus strand of CM067483.1, from coordinate 4,826,666 downwards.
ACCAGTTAATCGATTTCTTGAGGTCACAAAAACCCACCCATATACACACACAACCACCTATTCAGCCAACAGCATTTCAGCTCCACCCATTCAAGGAGTGATTCAGTTCAGGAGGATACGGGCAATCAGATAATGGGTGATGATTTAGGCCCACAGTTTCCACAGTGCTATCGGCTGAGATCTAGACTTCCATTGCTTGTTAGCCTCGTAGCTCCAATGCTAAAGAAGTGAAGCAGCAAACTTCAGAAACCCAACATGTCTTGACTACATTTGTGTTACAGAGACAACAGACTGCATACCTCATTCCTAAGACTGTGCACCAAGACGTGCACCAAAGTGGTAAATGCTGAGTTCAGACTAAGTGACAGACAGCGAGCTTCCGCCCACGGCAATGGTTCATCTTTGCCTGCTCACGCACGCACATACTAAAAGAACTACACCGCTTTTGCCTCTCTCGCAGACAGGTGACAGGTGACAAGGCTAGCAGTCATCAGGAACCTGTCAGAGTGAACTGTGAAGAAGAAGAAGAAGAAGAAGAAGAAGAATGGAGAGACACATATATACAAAAAACAAGTGCACTGCAGTTCATTACTGCTCAGCATGCACACACTCAGAAGAGGACTCTCCACTCCACTTGAGACGGTGCGATATGCCTCATCCTCCGCTCTTCATCCGTAAACAGTACACATCTTCTGACTACTCATACATGCACTGTGCTGCGCAAAGTCAGAGAAGTCACTTGCTACTCTTGCTTCAGACCTGAAAACGTCCACAGGTGCTGCTGTCCATCCTTCCACTGTGAGAAGACACCTCAACGCTATGGAGGTCTGAAAGGAAGTGTAGCTGGAAATTATTCACCTATAAACCATATACTGTCACATTTGTGTGTGTTTGTCACACTTGAATGTTTCAGGTCATCAAGCTACTTTTAAAATTAGACGATGAACGCAAATCATCATTTCATTTACTGCCCCCTTACGAAAAACCAACTGACCCCTTAGCTACTGAATCAACCAGTTAACCAAAGTCAGTTGGCTGTTGGGTTCAGTTTCGCTAGCCACACCCAGATATGATTACTACCAGACCTGCTGAATCTGAAGCAATGTGAAGCAGCTAGAAGGTCTCAAAAAGCAGCACATGATGCCACTTTCTAAAGAGAATTAAATGCAAATGCAAAACAAAGTCATATGTAATCTAATACCTGGAAAAGGTTACAAAGCCATTGCTAAGGCTCTGGGACTCCAGCAAACCATGGAGCGCATCATTGACTCATCCAGGAAGTCACAGAAGAACCCAGACCAACATCGAAAGAACCACAGGCCTCTTTCTCCTCATTCAAGGACACCGTACACAATTCCACAATAAGAAAGCCGACCAAAAAGTGCACAAAGGCTCGTCTCACATTTCCCAAAGACATCTAGATGACTTCCAAGACTTGTGGGACAATATTCTGTGGACTGATGAGTCAAAGATGGAACTTTTTGGATGACACGGAGCACAGATTCATACCCAAGTCGGGTGAGAGCTAATTACACACCTACACTACACTGCCAAAAGTATTCGCTCGTCTGCCTTCACACGCATTGAAACTTAAGTGACATCCCATTCGTAATCCATAGGGTGTAATATGATGTCAGTCCAACCTTTACAGCTACAACAGCTTCAACTCTTCTGGGAAGTCTTTCCACAAGGTTTACGAATGTGTTTATGGGAATTTTTGACCATTCTTCCAGAAGTGCATTTGTGAGGTCAGACACCGATGTTGGACGAGAAGGTCTGGCTCGCAGTCTCCGCTCTAATTCATCCCAAAGGTGTTCTATCAGGTTGAGGACAGGACAATGTGCAGGCTTTGTGCACTGGTGCGCAGACATGCCGGAACAGGAAGGGGCCGTCCCCAAACTGTTCTCACAAAGGTGCATGAAATTGTCCAGAATCTCTTGTTCGGCTGAAGCATTAAGAGTTCCTTTCACTGGAACTAAGGGGCCGAGCCCAACTCCTGAACAACGACCCCACACCATAATCCCTGTCCACCAAACTTTACAGTTGGCACAATGCAGTCAGACAAGCACCGTTCTCCTGGCAACCGCTCCAGAGAACATGTCTCCACTGCTCTAGAGTCCAGTGGCGGCGTGCTGCACACCACTGCATTCGACACTTTGCATTGCGCCTGGTGATGTAAGGCTTGGATGCAGCTGAAATTCACTGAGCTCCTGAAAGCATTCTTTCACTCATGTGTGTAGAAGCTGTCTGCACGCCTAATAAATAATGTAATATACATAATACGCCATTTTTAATCGACAGTGTTGCTATATTCTCAGAAAGGTTGGCACCAGGTTTGCCATGAAGTATCCACCCTGTCCCAGTCACCTCTGTCAAAAGTTCACTATACTAAACAAGCATACATAACTTGTAAACCAGCATAATAATCATAATAATAATAATAATAATAATAATAACAATAATAACAATAATGATCGTTTTGGGCCTGAATGTGATATATGTCAACATTGTTAATGTTTCAAAATGTCCTGCTCACTTTTCAGTCCACAAGCAGGGACGCATCTACATCAACCGCATTGTTCGTGTTTCAAAACGTACTCCGGGAATGTGTTACATATTCCGTACGAGGCGAAAATCTGTTTTTAGAAAACAGCAAAATGTAACTGAGACACCGCAGAGACATGGAACAGATTCAGAGCAGCATGACCATTTGGCACTGATCTCATGGCACGACTCTGTTTTCTCTCTAACAAGATAAACAGAAATAGAGTTTAGATTTATTTGTTTTTGTCCCACTTTTGGGTACAGCTAGTCTAAAAAAACACTACTCAGATCCAAAACTGTCATGACGGAATAGCAAGGCAAAAAAAAAATAAAATAAAAATAAAAAAATATTCTAACTTAGTGGAGGACTCTCTGCTTACCCCAGGAGTGGTCAATCAGCCAAGATGCTTGGTGTCCAAACTTTGCTTATTTAGTTTAGAACTGGAGCGGGGAGGCTACTGCTAACCAACACTAGAACTCAATAGTCACCCAAATAGACCAAACAACTTTTGTAACCACACCATCTTCAAAACTTCTTTCAACCTCATTAAGCCACATCCCAGTCTTCATTATGGTTACACAGGGTTGCTGTTGTGGTCACCATTGCAGTCTTTGGCGATACTGACGTGGTGTTAAGCACAGTCAGTGTAACGGTCTGTGTGCATGTAGTCCTGCGTGGTGCAGCCGTCTGCCAATGGTGCTGGCACCAACAGGATGACTCATGGAGGCATCACTGCTCGCTGAATGTCCGCAATCGTGGCTGTTGGGTCACGTACAGCGTTAAGGCCCATCCTTGCTCATGTCACATCCATGGCCAAGCGTGAAACTTGAATCATTCGCATGTCTCACAATGTCAAACCTACCCACCAAGTTTCATTCCTGTCGGTTGATTCCTTGTGGGTGCAGCTACTTTTCGACGATGAGTACATTTTTACAAAAACAATTTTGGCTATTTGAGTGATGGTGTTTGCTAGGAGTGTTCTCCCCGTTAGTGCAAGGCCTAAGACCCTTTTTTATGTGAGGCCAATCATTCTCTGAGTAGAGAGTTTTTGAGCCATCTTCCGCATTTAACCCATCCATGAGGTGAAACACCCACATACACAGACACTAGTGAACACACACTATTGCCTGGAGCAATGGGCAGCCCTATCCACAGCGCCCGGGGAGCAGTTGCCTTGCACAAGGGCACTTCAGTCATTACTGTTGGTTCAGGGAATCGAACCGGCGACCCTCCGGTCACAAGGCTGGTTCCCTAACCGCCCACGACTGCCCCTAGGCAGGAGAGAAATGAATCCATCAGGCTGCAAATGCATTGAAAACAGACATGCTTCTGTGATGGATTTCACAGCATGCGCTCAGGAACACTCCGCCAACCCGATTTCCAGGTTAAACCATATATCAACAATATCCTGAAATGCCAACAACTTGTAAAGCAACATATGCAGTCTATACAGGGACGTAGACGCTTATTTCAACATGACAACACCAACACCATTCTGCATGTGTTACAGCACTTGGGTAATCATACAGTCCAGGTGCTTGACTGGCCTCCCTTTGAAAACATGTGGCACGTTATGAAGTGCAATACACGGTTATGCAACTGAAGGCTTTATATTTTGCTTTCATAACTGGACTGATGGGTGTCTTCAATCCTCAAACGATTAAGAGCAGCTAAAAGAAAAAGTGATGCAACACAGTGGTAAACACGCTCCAGTCCCAAGTTTGCTGGAGGCATCAAATTTGGAATCAGCACATATTTACTGACAGTACACAGTCGAGTCACATTATTATGGCCACTTTCTACTTTCAATGGTGGTGGCAGCGCGTAGCTCACGTTTTGTGGCATTCTCTGGATCCACTCATCCATGTGGAAGGCACGCTCAACCGATTTGGGTATGAATCCATCCTTGCAGATCACGTACACCCATACATGCTGATTGTCCTCCCTGATCTTCCAGCAAGACAATGCGACATGTCACATGGCTAGAAATGTCCGACATTGGGCGGATAAGCACGACCAAGACTTCCACATACAACCCTGGCCCCCTTAACTGCCCAGACCTGAACCTAATTGAGCATCTGTAGGACCACCTTGATGATCGTGTTCACTCTATGGATCCTCCACCACACTCCCTCTAGCAGCTGTGGGATGCACTGCAGTCAGGATGACTCCAGATACCTGTGACAACCTACTGGGACCTTACTGAGTCACTCCCAGCCCATCTAGCTGCTGTCTGTGGTGCACACGGTGGTTACTCTGGGTCTCTGGATGTTAGCTGGTGGTCATAATAATGTGACTCAACTGTATATAACATCAGTTCACATCTTTCCTGTTTTTGCTTTGCATTGTTTTGAATTTAACACAGGTGTAAGAATTCACAGCCTCACGGCTTTCTGTTTTTTATTAGCATGTCACATACCATCTCAATTTTTTTTGGAACTGAGGTTTGCATATTGTGACATATTGCATATCGTGTTTTTTGGGCCAGATAGCGGAAAACTCTGTCATACAGATCTTCCCTACATATCGCTGAGCACCTGAACTTCCATCCCGTTCCTGCAGGACAGGCTCCGGAGCTGAGACTTGGTGGAACTGAGGTGAGCCCTGCTGCTATGGCAACCGCAGGTTGCCGACAGGCTCCAGATATAGTGATTCCTGAGGGTAAACAACAGCAGGGCTGTTCAACGCCTGTCATCATTCCTAGCTTCAAATGACTCGTCTTCCTTCGAGCCGTTCAACACAACAATCTAAGGTAATGAGCTCTTCTGAAGAGAACACTAATTAGAGTAGCAACTAAACTGGGGGTGGTTTGTCCCACACGGCCCCACAAGCGCCTCACAGTCTTGGCACTGCCCTGCACATCTCGGAGATTTCCATGCTTTAACATTCCAAGATCAGCTCAGGAATGGCTTGCTAATTTGCTTGGATCATATATGTAAGCGCAGGGAAAACCAGTACAGCCTAGCTAGCATGGTGCTGCCCAACTGAAAAAGCACAAAGACTGGGAGATGAACCCTTTCATCCTTCCGAAGAGTAACGCACCTGCCTGCACTGCCGAGCTCAGTGCGTTTCCCACCCAAGCTCACCTGCCGTGGTGCACAAAGGACTAAATAATTAATTGACACAGACAATACGATCTGGTAGCTCAGGGAAAACATGAAATTGGAGACTGGAGAACGACACTGGCACACGTACCAGGTCAGGGGGAACCTTATGCAAATCATTTGTTTCAAATTGTACAATTACCTGGGATGCAAAGTCAAAACTAAATAATTATTTTCTCCGAGTGTGTAGCTGGAAAAACGCCAGAAAATCCATGGACTACATGCCAAAGCATCTCCCTGTTATATCATTCCATTTTTCTTTCCAAACACTAAAACTTATAGTAGTGTCTATACGGTTTAGAAAGTGGAAAAGATGAACAATATAAACAGCCTTTGGAAATTTAAAAGAGGACCTGTTATGGTTTTCCCGATTGTCTTCTTGCCAGTGGACCCTCTCCCAAAGAAACCACTTTTCTCCGCTGTAAGAATTGCGTCGCTGGAATTCCAGCCCTTTTTTCTGTTACAAGGTGATGTCATCCCGTAACACATTCCTTACTGCCCGCCTACCAGCAAGCTTGGCACGCACTGACACCACACACAGAGAGCTAAAGCAGTAAAAATGTACCAGTCGGCTCCAGTTTAGCTTGTGAATGTGGATCTACCAGCTTGTTCCACCAGCCTTTCAGGGTCAGATTCTGGATCTACATGATACTGTAGAACCGATATCACGGCAATATCTAACACCCATATAATACTGCTCTGTGGTGGTCCTGTGGGGGTCCTTACTATTGAAGAACTGGGTAATGAAGTATACAGAGAAACAGATGGACTACAGTCTGGAACTGTAGAACTACAGAGTGCTCCTATATGGTCAGTGGATCTGGTAAGATGGACATAAAGTGCAGGAACAAGAAACCGTACTGTAGTGTAATGTAGCGGACGGTTAGTGTACATTTATACATACATAAATTGTGATATATATTGTAAAACTTGTCTGAAATATCTCTTGACAGGTTCTTGCCCCTAGAACTACGACACCAAAGCGTTCTCTCGCTAATCAATACTTTATGTGTGTGTGTGCAGGCATGCCTGCAGGAATACAGAGGGACACCTGTGGATCGCGTGGAGTGAATCCCAAGCAGAGCGGAGCGAGTGCAGAAGCAGAAAGCTGCCTATAACAGCCTCTCAGTCAACAGTGCCTTACAGAGAGGAAAGGGGGTGGGCAGACAGCTGGTTACACAGCAGCTGCAGGGTGCGCGCGCACACACACACACACACACACACACACACACACACACACACACACACACACACACACACACACACACACACACACACACACACACAACGCCCCCACAGATCCCACATTTCTGTCTGTCTATCCAGTGACACACACTTTCCAGGGTTCCGAATTCCTTGCTCTTTCTCTTTTCTGTAGACCCTTCAGCTCCGAACAGCTCTGATTCTCTAGTGTAGTGATTAAGCCTTTAGGAGGGTTCTGACCTGTTCTTTAGTTCTCAAGCCCACACAAGGACCGTAACTTACATGGTTCTGAAGGTTTCCAGGAGCTTCCGAAATATGATAAAAAAATATAACTGTACTGCAGAGACTGGACTCGGACTCACCTGGAGACACGACACTTTGCGAGGGCTCCAGACTGCAGTATGGTTTTGGAGTATTTAGGAGGATTTTGGCCTGCTGTATGGTACTTGTGTCTTTGAGAGAGCTCTGACCTGCTGTAGGGTTCTGGTGTCTTTGACAGGGTTCTGACCTGCTGTATGGTACTTGTGTCTTTGAGAGGGTTCTGACCTGCTGTAGGGTTCTGGTGTCAAACTACGAGAGGGTTCTGACATGCTGTATCGTTCTGTTGTCAAACTTTTTGAGGGTCTTTGAGAGGGTCTTGACCTGCTGTAGGGTTCTGGTGTCTTTGAGAGGGTCTTGACCTGCTGTAGGGTTCTGGTGTCAAACTACGAGAGGGTTCTGACCTGCTGTACGGTTCCGCAGTCGTTGGGAGGGCTGTCCTTCGGAGGGGTTTTCCCAAACAGTCGCCAGCCTGGTGCGCTCTGAGCAGCTGCAGCCTTGGGCTCTTTGGTCTTCCAGGAAAACAGACTTCTAAAGTGATCAAGGAGCGGAGGAGAGATGAACGAGAGGGAGAGAGAGAAAAACAAACAGAATGAGGAACCGAGACTACTGAAACAGCTTCCAGTCTGTTCACCTCAGGCGGCCTACGACAGTCTCCGACTTGGAACCCCGAGCAAAGGGGACGTCAAAGCCTTAGGAGGTCTTGCCTGTTCACTGCAGACGATTCACAACCAGGCAGGCTATTAGTTTCGCCGTGGGTGACAAACAACTGGCAACATCCGAGACAGCAATCCACCTGTCGTCCCGGCAGATGCCGTCTGCTCATGAATTAAACAGCTAATAGTTATGTTTAATAGAGACAGCTGTTCACCCACAAACACTTTCCAGAGACCGAGCGGCATCTGTTGCACTTTTGATTCAATTACATCTCTGAGCATGTAATTCATCAGCCAATCAATTTATCAGTCTGGGTTCTGTTTAAATAACAAACTCGGGCACTGATTGACGGGATGGAAGGGAAAAAGAGCTAGAAGAGTGACAGGAGAACCAAGCAGGGAAAAAAAAGAGAGAGAAAACTGAGGCAACTGAAAAAAGTGCACTCGGACTTGAGCAACACAAAAAGCCTAAAACAGCAGGACAGCGCGACGCCAGGCTCATAAAAGCCGGCATTAAAATTCCTTGGGCTGTGTGCTACCGTGGCCGACGGCAAGTAGAGCCAACAACTTCAAAGGGAATTGTTTGGGCCTTATCATCTTTCCTGTCACACATTAACTTACAAACTAAGCACTCCTTCGTCCACTCCGCTGCTGCTTTAACTCTTAGGCCCTTGTGATATAACACCTCCACCAGCACCAATAACAGCTGTGATTGGATTTGGCATGTGCTGGCCCAATTCCGAGGAGAATTCTCTGATTGTAGCCACTGCTGGTAGACCCGTACGACCGTACGCTTCCATACACCTGCAGATTCAGCTACTTCCTTCACACTATGGTCTTTGGCACGCCCAGATGCAGTCACTCCTTTTAGCCAACCATTAACATCTGCTTTGGAGCCATTTTCCACATATGGAACGAGGCATCACCTCTTCACCTGTATCACCTCTTCTCAGTTCCGTCCCGCAGGTATTTATCGCCCCATCATCCTGGTGCAGCGCCATCTGCAGGAGCCTGAAGTTACTGCCACGCAAGGGGACCATTTTTTGTGTGGTGGGCTGCTGTAGCATCTACCGATTCCAAATTTGCAAGGAGTGACTGCCTACACGGACAGAAGGAAAGTAGCAGCAAAGCGGTTTGGCCAAAAGACGCATGCAAGACTACTGTGTTCACACAGTAATCTTGCTGTCAACCACTCAACAACTGGCAACCCAAACCCAAACATAGTAAAACTCAAGCAGATCAAGCTGCCAGCCGCACAACGCTGGACAAATAGGGAAATCACTGGAAGTTTCGGTCACAAACTGCACAGGAAGTGATGAGTGTCGCAATCCGGTCTTCTGCTTACTTAAGACAACCACATATCTATGGCATGGTCTGCGGAAAAAGCTGGAAAACTAATCTGGACCATAACGCCGGGGCCCCTGACGAGCACGGTAAATCAAACAGCCAGAGGCTGGAGAACGAGAGTGAGCGCTTGGCAGCACAGCTGCGGAACAAAACAATCAATTCCAGCAACAAATCTGCTCTGCTATCTCTCAGGGTATATACACTTATGATATCGGTGCTCACCACAGAGTCTCCAGGTAACACTAGCAGACACAGGCATGTAGGGGAGCCAGGCGCAACTCACTCAACCAGCTTGTGCCTTGGCACTCATTAGCAGATCATGTGAGGCACAATGTCAGAGGGCTATTCACTTCGTACATCCTCCTCAGCCGCCTGCTCGCAGGGAGTCACGGTACAGAACGAGCTGGAGTGGAGGAGGAACCGTCCAGATCACTGACCGTCCGAATCATCACACCACTGAAACTGCTATCTGACATTAGTGCTGTTCATACTTACAACCAACCTACAACTAATTCTTTATTCTGTTCTTTACTCCTTTTATTTCTATTCTCCTACATCTTTAACCTGTTTATTTCTATTCTCCTACATCTTTAACCTGCTTATTTCTATTCTCCTACATCTTTATCATGTTTATTTCTATTCTCCTACATCTTTATCGGATTTTATTTCTACTATTCTCTCTCTTTAAAATGTTTATTTCTACTCTCCCACATCTTTAAAATCTTTATTTCTACTATTCTCCCTCTTTATCATGTTTATTTCTACTCTCCTACATCTTTATCGCATTTTATTTCTACTATTCTCTCTCTTTAAAATGTTTATTTCTACTCTACTACATCTTTAAAATCTTTATTTCTACTATTCTCTCTCTTTAAAATGTTTATTTCTATTCATCTACATCTTTATCATGTTAATTTCTATTTTCCTACATCTTTATCGCATTTTATTTCTATTCTTCTACATCTTTAAAATGCTAGATAGATACTTTATTGATCCCAAAGGAAATTTAGTTTATTTCTATTCTGCTACATCTTTAATATTTATTTCTATTCTTCATCTTTATCATGCTAATTTCTATTCTCCTACACCATTATCACATTTTATTTCTATTATCCTACATCTTTAAAATGTTTATTTCTATTCTTCTACATTTTTAAACACATTTTATTTCTACTCTTCAGCATCAATCAGGGTCAAACTTTAGCCAATCAGGGTCAAACTGCTAAGGGTTGAACAGTACCTAAATGTGCCGGATTTTGTGACATTACAAACACAATGGCTTTAAAACAGGCCAAAAAGAGACTGTAAAGAAATCATGCCTACATATAATACAGCTTCAGACCACCATGCAAAGCACAAGCTAGGACTGCGTACGTTATGATACATTACACTGAGCAGTATTGCAGGGGGGTGTTTCCCCAAAGCTACTTAAGCCCAAAGGTGACAGCTGTCCAATAGGAATGTCCCTCAGCTACTTTCTTACTGGACAGTCTTGACTTTGGGCTTGTTATGTGGCTAAACCGAGAAATCTTTGTGACGTTGTTTTCATTATTTTCTCCTCCATTTACTGTATCTGAGTTTCTGGTTTTAAAGGTCATTAAATTAAAGGGCCCATATTTCACTTCGGTGTATGAATTCTGTGTGGGGTTATGTATCTAAACAGTTTCAACTGAATTTTATAAGACCCGCCCCCCCTTAGAATTTAGGACTAATACATGTAAATGTGTTTTTTTCTGATTGGCTGTCTATAATTTTGTGTTGCTCAAAAAATAAAATAACAGAAAAAACCTGAAATGCTGCAAATAATTTCAGTTTGAAGATTTTATATATATCCCAACAAAAAATACATATACATATATATACACACACACACACACACACACACACACACAGTACCATACATCATTACACACTCCTACTGTTATTGTCATTAAGCACGGTCAACACAATCAGTAAACTGTCAATGAAGTCATGTTCTGGTGTGAACTCAGGCCTACCTAGTCAGGAACTCAGCAATACCATGCTTCTTGGTCACCTTCTGGTCAGCTGAAGGGTCAGGATCAACACAGATGCCTTCTGGCAACTTATCAGGAGCGCTCTGCCGCCGGGTAGCGTTCACAGAGCTCAGGCAACCGTCCATGCCACCCTCGTCCCCAAAGAAGCCAACATCGTCCTCGGGGCTGAGAGGGGTGGCATCGCAGCTGAGCGACACCGTGTACCCGGGGTTGGTCCTGAGGGTCTGCGGCCTGGCCGTAAAGCCGGCATCTCTGAAATCCTCTGTGCAGTCGCTGGCGTTTTCAGCCGAGGGGGATATCGACAGCTTTCCACTGAGTTCAGATAGGGTGTCCAGTCCAGGGTCAGGCTCACAGCTGGCAGCCTGCCGCGGCTGGGTGGAATCAGAAGCCTCCAGGCTGGCATGCCCGCTCTCCTGGTCCGGGCTGTCACAAGATAGGGGTGAGGAGCGGGCGTTTTCAGCTGGGCTACTTAAATGAGGAAGACCTCCAGCGGGCGCGTCCCACAGCGACCTAGTGTTCACAACCAGGAACCCGCAGTTCCCCACCCTCACCCCTTTATCTAGAGCAGCATTCCGAGGTAAAAATCCTTCTATCCATTCCTTGTCAATGTCCGCGCAACTTCTGCGCATCTGCAGAGTGTCCGTGCAAACGTTCCCGTTGGGTACTTTTTTGGGCAGCTCCGAGCAAGTCGTTGGTGAGTCTTTGTGATGCTTACAGGAACATGCCAAAGCTGGGGGGAGCTCCTCACGGTGCAGCTGGGGGTCAATTTCCTGCCTGGTCTCCATGACCTTCGCACCATCCCCCACCTTAGAAGTTCCTAGATGTTGCTCTGGAGGTGCCATTCCATCCATGTTCCCAGCTGGGGCTGGGCTCAAACGTCCACCCTCCTGACCTCCACCCAGTTCATCCACAAAGGATGGAGATGATGGTTCAGGAAATCCATTTACCATCTCCTCTCCACAATGACCCTCACCACCCAAACACAGTCCAGCGCTGCTATCTTCTCTCCCCACGCCGCCCTTCGCACCAGTGCCCGCGGAGACCGAGTTCTGGCCATTAGCAACACCGTGAGCACGTCCTGGTCCAGCCTCAGCAGGCTGACCGCCCTCCACCGTCGTGGTGGTGGTAGTGGAGCAAGGGGACCACCGGCCGGCGTCGTTCAACAGGCGGCTCTCCGGAGGCTCTCGCTCCGCGCAAACGACGTCGACGGAGGACGGAGAGGCGTGACTCGCCATTGTCCTCCCACTCCCATCTCCCTCGCGGCGGAAAGGCGAATGAAAGCCCGCGGCCGTAGCCTGCTGACCCCGAGGCTCCACTGCACTCTTCCGTTGTGTGCGGAGCGCGATCTCATCTTACGAGCAAACGCCGCACGCACGCGCCGCCGGACGCGGTTTGGTAACGCACGCGCTCGGACGCTCCCTTCTCACGGCGATACGACGGACAGCCGACGGGCAGAGAAGCCATCACTCGCAGTTACGGGGTTCTTTCTCTTCAGCTCGGTCCGCCGCAGAAACACACAGAGGCCATTTTGAACCGAATGACGTCGCGTCTTTCCAGAGGCTTTTCCTCAAAAGTGGATTTGGCAGGAGTTAAAGCGACACCGTGCGGTCAGAAGGTGTAACTACACCCACCAGTGACGTGGACGCATCATTAATGTCCTAATTAGCGCTAATATCTGTGTAATTAAAAAGCTTTGATGTAAACAGAGTAACTATTTCAGGGAAACCCAGTAAGACCTGTTCACAGTGGTGGTGATGGTAACCAGACGTCTGAAGAGTTTAATGCTGCTTAAAGCTTCACTATGACAGGAAGTTGGTACATGAAATGGTCTAAGAGCTTGTCCTGATGTCTGATGTCTCACTTTTCCAGTAAAGTTTTAGGGCGGCAACAAATGACTATTTTGATCGAATAATCGTCAATTAGTCGAATAATCTAGCAATTACTGAAACGAATTTCGTTTATTTGCGCAACTACCAATAGCTCTTATGTAGCTATCAGTTTTTAAATTTAGCTTAGCACATAACTAACAATGCGGACAATATAGACGATAAGCTTAACATATAGATTCACAATTTCAATGAACTTCACAGCTACTACAGAAGATAAATAAACCTAAAATACAAATAAATAAATGAATAAATAAATAAATGAATTAATTCAAAATATTTTTTTTCCCCTTTACCAAAATTTTCAAACCAAGGACGCACAAAGTAGCAACAATAAACTAAACTATAACAAAACTAAAGCAGTTTTTCTCTTAATCAAGTAAATAAAAAAATCTTACCTGTAACTTTTAATTGTTGGATGTACACTGTTTAACTTTTATTTTTGAACAGTGCATTAATCTGTGCTTTGTACATTCTGCTGTCTGTTTTACACTCTGTAGCAACTAAATTCTGCAGTCGGAGGTCTTTACTGAAATGAAGAAAATAATGCCACCAACTAATCAACTATTAAATTAGTTGGCAACTAAATTGGTAGTCGATTTTACTCAACTAAGTCGATTAATGCCCCCACCACTGTCTTATCATTATCAGCATAACATATATAAACTCAAAAGACATGTGTAGGTTCACTGGTGGTTTTGGATGGTAAATGAAATTGATATACTCGCGTTTTGGACATGGTGACCGTTTGGTTCCCCTTCAACCCAAGTCAAGCAATCATTATTGTTATTCCTTAATATAGCTTGTATTCATCCATCAACCATAACATTAATACCATCTCATTGTTTCTGAACTCATGTGCAGTTATACAGTCAGATGTACAGTCAGAGATGATAGCTCAGTGCAGTGTCGGTCATCCTCTAGTCCTTCATCAGTGGTCACAGGACGCTGCCCACAGGACACTGTTGGCTGGATAGGCTTGGCTGGCGGATGGTTCTCAGTCCAGTAGTGACACTGAGGTGTCCAGCAGCACTGCTGTGTCTGATCCACTCACACCAGCACAACGCACACTGATGCACAGTGTCTAAGAATGATCCACCACCCACATAGTACCATAAATATACTCACTCACTCATCTTCTCAACTGCTTTATCCTTCTGTCACAGGCTGTCACAGGCAGGAAACACTTTGGACAAGCCACTAGTCCTTTGCTGTGAGGCGACAGCACTGCCCACTGCATCATCATGCTGTCATATATAAGTATGTATGTATATATGTATGAGGATATAAATACAAAACATCAATATTACAGGAGTATATATGAATAAAACATTCTATTTTTAATACTAATTTTTTTTTCCTCCTCAGGCTTCAGCCATTTAGTTTTATTCTCAGTGACAAAGTTCATTCAGAACAGAGATCATTTACATATATGGGCCTTAAAGGCACAGTAACAAAAACAGCCTGTTTAATTCTAAGGGGCAAAGAGAGTTTGGAAAATGATCAGTTTTTGATACATAAACTCATCATAACTGGACATCAAAAGGAAAAAGGAAAGGAAAGGAAGTAAAATGGAAAAAAGAAAGGAAAGGAAAGGAAACTAAACAAAAGGAAAGGAAGAAAAATGGGAAAGGAAAGGAAAGGAAACTAAACAAAAGGAAAGGAAGAAAATGGGAAAGGAAAGGAAAGGAAACTAAACAAAAGGAAAAGAAGGAAATGGGAAAGGAAAGGAAAGGAAAAGAAATTTAGTAAAATGGAAAAATAAATGAAGTGATAGAAAATGAATTGAAAGTCAAGAAAAGAAAAGAAAGGAAAGGAAAGGAAAGGAAATTAAGTAAAATGGTAGACAAAGAAATGAAGTGAAAGAAAAGGAATTGAAAGTGAAGAAAAGGAATTGAAAGTGAAGAAAAGAAAGAAAAGGAAAGTAAAAAGAGGAAAGAAAGGAGAAAAAAAAGGAAAAGGGAATAGGAAAGGGAAGGGTATCAAAGAAAAGGAAAATGGAAAAGGAAAGAAAAGGATAAAAGATAAAGAAAGGAAAGGAAGGAGAGGAAAAAGGGAAAGAAAAGGACTATTATGTTATTTGTTCTAAGGTCCTGTCCTTAAATTACGGCCCTGTATGTCTAGAGACAAAAACATCCTCAGCATGTCCACTAGAGGACGCCCCGTGCCTGAGTCATGCGGACTGAGTCATGTGCCTCCACAGCCATTGATTTCCTCACTGAAGTTGAACCGATACAGGTTGAAGGTTACCAGCTGCCCAATAGTTACCATTCCTGCCCTTTATTTAGCCAGAACAAAAGAGGATGATCGAAACCTGCCTTTCAATGGGCTCCTGACACAAAGGACACAGGAATTAAAGCCACTTATGCAGTACAGGCCTAATTACAGCTGAGTTTAACTGCAGCTGAAAAAGGTGCCAAGAAAGTGCTGCTAAAATCAGACATTATCAAAAAGAATAGCTGCATCCAGAAGAACGTGTGGGACTGCAGTGCTATTGGTAAGGAAGATAGAGGATACATGATCATACATTTAGACTGATATGGACAATATTTATTGAGCTACACATACAGAAGTAGTGTCTCTCAGTATGGCTAGCAAAACATGCCAGATGTCTCAGCATGGAGTTGTAGAGGTTCCTAATGGTGTCCTGTGATAATCCATCCCATGCAGCTTGAATATCCTCACACAGTTCCTGCAGATTGTGCGGTAGGGGTGGAGGTGCAGTGACACCAGGCCTTCTGGACATGTGATGCGTAACAACAAATTGTTCAGCTTAGCGCCTCCACACATGGATTCATTGGTCGTCTCCACCAAGACAAAAGCAGGACTCGTCACTGAAGATGACCTGCTGCCATTCTGAGTCACTCCATGACAGTCTTGCATGACACCATTGCAGTCTTTGGTGATTTTGACGTGGTGTTAGGGACAGTTATCATAGCGGTCTGAGTGCATGTAGTCCGGCTTCCAATGGTGCTGGCACTAACGGGATGACTCATGGAGGGCATCACTGCTCGCTGAATGTCCGTAATCGTGTCTGTTGGGTCAGTCAGGTGCAGCGATAAGACCCGTCCTTGCTTACGTCACACTCGTAACACGCTATCAGGCTGCTTCTCCAGTGCAGTAAGTAGATAAATAGTAACAGTGGAAAGACAAGAACACAAAGGACACAATACAGTATGTGCATAAACAGTAAGACACGTGCAAGAGCAGTAACTGTACGTCAGAACTGAGGTGCAAACAGCAGTTAGCATATAGTAGAGTGAAATACAGCTTAGTGTTAAGAGTACATGTAGGAGAGTACAGTGTGTTGAGGTAGCCAGGTGTGCAGTTAAGTGTGTGTTTGTAACCAATAGATGTATATACTGTATAATAGTGTTCAGTGCAGGTAGTGAGAATAGCAGCTCAGTGTTCAGGTGAACAGCTAAAACAGCCATTCAGCTTACAGTAGAGATGTTCAGTATATAAAATACACAGCTCAGTGTTCAGCTGAACAGCTAAAACAGCCATACAACTTACAGTAGAGATGTTCAGTATATAAAATACACAGCTCAGTGTTCAGGTGAACAGCTAAAACAGCCATACAGCTTACAGTACAGATGTTCAGCATATAGAATACACAGCTCAGTGTTCAGGTGAACAGCTAAAACAGCCATACAGCTTACAGTAGAGATGTTCAATATATAGAATACACAGCTCAGATGTTCAGGTATAGAGGTCTGGTTAAGGTGCAGGTGCATAGAGTCCTGTGAGCTAGTGGAGCCCAGGGTGTGGGCTGGGATGATCTGGGCCAGATCAGTACAGTCTACAGTGTTGTAGTTATGTTCTGGTTGGTGCTGCCAGTGTGACCAGTTTGACAGCTCTTGGGTAAAAACTGGTCCTGAACCTGGAGGTTCTGGCTTGGATGGGGTGTGCGGGGTCAGAGGATATGTTGATGGCTTTCCATAGGCGTCTCCTGTTGTAAATGTTGGGAGGGCAGCTGGGGTGATGTGGTGTGCAGTCTTTACCACCCTCTGCAGGGCCTTGCGTTACCAGACTGTGATGCAGCTTGTTTAGGATGCTCTCCACGGCCGACCTACAGGAGTTGCAACAGAAGGAGCTGGTGTGGCAGGCTATGCTCCAGCACAACCCAGAAGGACAAGCAGCTTAAAAGATGCATGACTGACGGTGGTGGTCTTAAAAGCCTTCTACGCTGTTGTCTGCACTTGGAGGGCTTCTATGTTTTTTAAACGCTGTTTGTGATGTCACAAAAACCAACACATTTATATACATCCTCCTATCCAGGGAAGTTATCAGCCAATCAGAGTACAGCTCGTTTACATATTACATAAGGTGCAGTAGCAAAAACAGCCAGGTTGACCAAAATGAATTTCCGAATGAACAGTAACTGATTTTGATACATGAGCTCATATAGACTGGATCATAACTGGACATCAAAAGGAAAAAAAAAACAGAATAAGAGCCCTTTAAAGCTTCCTCACACGTGCAGAAATAAAGTTAGATTATTCTTAGCCACTGCATTAATAATAATGAACACTATTTCCCCTGGTGTCTGGCTCATAATGAATGGTGCACATTTATGACAAACGCTAATAAGTCGACGTCACACTCTGTAATTGTGTATTACACGGTTGATCCTGTCCTCAAACGGTGGGAAGGAAACGTTGAGAACATTGTGTGTTTGTTCTGGAAAGTCGTTATATATTCATCACGCAAATTGGATTAGAAGTTAAACATGAATATGCAGAAACCTGCAGCGCACACGCGAACGCAGGCCTAAAGTGTGGCCCACCGGGCTCAGGTCCAGATGAATGCCCTTGTCTACGCTGTTGTCTCGGCTGTTTGGCTTCGTTATCATTCCGGCGTACAGTTTCACACTGATTTCTTAACCTGCTGCTCAGAAGAATCGTATACCAGTCGAGGTTCTGGTCTATAGCTCAGCTTTACTTGGCTTAACTGTGAAAACAGCACAGACACACGAGGGAAAGCGCAGCTCTAAGGCTAGCTCACTGTTAGCGTTCTTTACTGGCTCCTGAAGCCTGTTATAACACACGCACCAGTAACCAAGCCCAGCCCTTCAAAATAAAAGTTCCTGAAGGACAGAGGATTATAAACCCCCCAATCCCCGGACTGACAGATATTTTACGGGGAACCTGGCCACTTACTCCTGTGTTGGCTGGTTGGCAGTACTACTACGGAGTGCTGATTGGTTGGCAGTACTGCTACTGAGTGCTGATTGGTTGGTAGTACTGCTACTGTCTGTTAATTGGTTGGCATTACTTTTATTGCGTGCTGGTTGGTCACTAATACTGCTAATGAGTGCTGATTGGTTAGAAATACTGCTACTGAGTATTTTATTTCAAACTTTTAGCCCAAAATTAATTCCAAACCCAACTAACCCAAAGACCAACCAGTCATATAATGTTAAAGCAGAATGCCGCTAATTTTTCAACGGAAGTGGTTCATTGTAGAGAAACCTACCAGCTAAGGTTTCTTTACAGTGGTGATGATGGGAATCAGGGGGCACAATGTCTGCAACACACATAGCCATTTTATTTACTATCCAAATCCCTTCAGTGAAGCTGTATGAGTTTTAGATTTTATTTTGATTATAAAATAGGTGGAAAATACTGGAATAAAGTGTTTTTATTTATTTATTTATTTTTAATGGGGATTATTTTACTTAAGCCACAACCTTCTCAAAGCTATTGAACACATTGTCCCTGGCATCAGGCAGTGTATTCATAACCATCTCACATAATTAACCTTCTGTGAGGTAATGTTGGCTTATAAAGGCCAGATGTCTGGTTACTATTACCAACATTCTGACTTGGCAAATGTTCCCTGGAACAGGTCAGTTCAAATCAAGCCACCCTAAATGACTTTGTTTACATCCTAACCACTTAATTACACAGATATTTAAATTTCCTCTTTATCCTCTTCAGATGTCTGGTTCCTATCACCCCCACTGTAAACAACTGAAGGAGTGAGCTACTGAAGTGTTGAATACCCCAAGCATATCATACCAGTTGAGCCGAGAGGGCAGCAACCAATCAAAAAGAGGGCGCGGGACAACCCAACCAATCACGAAGCGCGAGCAGAGCGCCAGAGAGAGTTGGCGCGTCAGTTCAGCCTCAGTCTGTGGAGGCAGAGAGGATGAGAGCAGGAGAGGCGCTCCGGACAGGAAGGGACCAAAATGGAAATCTCATAAAAGCGAAAGAGTCACGACGCGCTCGGGGGAGTAGCGCGCGTGCACGGCTGCTGTGATGGGCGCTGCGTAAAAGCGCAGGATTCGTGCGCTCAGATGGAGAGCTTGGAGAACCTGACCAACGAGACGGTGGTGCGCGCCGACGGAGCCGGAGCCGAACCAGGCGATCTGGACGGCGATGGGGGCGGGAGCGCGCGCGCTCTGCTCGGCTTCGTCCTCTTCCTCCTCATCGTGTCCACGTTACTGGGCAACACGCTGGTGTGCGCCGCCGTGGTCAAGTTCCGCCACCTGCGCTCCAAGGTCACCAACTTCTTCGTGGTGTCGCTGGCCGTGTCCGACCTGTTCGTGGCCGTGCTCGTGATGCCGTGGGAGGCCATGTCGGCCGTGGCGGGCACGTGGCTATTCGGGCGCTTCTGCGCCGTGTGGATCGCCTTCGACATCATGTGCTCCACGGCGTCTATCCTCAACCTGTGCATGATCAGCGTGGACCGCTACTGGGCCATCGCGAGCCCCTTCCGCTACGAGCGCCGCATGACGCACCGCGTGGCCTTCGCCATGATCGGCGTGGCGTGGACGCTCTCTGTGCTTATCTCCTTCATCCCCGTGCAGCTCAACTGGCACGAGCAAGGCGAGGGCGAGGAGGACCACGAGCAGGAGCAGGCGCTGGCCGCCGCTGACGGCAACGGGACCGCGCGCGCCGACTGCAAGGCCAACCTGAACCGCACGTACGCCATCTCGTCGTCGCTCATCAGCTTCTACATCCCCGTGCTCATCATGATCGCCACGTACACGCGAATCTTCCGCATCGCGCAGACGCAGATCCGGCGCATCTCGTCGCTGGAGCGCGCGGCAGGCCAGGCGCACGGCGCGCAGCAGCAGCACCAAGGCGCGCAACACCAGGGCGACGAGCACGCGCTTAAGACCACCTTCAAGAAGGAGACCAAAGTGCTGAAGACGCTCTCGGTCATCATGGGCGTGTTCGTCTGCTGCTGGCTGCCCTTCTTCGTGATCAACTGCGCCGTGCCCTTCTGCCAGTGCGTCAGCGACACCACCTTCGCCATCTTCGTCTGGTTCGGCTGGGCCAACTCGTCGCTCAACCCGGTCATCTACGCCTTCAACGCCGACTTCCGGCGCGCCTTCTCCTCGCTGCTGGGCTGCAACAAGCTCTTCTCCAGCGCCGCCGCGGTGGAGGCCGTGAACTTCAGCAACGAGCTGGTGTCATACCACCACGACACCACGCTGCAGAAGGACGCGCCCGTCAATCTTCAGCAGCAGCAACAGCAGCAGCAGCATCTGGCGCGCGACGAACCGGCNGAACCAGAATTTTCTCTCATTTATTTTGGTCCGTTTACAAACCTGAAAATGGACATACAAGCTATATATACAGTATATATATATATATATATATATGATTATATATAACAATTGTATGTAATTGTTTGCCCATTTGAATAACATAAATCACCTGAATGAGGTAACTGGCTGTTTAGCACACCTAAGTCATCTACAATTATGCTACATCATTTTGGTTCTGGTTTAGCAGCAGCTTTCCAATGTGGTGCTGCTCTTACCTGCCTCATCTTATTTACGTTTACATTATTTACAGCAAAACAAAATTCATACATTTCCCAATTGCTTGTTAGGTCAAAAAGTCATCTCGACTCTGATATGGATCGTGAACCCCCCCCCTGCAGTTCACCTGCAGTACAACGTTGATGCTGATCGTGGGGCACCTGTAGCCTGGTCCAAGACCAGGAACACCACACCGTGTATGTGAGCTCCACACCACTGGACGCTGTACACTGCAGATTGAAGGTTAACCAGGCCTTAGTTCTAAACTGTACATTGCATAGTGGTTGGGATGTAAACAGAGTCATTCAGAGTGTTTTGGTGTGAAGTGCTACATTGTAGAGAAGCCTACAGACTTGGATTTCTTTACAGTGGTGGTGATGGGAACCAGTGGTCACCATGTTTACAACACACATATAGACTTTGAAGCCCAAATGACCAGTTAACCTACAAGTGTCTTCCAAGTCTTTATATACAGTGTAATGTTGATGATGGTAAACTCACCAGACAAGAAAATGAGTCACCTGTGACTGAAATAGCTTGTAACGCCTCCACATGCACCAATAACAGCTGTAGCTGGATTTGGCATGTACTGTACAAGTTTCTGGATGTAGACCACATCAATGTTCAGACACTCTTGCATCAAAAAATTGTGCCGTGGGGCTAGATTTGGCGGATGGCACAATTCCGAGGAGAATTCCCTGTAGACTGGGATTTTAGCCACTGCTGGTAGACCCGTATGACCATACGCTTCCATACGCCTGCAGATTCAGCTACTTCCTTCACACTATGGTCTTTGGCACACCCAAATGCAGTCACTCCTTTTAGCCAATCATTAACATCTGCACTGGAGCCATTTTCCACACATGGAACGAGACATTCACTGCACTGTAGCACCTCTTCCCAATCTATGGATCCTGTCACTCACACCCCGCAGGTATTTATAGAGCCATCTGCAGGAGCCTGAAGTTACTACCACCTTAGACACACAAGGTGACTCATTTTTTGTCCGGTTTGTGCCCTCCTTGTACTTCTCCTCCATGAACGGTTTTTGGGCCAAAATCCTCTCTTATCATAGCAGTCATAAAATGGAATGTCTCAACATCAGACAGCATATTCATAACCATTTCATGTTATGAGCTTTTAGAGGTGGACGTAAGTGTCTCTACAACAGAGCACGTCACACCAGACCACTGTGAATGACTTGATGTTTACATCTTAACCTTTGTATGAAGTTGGATCTTACGTTCTGATGGATAGGCTGATGCTGTAAGATGGTTATTGTGTCTGATATTGAGGACTTTCAAACATTCACCAAACAAAATCAGTATCTTAGACTCTAAATATGGTAACTGTAACAGCGTAGGACATTGTCACCTCACTGTGTCCATTTTAATGACAGTATTGACGGTTTGAATTACAGAGTGGTCGGTGAAATTCGGCACATTGTAAACAATTTAATAAAAAACATCAATAGCTCAAAGCCAGTGTTGCTGTGCTGCATTCATTCTATTCCTATGTACATACAGTGAACTTATATGATATGTGCCTTTAGCGAATTGATCACTGGCTTACATTATACACTCATCATCAAAAGAATAACTGCACCCAGAAGGAACTGTGAGATTGCAGTGCTATTGGGAAGGAAGATAAAGGTTACCAGGAACAATACATGATGATACATTTAGACTGATATGGACAATATTTATTGAGCTACACATACAGAAGTAGTGTCTCTCAGTATGGTGTCGAGCCGCCATGTTTGCTAAACCAACATACCAGACGTCTCGGTATGGAGTTGTAGAGGTTCCTAATGGTGTCCAGTGATAATCCATCCCATGCAGCTTGAATATTCTCACACAGTTCCTGCAGATTGTGCGGTAGGGGTGGAGGTGGAGTGACCCGTCTGGACGTGTGACGCGTGACAACAAACCGTTCATCTTGGTGCTGACCACGGTGCCTCCACACACAGGTTTGTTGGTTGTCTCCACCAAGACAAAAGCGGGACTTGTCACTGAAGATGACCCGCTGCCGTTCTGAGTCGCTCCATGACAGTCTGGCACGACACCATTGCAGTCTTTGGTGATGTTGACATAATGTTAAGTCATCATAGTGGTATGCGTGCATGTAGTCCTGCATCGTGCAGCCGTCTGCCAATGGTGCTGGCACTAAGAGGATGACTCATGGAGGGCATCACTGCTCGCTGAATGTCCACACCCCTGCCATGCGCTTCCAGTCAATAGCTTAGACACGGCTACCCATAGAAGGTTCTCCTTATGTTTATCTTAATGCTTTACACTAGAATAAAAAGACATCAAAGTATAAAATAGCACTCATGGAATTATACAGTCCACCTTTAACAGGAGGATGGAACAGCTTTCTTAACCTGCAGTGGAGGCTGATAGGACAAGGTTTATTTCTAAGCAGGTTTGGAGCAATTCTATTGGTCTGTCCATCATGAATATTCACTAAACTGAAAGGAGAACTAGAGCTTTTACTCTGTGCAGAAAAAGAGATCAAAGTTTTTACACCACTAAATAGACACTCATCATCAAAAAAATAATAAATAGTTGCACCCCGAAAGCATCAACCCACAGGAATGAAACTTGGTGGGTAGGTTTGACATGGTGAGACATGCTAATGATTCAAGTTTCACGCTCGGCTGACCATGTGACATAAGCAAGGACGGGCCTTATCAATGTACCTGACTGACCCAACAGCCACAACTGTGGACATTCAGTGAGCAGTGATGCCCTCCATGAGTCATCCTGTTAGTGCCAGCACCATTGGCAGACGGCTGCACGATAGAGGACTACATGCACGCAGACTGTTACGACGACTGAATTTAACACCACGTCAGCATCACCAAAGACTGCAATGGAGTGGAGTGACTCAGAATGTCAGTGGGTCATCTTCAGTGACGATTCCCGCTTTTGTCTTGGTGGAGATTATCAATGAATCTGTGTGTGGAGCCAAGATAATCGGTTTGTTGTCACGTGTCACACATCCAGAAGGCCTGGTGTAACTCCACCTCCACCCCTACCACATTTTGTGTGCATGTTTTATATGCACCAAATAAGCAGCATCAAGATGTGCAGAAGTGTGTTCCCTGTACAGGAGGAAGTCGTATCATGTGACCAGGTTGTTTATATTGTCTGCATAAGACTGATTATTATCAGAGGCACTCGGAGGCTTGCTTAGCTCAGCATAGCGATGTCTTTGTAAGATTAAGGATGTTTGTTTCCTGAAATACCTGCAAACCTCTTTCCTCCTCTCCGACTTTCAGCTGTTTGAATTGAGTGAAAAACTAGATTGCAGCATTGAAGGCGAGAAATGATGAAAAGAGAAAGAGCGATCCACAAGCAGTGTTCAGAAGTCCACCTGGCTGTAGTCAGCTTTTCATCCTGGCAGAACAAAGGCTTTGAGCTCCTCTGCTGTCTGGACCCATGGGAGCCCCCGGGGAATCCGGAGTGACCTCTGAACCCTGACTGGACCCTGCTTCAACAGGTGTGTGTATAAACAAGAGCGAGAGAGAGAGAGATAGAGAGAGAGAGAGAGAGAGAGAGAGAGAGAGACAGAGAGAACCTGATAGCATACATACTAACAGAGAGAAACAGAGAGAGAAGGAGAGAAAGAGAAATAAAGATGAGGATAGAGAGAGAATGAAAGAGAGAAATGGTAGGGAGACAAAGAAACAGAGAGAAACAGAAAGAAATAGAGAGAAAGAAAGAAAGAGAAATAGAGAGAGAGACAAAGAGACAGAGAGTATCAAAGAAATAAATAAATAAATAAATAGAGAGACAAGGAAAGAGAGAGAGAGAAATAAAGAGACAAAGAAAGAGAGAACGGAATAGAGAGCAACAAAGAAAGAGAGACATAGATAGGGAGAAACAAAGAGAAATAGAGAGAACTAGAGAGGGAGAGAGAGAGAGAGAGAGGGAACCTGAGAGCACACGAGAGAGAAACAGAGAGAAAAAGAAAGAAAGACAGAGAAATATAGAGAGAGAGACAAATAAAGAGAGATAGATATAGATAGAGACAAAGAGAAATAGAGAGAGAGCAATAGAGAGGAAGAGAGAGAACTAATAAGACACAGAGAGCTATGCTGAAAGCCTGCCACTCTTCCTCTGATGATGTGTATTAGTATGCTGTGCTACTGTAGACCACGTCACTAGCCGGTGCTAGCCTAGCTGCCAGTATCACTGCATCAAATGTATATACATGGAGAAGATAACGAATTCATACCAAGAATATACGCATGGCTGTTTATGCAGTCTTATGGCAGTATGGAGGTTCCTACACTGGGATCAATCTTGGGGTCCTCATTCCTTGCAGGTTCTTCACGTGACTGACTTTGGGAGCCCCGGAGGTAGTGAAGGTTCGCCTACGGTCAGCACTAAGTAAGCCTGGAAATTCATCTGCTTTCAGAGGATGCGCCCTGGAGCCCAAAGTTGTTTTCAGAAGACGGTGCTACTAATTGTGACATGATGGCAGTGATATTTCGGTATTGATCTGACATTATCCTCTCGTGCCCTCTTCTCGCGGCTGTGGACTGAATTCCGACGCTCCGTACTTTAATTAGCTCGGCTTTGGCACGGCCCTTACCTTAAAGGTTCTACAGGAGCCAGTAATAAATCTGAGGATTAATAAGAAATAGAGCCAGCCAGGAAAGTAATGAACTATAAAATGCCAGCTGAATCATACATGGGCCCTTCAGGAGATGGTCCGTGAAAGAGAGAGGATTGATTGTCCGTTATATAGAATCAATATATATAGCATACAGGGGGAACCCTGGGACCCAGCGTTAAAAAGAAAGCAAGAGTAAATAAATAAATCATCATATATATAGATATATATATATATGATTTTTTGGTCCGGGTTTAGACTCTATATGAACATGACAGACATGACAGTACAAATGGAAATCTCTGTATTAGCATAGTAATTATTCTAGGCTTAGCAATAAAGGCTCTGCAAAGGTTATTGGTTTGGATGCTCAGCTGCCAGGAAAACCATTTGTAGGTATGAAGCTATACAGGTTTCAGACTCAGATTGCCTGGGATCTCTAGCCAGCTGGTCTCCTCCAAGGGTGGGGGGATGGTCAGCTGAGAAATTGCAGGAATTATGAATTTTAACTATGTAAGATATATGCACACATAAACATATCTCAGTCAATGTTATTTAGCAAGTCTTCTGTCATCTGTCATATTGCAACTAATAATAATAATAATAAGCAATTAATATATATTATTATTATTATTATATGTGATTGCTCAATGTGCAACACCATTGTTACTATTTATATTCTCCTTCCTCTTCTTGGTCGAGAAATATCAACACCATCCCAATTGGGGAATGTTGGGTCCGATTGGGAATGGTGTGCTTGTATACAGCTTTTTAATCCGACTTATAGTTTCTGGAAAAACTTTGTTAAATTCCGAAATTGTTCCTATTAGGAATGCATGGGGTGGAAAAGTACACATCCATCTACTGTACTTCTGCTCGACTGTCAGATTCCTTTTTACATATCGTCACTGTCCAAAGGAAAACAAGTATCTCCAAAATGGCAACTTTACAGGAGAGGCCAAAAGCCTCATTCAATTTTAGTGTAAGTCAATGGAACCAGACATCTTTCCAAGCACTTTTGGACCATTTCTGTTGCAATGCAATTCTCACACAGTGTAAACGGCAGCTGCTATTTTCAAATGATGCATAAAAGTCAAAATGGACAAAATGGAGATACATGTTTTTCATTGGACAGAGACGATATACTATCTCAGGGCAGACCAACCCGGCATGATTTCAATGCTGCTATGACCTGCACTCGTCTAATTGTCTCAACCCCCCACCATAGAGTCCCATTCATTTTCACCCCTATTCAAACCCCAGTGTTTCCTTTAACCTACAGAGACCAAACTGCATGTACTCACTCAGGATGGATCCCCCTTAGACTCCCATGCAATCCACTCAGCATTGTCTTCATGAAATGCACTTTTCTAGTGATTATTATTATTACCAGTTGATGTTGTAGTACAGTTTTAGGGTAAAAGGTTTGCTAATGAAGTATGCAGAGGAACAGATGGACTACAGTCTGTGATTGCTCGTATATGGTAAGCGGGGCTGAGAAAATAGCTGAGATATTCTTAGTAAAATGGCCGATTGGTGTACATGCATTCATAGGGACTGTAGAAGAATTCTCTTCACTCATTTCTCCGAGATGAAAATGAAAAAAACATTCCTTATCAAAACAAGAAAAGTATGAACAGAATCTCCTGTTTCATTGGCAGCATTGTAAGTCAGTAAGCATGTGGGTGTATGTAACCTGGAATAATCCTTCACCTCACAAATCAGTAGAGCATGAATTCAAACAGTCTTTCTAGCTATGTATCTCACACCAAACACTGTCGATCACACAACAGCTTTTCAAAAAGAAGAGCACAAGAGAGAAACGATGACTATAAACCTCACTAGAAATGACTTTAGAAAGGTGTAGAAAATAGGACGTTTGTTATTGAGGAATCTGCGAGACATTTGTCATTTGACCAGGTTTCCCAAACCTCTGCATACAACTGCAACTTCGAGCCCTTTGAGTGCTTACTTTATATATATCATCCTGTATTATTACAAACACTGATAAAGACAATACTCCAGATATATATATAAAAAGAGTAAGGTGTTTAAGGTGATAGTAACTTCAGGCTCCTGCAGATGGCACTGCACGAGGATGATGGGGCTATAAATACCTGCAGGGTGTGAGTGAGGGGATCCATAGATTGGGAATAGGTGGTACAGTGCAGTGAGTGTCTCGTTCCATGTGTGGAAAATGGCTCCAAAGCAGATGTCAATGATTGGCTAAAAGAAGTGATTTCATTTGGCGTGCCAAAGACCATAGTGTGAAGGAAGTAGCTGAATTTGCAGAAGTATAGAAGCCTTTAAGACTTCAAACATTGTGCCAACCTTGCCCACAACAACCTAATGTCAGGGTGCGTGAGTGCATGAGCCGTGAATGCACTTCAGGAAATGTTTTCTGCGCCAACACACCCCTACTTCTGATTCATTTCACTGACAATAGTGCCAACCCACCCCTACTTCTGATTCACTTCACTGACAATAGTGCCAAATCACCCCTACTTCTGATACGGTTCACTGTCAATAGTACCAACCCATCCCTACTTCTGATTCAATTCAATGTCAAGTGTGCCAACCCACCCTTACTGCTGATTCACTGTTAATAGTGCCAACCCATCCCTATGTCCGATTCAATTCACTGACGATAGTGCCAACCCACCCCTACCTCTGATTCAATTAACTGACAACAGTGCCAACCCACCCCTACCTCTGATTCATTTCACTGTCAATAGTGCCAACCCACCACGTCTGAATCAATTCGCTGCCAATAGTGCCAACGCACCCCTACTTCTAATTCATTTCACTGCCAAAAGGGCCAACCCGAACCTACTTCTGATTCAAATCACTGTCAGTAGTGCCAGCCCACACCTATATCCAATTCAATTCACTGTCAATAGTGCCAACCCACCCCTAATTCTGAATCAGTTCACTGTCAATAGTGCCAACCCGTCCCTACTTCCAATTCATTTTACTGTCAATAGTGCCAACCCACCACGTCTGAATCAATTTGCTGTCAATAGTGCCAACGCACCCCTACTTCTGATTCATTTCACTGACAAAAGGGCCAACCCACACCTACTTCTGATTCAAATCACTGTCAGTAGTGCCAGCCCGCCCCTATATGTAATTCAATTCACTGTCAATAGTGCCAACCCACCCCTACTTCTGATTTAGTTAATTGCCAATAACAGTGTATCATGCTGGCAACATATGAGTTATGAAATTCCTTCCATTGCTTTAACCATACAGACCTAAAGCTCAGCTGAGGCAGGGTAAAGCAGACTGAGGCAGTGGTCAGCAGTGAAATGCGGCACTGCCCTGGTTCTGTGAGTGCACTGATATAGATAGGAGTGCGGTGAGTGGTCGAGATGCAGTATTAAAATGCCTGGTCAGTCTGAAAGCTCTTCTTCTCCTCGTCCTTCTCCTCGTCTGTGCTCCTCAAGTATCTCTCAGTCACTGCAATCACCTCACTGATGACCTCTGTCATTGCAACAAGAAGAGAGGGTGCAAATCAGGTGTATGGCATGCAATCTGTAATCTGTATGTGTGGGTGTGTGTAATAGCAGCAGGCGAGGGGCCGTGGGAGGATATATATACACTCATCAAAACAATAACTGCACCCAGATGGAATCAGCCAACAGGAATGAAACTTGGTGGGTAGGTTTGACATTGTGAGACGTGAATGATTCGAGTTTCACTCTTGACCGCGCATGTAATGTAAGCGAGGACGGGCCTTTTAGCTGTACCTGACTGACTCAACAGCCACGATTGCAGACATTCAGGGAGCAGTGATGCCTCCATGAGTCATCCTGTTAGTGCCAGCACCATTGGCAGACGGCTGCACAACGCAGTCCAGAGCTGGGGTCACAAAAACAGGCTGGATCAAAACCAGAAGGAGCGTAGACAGATACATGGGCGAGTCGAGAGCAGAGTACAAAGACAAGAAAGGGTCGATAACGAAAGGCAGAGAAACCAGGCTAACAAACCCAAAGGGCTGAAGCAAAGAGCAAACCGAAAAACATAAACAAGCCATAAACCCGACAGGCAATCGACAGGCAACCGACAGGCAACCGACAGGCAACCAATGGCAATACTTGGCAAAGACAAGCGCAAGCTTAAGGTTTTAAATACACATAGGAGTAACAAGGAACAGGTGACAACAATCAGAACTCAGGTGAGGAGCTTCTCAGAAAAAGTCTGTGATTGGACGAGGGGGAGCATGTGACAGAGGCATGCGACTGGAGGGGGCTCTGGGAAATGGAGTTTCAGAGAGTCTGTGAATGCTGTAAGCATGTCTGGATGTGTGAGACAAATACACAGGGTCATAACAGTATATACAGTATTGCTAACTCTGTCTGGTACTTTGGCAGATCTGATGTCATCGACATCAAACTTAGCCCCACCAACACTACAACGGCATTATTTCCTGGCCAAGTCCAGTAAAAACATCACAAGCTTTAAAGATACTAGCTGAAAGCAAACCATTCGAAATGCGCAGATGGGTACTTCAAGCTTTCAGGCTATTAAAACTGAATGAACTCCGAGATTCTCGCAGGCTTTTTGTTCTCTTTGTCTGCCCCGTTTTCCTCCTTTGTATTCTCCCTATTAATTACTTAATTATCCCAATAACCGTTTTACAATAACAACTGTAATTAACCCCAGTTGACCCAGAGTGCTCTTCTGCCTCTTTAATAAAGAAGCTTTAGAGCGATGGAGTAATTTGGGACACATGCGTGTGTGTTCTGACATGTACATGTACAAGTACATGAAGTTCCGAGCTAAAGATCAGACCTTCCTTACAGTATTCTCTACATTCATTACGGAGTGAGCAGCGTGAGCACAAGCTCCATCTCCATCTCACATTATACAAGGTAATGCAGCGCTCCCCTGCCAAATAGGTGTTATCAGTCCAAATTAGGTACTGGATGGGGACGGCCAAAGTTTTTTCACATGGCCACAATTACTATAACTCTTTAAGTTCAGGGCCGAACCTACATGAGGCGAGCCCTGAGAGACATTCCCCTTGGGTGCATGGTCGTACCCACCACTGTGATCACTGATGTTCGGAGCTTGGTATTTTTTCTGAGGTGTATACAATAAAAGTTGTGATGTCAAATGCACCCAGAAGGAAGTGTGTGATTGCAGTGCTGTTGGGAAGGAAGATAAAAGTTACCAGGAACAATAAATGATGATACATTTAGACTGATATGGACGATATTTATTGAGTGCACGTAGGGCCACCGAATTCGATAGTCCAAAATAAATACATAACAAAGTTCAGTTATTTCACAGCATAATGCAGTATAGTATGAACAAATATGATAGGTAACCATTGCAATCTCCACTGTATGTCCAAAAGTTTGTAGACAACCTACTCATCCGATGGGTATTCCACAGTTGTAAACAATGCCATTCTGAATAATGTGGAGTATGTGGACACCTGACCATCACACCTATATGAGCTTACAGGACATCCCATTCCAAAACCGCAGATTTGAAGGAGCACCCCCCTTATATGGCTATAACTGCATCCAATCCTCTGGGAAGGTTTTCCGCAAGACTCAGCAGCATGTTTGTGGGAATCTGTGCCCATTCAGTTGATAGGGCATTTGTGAGGTCCAGCACTGATGTTGGACGAGACGGCCTGGCTCAGAATTAATGTTCCAGTTCATCCCAAAGCCGTATGCCACTGTTCCTTCGCACCAAACTTGTCAAACCGTGTCCTTATGGCCCAATCATGCTAGAACAGGAAAGGGTTATCCCCAAACTGGTACCACAAAGTTGGAGGCATATTAGAAGCTCCTAGATGCTTCAATTGCACAACAATATCACTTACAGTTGTCTGGGGCAGATGTAGCAGAGCAGAAGTTTCACAATGTGACTGTGACTATGGTATCATCCTATGTTAAGGTCACTGAGCTCTTCGGTACTACCCATCCTGTTGTCAGTGTTAGTCTGTGAAGATTGCATGGCCATGTGCTTGATTTTACACACCTGTTGATGGCATGGGAGGAGCTGAAACACATGAACTCAATAATTAGGAGGGTTGTCCACATACTTTTGGCCATATTGTGTAAGTAATGCTAAAATGAATCTGGAAAAAAAAACTGGAAATTGATCGATTTTTAAATGATTGAACTGAATTGAGTTTTGTGGACTACTTGCACTACCGGACGCTAACCTGGATGTACCTCTCCACCATGAATGGCTTTTAAAATAGTGTTTTATGTTTAAATATCATCTCTTAAACTATCGTAAGCATCAGGAAATGTCTATTTTATATAATAGCTTTATGTGAGGGAGCATTGAGAGGCACTAAACACTGTAGACTTCCAGTTCCTATCACCACCACTGTGAACAGTTATGACTCTGGGATGGTACATTTCACAATCTGGTAACAATTCTTTACATGCTCATAGACAAAAACAATAATACACCAAGACAGAGTTGCTGGAATGGAATGAACCTTTCTATGTATGAATGTAATGATGATATATGATACGCTCATTAGAGAAACGTGCACAATTGAAAGTAGGGTCTAGTACCCTGTTAGACCTCCTCCAGCCTGGATATAAAATGAGATGCAGGTTCCACATGGCATCCTGCGGCACATTTGCCCACAGATGTTGCAGCTGGGCCTGTAGATCCTGCACACTCGTAGGTTGCCGAAGCTGGTGTCCCAGCTGGTCTCATAAATCCTGGGTTGGTGATAAGTCTGGTGAGCTGGCAGGCCAAGGAAGGGTTGCAGTCTGGCGGAGATATTTCTGGGAAACCCTTCTTTCTGTGTGTGGGTGAACATTATCCTGCTCATAAATGCCAGTTGGAAGCCCTGCCATGAGAGGCAGTACATGTGGCTGGAGGATGTCCTGCTCATGTCGCTGAGCTGTTAGTGTCCTTCGTATCAGTACTAGGGGTGACTCACTGTTGTGTGTGATGGTTCCCCAGATTATTGCACCAGTAGTTGGGGCGGTGTGTCGTTCCTCAGCAAAGGCAGGTTTGAAGAGCTCACCACAAAGCCTCCATACTCGAACACGACCATCGTCTGATCCCAAACAGAACCTGGATTTTCCACTGAAGACAATATGGTTCGTAGCAGTCCAGGTATCCCATTCACAACACCACTGCAAACGAAAGCGACGGAGGCTGGCTCTCAGTGGCAGGACCTTTAATGGGAACTGTGACACCAAATTTCCTTCTGCTAGGCTCCTGGAAATGGTCTGGGAGGAGACCGGGATGTGTAATGAAGGTGCTACCTGTGTCTGGATGGTGGACAAGGAAACTGTGGGAGCTGCTCGTGCTTGGCAGTGGGTCAAGCAATCCTCTCTACTGGTGGTCTGTGTGTGCATGCCCTCAAAGAACCAGACCACACCTGTAATCATTTTCATATCTGCCTGAGCGATAACTGCATGCCAAGTTTTGCAGCAATCCGACATCTTTACTGTAGTATGACACCTGTAGATTGAGGTCAGCTGGTACTTCAGAGAAGCAGTGGACACAGTTTATTCGGTATTTATTTCTCAGTTCATTTACATACTCCACTCTTTTATTCAGTCCAGTCTTCAGAGTCAGGTCAGTCGGGGCTATTGAACTAGTGACTCCACTCATGTAGACTGAATGTGTCCGATTATGCAAAGGATCCAGGCAGAAATCTGAAATCAATGCCATTTTTCTTTCCGGAAAACAAATGAACCACAGATTCCAGCCCTTTTTTAATGCCTCCAAACAGTTTCTCTTTTAGCTTTTGAGAAATGCCATGAATTGGATTGAATGTTTTGCCATTGGTGCATTTGAAGATGAAGAAGAGTTCAGTTGTTGAGCTCCTCCAGGGTTTATAATGGAGTTTTGTAGTTACTATGACAGCATGGCATACTGGACATCAGGATCGACAATGGTTCTCTTCACAATGACTTACTGAAATGTTCAACTTACAAAAAGCAGCAGAGACTTTGTACTCTATAAAAGAACGAAGCATGCGGCTTACAGATACGAGTGGTCCAGTTAAAGAGGCTCCGTTTAAATGATTGTAGACCTCCAAGGTCATGCACCAAGATTGCAGTAGTTGACATGCCCATACAGGAAGCTCCTGGTCTAAGTGCTTTTCTCTATGTAAATAATAACTGGCAACAAATATGCTACAAAGGTGATACATCTTCTTCCATGTACACTTTTTATTGAATGGCCAAAAGTATGTGGACACCTGACCATCACACCCATATGAGCCCGCTGGATATCCCATTCCAAAACTGTGGATATTATTATGGAGTCCCCCCACCATCCCCCAGACTTTATGTGGTTATCACAACATCCACTGGGGAAGCAACTATTATGGAACTGTATGTCATACTGAGGGGTTTGATTTGAAATTTGTCCATTGTATAGAACTTCGCCAACAGATTTCTTTACAGTGGTGGTGATGGGGACCAGGGTTTTGCAATGTGCACAACAAAAACGTAGCCATTTCATTGGACCTGTGAATCACACATCTTTAGTTTTAGCTTTTATACCTTATGTGACCATCACACCCATATGGACTTGCTGAACATCCCATTGAAAACAACCATGGATGCCAATATGTCCCCCGACACACACACACACACACCATGTGTTTGTGGTAATTTGTGCCCATTCAGTCAAAAGAAAGTTTGTGAGGTCCGGCACTGCTGTTGGACGAAAAGGCCTGGCTCCCAAAGCTGAATACCACTGGAGTTCCTCCGCACCAAACTTATTAAAGCTATGCACTTGGCTTTGTGCACAGGGGGACAGGGGCAAAGTCATACCAGTCTGATACCAGTCGAGGTCATTAATAGTTGAAATATGAATATTACTACATCCCAAATTAAAAGTGCATTCAAATTACAGCACATCAAAGTACATCTAAGGCCAGAAACATACTTATCGTAGGCATGCAAGCACGAATCACAGCACCACTTAATTTGAAACGTATGGTCATGATATACAAACCCAAAATAGGCTCTTATTATACTGTGGCAGATAAAAGCACTCCGGGGATGGTACAGGTCGAATCATCATCTGTAAAATGGACCTACTATTTTTCCAACAGCCACTCCAGCCGCTCGTCTGCTTACTGGCTAAAAACAAGCTGGCCAGGCTTGCCAGTCCTTACAGAGCTTCCTGCTGTAATGCTCAGAATGCAGCTAGTACAGTCAAAGTACTAGTACTAGTTTACTGTCAATCAACACATTCAACAACAGCATATAGTTAATTACGGAGTTTGATAGCAGTGATTGAGTAACTGTGGCATGATCTTCAGGCTTTGACACACTTCCTTATATTGCCATGATGCAGACTATAAAATGATAGCATGCATCAGAAGTCTATTATATTATCACCCTTAACATCACAAGAATAGTTGCACAAATAGCTGCACCTGGAATGAATCAACCGACAGGAATGAAACTTGGTGGGTAGATTTGACTTCATGATACTTGCAAACGGTTCAAGTTTCACGCTCGGCTGCACATGTGATGTAAGCAAGAACAGGCTTTCTGAGCAGTGATGCCCTCCATGATACATCCTGTTAGTGCCAGCACCATTGGCAGTCGGCTGCACGACGCAGGACTACATGCACGCAGGCCGTTATGACGACTGCCCTTAACACCACGTCAACACCACGTCACCAAATGCTGCAAAGGTGTCGTGCCAGACTTTCAAGGAGTGACTCAGAATGGCAGCGGGTCATATATGGGATGGACTATCACCGGACACCATTAGGAACCTCTACAACTCCATACCGAGACATCTGGCATGTTGTGTTATGGTGGCCCGACACCATACTGAGAGACACTACTTCTGTATGTGTAGCTGAATAAATATTGATCATATCAGTCTAAATTTATCATCATTTATTGTTCCTGGTATCCTTTATCTTCCTTCCCAATAGCACTGCAATCCCACACTTCCTTCTGGGTGCAGCTATTCTTTTGATGATGAGTGTATTTACAAGCTGAAAGATCTATTGCATTCACAAATTGCTTCATGCTCATAAAGTCAGACGTCCATAGCCTCATGTTTACACCTACAGAGGCTTATTGCATCGGATTTAAATCTTTGGATATCTATTGCCTCATATTATTTCTTCAGGGGTTTATTGCATCACATTTAGACCTTCAGAGGTTTGTTGCATCATATGTTTTAGTTTACTAAATGTTTTTATTGGTTTGAACACTCGGTTCTGATCAAAACATCAGAAAACATCAGCGGCATATTCAAAGTAAAATATTTACAGACCACACTAACACACTGGGAGAAAGCAAAGGAGAAGGGGAGGAGGAGGAAAGGAGCTCTCTACATAATAATGCAGTAGTGTAGTAGTATCGTTTAGGGTATGTGCTATCAGCCCATCCTTCACATGAATGTTCTACACATTATACCTGATACATTCACATCAGTATACTCCAAAACGGGCCCATGAACTTCAAGTGTCTGTTCTCTCATGCAACAGGCAGGTCAGAAAGTCCAGAGGCATATGATCCAAAGTTCTTTCTATCCCATCCTGAAACTGATTGGATTTGGTATGGACTGTACAAGTTTCTGGATGTAGGCCACATCAATGTTCAGTCACTCTTGCGTCAAATAATTGCACAGTTGGGCCAGATTTGGTGGATGCCTTCCCTGGCACAAGGAGGAGAGGAGAATTCCCTGTAGACCGTAATTTTAGCCGCTGCTGGTAGACCCGCATGACTGTACGGGATTACGGTCTGTGAGTAATGTAGTTTTTTCCTGTACCTGAAAACATCAGAAAAGATCATCTCTGGGTATATCATATCGTCGCTGTCCAAAGAAAAACATGTATCTCCATTTTTTGGATTTTTTTTACTTCTCTGCATCATTTGAACACCACAGTTGTCAACGCTGTGTAGAAATTTCATGATAAATGGACCAACAGAAATGGCCCAAAAGTGCTTGGGAAAAAAGTCTGGTTCCATTGACTTAGATTATAATTGAATGAGGTTTTTGCCTTCTCCTGCCATTTTGGAGATACTTGTTTTCCTTTGGACAGCGATGATATTGCTCCAACAAGACAAAAGTGGGACTCGTCACTGAAGATGACCCGCTGCCTCTTTGATTACTTGACAACTGTAACACAGACATCATGATTAGAGGCAGTGGTGGACGAAGTACACAAGCCTTAAAATTGAGTCAAAGTAGAGACCCCCAAGGTAAAATACTCCTCCAGTGTCAATAGAAGTTTCTCATAAGCACTGAACACTGAAGAAGAACAGGTTCCATTAGCTAGAACCAAGCTCTGTCCAACAGGTCAAAACAAGATCAAAACAAAGTGACTGCTGTACCCTGATTGGTGGGCTCACTTCATGCTTCTTTCATTTGGACATGTTATGTTTATATGCACGCATAAGATAAAAGGAAGGACAGATTTGCCCATAAAGTAGTGGAGTAGAAAGTAAGATATTAGACTTTAAAATGTAGTGGAGTTAAACTAAAAAAGTCCCCCAGAATGGAAATTCTCCCAGTACAGACACAAGGAAAAACGACATAAGTACAGTAACCAATGTCAGGGACAAAAGAACTCGGGACGACTTGAGCAGAGTTAAATGACAGGCTGGTTTATTTAACAACGGAACAGTCAAACCAAACAGCAAAACACCACAGTACATGAAATAGGGACAGGCAAAAAGCAGAATCAGGGGCAGGCCGAGGTCAAGTACCAGAAAGACAGTCAGCGGGGCAGACAGGTTATAAGGGCTAGGCGAGAGGAAGGTCAGGGAAAAGGAAGAGAAGTTCGAAGCCAAAGAGATACAAAGAGACAAGCCAAAATGGGAAAAAGCCGAAAGGGGGTAGTCGGGGACAAAAGAGGGTCGAAACCAGGATAAGATACACAGAGAAAGAACGCTCAGAATTGCAGGAATAAACGGCAAAACCTCGCGATAAGGTGGAGTTAATGAGGGCCAGCTGTGAACTAGAACTCAGGTGACCTAGAGCGGGTCTGGCTGGCGGGCTGGGAACACGTGGTAGTGATATCACTGAGCGATGCCCTCTGGGCAGTGGAGTCCGGGAGAGCGGAGGAGCCGGGATGACCGGGGAGCGTGACAACCAACTACATTTACTGAGTTACTTCCCGACACTGATTAGAGTTCCTTCTTTATTCCAAATAAAGGAACTAAAAAACAGCTGCTAAACAGTTTGGCTGCTTTAGTAGTGAATATAATGGGAATCATTTAAATGGGGTCAAGCATACGAGGAAGCATGTTTATCTTTAAAAGTGAAATCCTACCTAACCAGGACAATGGTTTCACCATACAAACATATTTCACCTTACAAGCTCTTGTGTAATTTTGATTTATTAGATAAACAATATCTGACTGAGACTTGAAAGGGAAAGGGGTGTAAGGAATGAACGTAAGTTATTTGTATAGCACTTATCAAAGCTACAAAGTGTCTCACAATTAACAAATCAAAAAATAATAACATAATAAAAGAAATTAAAATACACACACAGACATAATCACACTACTTATGTAGAAATATTAAAACGCCCAATTAGAACCCAAAAAAAACATGTAAAGTTAAAATACAATAGGGCCCAGAATGGAACCTGAGGTACACCACAAGTAAGACCAGTGTGGATGGGCATCTGTTGTAGGTTATATAAAGTCATAGCCTAAGATTTACAGAATTGTATTCTATATCCAAAGAAGGTGCCAAACGATGAGACAGTTTGAATCAACTGGGGAATTGATTTGGCAGGGAATTTACAATAGAACATCATGCACATATAATTAATTACAACACACACATAGGCACACTACCTACAACTTTAAAGTGGGTCTTTAGGCATTTCTTAAAAGACAATATCAAGGCAAAGACTATTCCATAATTTAGGTGCATACACATCAAAAGTTTCCCTTTGCTTCAGTTTAGGTTTAGGAACAACAAGAAGCTGTTTATTTATGGACCTCTCCTGACCTGACCTGGTACTTGTATGGGATTCTAAAAAATCACAAATGCATTCAGGTGCTTCACCATGTAAAACCTTGTAAGTAAGAACAAGTGCTTTAAAATCAATCCCGAATTTCACAGAGAACCAGTGAAGAGAAGCTATCACTGGGCCGATCCCTAGGTCTGTTGTTCATTAAAAGCTGAGCAGCTGCATTTTGAACCAACCGAAGTCTCCTTGACTAAGATAAGTGTACAAGGCTTTGCAATAGTCCAAATGAGATGGGACAAAAGCTGGAATAATTCTCTCAAAGTCCTGGAAAGACAAAGTAGCCTTGATCTTCGGAAAACTTCGCAATAAACAGGACCAAACAAGCTTCTTAAAAAGTACTAAAATTTGTAAATGAGGATCAAAAACAACACCCAGATTTTTAGGAATAGCATTAACTCCCTAGGTAAGTCTCTAGGAATGTAGTCAAAACCAATAACCAGAACCGCTGTTTTGTCTTCATTTAACTTAAGAAAGTTCATCCAGTCCCTAGTATGCAAGTCCGTGAATACCCTCAGTTAGATTAGCTACTATACTGAAGTCATTCCGATTAACTGAGAGATACAGGTGCGTATCATCTTCATAAAAATAGCACCTAAAACACCTAATTAGAACTCCAAGAGGAAGCTTTCAAGGTGAAAATAAAATAGGGCCAATAATGGAACCCTGAGGTACCCCATGGTATGGTCAATGGGGTCTGTCGAAGAGTTTAGTGGGCGTATTGTGAAAAATCTGTTACACGGCTACTTGGTAGGAGTGAGTACCGGGTTCCAGCATCTCTCAGCTCTTCTTAATCTTGTCAAATGCTTTCTATTTCCCTAGAACTGTAGACAAGAAGTCCTAAAAAATCATTATCCTGGAGCCTAGTTTCTCCACTAGGAAGAGCAATACAGTGATCAACTGCTAGTTTCGCTGCTCACATTGGGATAGAAAAGGCAGAACTGTAGCAATATTTCTGAAATGATAAAAAGCTACCTCACTGACTGTGTTTACATGTGGGATAAAACAGAGCTCAGATCACACGATTCATACATCAGGCTTTATCAGGAATTTTAGTACCATTACCAGTATTTCAATATCATTTTATTTAGTTGTAAAATGTTAGCTTTACTGTTTCATATTTCTACCATAACATGTCTATTGTATCATATTCACACCTTAAGAGGCCTTTTGCATCATATTGAAACCTTAAGAGGTCTTTCAGTTTTAGAGGTCTATTGAATAATATTTACAATTTAAGAGGTCTATTGCATCAGTATTATAAATTTCAAAGATCTACTGTATCATATTTTCAGTTTCAGGTCTATTGCATCATATTTTCTATTTGAAATGTCTATTGCATCATATGTACAATCTCATAGGTCTACTGCATCATATTTAGAATTCCAAAGGTTTATTGCATTATATTTACAATTTTAAAGGTCTATCGCATAATACTTTCTATTTGAAAGGTCTATTGTGTTGTATTTATAATTCCCAAGGTCTATTGTATCATATCTTTAACTTCAGGCCTGTTGCATTATATTGTCTATTTCAAAGGTCTGTTGCTTCATATTTTCAGTTTCTTAGGTCTATTGCATAATTATTATAAATTTCAGAGGTCTATATAGGTCATATTTTCTATTTGAAAGGTCTGTTGCATTGGTTTTACACTTTTAAAGGTACAGTGTATCATGTTTTCAATTTTAGACAATTGTGTCATACTGCTGCATCACCTTCAAAGGCCTTGTATTTAAACCTTCAGAAGTCTGCTGCACCATATTTACACCTACAGAGGTCTGTTGCATCATATTATATCTTCAGAGGTCTATTGCCTCATATTTACAATTTTAGAAGTCTATTGCATCATATTTCTACCTGCAGCAATCTAATGTTCATCTAATGATAATGTGTTTACCATCAGTGATCTATTTATATCTATCTATCATTATTTGCTCTTAACCACACATGATAGGAGGCAGATCCCTTGCACTTCCACTTGGCGGCAGGCACTAGCACTGCACAACTCCCCCACAACCCTGCACGGAATAGGACAAGAAACACGTGTATGCATCTTTAAGCTAACAAAATCAGCTTATTTACAATTAAAGTCTCTGCCACCATGAGTATGGCACACCGCAAGAGGTTCCACGTGTGGCCGTTTGCATGGCCGTGCCTCACAAAGCACCGCAAGGCAGTAGCAGGTCACTACAACATAATTGTGATCAACATGTCAACACTGCGTCATTCCATTTGTGACACTAAAGAAAGAACAGAGCTCATGATTATTGAGCTGTTAGAGAGAAGATGCAATGCAGGTTAATCAGGCCATCCTCTAAAACTGAGAACTGGTTGGCTTAGCACTGTATACAGGATCTCCAGACCTTGGCGTAGGCGCATGAGAAAACCAAAGGTGCTAACAAAGCCAGAGAGGTTTGCATGCCATGTGTACTGCCTCAGTCTTTGTCCTTCTGAACAGCGCTGAGTAACCAGCAGATCATTAGCTGCTAATTGTGGCCTATACACCTGTATAGACCCCTGAGGTTGCATGTCTTTTTGTAGTCAGGGTCATATAGTTGTTAGGAACTCCTTGTTTGTTCAGGACAGAAATAATTGTCATGTTGTTTCCTGCAGCCAACATAAAGGTTCCAAACACGTTTCGTCCTATGTGCACATTTCCGCAGAATGCCAGCGCATCCTTTGAAATACAAGGTTGTTAATTAAGTAAGTGCCAGAGCGATCACAATGTGGACTCCAACCCCCAGACCACGTTTCTGTTGCAGCTCACCGGATTAAGTTCCATCACCTGTTGGTTCCTCTGTGTAAGCTGTTGGCTTTCTAACTTGCTTAGTGAAGTATTGCCACTGTTGGTGTCTCACGTTCTTGACCTCTTTTCCGTTTTTGACTACTCTTTTAATGTCCTATCTGGTTTGTTTGCTGTATTCTGGTATCGACTCTGGACTGGATTTCTGTTTTTGGAATCCCCTTTTGTACTGGAGCCTCTAGTCTAGTTTTATCCACAAGCATCTGGCCTAGTCTGTTGCATTACACCTAGGGTCTGGGGGAAGAGTGGAGAGGAACAGAGTCCAAGGTGTCTGAGGTCCAGTGTGATGTTTCCGCAGTTTGTGATGGTTCAGGGTGCCATGTCATCCGCTGGTGTTGGTCCACTGTGTTTTATCAAGTCCAAAGACAATGGGCTTACTGTACACCAACACACTACTTACAGTACACTAACACATTACACTTACTGAGTTACTGTACACCAACACACTACTTACAGTACACTAACACATTACACTTACTGAGATACTGTACACCAACACACTACTTACAGTACACTAACACATTACACTTACTGAGTTACTGTACACCAACACACTACTTACAGTAC
Source organism: Semaprochilodus insignis (assembly GCA_034552555.1). NCBI lineage: Eukaryota > Metazoa > Chordata > Actinopteri > Characiformes > Prochilodontidae > Semaprochilodus > Semaprochilodus insignis. Next base: position 4,784,855 of record CM067483.1, on the reverse strand, counting down.
ACTAACGCATTACACTTACTGAGTTACTGTATACCGACACGCTACTTACAGTACACTAACGCATTACACTTACTGAGATACTGTACACCGACACACTACTTACAGTACACTAACGCATTACACTTACTGAGATACTGTACACCGACACACTACTTACAGTACACTAACGCATTACACTTACTGAGATACTGTACACCGACACACTACTTACAGTACACTAAC
>CM067483.1:4767722-4784247 GCA_034552555.1 Semaprochilodus insignis | reverse complement strand
GCTTTATACTTACTGAGCTTGGACCCGGTGAATTGCGGCTATATTTATTATTATTATAATTTATAATTTATAATAATCGTTAGTAGTAGTAAAAGTGGTAGTACTATAAATAGAAAAAAGTGTTTAATAAATGAAATATTATGTATAGTATTATATAATTATATATTTATATATAATTTATTTTTCTTTTTACAGTGTAACCATTTCATGTAAGCTTTTAAAGCTTCTACAATGCTACTGTTAAGTTTAGATCTAAGTGTAAGTTTAAGTTTAAATTACTTACTTCTTTTATTAAACACTTTATCTATTTATAGTAGTATTACTACTACCACTTTTACTTCTACTAACGATAATTAATATACATATATATATATATATATATATATATAGCCGCAATTCACTGGGTCCAAGCTCATTGCTATTTTGGCTAGGCACTGGCATTTTGTCTGGCATCTGTCAAAATTTTCCTGTAGAAGTGCCGAGGCCAAACGCATTGCGCTTCGCAATAGCACCCCCTTAAGGCCAATTGGGCTCATGTCTTGCACCTGAGTAGCGGGAGGGACTACTACCTATTGATGAAGTTTTATGTCTGTACGACTTACGGTTTGTTCTGCAGGATTCAATTTAGCGGAGAAAAAGAAGCAGAAGCAGAAGAAGAAGAAATATCCTAACAATTACAATAAGCTTCCAGCACCAAATAATAATAATGACAGTTAGCATGTTTGCGGCGACAGGAGAATTGCTAATAAACATTGACTAAAATGTGCTTAATATATCTGTATTATGTAATTAAAATTCATACTTGCAAAAAGTATACATGTAGCCCCTTTTTCCTTGACATTTTCAGAGCAGACCACCTAGCCCCTGTTGGAGAAGACCACCAGGAAATATTTGAAATTGAGTTTGAGACCCATTAAAGGCATTAAACCCTTCAGACATCTGGTTCCTTTCACCACCACTGTGAACAGTCCTGGCCACCAGAGCCATCATGTTTCTACAGTAGCCCAGAACAGACAAACCACATACTGCACGGACCAAAGAAACAAGAATCCTTGTTGAAACGTTCTGCCGTAGTGCATATTTACCAGTAGTTTCATACATAAAGCTACAGCTAGGATATTTTGATAGCAGAAATACTACCAGCATTTGAGAAGGAAGATAAAGGTTACCAGGAGCAATAAATTATAATACATTTAGACTGATATGAGCAATATTTATTGAGCTACACATGAGCTACAAGTAGTGTCTCTCAGTATGGTGTTGGGCCGCCATGTTTGCTAACTCAACACGCCAGATGTCTCGGCATGGAGTTGTAGAGGTTCCTAATGGTGTCCTATGATAATCCATCCCATGCAGCTTGAATATTCTCACACAGTTCCTGCAGATTGTGGGGTAGAGGTGGAGATGGAGTGACACCAGGCCTTCTGGACATGTGACGCGTGACAACAAACTGTTCATCTTGGTGCTCACCACGGTCCCTCCACACACGGAATCGTTGGTCGTCTCCACCAAGACAAAAGTGGGACTCGTCACTGAAGATGAACTGCTGCCATTCTGAGTCACTCCATGACAGTCTGGCACGACACCATTGCAGTGGTGTTAAGTTCAGTCGTTGTAACCATCTGTGTGCATGTAGTCCTGCATCATGCAGCCGTCTGCCAATGGTGCTGGCACTAACAGGATGTCTCATGGAGGGCATCACTGCTCGCTGAATGTCCGCAATAGTGGCTGTTGGGTCGGTCAGGTACAGTGATAAGGCCCATCCTTGCTTATGTCACATGCACGGCCGAAACTTGAATCATTTGTATGTCTCACAATGTCAAACCTACCCACCAAGTTTCATTCCTGTCTGTTGATTCCTTCTGGGTGCAGCTATTTGTCCAGCTACAATTTACAATGAGTGCATATAGCATAAGAAAAAGCAAAGGAGGCCGAATCCTCATCATCAAAGAAGTGAAAACATGAAGAAGCAAAACCAAATCAGGCGATGGCCGAAAACTGGACAGCCACAGTAGGTTCTCGGAGTGGGGGCTTTCAGGTAGTGAACTTCAGTTGGGGTTGCAGTCTCCAGCCTCACCACTAGAGGTTACACACTTCTCTGTTAACTCCAAACCACTCTGAGTGACTTTGTTTACATCTTAACCTTTTAATTACACATATTTACTTTGGCAAAAACATTGGTGGACTTGGAACAAAACAGAGGCACACGAGTCTCATTTCAAAAGGCTTATGGTGTTGGTTTTGCTTCGTGCTTTCGGTTAAATTAAAGCTTCCAGTATGACAGAAGGACCTCTTGAGCAAATTGCTTTAGAGAGCCAATCAATACTTAACACAAAGATCTGGAGCCCACACAAAGTCAACCCCAGTGTCCCCTCAGTTCCTGTATTACTGCTTAGGTGTGCATAGGAATCTTATCCGTCAGTGATCTCCTACATCACTTACAAACATGCTACAATAAATGAAGCAGATGAACTGTTGTAGCATGGGTGCTGGCATTGACACAGGAAATCATAATAATTATAATAGTTCCTAATTATTTTCATGCTCAACAAATCATTGAGGAGCCATTATTATTCAGTGGCCATTCTCTTCAGAACACAAATATGTTTTGTACTAATGAAGAAATGCGGCTGCATTCATTCATATTAGTTATGCACCATATGCCAACGTGTCTTTTCTAGTCTAAATGCGCTCACATGTTTTGATTATTGCTCACTTAAACCTAAAGCTGCACTATGTAAGATTTGGGGGATTTGGAGACCTCTCTGGTGGACATGTGTAATTGCATGCAACAAGCAGAAGAACCTTTTATAACATCAGTTGTGCTTTATTCTAGTGCTGTGATTGGAGAAAGAGCAATTACATGGTATGCAGAGAAACTAATAATAGCAATAATAATAATAATAATAATTATTATTATTATTATAATTATAAGTATAATAATTATGACAATTATCAGGTTTTAGGCAACAGCAAAATTGCTAATAAACATTGACTGAAATGTGGTTAATATATCTGTGAATTCATGCATGCATGCAAAAAAAAAAAAAAAAAAACATATGTAATCCCCTATTTCCTTGAGCTTTTTAGAGAAGACCCACTTGGAGAAGACCACCTAGACCATAATGGAGAAGACTACCAGGAAAGTTTTTAGTTTGACTTTGAGACCCTCTTTTTTTTAAGAGACATTAAACCCTTCAGACATCTGGCTCCTAGCACCACCGCCAGCACTGCGAACTACAGTCTGACTGTAATTGTAGAACTACAGTGTGCTCCTATATGGTAAGTGGAACTGATAAAATGGACGAGTCTAGAAACACTGTCTTTTAACATTATGGCCACACACAGGTATGCACAGACTGCTGTTCTTCAGGCTGCACAATATGTAGTTGCAGAACAAGACCTACAAGCTTAACCTTATATCTAGGCATATAGGTCACAATTGCCATAATGATTGTAGGCGTTGCTGCTACCAGTGTTTGAAACCAGCTAAAACTTTGAAAAAGGTCGATTATATACCTGAATTCATCTCCTGGGCTGTGCTCTGGTTAATTTCAAACTAAACTTTTTTACTTGTTTAACTTCATATTTTGGAACCGGCTCAAGATTGTCAGAGGGGTACACAATGTATTTCACAGCACATGTACTTCACAGTTTACTATCCACTACTCATCAGTGGGAAGAAGGTTTTTCCAATGACATCTCTTCATACTTGGCATTGCAGTGTAGTTTGTCCTTAGAAAAGACAGTTTCAGAGTCAAATCAGGCAATGTTGAAAAATGTGACTCTCTGTCAGCAGTAGACCATGTAGAACTGCACCATGATATACTGCGATTTCACCAGATGAGGCATTTTCTTTACTGCATTTTCTTTGGGATAGAGATCACCAACAAGTTCCGACTGAGAAAGTCTACAAAGCTGGGATAGAATGCAATGACGTGCAAATCATTTTAACCCTATCAGTTAATCATTGAAACCCTGAAATTAGTATAAGGACAAATTGAGAAGTTGTATTGTTAATACATGTCTCTTTTGAATTTGATGCCAGAAACCAATTTCAGAGTTGGGACATGATCTACAAAAGACTGGCAAAGTTGCGGAGTGCTAAAAAGCCACCTGGAGGAACATCTCACAACTAATTAGGCTCACTGGCAACAGGTCAGTAACATAACTGGGCATTCTAAGAGCATCATAGAGAGGTGGAATCTTTCAGAAGGAAAGAAGATGGGGAAGGGTCACCACCACTGAAAGACTGCGCTAGCATATAGTGCAACAATTCAAGAAGAACGTTTCCAATGTAAAATAGCAACTTGGAGATTTCATCATCTAGAGTACATATTATCATTAAAAGATTCAGATAATCCAGAGAAATCTCTGTATGCAAGGGACAAAAACCAAGATTAGGTGGTCATAATTTTCAGGCTCTCAGATGGCACTCCATTACAAACTCCATTATAATCATGTAGTGGAAATCATTGCATCACTGCAAAACCATCATCCACTGCAAACACAATTCGCTGTTGCTTCACCAATGCAAATTAAAACTCTACCACACAAACAAGAAGCCAGATATAAACAGATCCAGAAACACCGCCGACTTCTCTGGGCCTGAGCTCAGTTAAGATGGACTGAGCGTGGAAAAGTATCCTGTTGTCAGACAGTAGTGCTTAAATTATCTGCAGAGTCCCTGCTGAGTCACTGGCTCAGTCAAACTCTGCAGTCATGGTGCAAAGTCCCTTGCTTATGTTGTAGTCAAATGATGATCGGCACGTCCTCCGCACTAAAGACAAGAGGGACTATCCGACTTGTTCTCAGTACACAGTTCAAAAGCCAGCATCCATGATGGCATGAAGGGAGCATTAGTGCACAGAGCATGGGTGACTTGCACATCTCTGAAGGCTTCGTTGATGCTAAGCAATCAAGCATATCCTGCCATCAAGATAATCTCTTTTTCAGGAAAGGTTTGGCTTATTTCAGGATGTATTACAACAGCATAGCTCCATAGTAAAAGAGTCTGGGTGCTAAACTGGCCTGCCCGTAGTCCAGACCAGCCACCCACTGAAAACATACAACAAACAACTGTTTGAGAAAAGACTGTTGAGAAGCTGACATCCTGTATCAACCAAGAAGGGGGAAGCATTTCATTTTCAGAACTACAGTCCTCTGTTCCCATACGCTGACAGAATGCTGTTAAAAGAGGTGGTGAACATGAGCCTGTCCCACACATGTAGCTGGAATCAAATTCAGCATATATTATATTTTGTTATGTAACTCTCAATTAAATGCAGGGTTAAAATGATCTGCATGGTGCAAGCTCCCTTGCTTGTGTTCTAGTCAAACTCCAGTGTTGCAGTGTGAAGTCCCCACTGTGCAGCCTTGTCAAACTGCTCAGTCGCAGGGCAAAGTTTCTGGCTTATGGCCCAGTCAAACTCCACAGTCTCGGTGTGAAGTCCATGGCTTGCACTGAAGTCAAGTCCCCAGCTTGTACTCTGGCCAGTACTGATGTTGCTATAACATTCCAGATGTGATGGTGTGAGGTCCCTGGTTTGCACTATGTACTGTAACAGTCAAACTCCGCTGGTGTGGTGCAGTCACTGGCACAATGCAACAATTCAAATCTTAAAATCTAATAACTTTATCTAACATATCTAGCATATTTTATTTACATGAGCACTTAGATAACCAGATGATGATTGTTTTACCAATGTAAGCTCACCGGACAAAAAATGAGTCACCTGTGACTGAAATGTACCTAATAGCATGTAATATCTCCACGAGCACCAACAACAGCTGTGACTGGATTTGGCATTTACTGGACGTTTCTGGATGTAGGCCACATCAATGTTCAGACAATCTTGCATCAGAGAATTGCACAGTTGGTCCAGATTTGGTGGATGCCTTCCCTGGCACAGTTCGGAGGGGAATTTCATGTATACTGGAATTTTAGCCACTGCTGGTAGACCCGTATGACCGTACGCTTCCATACACCTGCAGACTCAGCTACTTCCTTCACACTATAGTCTTTGGCACACCCAAATGCAGTCACTCCTTTTAGCCAATCATTAACATCTGCTTTGGAGCCATTTTCCACACATGGAACGAGACATTCACTGCACTGTAGCACCTCTTCTCAATCTATGAATCCCGTCACTCACACCTCACGTATTTATAGCCTCATCATCTTCGTGCCGCGCCATCTGCAGGAGCATGAAGTTACAACCACCTTAAACACACAAGGTGAGCCATTTTTTGTCCGGTGAGCTTTTATATGAACGTATTCCTTGTAAAAGCACCATATGGTAAAGTGGACCAAGGGTCCCAAACCTGCTTCTGTACGATGCTAGTGACTGTTTCATAGAAATACAGCTTCTTCGACTATTTGCTGGTTCTTTCATATCAAGACCCAAGGTCGTGGAGATTGGCAGGGTGCTGTATGAAAATACAGAAGTTGAGACCAGGAATCTAGTAATGATGCAGGCAGCTGTCCATTATTTCATAGAAGACTAAGCAGGCACCTCTATACAGCCAAAGCACAGAACCAGGGTTTAGCCTTGGTGTGGATTGCTTGGACAGTTTCCCCATCTCTGACCGTTAGTCACTCACACAGTCATTGGGAGACAGAAGACAAACAAAAGGACACACGTCCTTGAAATTTGCTGCACAAAATGTGACAGAAAGACAAACACTGTCTTCCACAGCCTCCGTACGAACCATGAAGCCTTCCATCATGAACATGCATTCAACCACTTCAGCTAGAGCCTTTTCAGGGAGGGAGGGCTAAACGTTCACCACATGAGCAGACATAAATGCTAATCATAGACATCACAGAAACAAAACTACCTTTATTACAGCCTGTGGCTGATTGAGAAGGGTTCAGGCCAGGTGTTCCCAAAGATCAGGGTCTGGAAGGCATGTTATTACAAGCAGATTGTACGTGTATGCAGTGGTTCAATTCAAGTCACATGGAGACGTCCATCAGCTTTTCTCAACTATGGGTTACTGGGGTTAGCACTAATGTATGATTAGCATTTGTGTCTGCTCATGTGGTGAACACACTTACCCTCTCTCCCTGAATGGGATCTGGATGAAGTGGTTGAATGCTTTGTTGCCTGATTGACTGACAACCATTGCTGAAACACAGATGGGCAGGCGTCAAATAGACAGCAGGTAGACCTAATCAAACAAAGCAAAGTTGTCAACCTCCAACATGGAATATACCGGTATAATACTGCATAATACTATAAAATATGAGTCACCTTGTACTTTAAGGTGGTAGTAACTTCACGCTGCACAAGGATGATGGGCCTATAAATACCTGTGGGGCATGAGTGACGGGATCCATAGATTGAGAAGAGGTGTTACAGTGCAATGAATGTCTCGTTCCATGTGTGGAAAATGGCTCCAAAGCAGATGTTAATGATTGGCTGAAAGGAGTGACTGCATTTGGGCGTGCCAAAGACCATAGTGTGAAGGAAGTAGCTGAATCTGCAGGTGTATGGAAGCGTTCGGCATTGAACATTGATGTGGCCTACATCCAGAAACTTGTCCAGTACATGCCAAATCCAGTCACAGCTCTTGTTGGTGCTCGTGGAGGTATTACATGCTATTACGTATGTTTTAGTCACAGGGGACTCATTTTTTGCCCGGTCAGCTTAATTCATAAAAGAAAGGACCAAACACATTCATTGAAATGTGCCATGACTCTTAAATAAAACACGGAACTGAGCACTCTACGTGTTTTTGACCCCGGACTGCCATTGTAATGTTAGCTAGCCCGCAAACTATAATTCTGGCATTATTAGTAATTGGCGTTAATGCAACTTTACACATGATTCTGAGTGACTGTAGACATTTGTGTGAGTGAATGTACATGTATCCCTCACCATCCCATCTCCTCCCTGTTCCTCAGGCCTCACAAGGAAGAACTGGCCTTCTAGCTTAAAGGGCAACTTCCAGCCCAAATACATATGTGAGGATCAACTTCATTAGGTACTACAAGGTGCCTTGTAAAACGTCCAATCAGGCGTCCAACCTGTTGACTGCTAACGCTGGTACTGTAGGTCTGATCAACATCCAAAAACCGGAGCCATCTGAACGATGCTGTCGTTGCTATAACCGCCCAGGACTCGAGATGTGGCGGTGACCTCAAGATCTCCTGACCGGCCAAGTGTCTCGAGCCAAAAAGGGAAGCGTTGATTAGACTGGAGTCGTCATGGTGACTGTCGGGGCAGGCCGAACTTCTTGCTGGGAATTTACATAGAGAGCACGGGCCAGGCTCGCGGGCCCTCTCTCGCCTCCGCTTCCATCTGACTCTCAATGAGATTCTCCCCCGTCATTAGGCGCTCGCGAGGTCGCGTCTCGCGCTCGCCGTAATCAGCGGTCGATGGTGCTGGACGGCCGTTGATTGCGGGTAACGATCTCCAGAGATGAAAACGGAGAACTCGGCGGCGCTCAAGAGAAAAACGTCCCACCTCGTCAAGGGCTCCCTGTAGTGTCATCGGCATCGTTGAGGAAGATTAGTACCCAGAGAGAGTGAGAGAGAGAAAGATAGATAGATAGAGAGAGAGAGAGAGAGAGAGAGAAAATGCAAAATTAGAAATAAGCGGACCCTTTGGTACTACAGGAAATAGAGAGATGTCTGACGGATGAATAACGGAATATAGATTGTTTTCACTTGGAATGGATGTATCACCATCTGAGAACATAATACTGTGGAGAACAATCAGGTCTGGCTGTGTTTAACCAGTTCCTCGAAATTCACTTATGGAGTTAGATTAAAGCTAAAATGTACTATACTGTAGAAAATGTGACACATGTACATGTGAATTGTGATTTAAAGGCCTACATCAGTTTTTATAATGTATACGTTGTGTAAATATGTGTATATCTGTAAATGTATACTAAGTTCAAGATTAAACAACAAAAATTAATCACACAAACTCATCTACCCGAGCATATATCGGTCCGCTGGCACCCAGCTAATCCAGTTTGCCACTGCTGGCCCACCCTTGGACCACCCAGTCCTGCGTACAAGATCTAGCTAGTTTTTAATCGACTCAAACAGATTTGAAATGTGTACAGTTTTTCATATACATATATATATACCTGTGATAATTTGCCAGGTGAGCCCAATTAAAGGAAAACTACTTAAGAAGGACTTTCCACATTATTAAGCAGGCACAGGTTTCAAGCAATATGGGAATGAAAAAGGGCTAACACTTTACTTTACAGATCGGTAATAAGTAGGTAATAATATGATAATAATAATTTTACAGTAACAAATTGTATTTAATCATTAATTAAATGTCAGTTCCCTAGTTGTTACTAAATAATAAATCAGAAATTGTAGTGAGTGTTAACAAGACCGTTATGAAATGGTAATATAATGGTACCAAGTTGTACTTACCTAAAAAATGACGTGCTTATTTTATAGTTCTTTATGTATAATAAGTGAGAATTGTATTGGTAACAAGGCAGCAATGTAATAGAAACACAATGGTAACAAGAACCTTCCTAAATATTATATGTAGATCTTCTAGTTATTAATAAATGAAAAAAAATAGTCATTGTATCAGTATTTAGTAATAAAATGATAAAGAAAACAGTAACAAGTTTTATTTGCCTAAAATGACAGGTCATAACGTCAGTTCAAAATGGTCTTGTGCTTCACATGTAGGCCCACCTATAGACAAGCACAAGACCATTTTGAACTGATGTTATGACCTGATGGGACGTGTAGTAAGTAAGAAACAAGATGGAAATCAGTAAGTTTGCATTTTATGGCTCTAATACCATTTAGTTTCACTGTAATTACTGCCTGTAACATCACACTGTGTCTGACCATCTAAAAACACAACAGGTAAGAAATAGGGGGCAGTCGTGGGCTGGAGGTTAGGGAACCAGCCTTGTGACCGGAGGGTCACGTCACGTCATCTCCATTCTTTGCAATGGACCATTTTTTTACAGCAATGGCAGATCGTGGAACCTCTCAATAGTTCCCGAGAGTTAGCAGCTAATAATAGCAGCTTAGTGGAGGTGCTGCAGAGTAGAACGTTTGTGATGCACTTTCATGAACTAAGACATTTAGATACTCGGACTGTATATTATCATCACATCTAAATCACGTTAACATGTGTTTTAAACCATGTTAGTGGATTATCTCCCACTGGATTGGTAGATTTAGGGATCGTTAACAGCTAACAGTTTGGGCTAGGAGACTGAATAAGGTTAGCCCCACATAGCGTTAGCCACTTTAACCACATTGAATCTCCTTTTCTTAAAGCCATTTTTCCAACGTTGTGGCGAGAAACAGTCTGATTTTTGCATAGGGAGTTAAATACATGGCATGTGATGGTGGAGTCGTGGTGGATGTGGTGAAATGTGCATATCCATTTTGGAGTATGAGCTAACGTTATAGTAAGGGAGATAGCTAGCTATGTTTGTAGTACGTCGCTATCAATATGGATTGAAAGCATATTTTAGACTTCCAAACAGTAAAGGAAAGCATAGCTTGGACTGAAAGTAGGATGTAGATAAATGCACTATTAACTACTAATGACCAGAAATTGCAGTTCTCTCTCTTTAGGTTTGTCCATTCAAATTATCTGGAACTATCTGAAGTCTACCTGAATCATGTGACCATGAAGCAGAACCTTCAACCTTCCATTGACGTGACTCTCTCCCTACATGGCTTTGCTTGGAAGGCAACAAACTGAAACATTAGAAGGGAATTTGCATGTACATAAGTTGCAAGTCAAACTCAATGTGAAATTTTGCACCCAAAATCCATTCGAGTGACTGTAGACAGTTTGTGCCATGATATTCCGATGCAAAACTTGCACAAAAATTCATTTGCCCTGATAATTTATGCAGTGAAATTCCGATGCAGAAGTTGCAAGCCAAAGTAATATGGGGACCCAATATTAATTTGCCCTGGAAGTTTGTGCAGTGAAATTCCGATTCAACAGATGCAAGTCAAACTCAGTGTGAAATTTTGCACCCAAAATTCATTCACCCTGGAAGTTTGTGCCATGGTATTCTGATGCAAAACTTGCAAGTCAAACACAAGGTGAAATTTTGCACCCAATATTCATTCGCACTGGAAGTTTGTGCCATGATATTCCAAAGCAAAACTTGCACAAAAATTCATTTGCCCTGATAATTTATGCAGTGAAATTCCGATTCAACAGATGCAAGCCAAACTTAGTGTGAAATTTTGCACCCAAAATTCATTTGCCCTGGAAGTTTGTGCCATGGTATTCTGATGCAAAACTTGCAAGTCAAACACAAGGTGATATTTTGCACCCAGTATTCATTCGCACTGGAAGTTTGCGCAGTGAAATTCAGATTCAAAAGTTGTAGGTCAAACTCAGTATGGAATTTTGCACAAAAAATTTATTTGCCCCGAAAATTTATGCAGTGAAATTCCGAAGCAGAACTTGCAAGCCAAAGTGAAATTTTGCACCCAACATTAATTTGCCCTGGAAGTGTGCGTAGTGAAATTTCATTGATATTACCTTTTCGCCAGATTCACTGGCAAATGCTTACATGCCCTGTCCACTGGAAATATGTCGAGTAGTGTGTACAATACCAACACAGACACGCCATCACCACCAGAGGGGAGTATTTCTCCTTGGTTTCCAACAACTTCTTTGTGCCCCACTTACTTTTAATCACCCCCCTAAATACCACCTCCTTCTCCATTAAAGCGAATGCATTCAGCTGAATGCCAACCCTGCAGAGCCTTTCACTTTATAATCAGTGCACTGAGTCACTGTGAGAAATAAACTGCTGCTCTGAGCTTCTTCAGGCTGTGTTTAGTTAACGTAATTTTGCCTGATGATCAACATGCACTATGTGTTCTTGTTCAACATGTACCCTTCCAGTTAAAGACCTTTGCCTCCAGGCTGAACAATGCAGGAGACATCAAGGGACTTTCCATGGAACGGGCGAAGAAATGATCATACTGATCAATGGCTGGAGCTTTGCTCTTGCTGGGCTGTGGCAGCTGGATGGGTTCGGTTGATATGGAGACCGGGATGTTTTAAAACAGGAATGTGTAACATCAGCACTTCATTCTGAATAAGAAGAGAGGAATACAAGAGTGAGCTAGAGACCAGCGACGAAGTGAGATGCAACACAAGATAGACTAGCGTGATGATGATGGAAGGTAGTGGTCATCAGGTCTAGACATTAGGAGACCACTTATAGGATTACTCCAGGACCTAATTTCTATTTGCTGCATACAGTTGATTACCACAGACAATCATTTTGAGCTATCTGTGCTTACAAAAGAACAGAAAACATGCTGACTCAGAACTCAGACAACCATTGGGCGAGTGGTGAATGTCATAGGAAATAAGCTCCCTGGTGTTTAAGGTGGTAGTAACTTCAGGCTCCTGCAGATGGCGCTGCATGAGGATGATGGGGCTATAAACACCTGCGGGGTGTGAGCGATGGGATTCATAGATTGAGATGAGGTGGTACAGTGCAGTGAATGTCTCGTTCCATGTGTGGAAAATGGCTCCAAAGCAGATATTAATGATTGGCTAAAAGGAGTGACTGCATTTGGGCGTGCCAAAAACCATAGTGTGAAGGAAGTAGCTGAATCTGCAGGTGTACGGAAGCGTACGGCCATACGGGTCTACCAGCAGTGGCTAAAATTCCAGTCTACAGGAAACTCTCCTTGGAATTGTGCCAGGGAAGGCATCTACCAAATCTGGCCCAACTGTGCAATTCTTTGATGCAGGAGTATCTGAACACTGATGTGGCCTACATCCAGAAACTTGTCCAGTACATGCCAAATCCAGCTACAGCTGTTATATTCTCTCTCTCTCTCTCCCTCTCCCTCTCTCTTTGTCTGTCTGTCTTTTTCTCCCTGCCTCTCTCCCCCTCTCTCTCTGTCTGTCTCTCTCTCCCTCTCTGGAACACCTGTTTCTACATCTTCTCAGAACCCAGGTTCAACACGCAATGGACCCCCTGCAGTTCGCCTACAGGGAGAAAGTGGGAGTAGAGGATACCGTGTTATACTTTCTCCAATGGGCCCACCAGACAAGGGAGGCAGCGCTGTTAGAGTCATGTTCTTTGATTTTTCCAGTACCTTTAACACAATTCAGCCGCTCCAACTGAGAGATAAGCTGGCAAGGATGCAAGTCGATCCGCACCTGGTCTCCTGGATTTCTGACTACCTCACTGGCAGACCTCAGTATGTCAGGCTGAAGGACTGTACATTAGAGACTGGGGTCAGCAGCACAGGAGCACCACAGGGGACTGTACTTTCCCCTTTCCTCTTCACACTGTACACCTCAGACTTCAAGTACAACTCTGAGACACGCCACATGCAGAAGTTCTTGGACGATACTGCTATTGTGGCTTGTGTAAGGGGAGGGCAGAAGACGGAGTGCAGAAACCTGGTGGAGGACTTTGTGGAATGGTGCCGTAAGAACAACCTGCTACTGAACACTTCAAAGACAAAGGAGATGGTGGTGGACTTTCGCAGGGCCAGACCACTCACACAGCCGATCTCTATTGAGGGGGTTGAAGTAGAGAGGGTTAAGACCTACAGGTATCTCGGACTGCGCTTGGATGATAGGTTGGACTGGTCAGCCAACACAGACATCCTGTACAGAAAGGGGCAGAGCCGGCTCTACTTTCTGAGGGGGTTGGGGTCCTTTAACACCTGTAGGAAGCTCCTGCAGATGTTCTATCAGACTGTGGTGTATAGCTGTCGCTTCTATGCTGTGGTGTGCTGGGGAGGAAGCATTAAGAAGAGAGACGAGATGCGATTGGACAAGCTGGTCAGGCGAGCGGGGTCAGTTGTTGGTGCGGAACTGGACTCTTTGGTGAAGGTGGCAGAGAGAAGGACACTGCACAAACTGCTGTCTATTATGGATGATGATGGACACCCACTGCACACCATCATCATGGACAAAAGGAGCAAGTTCAGTGGCAGGTTACTGTCACAGAGCTGCTCCACAGACAGACTCAGGAGATCCTTTGTCCCGAGAGCCCTCAGGCTCTTCAGCTCTTCCCAGTGGGGCCGGAAGAGGGAAGAGGACAGATGAGGACTGAATCTCTTCTGTTAAATCACAGGTTTATTCATCTGCACTAGTACACTTTACTGTATATCCTGTACATCTGCACTCCTGGACACTCTAGGCACATGTGTATTATGTTTATTTAGTATTATCATTACCTGCTGATACCTGCGTCCCTGGCACATTTGATTATTATTGCACATTTTATTATTGCACTGCCTTTTTATCTCCTCGATCTTAATGTTACATATTTTTATATTTTCTACTTGTTAATGCACAGTGATTTTTTGTATTTCCATAGACAGACTTTCTTGTATATATTTCTTGCCTCATTGGCAAGTGAGATATATTTATCTATAGCAGACTGTATTATTTATAGTTTATAGTTAATTACGGTGGCCGAGAAGTACAAAACAAATTAACATTAAGAAAACAAAATTACAAACGAAAAAAAATTACATTCAAGAAGACAAAATTACAAAAACAAAAACAATTTTACAAAAAATGAAGCACTTTACCTAGTACCGAAACACTTTTACAAACTGCGAATTCTGATGGAAAGGGGAGGTCTAACGCACAGGAAGTGTTCTTGTCAATCAAACTGTTCGCTGTGGTAGAGTGAGTGTAGTTTGGGATGGTCACGACATTAAAACATGTTTTGTCCATTTGAGGCAAGCATTTTAGCCAGCTGGCACGCTTTTGTTTTTCGTGTGGAAGGTCTTTAGAGTTTTTAAAAGAGCAGACGGAAGAAAGAGACGAACAGGCGACTCTAAACCACATGGGCTGTAAAACGTGGGCTGTTTTGCGAAAGCTCTCAGCCATTTTAAGCTGGCTAGCTGGTAATCCACTACAGCTAGCGTTACAGCCCACTTACTTTCCTTAACATTTCCAGCTCTAAGTGGTTTAGATGTCGCCTGTTCGCCTCTTTGCCTCTTTCTTCCACTCACTCTACCACTGCGAAACAGTTTGATTGATAAGGGTCAGCAACAAGCACTTCCTGTGTGTTAGACCTCCCCTTTCCGTCAGAATTCACAGTTTGTAAAAGTGTTTCGTGCTGGTAAAAGTGTTTCACGTCTTGTAAATTTGTTTTTACTTTTGTAATTTTGTTTTCTGAAATGTTAATTTGTTTTGCACTTCTCAGCCACCGTAGTTAATAGTTTATTTTCTGCTGAGCTGGTACTTACTTATGTTACTTATGTCTATCTATCTATCTATCTATCTATCTATCTATCTATCTATCTATCTATCTATCTCCTCCTCTCTCTGTCTGTTTGTCTGCCTGTCTCTCTCTCTCCCCCCTCTGTCTGTCTGTCTCTTTCTCTCTCTGTCTCTCTCTCCCCTCCCTCTCTGTCTGTCTCTCTTTCTCTCTTTCTCTCTCTGCCTCACACCCACACACACACACACGCACACACACACACACACACACACACACACACACACACACACACACACACACACCACACAAGTCATTTCACCTCTTCACCCCTGCCAAGTCTTTCACAGTGACTTTTTCCAACAGCGAGGCGATCCACAGGACACAGAACGCCCACTGGTCCGAGGCAGAGAGGTAATCCAAAAGGATAAAATGCTGCTCCTTTAAAGGGCCCAAGCACTGTTAGAGTCTTGAAATGTACTGTTCAGTCCTCAGAAGTTTGGAGTCACTGTTTTTGTGATGTCACGAAAACGAACAGACATGCTTACATACAGCAAGTCAAGCCGAATGTATTTCTATAGCACATTTTACAACAGATGTTGTCACAAAGCAGCTTTAAACCTATTCAACTTACTGTAGTTTGGTCCCACCCATTCATGCTAAAGTTATAAGGAGTGTTTCTTTTTTGAATGAGCCAATCAGAGCAGATCTCAAAACAAAAAATAAAAGCCTATTAGGTTCTTAGGTCCTATTTGGATGAGAATAGTTTGACAGTGGAATAATGTAATTTTACAGCAGGACATCTGTTAAAGGTTGATTGTAAACCATTGTAAACCACTGAATCTGGTAGGAACTTAATTTGGTGGGTAGGTTTGACATTATGAGACATGAGAATGATTCAAGTCTCACGCTTGGCACCACATGTGACGTAGGCAAGAACAGGCCTTATCGCTGTACCTGACTGACCCAACAGCCACTATTGCAGACATTCAGCGAGCAGTGATGTCCTCCATTAGTCATCCTGTTGGCAGACGGCTACATGCACGCAGACCGTTACGGAAGACTGTCCTTAACACCACGTCAACATCACCAAAGACTGCAATTTTGACATCATGAATCCATGTATGGAGGCACTGTGGTCAGCGCCAAGATGAACGATTTGTTGCCACGTGTCATATATCCAGATGGCCTGGTGTCACCTCCACCCCTACCGCACAATCTGCAGGAGCTGTGTGAGAATATTCAAGCTGCATGGGATGGATTATCACAGGACACCATTAGGAACCTCTACAACTCCATGCTGAGACGTCTGCCATGCTGTGTTAGCAAACATGGC
>CM067483.1:4696007-4766921 GCA_034552555.1 Semaprochilodus insignis | reverse complement strand
GTGCAAGAAGGCGCCGGCCGCTGCCCACATGAAGCTGGCCGAGAGGAAGGGGGAGGGCCAGAACGACGGGGGGAAGAAGAAAGCGGGCAATAAAGATGGGGAGAAGGAGAAGGAGAAGCAGGCCAAGGGGGAGTTGAGGGAGGAGGAGGAGCTTATGCAGGGAGACAGCGTCAACGAGTTTGGGGAAGCAAGTGACGGGGCTGCCGACACGGAACCGGCCGAAAGCTACTGCGGAGAGGGCTGGCATTCCGTCTGCCGCTTCTTCACCAAGCTTCTAGACGGCTGAAGGCGTTAGGAGGCCGTGTCTGTCATAAGGAAACCTCGCCCCCTTTTTTTAGTGTTTATTTATTTTTTAAAAGTTTAACTTTTTTTTCAAGTTACATTAATGCTGTTGAGTTAAGAAAGTCCCTTTTTCCCATCTCATAAAGTTCCATTTCCAAGAGGTTTTCTTATGACAGTCATGGTGGCCAAAATTGTCTCTGGTCAAGCACGTTGCCGGACGGACCAGAAAAAATCTACACAAATTAGAGATGATATTGAGTATTATCAAGGATGTCGAATCTGTAATCTAATTCATTCTGTGTAAAGTTCTTAATCCTCATTTCCCAGTTAGTTAGCCTAAAGTGGCTGTTGATGAAAGCAGAGAAATTGTCTCTGGTCAAGTAGTAGGAAGTAGTTCTGGAGGTAGATCTGGAGGCAGATCATTCCGGAGGTAGAAGGTAGATTCTTTGTATATTTAGTGACTGTATTAAGTAACTAGCTTGGGCTAAAACTTTGTAAATCTTTTATAGACATGAATAAACTCACAATTTGTATTTAAAACATGTCTGGTTATTTCCTGGATATGAAAACACATGACTGATTTATGTTTCTCCAGAGATGCTACTAAAATCATACCGAACATAACAATGCTCTCACATTGGCCTGCATTGATGAAATTTGACTTACGGTACCAGTCAAAAGTTTACCCCCAACTAAATGGATGTTGTTGATGATCTTAAAGACTCTAAAGGCTTCCACTTAACAGCTCCAACTGATGAGAGTCTGAAACAGTCCATATCCTGATATACCACATATACTCTTGATGTACCACAGTATTATATTTCTCCATATCTCCACCTCTAATATATATTTAGTGGTGTAAAAACTCTAGTTCTCCTTTCAGTTTAGTGAATATTCATGATGGACCGACCAATAGAATTGATCCAAACCTGATGGTTCTTCAATAAAGACAATGGTTCTAGTCTGGCCATGCACTCTGAAAGAACTATCGGTATGGTTAAATAGTTCTTCGCATGGTGAAATGGTTCTTTAGATTGATGGAGAATGTGTTGTATATGGTTCTATATAGAAGCTTTTTAAAAAGGGTTCTATATAGCAGAAATAAACAGTCCTGCTGTTGCTACAGTGTCAAGCTGGTAACAATAGAAGAGCCCTTTTTGGTGCTGCATAGAACCATATAGAACCCCTTCTCCATCAATCTGAAGAACCATTTCACAATGCAAAGAACTATTTAGCCATGCAGCTGGTTCTTTGAGTGTCCATGGTTCTATATATCTGCTAAAGAACCCTTAAAGAAGTCATGTGTGGGGTTTTTAGTAAGTACAGTGGTTCTAGATAGAAGCATGAACTCTGAAAGACCCATTGGCATGCTTAAATGGTTCTTCACATAGTGAAACGGTTCTTTAGATTGATGGAGAATGTATTGTATATGGTTCCATATAGAAGTTTTTTTTAAAAGGGTTCTATATAGCAGAAATAAACAGTCCTGCTGTTGCTACAGTGTCAAGCTAGTAACAATTTAAGAGCCCTTTTTGGTGCTGCATACAACCATATAGAACACCTTCTTATAGAACCACCCACCTTATAGAACCATATACGAATCTGAAGGTTTTTTTTTTTTTTTGAGTTTTTGAGCCATTTTGTGCTTTTACACACAGAGGAATTTGTCTTCCGCATTTAACCCATGCGTGAAGTGAAACACCCGCATACACACGCACACACACACAAGGGGGCAGTGAGCACACTTGCTCAGAGCAGTGGGCAGCCCTATCCACGGCGCCCGGGGAGCAGTTGGGGGTTAGGTGCTTTGCTCAAAGGCATCTCACTCGTTACTGTCGGTTCAGGAAAGCGAACCGGCGACCCTCCGGTCACAAGGCTGGTTCCCCAACCTCCAGTCCACGACTACCCCTGAACCATTCCACAATGCAAAGAACTATTTAGCCTTGCCAATGGTTCTCTGAGTGTCCATGGTTCTATATATTTGCCAAAGAACGCCTTAAAGAAGTCACATATGGTGTTTTTAGTAAGGACAGTAGTTCTAGATAGAACCATGAACTCTGAAAGACCCATTGGCATACTTAAATGGTTCTTCGCATGGTGAAATGGTTCTTTATGGTTCTTTCTTTATGGTTCTTTCTTTTTTCATATAGAACATCTTCTCCATCAATCTGAAGAACCATTTCATGATGCAAAGAATTATTTAAGCATGCACATGGTTCTTTCAGTGTCCACGGTTCTATATATTTGCTAAAGAACCCTTAAAGAAGACTCACAACTTTAACATAAATCACATTTTGTGTTTATTTTAACTTTTGCAAGTTATTAAAGGAACATACAGTCAAAAGTTTGGGCACTCATTACTGAGTGCAGTACATTTAGCGTTGTGTATACTGTAATCAACCATCTATACTTTCCTACAGCCTTCTGCCCGACACTGGTCTTTATTTGCTGTTGGTATGTACCAACTCAGTTAACCTCAGTACGAGCTACTATGGTAACAATCTGCGTATCTCTCAAACTAAGTGCCGCTGGCTCAGACTCATCCAAACTTTTCAAAGAAATCGTGCCAAATATGAGAAAAGGCCTTGGTTAGGGACATCACTGCCGTTTACATTCATTCCCCTCGTATTAGTGAAATCTGCAGATGCTACTGAGGCCATTAGAAAGTGAAATGTTCTGACGTGGTCACCTGCTGGAAAAGGATATAGAAATGAAGAAAGAAATAAGAAGATACTCTCCAAGCTTTACTGACCTTCAGTGAATGCATCAGCTACAGACCACCCACAGCAAGGGCTGGTAAAGGGTGATTATGGGATGGAGAGGATGGAGAGGACAGTGTACTTTCTGCTAAATCTCTCAGAATTGGGCGCGCATGAGCACTGCATGTTATTCATGCGTGGGTGCTTATAGTGGACAAGAAGCTGCAGGTCTATTAAAGTGGCAGCAGGTGACAGCATCAGCAGCGGCCCGATAAGGCCGTTTTTGAAATGGTAATTTTATCAAGTCACAAAGCACCGCTTCAGGGATGTAGATCCTTTTGTTTTGCTATTTTTGATACTTCCAGAGCAGATATTCACACAATGATAAGATAAGATACCTTTATAGTCATTGCACAGTATACAACGAAATTTAGCAGCAATCCAACGGCACTTTACACACAAAATAATTAAACATAGAGCTAAAATATATAAAGTGCAAAATTAAGAGAGAGAGGGAAGAGGGAAAAAAATGTAATATACGTATATGCACATTGGCTAAAAATATGTCTTTATATATTTAAATATAGGATATCCATATTAAACTCAAAAAAAAATGTCCAGCATGTAAATAAGAGCTGTTCGTAAAGTCACCGTAGCAGTTATTAGCACAGCAGAGGGAGTCCTAGACAAAAGCCAATCAAGATCAACATGTAATTGAGGTTATACATGTTAAAGAGCTACATCAAGTGAAGCTCCTGTTAGCTGTCGAAAGAAGTGAAAACAAAGAAAACCAAAATTCTCCCAAACTGAGCTACAAATTTTCAAGGAGTGAAGGCTTCCAATAATAGTAAACAGTCCTGCTATTGCTACAGTGTCAAGCTAAAAACAATAGAATAACCCTTTTTGGTGCTGTATAAAACCATATGCACCACCTTCTGCATCAATCTGACAAACCATTTCTCCATGTAAAGAATCATTTAGACATGCAAATGGTCTTTTGAGTGTCTTTGGTTCTATATATTTGTAAAGATGCTTTTAACTTTTAATGAATGACGTTGTATTTGATAAGATAAAGCATAAAATAAAACATTTGGTCCAAAGAAAAATAAGAAGGGTAATTTTAGGTAAAAGGTAAAAATGTTCTTAACCTTTAATGTAAGTTAAATGTAAAGTTTTATTTCTTAGAATTTATTAGAAAATGCATTTCGTTTGTATGTGTTTGCATTTATAAGCATAGTAATTGATTTTACTTACATACCTTTATTCATTAATTAATTTATTTATTAATTCTAATTATTATGACATTTTTATTGACTGTTCACCATGTACATGTAAAAACATTAACCTTCAACTAGTAAATATTTCAAATTTAGGAATTTGACTAGACATGTGAAAATGAAATATTAAATACTGACTAGTAAATACTGATAATAAAGTAATGTGAAACAAGTTTTAAAAAGTTGTATCCACTGAAAATATGACTCAATACTCCAACTTCTAAACAGATTGTACATTAAAAAAAACAAGTAATTAGGTAATTAAAGACTTTTGCAGCATTGTGGTTCGATATCAGCCCATTCCTCTGTTGAATTGAATACAAAGATATAATATTTGATGTTTTATCTTATGAACTCCATTGTGTGTTTTTTTTAAATATGCACTCATTCCAAATATGCACCGTGTTATGTCATAAATTATGTAACATCATCTTTCCTTTTAACAACACTTAATTATCATTGGAGGACTGATGACATCAACTGATCCAGTACAGGGCCTTTGTTGTCATGTTGGCATAATTCATCACAGTCCAATCTAGGACCCTCTCTCACCCCTCTCCACAGCCATGTTGGTGTAACACATGCAGAATGTGGCTTGCCATCGTCACTGTCAGGGTCGGGCAAATCAGGACGTTCGCGGAAAGGCTTAAAAGTTTTATTAGAAGAGGGCACAGGCAAGAGCGGAGCCAAAACAGGCAGGAAGTCAGGAACCGGCAAACAGTACAAACGAAGGACAAAACAAGAGACGAAGTCAAAAAACAGAGCAAGAGATCCGAAAACCAAAAACAGCAAAAGGGATAATAAGGCTCGGTAAGTACTGCAAAACAGAAACGTTACCTCATGAGGAGTAAATAAACACAACAGCTTATAAAGAGCTAGCACCAGGTGAAAACAATCAGTACTTTGGCGAGGCTGCTATTTGATTGGCTGCCGGCGCTGAGCGAGAGGTCACGTGGTAATCCGAGGGGTTCTGGGAAGTGGAGTTCACCGGCGGTATAGCGCGTGCAGGGTTTGACGGGCGCGTGACAGTCACGTTGAAATAAGCATGGACGTCCCTGAAAAAGACGACATCTAAAAGCCAGCTGTTGCTCCAAAATGTGTTTGTATCATTCAGTGTTAATAGTGCTTTCTCAGGTGTGCAAGTTGCCAATTAATACACCTCCATACATAACAGACCCTGGCTTTTAAACTTTACACTGGTAGCAGTTTAGGTGGTCCTTTTCTTATCCTGGTCAGAGAACACAACGTACATTATTTCCATTAACAGTCATATAGGCCGACTCGTCAGAGCACGACGCACATTTCCACTGTGCATCAGTTCATTTCAGATGAGCTTGAGCCCAAGAGAGTTTGGCAGGGTTTGGCATCTGAGCGTTGCTGACATTACTGATGCTCTTATGTACCATAGATGTAAAATACCTAAAATCCTTATTAAGGATGCTTGTTAAGGATTGGTGTTCTTAAACAATTTGTTGGTACATTTTTTGGTAAGGTGCTGAGTCTTGACTCATCCCTGCTCATAAAGGACTACCCCGATAGCATGCAGATGTCTGGCAAAGGTATGCCACTGCTGGCCCACTGTTGGCACAGGCAGTCTGCAGTGAGTACATTTACAGCATGCCTTTGGCCCATCTGGACCAAAACAGATCTTGTCCACTTCTGGCACAGATACAGCAGTGCTGCCTAGTGTCAAGCTGCATTTTAGCCCACATATATAAAAACTCATATGACCCACACGTTCTGAAACAGATCTGGTCCACTTCTGGAATAGATACCACAGAGTTGCCTACTTTTGGCTTTTGGGGCCCATATTAGGTAACCAGGAGTGATCCGCTTATGTGCCGGCAATCTGTGCAGCAAGTGGGTCAGGTGAAAATGGGGATTGTGGGCCAGATTTACTGGCTTATCTGGCTATTCCTTTTCTGGATTCTGACCCAACTTTTTTGGAACACGTTGCAGGCATCAATTTTGGAATTGACAAGATAATATACAGTGTTATATAATGCTATTGGTGCAGTCACCATGACATTTTTATGCAATATAAAAGACAGCAGCCAGGTTGAAAGGATGCAGAAAAATAAAGATGCATTTCTATTTCAATTCTATTTGCATTTCACATACGATCCCAACTATTTCTTAGTAAGAATGTTATAAAAATGTCTATATATTATCGGCTGCCCAAAGAGTACTGGTTCTTCTATTCTGGCAGCCAGCAATAGTGCCTGCATTCATGTGCCCCCTTTCATGTTATCAGCAAGCCTCGTACAATGTTAAATTGATGTTCAGATTTCATCTAGAGATGAGAGTGTAATTACGAGCATGCCCATACAGACCAGTTTCTCAAGTGCTCAAAGTTTGAGATGAAAAAGTACATGTGGAGGAAATCGATGGCATAGCTGGAAAGCTGATAAACCTCCAGTCTTCACCATCTTGGACAAGCCAATTACGGTGCATTCTCGCTATGAGACCTTCTGCTATTGAGGTTTAATATTGCAGGAGAAATGAGCAAGCGAACTAGATTCTCTCTGAGTTAACAACAAGACGTGAGCTTCTAGACTATTCGCCTCCGACGCTGTGAACAATAAAGTAAGAGACTTTGTCTTTCACTCAACACCACTTTGTCAAGGTCCTTTGGTGAACTCATGAAGGTCAGGACTTGATAATCAACCACTAAAAAAACTGTTTATCATTACCCACTGCCGCTGATATTTCATATATACCATATAATCTGCAGTAAAGGTAATTTATGATAAAGGAAGCTAAAATAAAGGTAATTTATACTAATGGAAGCTGAAATAAAGGTAACTTTTGATAAAGGAAGCTGAAATAAAGGTAATTTATACTAATGGAAGCTGAAATAAAGGTAATTTACGATAAAGGAAGCTGAAATAAAGGTAAATTATACTAATGGAAGCTAAAATAAAGGTAATTTATGATAAAGGAAGCTGAAATAAAGGTAATTTACGATAAAGGAAGCTGAAATAAAGGTAATTTATAATAAAGGAAGCTGAAATAAAGGTAATTTATAATAAAGGAACCTAAAATAAAGGTAATTTTCCATGCATAACTTCCCAATTTCACTGGAAATAAAATAAGTGAAGAGTGTCTTTGACTTTCACACAATACTGTAAAACCCATTAACATTATGTTTGTGGTATACCTCACCTTATATAATCATTACATCTAGTATGACTCTAACATTGAATATGTTTCTCCAAGGCTAGTCAAAATTGCTACCATTAGTTCATATAGAGTGGGAAATTTTTTCTACAGAATTCAGATTTGAGGGGATAACAAGGCTCTGAAGAGGCGTTGATGTTTTCAGAGGGGGTTTTGTTTTCAGTTCATTAGCCAGCATGACGAGTAGTGAGGGAGAGTTTTATTTCCATGGCAATTCAGTTCCATTCAGTTTGTTACTTTTGTTTCCTTAGTGGAAAAACAGCCAAACATGTGAATCTATCACTGAGCGTTTTTACGCACACACACACACCGCAGTTTCCTCGCAGGTACATTAGGTATCTACATAACGATGAATAATTGAAATCTAACAGAAATGTTGGCCTGCAGCAGGCTTCAGGGCAACAGACAGAGCGGGAGGAGCTAGAGCCTGTAGAGCGCTTTGCTATTCTCAAAACACAGCCTGCTGTCTGCCTGGCACTAATCGTTAATCAGAGAGACTAATCACCCTTTTGTCTTATTGGAGGCATTGAAGACAACTGAACATTTACCCGGGCTGGTGGATGATCTCACTTAGAAGCTTAGAGCTGGGGGCTTGTGTCTTGTGGGCGTTGAATTTACTTATGTGTATGCGTGTGTGTGTGTTTGGGGATGGCTACCCCTTCCACTCCCACCCCCTGCCTTTTTTGCTCTACAGGGGGCCTGGCTGGCTCTACGGTATGCAATCACCACCGCCCCGTCTCCATCGTCTTTTTACCCTCAATTGCACACAATGGTACCATTTACAGTACATTACCATTAATATTTTGAAGAGGCATGAATGTTTCCTTACTGCTATCTCTGATTTAAACGCAGTCTTTATCGATGTTTGTTTGCTCAGTTGCTTTATTTTACGCTTTATTTTATTATTCTATACTCTTTTGGTAACATTTTAATCGGTTGGTGTTTTGCAAGCTAGAACCGTGAAACTTTCCTGGATTGTACAGTCTATAAGGAAGTAGGGTGCTGGTGCTTTTGAGGCCAGTTACATGTGCAGTTTTCACAGCGCATTTGTGCAAACATGATTCGCTCACTCATAGGAGAAAATCTAACAGCCCCAAATGATGTCACAAAGGGCACCTCTCACACTGACCCTCATTACATACAGACAAACGTACTAGTATGTACATACAAACATATTAGCAACCACCTGGGATACCATGTAAATTGGCTGGGTTTCTGTAGCAAATATATTGGCAACCACTATATATATGTATATATATATATATATATATATATATATATATATATATATACACACTACCCCCTGTATATATCATAGCATATTCATCACTTTATATTACTGTTATATAAAACTGTGTATTTGGATAAACTAAGCTATTCTGGTGTTTAATATTGTGTATAGTTATTGTCTAATGTGTATATTTATTGTATTTAAGTACTACAAGGGAAGGCTAACAATAAACGAGGATTTATTGATTTGATAATTTATTAATAGGTTTTACTACTGAATGAAGAGCCATCTGGGCAAACAAAAAGGTAGAATACCCATCCGTAGTCAGACTGAGTTAAGGTGATCTCAAGGTTATGGTGTTCTTGGCAGTCTCACCCGAGTAGCAAACCTCTAGATGAACCCATGAAATGTTAGCCCAGCAGTGAAGACACGGCCATGCAATCTCACTTTTCTCTGCCATCTGTCACTTTGATTTTTTCCCTCATCGTCATTAATCATTAATGTTGGGGTGTGGCAGAGAAGGAGCAGTGAGCATCCAGTCACGCTCAGGGATTTTGGAGCAACATAATGAAATCCCAAACCCTGAAACATGAGAGGACAGAGCTGGGTTATGGGTTTTAAACGCTTGTTTTAACATACAGTACTGTGCACCATCACTGACTATCCTCTTATTTATTTCATTTCTGTTTACAACAGCAATTAAGTACAATTAAATTAATCAGCATCTGGCAAAAGTAGAAAATATATCATCGCTGTCCAAAGAAAAACTAGTATCTCCAAAATGGCAACTTTATAGGAGAGGCCAAAAATCAAATTTTAATGCGAGTCAACGGAAGCAGACTTCTTTCCAAGCAGTTTTGAGTCATTTCTGCCATTTCTTTCCATTTCATGAATTTTTCACACAGTGTAAACAGCAGCTGCTGTGTTCAGATGATGCATAAAAGCAAAAATCCACAAAAAAATGGAGATACATGTTTTTAGATACACGTTTTTCTTTGAACAGGAACAATATACAATATTTAACAGAGAATTATGCCAAAGCCTCAATAACCACATATGTTTCATTATTCACTTTAACCGCTAGTTCCCTATATTATAAATTCCATTCTTTTCAGGGGATTCACTTTCAGTTTTTCAGAGAACTCTGCAGGGTTTATCTTAGAAATCATATTTTTGCTTTTCACGATTCAAGTAGCCCAAGTTAACCCCCTATGAAACCTCGCTCCACATCTCAGACATCCAGGTTTTTGATTTTTTGTTCTAGTGTAAATGTTTTAAATTCAGGGGTCAGGGTCTCGGGACAATGCCCAATAGAAACTACCCCTTAAATGTTGATTCTGTATATACACTCATCATTAAAAGAATAGCCGCACCCAGAAGGAAGTGTGAGACTGCAGTGCTATTGGGAAGGAAGATAAAGGTTACCAGGAACAATAAATGATGATACATTTAGACTGATATGGACAATATTTATTGAGCTACACATACAGAAGTAGAGTCTCTCAGTATGGCGTCGGGCCACCATTTTTGCTAACCCAACATGCCAGACGTCTCAGCATGGAGTTGTAGAGGCTCCTAATGGTGTCCTGCGATAATCCATCCCATGCAGCTTGAATATTCTCACACAGTTCCTGCAGATGGTGCGGTAGGGGTGGAGGTGGAGTGACAGCAGGCCTTCTGGACGTGTGACACGTGACAACAAACCGTTCATCTTGGCGTTGACCACGGTGCCGCCACACAGATTCGTCGATCGTCTCCACCAAGACAAAAGCGGGACTCGTCACTGAAGATGACCTGCTGCACAACACCATTGCAGTCTTTGGCGACGTTGACGTGGTGTTAAGGTCAGTCGTCGTAACGGTCTGTGTGCATGTAGTCCTGCGTCGTGCAGCCGTCTGTCAATGGTGCTGGCAGGATGACTCATGGAGGGCATCACTGCTTGCTGTTAGCAACGATGTCCGCAATCGTGGCTATTGGGTCAGTCAGGTACAGTAGCCTGTCCTTGCTTACGTCACATGTGATTTATGAAAGAACCAAAAGCCATTGACGGTAAATGTAGGAAGAATCTCTGGCTATGAACGCTTTCACAGATTCTTCTGTAGCTCGTTTAAAGTGCATTCAGTTCAGAATGGTACTGCGGTAAACAACATACTTGGGTGTACAGTAAGCATTCCATGCCAAATCCAACAAGGTCTTGATTGCGAAATGTTACGCTTTGTAACATTTTAACAGGGAAATAATGAACAGTGGGTGCTACTCTTCGGCTCAGTCAATGTTCAGCACTGCAGCACATTCCTTGAGTTAAAACATGTCGGTCTTTTCAGTAGACGAGTGGCCAATAGTAAAGTTTTGCTGCCTTGGTGGCTTTTGCTGCTTAACTAACATACAGGGCAAAAAAATTATATAACCGATATAAGGGCACCTGTCAGTTGTATTTATCTCCTGTGTATTATTCCACAGAGCCATATGCCAAGGCTGCAAGCTTCTTTTGTGTTCAGCTGGACTGAACTCAAGACTGTAGGTGTAATTCGACACTGCAAGAACTTTTCTTCAATCACAGAAAACATTCTGTTAGTAACTGAGCCATGCACAAAGGAAGTATAGTCATTGGTGGGACAATGGCCCCTCCACCTTTCAAAAACTCATTCATTAAAGGTGTCATAGTGTGTAAGACATGATACCCAACTGACATCTTATGAGGGTCCATTGCAGTGGGACACGGAAAGTGGGGTGCAGAGATTTTAGGATCGTTAAGGATCTGGGGCAAATATTCTGCCTTATTTAATATATCATATTTTAAGCCATGACACACTGACTTTCAGGTCCAGGTCGTAGCCTCTACTGCACTTGCTGATGGTCTTGATATTTGAATAGATCTGTGTCCAAAAAAAATTACTCAGTTATCATTCCAGCACTTTCCCAGATAGCATGCAGATGTGGGCAACATCCAGCAAAGATATGGCACTGCTGGCCCACTGTCGGCACTGACAATGTGCTGTGAGCCCATACAGTGGCCCACTTGGTTACAACACGCATTTGACCCGCCTGTTCCAAAACAGATCTGGTCCACGTCTGGCACAGAAACAGCAGTGCTGTCTAGTTGCAAACTGCATGTGAGGCAAAAGCGTCCCACATCCATAAAAACTCATATGACCTATGACATTTGGCTGAAGTGTGGTCCTAATCTCATGCACATGTGGCCCATATCTTCCAATCGGGAGCGGTCTGTTCAGGTGTCGTCAATCCATGTGGCAAGTGGGCCAGATAAAAATGGGGAATGTGGGCCAGATTTGGACCAGGACAATTTTGCTATCTGGGTTCCTTGTGATGAGAATGAGAAGAGGAAATAAGGTGCTTTCCTTATTGCTTCTGAAACAAATGAAGAAAAACAAACAAACAAATCTCAAAAAACCTTTAAAAATTAAGATACTATGCTGCCCACAACAGAAACAGACAGTTAGGACCAAGAAGATGGCGGAGCGTGTAGATTACCTGTGAGCGTCTGTGCTGTTTCCAGATGTTTGTTTATATCCAGAAAGCAAGCACGGATCAACTACTGGAGATAAGAAGATGTAGAAGAGGTTCTTCAGCAGACCACTGGCCATTGTTGCCTTCTCTTTCCTCAACAACTGACATGGCCCCTGATGTCATCACGTTTTGTGCTGAAGAACCTACTACACTTCGGTTCCAGCTGGGAAAGAACTTTTTGGGTTCTGAGTCTGATTTTTTTTGGTGAAAATGCTGCAAATGGTTCCAAATTTGGTGCACATACCAGAACGGAACCTGTTTCTTTTTCCTCAGCAACTGACACACCCACAGATGTTGTCATGGTTTGTGCTGAAGAACCTACCACACTTTGATTCCAGCCGGGAAAGAAGTTTTTGAGTTCCGAACCTATTTATTTCGCTGGATATGTGCCGAACAGTTCAAAATCACATGAGCAAACCAGAACAGAACCTGTTCCACCTTGGTGAAAAAGCAAACAGCAAACAAAACAGCAAAGTTTTCTCTCATGTTCTTACTGAGTTTTGATATTCATGGCCTGAATTGCTGCTATAAGAAGCCCTACCCCTTCAGGGGTCAGCTTTGCCAGGCAGCAGGTCTTTTGCTTGTGGACACAAATTAAGTTCACCAAAGTTGAAATTATCATGAATTTGCACATACAAAATGTATTAGCTCTCAAAGTTTGTGATGCAAAACTGCAGATCATGGCAAATATTACTCAAATGAATTTAGCTTTCTTCATAAATTGTTGCTGGATGACACTAGTGGGACTAAGCCTTGACTTTTGAAAGTATGTTGCAGACAATGTGATTTTTACTTTTATGCACCATTTGGTCATATAAGCGTCTGTTTACATTGTGTGAAAATTTCATGATGAATGGACCAACAGAAACAGCCCAAAATCGCTTGGGAAAAAGTCTGGTTCCATTGACCTACATTAAAGTTAAATCAGGTTTTTGGTCTCTCCTGTAAAGTTACCATTTTGAAGAGACTTGTTTTATTTTGGACAGTGATGATATGTTTTAGCATATTGTTATCTCTACTGCATTAATAATGATGCTCCTTTTAGTTTTCCTTTCCTCAAACTTCAGGCAAGAAAGCTGAAGTTCTTAATAGAACAAGAGCATTTTATCGAGTACCTAATAGAAGTGAAGACAGAATATCAATGAGGTGGAGTTCCATCTATTATGCAAATAAACAGGGAGACAAACACACACCACACAAACACTCACATGCATCCGTGCATGCACTCATTCTCACACACACACGCACACACACACACACACCCTGGCCTGTAATCAGAGCACATGAATCAAGTGTTTAAAGCAGGCATCTAGCCAGACGCCCCACCGAAGGCCCTCTTTCCCACCCTACCACGAGGCGCAGCAAAGACACATCTGACCCCAACACTCAAAACCCCACCAGGACACCCTTCAGTGCCATAAAGAGCCTCAAGCCGCTTCCCACATTGGAACAGGATGGTACAAAATGGGGGGGTGAACTCTTGGACCCCCCCCCCCCCAACCCTCCCCCTCTCAACTCTCGCTCCCCCTCCTCTCAAGACTCTGAATTAGCCAACCCCCAACTCCTCATCCCAAGCTCATCACGTTAGCCCCATAGCTTCACGTTCAGGCCAATTAGAGCATTAGAAAAGAGTGGAGAGGCACAGAAAGGACTAGATTACTCGCTACTAACAGAACAGAAGTGGGAAACATTGCTGCATGCAACCGTGTAACACAGGGACAGTTCATCCACACGCAAAGGCTGAGGCTGGAGGACATTAATGTTCTGCATGAACTTGTTTTGGTACATGAAGTTCCCCCTGCCAAGTAGAGATGCCAGAAAACGTCTGCCAGGCACATATTAGCCATTATAGGATAATAGAGCTTCCGAAAAGATTTCCTTTGGCAGTACACAATCATAATGGCCACTGAACAATCGATATTAAGCTTTTCTTTTGAGACGTTGTTCATTCGTCTGCAAAGAAGGAGTTGAACGCCTGAGTGGGAGTTCCTGTGGAGTTTGCTTGCTGTACTAAACTGAGCTGGGCTATTAAATACTGACAGTACTGAATCTGTTCTCCTTCAGTGTTCTGTGCTTATGATCATTTGAACAGACATCAGTGTCAGTCTAATTAATGAGCTTCCATTAAAGACTGGTGGACTGAGAGAGACACTAGAGTCTCTTCACCTACACTGAGCTAATTAAGAGTCTTGTTCCAGAAATGACAACAGGACATACATATAGTACACCATATAGTGTATTCAAATCTTCTGTCAGAGCTAACAATCTGTATGTTCTCTTTGCCTGAGCTGAACTGCTGCCCATCCTGTGCGGTCCGATGCTATTGCTACATCTGCTTTGACTGGGTGCTACTGCTTGCCTTTAACTACCACAGAGCTCCTGGCTGTCCTGCACTGTGGAAGCTTGGCCTGCGTCCTGCTGACCTATCCGATGACCCAACTACTTAATTACAGACTAATCAGACATTTATTCCTCTGCCTTCCAAAAACTGAACGCTTCTTTCCTTTGTTTGTCTTGTTATCTGGTGTTGACCCGAGGAGGATGGTTTCCCCTTTTGAGTCTTGGTTCCTCTCGAGGTTTCTTCCTTTTGAACTGAGGGTGTTTTTCCTTGCCTCTGTTGCCCTTGGCTTGCTCACTGGGGGCTTGGACACCAGATTCTTTGTAAAGCTGCTTTGTGACAACACGTGTTGTAAAAGGCGCAATATAAATAAATGTTGACTTGACTTGACATTAGAGCCATAATAAATCATGCTACTGTTACTCTCCATACTTAAGTACATTTGAAGGTAAATGCTTTAGTATTTTTAGTCCAGTGGAGGTCTAAATGGAGGAACTCCTACTGACGCTAAAGGAGTGTTTTACCTTGGGGATCCCAACTTTAACTCAAGCTCATGGTGTGTGTACTATATCCACCACTGATTTGGACAGTGACACAGTTTTTGACACAGTCACAACCCCCTCCCCTCAGCCCCCACCTAGCTTTTGTCCGTCATAAGAGTTCAGAAGTCCTGATGCTGGACGACATAAGTTAAAATATACATCAAGAAGTAACTTTTATCGCTAGCTGCTTTCTCTATTACTGACAACTGTCTGACTCTGAACACTGGCTACTCTGAAAGTTTGGAAGCCAGTATCTGTTCCTCTCTGATGGGATATTGTGGAGACTAATGACAGTGTAGTTCAGTTTCCTCCCTTTCGAAAACCAGTTTATTGGTTCTGACATTGTTCATATCATTTGAGCTTTAGACTGTAACAGTACCATCTGTTCCTTTTGTCATAAGGGTTATTGTCCCAGGATGTAAAGAACATTTCTCTCATTTACTGGGCTCTTCTGTTTGCTTTTGGTGCAGAAGCTCTCTGAAATTAATTGGATTCAGAGTTTCCTGCCAACCTGGGCTCCTTTCAAGGTTATCTCGCTGAAAGATCATGATGTTTTGTTGCTGGGAATCTTCAATCAAAATTCCTTTTCATTACAATTGGAATTCTAGACGTCTGGACTTGGGTCACAGGTACTGCAAGATACACTTCTTATGTAAATCTGCTCCAGACCTAAATGGCAAGTTCTGGTGACCTTCTCGACTTGCTTACTGACCTCAGATTGGTAGTCTTCCCCAGATAGTTTTATTCGCAGCCGTTATTTTCAAGTTTGTTCTTCTGATGGGATTCTTATCTGTAGAATTAGGTCTTATAAATACTTCAGTATTTGGGTGGATGGCAGACTGTGAACTGAAGCTTACCTTTGATAGCCCTCATTTCCCTATAATTGGCTCTGTAGACTCTGTATGTAACTCATATAACCGCAGCAGATACACTGCAGTATTTAGATCTTATGTGGTTGGTATTTGGAAGTGGGCAGTGATCTATTATACTGTTACTGAATACTGAATTAGTTGTAAGAATTTCGGAAGGACACAATTTGTAGGCCTGCAAGACACTTATATAAGTCTTTCATAACACTGAGATAAACCTATGCAAACATTTATGAAGGCTTATTCCAGAGAACGTCATTTACAGAACATACTTTTGTAAATGTTGATATCATTTCACCTGCAAGTGCTGGAATAAATGTTTATTAATGTTTATAAACATCAGTTTTCATGAAAGGCTTATTCAGGTGTCACTGCTCACGAACACTGCTCCTCAGTACAGTGCTTTAAAACTACAGTGNCCAGATAACGGGCTATCCATCTATCCATCCAACCATCCATCCGTCCGTCCGTCCGTCCGTCCGTCCATCCATCTGCTTTTGTCCTTGTCTTGCTGTCTGGTGTGGACCAGAGGAGGACAGGGTCCCCTTTTGAGTCTTGGTTCCTCTTGAGGTTTCTTCCTCCTGCTCTGAGGAAGTTTCTAGATACAACTGTCGCGCCTGGACTTAATTGGTGTGGGCTATAAATAGAACCCAAATTGTTCAGGTTTCAGGTTCCATCGACTGATCAATTACAAACACAGTGTAAAGTGCCCCAATAATAAGGACTGTTTATATTTACTCCTGCATGTGTATGTCGTTAGGACATTATTAACACTGAACAGATACAGACTTCTGTTAAGTGAGTAGTGAGGTGTGGAGAAGTAATGAGGTGTGGAGGAGTAGTGAGGTTGGTTTGAAGCCTGTGTACATTCTGACGGCCCCAGTCACCAAACTATACTCGCCTTAACACTGAGAAGCTGCAGTCGGGGTATCGGACTCACAGAGACAGGAGCTCACTCTCAAGCAAAGCCTGGACAGAAGTGCCACCTACTGGAGAAACAGGGTCACTACATGACAGCCATAGAACTGCACTGCAGCGCCACACTTCACATCTAAACTAGAGCTGAAAAAGAAAGGAAGGACGGCAGAAAGAAATGAAGACAAAAGGGAACGAAAGAAAGAAAGAAAGAAAGAAAGAAAGAAAGAAAGAAACAAACAAACAAACAAAGAATATGAACAAAGAAAAAGACAATGAATAGAAGAAAGACAAAGAAACAAAGAAAGAAAAGAAAGGAAAGGAAAAAATGAAGGAAAGAAACAAACAACAGAAGCAAAAACAGAATAAAATAATAAAATATAAAAAAGAAAGAAAGAAAGGGAAAGAGCTATATGTACTTATAAATAAAGAATAAAAATATGAATAAGTGGGTTAAAGGCTGTGATTGTATTTTAGGCCTTTTGGCCTGTATCATTGCACTGCTTAATGCTAATCCCCAGGTTCTGGATGAGCTATGAATGTGTCCAGAACTCTGTCTGAGATTGTGTCTTCCTCAGCTGTGAAAAGCTCCAGGTTCTGGACAGGCTATGAATGTGTCCAGAACTCTGTCTGAGGTTGTGTCCTCCTCAGCTGTGAAAAGCTCCAGGTTCTGGATGGGCTATGAATGTGTCCAGAACTCTGTCTGAGGTTGTGAAAAGCTCCAGGTTCTGGACAGGCTATGAATGTGTCCAGAACTCTGTCTGAGGTTGTGCCCTCCTCACCTGTATAGAGCTCCAGGTTCTGGACAGGCTATGAATGTGTCCAGAACTCTGTCTGAGGTTGTGTCCTCCTCACCTGTAAAGAGCTCCAGGTTCTGGACAGGCTATGAATGTGTCCAGAACTCTGTCTGAGGTTGTGTCCTCCTCACCTGTAAAAAAAACGGCCTCTAAGACCCAGACGGCATGTGGCTAATTACAGGAAGCATTTATCAATAGTATTGAACAGTGAGCAACAGGAGTTAAGTGAGGAAGCATGAGGTGAACACTCTCAGGGGGAACTAAGTGACGCAGGTAAAGCTGAGCTACTGTAGGGGTGTCCAGTCCAGTCCTCGCTGATCCCTATCCACTACAGGTTTAAATGAAGAAACACTGTCCCTGGACACGAACCCCCACAGCCCCCTCCTCCACACGACTCACTATAGACCCCTCACCTGTTGGATGATAGTGCAGATTTTCTTCCTAATGTCCTGCAGATTTAAGTGCACAGTTTCAGTACATATACATATACACAGGTATAAGTTAAATATGAAGAATATATACAATATATAAAGAATATATCCCATACAAACAATTAGTCCCCTCTGTGATGTTCTGGGGGTGTTTTCAAGAAAGAAAGAAAGAAAGAAAGAAAGAAAAAAAGAATGAAGGAAAAAGAAAACAAAAGAAGGAAAGACAGAACAAAAGAATTAAAAAGAAAGAAAGGGGGCAAGAAATAATGAAACAAAGACAAAAAGAAAAGCAGCAACAAAAACGACAATAAATAGAAAGAAAGACGAAAAACAAAGAATGAAGGAAAGAAAAAACAAAGAATGAAGGAAAGAAAAAACAAAGAATGAAGGAAAGAAAAAACAAAACAAGGAAGACAACAAAAGAATTAAAAAGAAAGAAAGAAAGAATGAAAGAAAGAAAAGCAGGAACAAAAGACAATAAATAGAAAGAAAGACGAAAAACAATAAAAAAGAATAAAAGAAAGAAATGAAGGAAAGAATGAAGGAAAGAAAACAACAAAAGAAAGAAAGAAGAAAAGATAAGCTGAATGAAAAGCTATATATATATATTTGAACATGTTTTAATTAGGTGGAAATGGGTTATAGGCTGATATACTAGCTGGATTTATCAGTCTAGTAAATTAGTAAACAGTAAATTAGCTCCCATCCAAAGTGGTAGATATCAAATGCACCATTCACTGGCTGCAAGTGTGCTCGCTTTGGCATGTGTGGTTATCACTGATGTCTTAGTAGTAGGAGTGAAAATCAAGCATGTTATAAACCTATGCTGCTTGAGGGCCCCCTTGTGTCTATGCCGGTAACTGCAGCTCCATTGTGTGGTGATCAGTGTCCTATTCCTGTTCCAATCGCTGTCTGTAGCTTGGTTTAGCTGTACTGAGGGCTGGAACAGATCAAACCTGTGGGCTGATGGGCTGAGTTCTGAGCCTGATTTGGAAAGCTCAGACCCAGTTATACCACATTCCATGGCACCAACATGAAATAAAGACTCTTCCAGCTCTCCACATGCCTTCCAAGATTGCCCAATGCCCAATACGGCCAACACGGCTTTATTTTCTGTCCTCTTCTCGCTCAACAGACGGCTGTGCTTTTTGAAACTGTGCCTCTTGAGAGGTCCGAGTCAATCCCTCTCAAGGTTGACACTGTGTACTCTGGCAGGCCGAGCAACCCAGCCATGTGAATGGGGAGTGCTAGCTGGCATTCACTGCCACAATGAGAACTTCGGCCAGTCCTGTGAAATATTGATGTCCACACTCAAATCTGACCGCAACAAGTCTGGCTATAAATAGATATGGTTGTGTATAGAAGTTGGAGAGCCCGTGGTTAAATGGCACATTCTGTTGCTTTTCTGCAGGAATGAAGTTAACACATCCTTTATGCAGAACAGAGTTCTGCAGATTTTAGGCCATAATTACAGTTAAATAAGCACTGTGTCCACTCACGGTCCACTCTGTTAGATATTCCTACCTTGCTGGTCCAACTTGTAGATGTACAGTCAGAGACGATAGCTCATCTGCTGCTGCACAGTGCAGTGTAGGTCATCCTATGGTCCTTCATCAGTGGGCACAGGACGCTGCCCTCAGGACGCTGTAGGCTGGATAGTTTTGGTTGGTGGATGATTCTCAGTCCAGCAGTGACACTGAGGTGGCCAGCAGCACTGCTGTGTCTGATCCACTCACAGCAGCACAACACACACTAACACACCACCACCACCTTGTCACTGTAGTGATGAGAATGATCCATCACCCACATAATACCTGCTCTTCAAGTCACTAGCACAACTGAATGAGGTTTAGGAGATCTGATGTCTTAATGGCTTCTTTTCTCGAGATTTTGAATGATTATGTTGAAATTACATCGTATTTCCTCATATTTCTCACAGTTGTATGGGAGGTGTATGGGAGGGATTATCACAGGACACCATTAGGAACCTCTACACCTGCATGCTGAGACATCTGGTATGTTGGGTTAGCAAACATGGCGGCCCAACACCATACTGAGAGACACTACTTCTAGCATGTGTAGCTCAATAAATTTTCTAGCCATTTTCTATCATTTATCATCATTTATTGTTCCTGGTAATCTTTATCTTCCTTCCCAATAGCACTGCAATCCCACACTTCCTTCTGGGTGCAGCTGTTCTTTTGATAACATCCTGTGGTTATGTTAAATTAGAGTAGGCCATAGTGGAGTATAACCACACTGGCTGGGCCTCTGCAATCCTACTACAACTCCATGTTTCAACACAATCTAAAAGCAAACAGATTGCATGAGAACAGCTGGCGGTATACCCCAGAACAAGGTACTCCCTAAAAACAAGTCGATTCAGGAAATCAAAGTGCAGGACGTCTGTGCTCAGCCCGTTTTTCGTCCCATTGCCAACCAATAGCCTAAAAAAAGCCTGCACGCGCGAGAAGACCTCGCATTTGTGGCCATTTCACAAATTTTCCTTATGCAAGACCTGGCTCGGCAGGTAAAAATGGTCTGCTTAGTCATGGTAATTATTTAACCCCTTCACCTGAAAAGCCTGACTATGGCACACATTTCAGATCCTCACT
Organism: Semaprochilodus insignis; assembly: GCA_034552555.1. Taxonomy (NCBI): domain Eukaryota; kingdom Metazoa; phylum Chordata; class Actinopteri; order Characiformes; family Prochilodontidae; genus Semaprochilodus; species Semaprochilodus insignis. The sequence goes on along the minus strand of CM067483.1, from coordinate 4,746,217 downwards.
CTCATAAACTATGTGTATATACACAGCGTTCCTAAATTTTCATTTCATGGTCATCACTGATTAATGCCTTGTAGTTATTGAGTTAGGAGTGAAACAAGCCTAAATTTAGGAGCTAATCACACTGAGATCAACTTCCTATTGACCCGGTTTAGAAGATCTGATGTGTTCAAATATTGTTTTTTTTATTTTTTTGAGATTTTGACAGGTAATTTTGAAATAACGTCTTATTTTCTCAAGGTTTTGATCATTTATGTCTCAAGATTTTGTCTTATTAAAGGTGCAGTGTATAAAATTGAGGGGAGCTTTTAGCAGAAAGGGACTATGGTAAACAAACCTATGTTTTCATTGCTGTATAATTATTATAACTATGCATCACTGTTTTGTCATTAGCTTAGAATGTGTCCTTCAAATCTATATATTCTTGAAGTTTCTAATGTTAAAATAACAGCTTCTTTTCTCGAGATATTAAATGATTATGTTAAACTTATTTCTTATTTTCTCATGATTTTGACAGATTATTTTGAAATTACATCTTATTTTCTCATATTTCTCACAGTTCTCATTATTTTGGCTTATTAAAGGTGCAAAGTGCAAAATTAAGGGGACCTTTTTAGCAGAAATGGACTACAGTATTTATTAGTGTATAATTACTTGTAACTATGCATCATAGTATTGCCATTAGCTTAGAATGAGCCCTTCATATCTACATAGGGAGAGGATCTTCTTCTGCCATGTTGTGCACTAGAACACTAATTTTGACAAATGGAGGATCATATTTATTATTTAGCACAAAGAAAAAGCGACTGAGGGTAAACCCTCATCATCACAGAAGTGCAAATATTAAGCAGCAAATCAAAATCGGGATAGGCACCTGCAGAAAGGACAGAAAAACCTTTGGAGACCGCGGAAAAATTATTACACATTGCTCCTTTAAGTAGAAATAATGATTACATTATTGAGATTTTGACTGATCATGCATAAATCACCCCAACCAATGTCAAAGTCTTTTAACAATGGTGTCCCCCCCGACACTGCCTCACTGCAAAAGCAAATTTGCTGCAGATGGTTTCTTCCATTAGACATGAGATGTGATTATGTGGGCTCAGATGACTCCTTATAACCAGCAGTAGCAGATATGATCTTATCGCTTGCTGTTTAAGCTCACTGAGGTTCATTTCAAAAGAAAGAGGCCCTTTGAGGCCTGAAGTGACCTGGCATTAACAGGGGCTGGTAAATAAACTCGTGCTTGAAAATGCTATCACAGAGACAGAGAAAACATGGGCTGAAGGAAGAGATAAGTGCTCGTTCTTGAGGCCATCTTCACAACAGCATATCAGCAAAGGTATGGCGGGTAATCATTACGGATTTTCACCACTGTTTACACACATGGTACTGAACTTGCAGCATTATTTTCTGTGCAACCTAAAACAGACATCATGAAATCAAATAAGCCAATGTTCAGGTGTAGTAATGAAAGTCATATTTCCCATTAAAAACCATATTATCATCCGACTAATGCTTTTTAATGGGTTAGTCTTGACTGCTTATACAATTTCAGGGCAAAATAATAATAAACAGTTACAGGCTAACCTGTCTGGGGTGGTTCCAGGCTGGAATAGGTTCCAGCACCCCCAAGACCCAGAAGGATAAAACGGTTTAGAAGATGAGTGAGTGAATGTGCAGGAGGCGTGGCCATCCATGCAGCTTGGAACCCGATGGGAGAGCGAGCAGGGACTCACAATAAGACAGACTTTAATGCTGTAAATAAGTTGTTGTTATTGCTAGCTAACAGAGGTGTACATGTGTTATATGGGCTACATTGTGGTAAAGTGATCTAAAAAGGAGTGACACTGCCATAATGCCATTGCGCAGTAGTGGGCTAGAAGTTAGGGAACCAGCCTTGTGACCGGAGGATCATTGGTTCGGTTCCCTGAAGTGCCCTTAAGCAAGGCACCTAACCATCAGTTAGCTCCCTGGGTGCCGTGGATAGGGTTGCCCACCACTCTGAGCAAGTGTGCTCACTGCCCCTTAGTGTGTGTGTTCACTAGTGTGTGTGTATGTGGGTGTTTAACTTCACGGATGGGTTAAATGCAGTAGACAAACTCTTCTGTGTGCAAGCACAACTGGCAAATGGTTAAAAAATAAGGGGGGGGCTATCTAATGTCCCACTACTGGCTCGACTACCAGAACATGACAACAACACTACAGACTGTTACTGATCTAGCCCTGATCACCCCAGCCCACACACTGGGCTCCACTAGCTCACTAGACTGTATGCACTGCTCTTTAACTAGACATGTATACTTGAACACCTGAGCTGCGTATTAATGTATCTATAGTTTATTTATCTATATGCTGTACATCTGTACTGTAAACCGTTCTAGCTGTTCACCTGAGCAGCTATTCTCCTACCTGCACTGTACACTATTATATATACATTTACTGTTTACAACCACATACTTATGCTACCTCAACATACTGTGCTTTCCTACATGTACACTTACACTAAGATGTATTTTTGTTTTAATCACTGCACTGGAGAAGTAGCCTGGCCATGTTTTGTTATACTGTACAAACCTGTATTGGTATAATGACAATAAAGTTTAATTGAATTTAATTGAATTTAATTGAATGGAGCTATGTTTCCTGTGTCCTCTTATATGTTGACAGAGCCCCCTTTGCTGACAAAGGCATTCAAATTTGCACATACAGCTTCTATAATCTTCCTAGATAAGCATTGTCTATAGAACAGGATGCTCTGGAGTGCCTATGCTCACCATGTCTGATGCCAAGCATCAACTAGAGAGGTACTATGCCCCCCAGCACTGAGCTGTGGAGAACTGTGGTGATGGAGTTCCATCTAAAACCATCCAGTACTAATGCACCATCGGTACCCAACCTCACTAATGTTCTTGTAGATGATGGTAATTAAAACCTATATCAGGTTTCTCCTAATTATCGGATGCATGGTAGACTTCGAAGCACCATCCATGAGGGCAGCTGTAGACATAATAAACCCGGCCGGTTTATTAAGTCTACAGCTGCCCTCATGGATGGCGCTTCGAAGTCTGCACTCTACACTATTGGTCAGAACAGGGACAGGAGAACCTATGTTTGTGTATATGTGTCTGTGAGTGAGTGCCTCTGAATGCAGAGCATCCCTTTGAACCGTCCATATCATGCGCCACACGTGTCCAGAGTCATGCAAGTAAACAGGCATCTGCAGGCCAACGACCTCCTAGCAAGTGTAAAGCACATTCCATCTGCTTCTCCTGCCTTAATGTAGCACAACACTGTAGCAGAGCATTCAGACCAGCTGAACCCAACAGCAGGCACATTACTGAGCTACAGCAAGAAAGACAGAGGTACAACTTCCTGTTTGGTACAGCAAGGTAAGGAGGTCGTCTTTTATACTCTGCGATATGTGTTTTTAAACATTTTCTCATTTTGTGACAGTCATGCAAGGAATCTTCTCCAGTTCTACTACTTAGGAAAATGGTCTGGTGTAATAACATTGAGAGCTGGGCAGTATAAATGGAGTCAGTCCCAAACTGGAGCTGGAGAATGTCAACATTTGCTGCTTTAGTGTCATTTATTCCTTCACAACGTAGTCAGTTAGTTGGAAAAATGCTGGGTTAGCAATGCAAGCCATGCTTCTATTTCTCTGGTGTGACCTTACCATCTTTGTGTCCACACGCACCGTCCATTTTATCTGCTCCACTTACCATAATTACAAGAGGGCCGAGAAGTGCAAAAGAAATTAACATTTCAGAAAAGAAAATTACAAAAATTAAAACAAATTTACAAGACGTGAAACACTTTTACCAGCACCAAAACACTTTTACAAACTGTGAATTCTGACGGAAAGGGGAGGTCTAACACACAGGAAGTGCTTGTTGCTGACCCTTGTCAATCAAACTGTTCGCTGTGGTAGAGTGAGTGTAGTTTGGGATGGTGACAACGCTAAAACATGTTTTGTCCATTTGTGGCACGCATTTTAGCCAGCTGGCACGCGTTTGTTTTTCCTGTGGAAGGTCTTTAGAGTTTTTAAAAGAGCAGACTGAAGAAAGAGACGAACAGGCGACTCCAAACCACATGGGCTGTAAAACGTGGGCTGTTTTGCGAAAGCTCTCAGCCATTTTAAGCTGGCTAGCTGGTAATCCACTACAGCTAGCGTTACAGCCCACTTACTTTCCTTAACATTTCCAACTCTAAGTGGTTTAGACGTCGCCTGTTCGCCTGTTCGCCTGTTCGCCTCTTTCTTCCACTCACTCTACCACCGTGGAACAGTTTGATTGACAAGGGTCCGCAACAAGCACTTCCTGTGTGTTAGACCTCCCCTTTCCGTCAGAATTGGCAGTTTGTAAAAGTGTTTTGGTACAGGTAAAAGTGTTTCACGTCTTGTAAATTAGTTTTTACTTTTGTAATTTTGTTTTCTTGAATGTAATTTTTTTTCGTTTGTTTATATTTTTGTATTTATGTTTTCTTAAATGTTAATTTGTTTTGCACTTCTCGGCCACTGTACATAATGGAGCACTAGTTGTACAGTTACAGACTGTAGTCTGTCTGTTTCTCTGTATACTTTATTACCCTGTTCTTCAATGGTCAGGACCCCCACAAGACCACCACAGAGCAGGTATTATAGATACATAGATATTTACTTTATTGATCCCGGAGGAAATTTAGCAGCCAGTAGCAGTTTCACAATACAGCACAGTGATACAAATATTATGTGGGTGGTGGATCATTCTCAGCACTGCAGTGACACTGACATGGTGGTGGTGTGTTAGTGTGTGCTGTGCTGGTGTGAGTGGATCAGACACAGCAGTGCTGCTTGACACCTCCAACTCCTGCATGCCTCATCCAGACAATTGATGCATTTGAGTAACCGTCAGAATGTTGCGCCAACACTAGTTAACTCAACACATCAAATGTAGATACTCAACCCATCAAACATAGATAAGTAGCCAGTAGCCAAGTTCTTCCTTCTGCATGAATGTATGATAGTCTACATAGTCCAGTTCTCTGCACATTTTCAGTGTTGGGTGGGCTTGTAATCATTTCCAAAGGGCCCATATTGTGGAAAACTGAACTTCCATTGCTTTACTGAAATCCAAAAGTTTGATTTAACATGTAAACATAGCTGCAGCCTCAGAATGTCCACTGTCCAGTCCATGCAGTCCATATATGGAAGCTAGGCTGTAAAAACAGCCTGTTTGCAAAGCTTTGTTTTTGTAACATCATGGAAAGCTAGATGTTTATATACCAGAGGTTTAGCTCTGCCCATTCCACAGAAGAGTGTTTTAACCTGAATTTCATTTTAAGTGAGGCACACAAACAAGGGACAACCAATCAGAATAGAGCAACAGAACAATCAGAGCTCATTTACATATATCAGTCTTAAAGACACAGTAACCAACACAGCCTGGGAACATTGTCATGTAAAATGAATTCTGACTGTTTTCTGGATCATACGCTGGAGGTCTCTATAGTAATATAATACAGTATGAGGTCACTGGACAAAAAACCCTGTGACTGAAAGGTACCTAATAGTGTGTAATCCCTCCATGAACACCAATAACAGCTGCCATTCGATTTTGGGATGAACTGGACAAGTTTCTGGATGTAAGCCACATCAATGTTCAGACACTCTTGCATCATAGAATTGCACAGTTGGGCCAGTTTCAGTGGATGCTTTCCTTGGCACAATTCCGAGGAGAATTCCCTGTAGACTGGGATTTTAGCCACTGCTAGTAGACCTGAATGACTGTACGCTTCCATACACCTGCAGATTCAGCTACTTCCTTCACACTATGGTCTTTGTCACGCCCAAACTCCTTTCAGCCAATCATTAACATCTGCTTTGGAGCCATTTTCCACATATGGAACGAGACATTCACTGCACTGTACCACCTCCTCTCAATCTATGGATCCCGTCACTCACACCCCACAGGTATTTATAGTCCCATCATCCTTGTGCAGCGCCATCTGCAGGATCCTGAAGTTACTACCACCTTAAACACACAAGGTGACTCATTTTTTTTCCGGTTAGCTTATATTACAATATACCATTTAACACCAACATATATATATTTCTAATTTGCATTTTAATTGGGCTCTAGGTGTCTCATGCCTTGTGGTCTAAAGCCTCCAAAGGCTCCTAGCAGTGAAAGGTCCTATGGCACTGGCTCAGGCAGTAATCTATCCCTGATATTGTTATTGCTTTCAGATAATAGCAGGTAGATCAGAAGTCAGAAACTATGAGTCCATTAATCAAATATAAACATCCTTTCCAGAAACAAGTATGATGGCTTGTCCATTGAGATGAAAGCATCGTTTGCCATCAATCAATCATTCTATCAAAAGCCTTGTTATGTTAATTATTTAGAGACTTGAGAGTGATGCAGGAACTGCAGTCCAGATAATCAAACTAATGAGGTGTCAACCTGTCTTCTGATGAGATCAATAGTGTGTGTGTGTGTGTGAGAGAGAGAGAGAGAGAGAGAGAGAGAGAGAGAGAGAGAGAGCGAGATAGAGAGAGAGGCCTCCGGCTTGGGTGGTAGTGACCTGTAGCATCAATCCTGCTCTGTCATGCCTTCAGGGCCTGATCAACATTTAGCAAACCTAAAACCAGTAAAACTGCCCTCTGGACCGTATGACCAAGGTACACATCAACATGCAGGTCTATTGGACACGTGTTCAAGTTCATGTGTGTGTGTTTATTGCGGCTTCAGACAGAAGGCAGCTCTGCACAGATGAGTAGTGGCCTACTGACAGCGGCAGTTTAATATAGACTTCTGAGAATGATTGACCGTGACCATGGCCTGAACACAACCAGCACATAGCTTAAAAATAGCCCAATTGTATTGCAGTACACTTTACTGCATTCGGTATGTCTTTCAAAACCATAACAAACCAATACACAAGGACACTGTCAATTACTCTGTGACAACAAGTCACCAATGCAAGTAGCAAACATGTAAACAAAGAATGAAATAAGTGAGGGAATCAACGACCAAGTCACAAAAGACTACAATAAAATAATCAAACAAACAAACAAGCAAACAAGTAAATAAATATGAATAATGCAATAAAAATATATAATATATTGTAAAATATACTGTAATAACTTATATTTTTTATTTTAATTACATTATTATTTAATTACAATTATTATTATTTATATTCTTTACTCAAAAGGCAATTTAAATTAAAATTATAAAGTTATAAATTATAAATTATATATAACTTTTATAGAGTCTAAAAATAGAATGTAAATAAAAGGCAGTATAAGGTAAAATATATAAATAAATCAATGGATACTATAAATGAGAAAAAATACATATACTCTCATGCATATTTATTAATTTATTTTTCTTTTATATTTTCTCATTTATATTATTCTATACAATATTATTTTATATAATTGTATGATATGTTTATATATAAAACAGTATTATATAAAATAAAATAATAGCAGCATCTAAAATAAACAATACAAATGCAAGTTATTCAAATGTATAAAATAATACAAACTGAAAAAAATATACAAATAAAAAATAAAAAAATACATGAATAAATAGCTCAATAATCTGTAATAATCAGTCATTAAATGCAAAGAAAGAAAGAAAGAAAGAAAGTGAGAAAGAAAGAAAGAAAGAAAGAAAGAAAGAAAGAAAGATTAAGTCATTAAAACAGAACTGCGTTGATGTAGTCAGACAGTGTTAGTTAAGACTCCACCGCCAGGGGTCGCACTGTCTCTCAGTAAATCACTCCCTTCGCGCGAGCTATCCCGACCTCACGGCAGTGAGCTGGATGAACAAGACTGCCCTCTGATTGGACAATATCGCGTTCTGCCGCGCTGCTATTGGCAGGCAGGGGATCACTTGAAGGAATATGCAAATGAGCTCAGAAGCGGCCGTTTTAATAGCCTCGCGCGCTGAGAGAGAGCGCAGCAGCGCCGGTGAGCAGAAAGAGGGGCGTGTGGACCTAAACCTCTTCAGATACAGACACGGAGCACCACAGAGCTGTCCTTAAACCGGCTGAAGTCCTAAAAGTCCGCCGTCCGATTCCTGCCATGTGCCTTTCCTCTCAGTTTTAAAGACATTCAATGAGTTCTGCAAGGTAAGAAAGCCTGCCAAGTTGACTGCTCAAGGCCATGAAGTCTCTACCGGAAAGCTCCAAGACATGTTTATACTCTAAGCTAATGTTAGTAAGTCAGACTGTCTGTTAGCATATTGCTATCTGGTCTAAACTGTGGAGAAAAACGACAAGAAGAAGGCTTAAAAAGCAGAAATAATATTTTTCATTATTTTAAGACTGGTTTGTACTGTTGTACGGTTGAGTAATGGGTTTGTACTATCTCCAGAGTCTGCTGTTTTGCTGTAGCCCTAACTAAGCCTACTTTGCTTAAAACAGCTAATAGGCTAATAATGTGGAACCTAATCACGTTAACTGAGAAACAGCACAGGAGACAACCTGAACAGACCATATGCACTGACTCTGCTGTGTTGTGTTTGTGTTCATAGCGTCCTCCACATCTTCGAGCCCCCAATGCCGGGTCCAGTCATGCCAGTGGACGTGGCGGTGCAGCTGTATATCGCCCACTCTCCGCCCCTTCGGAGCTTCCTCAGCTCCTATGAAGACTACAGGGCCAGGAACCGTGTCAAGTCCCACTACAAGCCCCTCCGACCCTGCCTCAGCACCAAGGCCCAACTAGAGACGCCCTGCCTGGGCTGGCAGGCCTCCAAATGCAAAGCCAAGAAGAAGGTGGTGTTCGCTGACTCCAAGGGCATGTCCCTCACGGCCGTCCATGTCTTCTCCCCATCCGACAACCGGGCCTCATCCCAGGTGCAGTTCGACCTGGACGAACTGGAGAGCGCCACGGCCGCCCTGCGCATCAACACGGTCCAGAGCAGGGTTCTGGACTTCCCTCAGCCTGCGGCCGACTACCTGGACTTCCGGAGCCGCCTGATAAAGAATTCCGTGTGCTTGGAGAACTGTACGCTACAGGAGAGGGCACTGACGGGCACGATCAAGGTGCGTAACCTGGCCTTCGAGAAATCCGTCCACGCTCGGGTCACTTTTGACTCCTGGAGGAGCTACCAGGACTTCGAGTGCACGTACATGAACAACGTCTACAGCTGCCAAGACACGGACACGTTCTCCTTCGCCATCGAGCTGCCTGCGTACGTGCCGCCGCAGAATAAGGTGGAGTTTTGCATCAGTTATGCCACTGGCGGCCAGACCTACTGGGACAATAACGATGGCAGAAATTACGGACTGGTGGCGACAGTTTGGAAGCAGGACGACGAGCGGAATTCAGCAACACAGCAGAAGAAAACACAAGCCCCCAAGAAGCAGGGGAAGAAGGGAGAGAAGGAGTTCGGTCAGTTCAGCAGGCCCCGCAGCTGTAATGGGCTTTTCCCTGCCTGGCAGAGTTGGGGCTGCATTAATGCCAGTGCCCCCTACTGGTAGCTTGAAGAAATGTCGTCAGCCACCTTATAGGCCTGCTTTTGAAAATGATGACTGTATTTTTCCCCCTCACAAAGCCCTTCAGAAGCTTGAGCTGTTGTGCTAGAGACGCTCTAAGTACACTGGTCATTGCCTAGGGTGAAGAGGGAGGAAAGTCTCGAGTAATCCGGAATAGAGAGTAGAGTTTACATTGTTTCATTGATGTGGAACACTACAAGCATGTTTTATTATAAAACTGGACTCATTTTTGGCTAATTACAAACGGATATTTTTATGAATGTTCAGCCACTAATAATACTGTCGTTATACTACAGTTCAGCACGTAACTCACATTGTCGGCACATCTGTTGTACGTTTCCGTGCCTTGAAACCTTAAACGGGCTCAGAGCAAAAAGCTATGCAATCTGAATCGCTGATGATTGGCCGATCACTGTTTTTTTAAACATTGTAAATTCCAAGCTGAAAGCGTGGCAGGGGAGGGACAGCTGGCCATCAAGAAGACGTTCCTTCATATTGAAGGGTTAAACTCTACTTGGTGATGAGGTGTTTCAGAACGAAGGACGTTACGAAGACGTCATAGTTTCACTTTGTAGGCTTTTATCTGTGAATCATCAGTCACATGTAACTGCGCCAAATGAAGACGAATGTATAAGCTGTAGCTCTTTAGTTGTTGCTCCTCCACACTGTGCCTTCCTGCTGCAAAGCTAATATGGTTTTACTCTAATTGTCTATTGTGAATGAGTTACGAGGGGATTGTAATGTGATATTCAGACAGGGAGTGCCTTACTGTGGGTGTACTGTTGGAGTGGATGCTTACCTGTGCAAATGTGTACATATGTGGTGTAAATAAAAGATAATTATTTTGTCTGTAAACGGTGTTCCTCTTCTTTCATTGAATCTATTTAAGCCCATAAATGGTTATTAAATGATAACTCCATTATAAATTAATGATCATCATTCATGACATGCTTTAGCCATATACAATATATAAAAAACAAGACAAATAGACGAGCGCAGGTCGAGCCAACATTGAATTCATGCTTGGGAGTCTGCCCTGAGTGTATGTGAAACAGTGTCTCTGGGTCGAGCAGAAGTACAGTAGATGGCAATGCACTTTTCCATCCCATTAATGGGAAAAAAATTCAGGAAAAATTTGTTGCTATGCGGAAATTCGAGATATCACATTTTTGCATCCGTTCAAAAAGCTATATACAAACACACCATTTCCGATCAGACTGAACATCTTGGAGTTGGAATAGTTTTGATATCTCGGCAAACTGCGGAACTAGTTAGTGGACGAAAACTGTGTACCAGGAAGAAGATAAAGAAGAAGAAGAACATACCGTGGGTTACAATGTATTGGGTGTTGCAAAGCAATGCATAACATAATTATCAGTCATATAAATCTATTCCACCCTGTTAAATGAGTATTAGCACTATAGAATATATTCAAGCCATTTATTTGATTAACCCTATATAATCCATTTAACATCGTTACATGGCTACGGTGTCCCTCAAGGCTCAGTGTTGGGTCACTCAACTAATGCTTTCTCTCGCACCCTCTTTCCACTTGCATGTCTGGCTGACATCTCTTCATGGATGACAGCTCACCACCTGAAGGGATGCTGTTCATCCCTGGAACTACAGGTTCTCATCATGATCTTGCTGTCTCATTTGAGAACTCCTTGATCGTTCTGTCTGAAGATGCAAGAAGCCCTTGGTGTGATTCCAGATGACCAGTTATCAGCTCGGCCATGCACGTTTCTCCTCTACAGCATCTGTCGGATTCAACCCTTTCTTTCTCAGGAGGCAACCCAGGCACTAGCCCTGTCTCTTGTCACCTCAGGGATTGACTACAGCAACTCCCTCTTGGCTGGTATTCCTCTGCGGGTCATCAGGCCCTTGCAACTATGCAGGCCCTGAATGCAGTAGCACAGCTTGTCTTCAGTCTTCACTCATGTCGCTCCACTTCTGCAGGCTCCCCCTTGATTGCATGAATTGTAACTTAAACATAATAAAATGTTTTTTAAATGTTTTTATTATTTAAAAATTGCTTAAATAATGGAAATATTTGAAAAGAAAACCTTTTAAAGGGGGTAGATGGTAAATGGTTGCCATATGGCAACAATGCACAGTTGTGGCAATCACTATAAAATCATTAAATGTTTTCTTTAAATACATTCTTTTACTGAAAACAAGGCCAACGTATACATAGTGAAATGTGTAATCCAATATATACACAGTTAAATGAATGTGATTTAAGTTGTGATTTGGAATGCATGCTAATAATAACATCATAATAAGATTAATAAGTTCATAATAAGTTATAAACACCTGCTGCCTACAATTCCAATTACTGCAACCAATGCATGCTGACTATATATTACAGTGTATTTGCCACCTGTAAAGCATCTACAGCATATCATCTTCTAGGAATAAAATATTGTTGTTAAAACTGTATGATCTTATTTACCAACAACATTAACATATAATTTTGGTGGAAAATTGCACTTCCCACTGTTAAAATTATGATTTCCAGTGGTATAATTCATAATCCAGCTACGTTACAATTACTACATGTTTATAATTACAAATATATAATATATATTTGTAATTATAAACATTTAGTAATTGTCATGTAGCTGGATTATGAATTATACCACTGGAAATCATAAAGGGAAAAGGACATCATTTATATACATTTATAACATAATTTATATATATTATATATAAATGATGTTCTTTTCCCTTTCGTAATGCAATTAAAAGCTGAAAACATATAGAAGCTATGTAAGTCCAATAGATTGAATGCACTCAGATCCCTTCCCTATTCAGATATCCCTATTCAGATATTCAAAACAAACTCATTTTGCGATTTTTACAAAAACCTTACCACATCTAAACTGGTTTAATCATCATTTGGTCATGAACATTAAAAGTTAATTTACCAAAGATTTTGTTTTTTCTTTTTTGTGAATGAACTTTGTCTAAATATTGAACAATAGTCAACTTTTGGGGAAAAAAAAAAGAGTGCAAACAAGATTTCCTGGTCATGTGACGTCATCAAGTATTTGCCCTTTCGAAATAAAATACCTTTTTTCCGCAATTAAAAAATGAAACATGAACTTTATATTATTGCCTTTTAGTAAAACTGAGATAATGTAATTGTTGCCATATGGGGGCTAACAGGGGGTTAACGTACAATTTGATTGCATTATATGATTATTAAGCATATACAATCCATTCAGTCCTATTTTGTGATTATTAGTCATATACAATCTGTTCAATTGCATTAAATAATTGTTAGGCATATGCAATCTTTTCAACCCAATCTAATAATTATTAAGCACCTGCAATCTAATTAATCCCGTTAAAATATTATTAACTATATACAATCTCCTCAACCCCATTGAATTACACTCATCATCAAAAGAACAGCTGCACCCAGAAGGAAGTGTGGGATTGCAGTACTATTGGGAAGGAAGATAAAGGTTACCAGGAACAATAAATGATGATACATTTAGACTGATGTGATCAATATTTATTGAGCTACACATACAGAAGTAGTGTCTCTCAGTATGGCGTCGGGCCACCATGGGTGCTAATGGAACATGCCAGACGTCTTGGCATGGAGTTGTAGAAGTTCCTAATGGTGTCCTGTGATAATCCACCCCGTGCAGCTAGAATAAATTCACACAGTTTCTGCAGATTGTGCGGTAGGGGTGGAGGTGGAGTCACTCCAGGCCTTCTGGATGTGTGACAACAAACCGTTCATCTTGGCACTGACCACGGTGCCTCCACACACGGATTCGTTGGTCGTCTCCACCAAGACAAAAGTGGGACTCATCACTGAAGATGACCAGCTGTCATTGAGAGTGACTCCATGACATTCTGGCACGACGCCATTGCAGTCTTTGGTGACACTGATGTGGTGTTAATGACAGTCGTCATGACGGTCTGCGTGCATGTAGTCCTGTACCGTGCAGCTGTCTGCCAATGGTGTTGGCAGTAACAGGATGACTTGTGGAGGACATCACTGATTGCTAAATGTCTGTAATTGTGGCTGTTGGGTACAGTGATAAGGCTCGTCCTTGCTTACGTCACATGCACCACCGAGTGTGAAACTTTAATCATTAGCATGTCTCACAATGTCAAACCTACCCACCAAGTTTCATTCCTGTCAGTTGATTCCTTCTGGGTGCAACTGTTTGTGCAGCTGTTCTTTTGATGATGAGTGTGATTTAGTGTATTCTCAAAACTACAGTATGACCAAATACAAATCTATGGCCCCTAACCCGATTACATGATTATTAGCAATACACAATCTTTTCACCTCAATTACATTATCCTTAGCCGTTATATAATCTACCAGTCACATAATATATTCCCTTTTTGTAAAAATGAAGATGGTTTGGTTCTGTTTGAAGAAGGCAAAAGTGTAATATTGGCTCAGGAAGTGCTCGACTTAGTGAGACACGTAAGGAATTCAGTGCTCCAGTTTACACATGCGCGCCACACACACACACACACACACACACACTGTACAAACTACTCTGCCCAGATACAAGAAAATAAGGCCACTCCCCTCGTTCCCAGGGGAAGCTTTGGTATCCCTGAATACCACCTCATATCCTCAATAAAGCACACTGCTAACCCTAACCTGCTCCTACACAGCCGCTGCCAACTTATATAACAGCATCATGATGTGTAAGGAATCAGTCACCAAACTACACCTGCCCTCAAAACCGACCAAGTTGACCAATCAGAAGAATGAGCCCATCTCAGTTGTTTGAGATCTGTGTCACTGCTTAAATCCAACACTGCCGAGGTAATGAAGTGGACTGGGATGATGATTCAGGCCAAGAATCGGTGCTCTAACTCAGCTCACAGTATTAGAGATCCCACTAATACAACATTGCACTGTACAGATATTGCTATACTTCCCAGTAAGGACAGAGAGACACCTTTAAAATCTAGTTTTTGTCTTCTTTCAATGTTAGCTACTCACTGTGGGCAAATGGCAAAACAGGACAGAATCATTTGTTTATTCATGTTAATTGATCTGATTAGAAGTTGAAGCTGTCAGCCCTAGCTTCAAATGTATTAAATAAATAAACTGAACAAAACGGGGTGAAGTTAGCTAACATTAGTGTCATAGGTGAGGGAACCAGATGGGACATGTGCCACCCAATGCTGGAAACAGTTGCATTTGTTCCACCCAAAAATTATACCTGTGTGAAGGGGGGGAAGAAAAACCTTTTATTTTGAAAGTGTGACACTGAGGGTAGGTGAGAGCATTTTGGTCTTTTTTTGGGCTTTGTTAAGGCTTGTGTTGAGGTTCAGTCGCCAGCTTCACTAGCCTCAGCCTTCACCTTGTCGGAGAGTCTGGACTGAAGTTAGTTTTCACCAGCTTTGGGGTCAGCAGCAAGAGAACAGCGAAGAGTAGTGACGGCTAATTATGGCTATGAAAACAGCTTGTGTATAATGTCTTGTTGTGGTGGCCATAGGAACCAAGTGGGATGGGTGATCTACCCAATATTGGAAACAGTAGCATTTGTCCCACCCAAACATTGTACCGGAGGGAGAAAAACTTTTTAAAAAGACTTTTATTTTGAAAGCGTGCCACTGAGGGTAATTTAGTGTGTCTTGCACTTCTTTTGGGCTTTGTTAAGGCTTGTGTTGTGGTGGCCATAGGAGCCAGGTGGGATTCCACCCAATATTGGAAACAGTTGCATTTGTCCCACCCAAAGATTGTACCAAGAGGGAGAAAAAACTGAGACTTTTATTTTGAAAGCGCAACACTAAGGGAAAGTTAGCATATTTTGGTCTTCTTTTAGCCTTTGTTAACACTCGTGTTCAGGTTCCTGTTCAATCACAAGCTTCACTGGCTAATTATGGCTAAGACAACGGCTTGTGTACTATGTCTTGTTGTGGTAGCATACTAGCAGGGTTTTGGTAGCTAACAAGTTGTCACAAAGCACTTTGAAACACCACTTGACATGAGTCTCTGGCCGTGTCCCAAACCGCACACTCCCGCACTAAATAGTGCATCTCCATTAGAAGTGCTCTCAGTGGTGTAGTATGTAAAGTTCCAGAGCGTGTTATCTGGGATGCAACCTCACGGTATAACTGATGTTAGCCTTGTACAGCTCAAACTCATTTCATCTCATTAACTAAGCCAAGCTTATAGCTAGCTAATATTTTAGAGGATAGGGTGGGCTTTGATTCATAGTAGCAAATGTACTTTTTAAGAATTAAAAAAGAAAGAGGCGTACAGTTTCAGTTTCAAGAATTTTGAGCTGGTAACTGTTGTACTGTAATAAACAATAGTTAAGGCCAACTGATAAAATTGGGAACTAAGTAAGCAACTTTGTAATAATCAAATAAATACTCCATAATCAAAAATAACTAAAAAATACTCAGAAATATCTGCACCCAGAAGGAATTACCCACAGGAATGAAACTTGGTGGGTAGGATTGACATTGTGAGACACGTGAATGATTAAACAGGCCTTATCGCTGTACCTAATTGACTATATAAGGTCGTCCCATTGCGTTTTTTTTCCCATTCCAGCTTTTGCTGTTGTGTTGGTAGCAGCCTTTGCTGCTAGAGAGAGAACTGACAAATTGTCTTACATGCGTGGAGTGACCCAACAGACATTCAGCCAGCAGTGATGCCCTCCATGGGTCATTCTGTTGGTGCCAGCACCAGCATGACGCAGGACTACATGCCCGCAGTCCGTTACGTCAGCTGCCCTTAACACCACATCAACGTCACCCAAGACTGCAATGGTATCATGCTAGACTGTCATGGAGTGACTCAGAATGGCAGCGGGTCATCTTCAGTGACAAGTCCCGCTTTTGTCTCGGTGGAGACGACCAACAAATTCGTGTGTGGAGGCACCGTGGTCAGCACCAAGATGAACGGTTTGTTGTCACATGTCACACGTCCAGAAGCCCTGGTGTCACTCCACCTCCACCCCTACCACACATTCTGCAGGAACTGTGTGAGGATATTCAAGCTGCATGGGATGGATTATCACAGGACACCAATAGGAACCTCTACAACTCCATGCTGAGACGTCTGGCATGTTGCGCTAGCAAACATGAAGTCTAGCGGCTCAGGCAGGGATATGTTTACAAAAGATTCAGTGGTCTAATGAGCCCATAATACATATTCATATTAAATATTTTGGCAGCAAAAAGAGACCCACGGCTACAGCAAAAATACTCATGATTCATGACAGCAATCTTTGAATATATTGAGGGGGGCATGTCCCCCTAATATTCAGATATGCTCAAAATCTGCCCCTGTGAACATATACATTAGCTTTGTGTAATGTTAGGAGCTGTCAGTTATTGATGGGACACTTTTTAATGTAAGACCGTATCACCATACCAGCACCTGATTAGCAAAGTCTTTATAACCTCTACAGCATTTCTGACTTTCATGAAAAGTTAACATTAACGTTATTTTGGACTGAAACTGTAATTGTGAAAATAAATAATATTTAATAAAAGCTCTTAGTGATTGTATGAAGTAGAAACAAACATTTCTGCTGAAAATGGGCTGACTGACAAGTGCTAATCAGTAAATGCTGGTCAACAGCTAAATGGGCAAAGACCATGCTGGTCAACAGCTAAACCAGCACTGCCAGTTGTCTAGCTGTTGTCCAGTTGTCCAGCACTGCTAGTTGTCTAGCTAAGCCAGCACCAGGCCAGCACTAACCAGCACAAACCAGCATGGACCAGCCTGAATTCCATGGTGGTCTAAGCTGACAAGTTTCAAGTGCTAATTTGCTTTCCCCACTTTCCATATGTAAAAATGAGTTTGTTGATTGTTTATCTTCTATGCTGTTCAATTGTCCATGTTTGAATCCAACATTGTATTTTTTCTCTAGTCTGCCAAGAATATGACCGATAGCACAAATGTTTCTTTAAACATCAGCCTGGAATTTCTGTTGAAATTCTGGAATTCTGTTGAAGTGAGTCTCTGTTGTTTTTAGGGCTTTATCCGTTTGACACAGTACATGACTTTGTATTATTTGTTTCATGTTTTTGTCCATCTTTGGGAATCCATGTGGTGCTTAACAAATCCTGATTCCTACTCACTGATCCAGCGTCCTATGGTGATATACTGCAAACCTCCATTGCCTGTCACTATTTCCTTTGTTAAAGGAATTATTGATCCAGCAAACAGCCCACCCCCAGTGCTTGTAGTCTTTTCAAACGTAGTTCCCATTTAAGGACGTGTACTGCAGTGATTACCACAACTCAGCCATGTTCCAGATACAAGCAGACTTCTGCAAGTGAACTGAGGTGAACTTGAATGACCTTCTGCAAACTTTGTACAGAGCCAAACTGGCACTTATCCTATGCCCACTCTGCAGCGCCCACCACTAAAATGTATGATTTGTTTAGAAACCCATAAAAGACTATAAAAGGGTCATTTAGTGATCAGAACAATATGGTATTGAAACTATGGAGGACTGAAAAGTCTCAAATTGGCACCGATGTTGTGGAATGTCGTGGAATGGCTCAAAAATCAATCACTCAATCAATCAATATTTATTTGTATAGGGCTTTTTACAACTAACATGGTCTCAAAGCAGCTTCACAGAAAAGCAGTTTATGTAAAAAGAAAAACACAGAGTTCATGTACAGACGTAGGAAAGGGAATCCGGGTCCAAGCCCCCCGGGAACAAGCCAGAGGCAACAGTGGCGAGGAAAAATTCCCTGGAGTAAGGAAGAAACCTCAAGAGGAACCAGGCTCGAGGGGGGAACCCATCCTCCTCAGGTCGATCCCGGGTGAGGAGAGAAAGACAGAACTAACAGGAAAAGGAGAGTAGAACATCTGTTAGATACAGTCTGATTAATCCAGGAGGCAGTGATTGCAAAGATGGAGCCGACCCATAGGTTCTCTGTTTAAGTGAGAGATAGAGTTTATGATCAGCGTCAGAAACTGGTGGGCAAGTAGGGGTCTGCAGTTTGAGCTCTTTGGTATGATAGATTGGTACCAACAAACACAAACACAGCTGTGGCTGCCCCCGTGGTCAGTTAAACACTCGTTATCTTGGAGATGAACCGGAGGTTAAAAGCAAACAGACCTCTACGGGAAATAGGGAAACTGAATCAGAATCTGGGTCAGTTAATGCAATCATTACATTTAAGATTATATAACGGACTGCTGAAAGAGCTACATAGCGACTGATACTGAGCTCCTTTTCAAAGAATCCTGCCCTAATATAAAGAGTATATAGGCATAATATACACTCATCATCAAAAGAATAGCTGCACCCAGAAGGAAGTGTGGGATTGCGGTGCTATTGGGAAGGAAGATAAAGGTTACCAGGAACAATAAATGATGATACATTTGGACTGATATGGGGAATATTTATTGAGCTACACATACAGAAGTAGTGTCTCTCAGTATGGCATCGGGCCGCCATGTTTGCTAACCCAACATGCCAGACGTCTCGGCATGGAGGTGTAGAGGTTCTTAATGGTGTCCTGTGATAATCCATCCCATGCAGCTTGAATCTTCTCACACAGTTCCTGCAGATTGTGCAGTAGGGGTGGAGGTGGAGTGACACCAGGCCTTCTGGACATGTGCCGCATGACAACAAACTGTTCCTCTTGCTGCTGACCACGGCGCCTCCACACATGGATTCGTTGGTCGTCTCCACCAAGACAGACGCGGGACTCGTTACTGAAGATGACCCGCTGCCATTCTGAGTCACTCCATGACAGTCTGGCACGACACCATTGCAGTCTTGTTTTGTAACTCAACTGCTTGCATTTTTCAGGGTAAAGGGTAAAGCATTGACGTGGTGTAAAGGTCAGAAGTCATAACGGTCTGCGTGCATGTAGTCCTGCATCATGCAGCCGTCTGCCCATGGTGCTGACACTAACAGGATGACTCATGGAGGGCATCACTGCTCATTGAATCTCCGCAATCGTGGCTGTTGTGTCAGTCAGGTATAACGGTGACACCATTGCAGTCTTTGATGCCGCTGACGTGGTGTAGTCGAGTATTCGACGTAACGGGCTGCTTGCATGTAGTCCTGCGTTGTGCAGCTGTCTGCCAATGGTGCTGGCACTAATCGTGGCTGTTGGGTCAGTCAGGTACAGCGATTAGCCCTGTACTTGCCTAGGTTGAAACTTCTGTGATATTAAATAAGTCTAAGCACACAACCCTAAGATCGGCAATGCCAAGCATTGGCTGGAGTGAGTTAAAGCACGCTGCCACTGGACTCTGGAGCGGTGCAAACATGTTCACTGGTTTGATGAATCTGGCACTCTGATGGATGATTCTGGGGTTGGCCGATGCTTGGATATTGCCTCCTACCGGAATGCATAGTCCCAACAGTAAAGTTTGGTGAAAGGGGGATAATGGGATCTGGAGCTGTTTTTCAGAGTTTGGGCCTCTACAATGACATTTCAGACCATTATATGCCCCTAACTTTGTGGCAGCAGTTTGGGGAAGACCCTTCCACCATGACTGGGCCCCTGTGCAAGCTCCATAAAGCAATGTTTTAATGAGTTTGGTAGGGAGGAATTTCAGTAGCCTGCACAGGGCTCTGACCTCCACTGAACACCTTTGGAGTGAACTGGAGCGTTGATTGAGAGCCTTGCTGTCTTATCCAATATCAGTGCCTGACCTCACAAATGCTCTTTTGACTGAATGGGCACCAATTCCCACAAACACATTCCAAAATCCGGAGGAAAGCTGAAAGAAGAGTGGGGGCTGTTATAGCTGCAAACGGGAGCGGGCAACTGCACAGTAATGACTGTGGTTTCGGAATGGGAAATCCAGCAAGCTCATAAAGGTGTGACGGCCAGGTGTCCCAATACAATTAAACATATATATATATATATATATATATATATATATATATATATATATAAGCAGCTCTGTTTAGTCTACACCTAAAACACTGTTACTTTCCAAATCACAGCATCTGAACAAGAGCAAAGAGGAAACAACTGTACATATTTCTCTCTTGGACGGAGAAATCACAAGTAGGTCTGTTATGTAACAGAGCAGACACGTAGCCAACAGGGTCCCAAATAAAGAGAATAGAAGTAATGTGATTCCTCAGTGCGCCCAGTGGCCGATGCCAGTGTTAAGCAGTTGGTGAAAGGTAACAGGGTCATCCGCATGGACGATGAATTGATCTGCTTATCTAATAATGCTTTAGTCTTCAGTCTTTTGGTTTCTGTAGTGAATGTTGACTTTAATTGCTACACCAGTGCAGGTTTCAGGCTGTTCTTATAATTTGCCTCATTTTGGTTAGATCATTTTTGGCCATACATGCTCCATTTCTGCAGTCTTCAGCTTCTTGTGGTCCTTATTTGGTGCTTCTGAAACAGAGAGCATGAAAAACAGGAGGAGAAGCGAAGCTAGGCCAAGCCAAACCAGAGCTGCACTGAAACTGAGATGAAATCTCACCAAACACAAACAGAACATTTAGATGACATACTCATTTTTGCAGGCTTAATACAGCCAGTTTGATATGGTAGCAAAAGAGGGAATCATCCTTTGTTTCAATGTTAGGGGTCCAAGCATGTTGATTGTACATATAATGATTAATATGTTTATAATAGTTGTTTTGTACAATGTCCAAATGTATCAAACATATGTTTCATAAGTGTGTATATATATATATATCAAAGAATTGTGCAGTTGGGACAGATTTGGTGGATGCCTTCCCTGGCACAATTCCGAGGAGAGTTTCCTGTAGACTGGGATTTTAGCCACTGCTGGTAGACCTGTATGACCGTATACTTCCATACACCTGCAGATTCAGCTACTTCCTTCAGACTATGGTCTTTGGTACGCCCAAATGCAGTCACTCCTTTTAGCCAATCATTAACATCTGCTTTGGAGCCATTTTCCACACATGGAACGAGACATTCACTGCACTGTAGCGCCTCTTCTCAATCTATGGATCCTGTCACTCACACCCTGCAGGTATTTATAGCTCCATCATGCTCGTGCAGTGACATCTGCAGGAGTCTGAAGTTACTACCACCTCAAACAGGCAAAGTGACTCATTTTTGGTCCAGTGAGATTATTTATTTGTATGTATCTACACTTCATTAGGTACACCTCTTTGTATCTACACTCATTACTCCACTGACCATATAGGAGCACTCTGTAGTTCTACAGTTACAGACTGTAGTCTTTATTACCCTGTTCTTCAATGGTCAGGACCCCCACAGGACCACCACAGAGCAAGTATTATGTGGGTGGTGGATCATTCTCAGCACTGCAGTGACACTGACGTGGTGGTGTGAGTGGATCAGACAGGAGTGCTACTGGACACCTCAGTGTCACTGCTGGACTGAGAATCGTCCACCAACCAAAACTATCCAGCCAACAGCATCCTGTGGGCAGCGTCCTGTGGGCAGCATCCTGTGACCACTGATGAAGGACTAGAAGATGACCAACACTGCACTGTGCAGCAGCAGATGAGCTATCATCTCTGACTGTACATCTACAAGGTGGACCAGTAAGGTAGGCGTGTCTAATAGAGTGGACAGTGAGTGGACACTGTGCTTAAACGCTGCCCACAGGATGCTGTAGGCTGGATAGTTTTGGTTGGTGGACGATTCTCAGTCCAACAGTGACACTGAGGTGTCCAGCAGCACCGCTGTGTCTGATCTACTCACACCAGCACAACACACACTAACACACCACCACCACCATGTCAGTGTCACTGCAGTGCTGAGAATGATCCACCACCCACATAATACCTGCTCTGTGGTGGTCCTGTGGGGGTCCTGACCATTGAAGAACAGAGTATACAGAGAAACAGATGGACTACAGTCTGGAACTGTAGAACTACAGAGTGTCCTATATGGTCAGTGGAGCTGCTAAAATGGAGAAAGAGTGTAGATACAAGGAGGTATATAAATAACTTCCATCAACATAGCCATTAATAATAATAATTATTATTATTTTTAATATTATAATAGCAGTCTTAACAATAATGGCATGCACAAACAGTGCAACCATTGGAAGCACTGTTTTGCAGGGAGCCTTTTGCTGCAGTGAAACAGTGCTGCATTCACTCTGCCTGTCACAACAAGGTCCTCTGTTATGAGTGCTGCTGGCTCTGGATGGACAGGGGCTGCTGGCCAGTGGTCTGACTGTCTATGCGCATTTCGCACGCCTGTGATTTCCTGCACCACAACGGAGTCTGGAACTATAAAGAGCATAGAGTGGCCTTTGTTCCTGTCCCTAAGCGCTGATCTTACCCACCCACAGATTTTATTTCACACAAGCAGGACAACTCAGCAGGAGAGGCTGTAGTACACAAATTTGTCTGTAGCTTATTCTGTAGTTTTATGGATTCGGGTGTGTCTGCATGCATTTCCATATGCACAGTTCGGTTCAGCTCAGTTTTATTGTCATTATTCCAGAACAGAAACATTCACCACTTTAAACGGTGCAACAAGCAGCAGTGAGAACAAGTACAGGATGGAACAGTGTAGACAAATTCTAAAGTGCAGGAGAGTGACAAACATTGCATGCCAGTACACAGTGCAGTACTGGACAGTGCAAAACAGTACATGGAGTGCAAAACCGGACAGTGCAAAATAGTACACATAATGCAATACGGACAATGCAAAGCTGTACATGTCATGTGATACTGGACAGTGCAAAACTCTACATATAATGCAATACGGTCATTGCAAAACTGTACACATGATGCAATGCTGAACAGCAAAAACAATACACGTGTGCAATAGTGAACAGTGTAAGATCATACCCACAGTGCAGTACTGGACAGTGCAAAACAGTACATGTGGTACAATAGTGAACACTGTAAGGCAATACATATGATGCAGTAGTGAACAATGTCAGGCAATACATATGGTGTGGTTGTAAACAATGTAAATCAGTACACAGTGCATGTAGATAATGCAACGCACTACACATTCACAAATGCAGTACACAGTAGTGAAATATGCAATGCAACACACAGTGCAGTACTAGACACTGTAAGGCAGTACACATAGTGCAGTAGTGAACAGTGTAAGACAGTACATAGTGCTATACTGGATAGTGCAATGCAGTACTCATAGTGCAGTAATGAACATTTTAGCCAGTACACATAGTGCAGTTGTGAACAGTGCAATGCAGCAACTCTGGATAGGTGCAACTCTGGATAGGGTAATGCAGTACATGTGCAGTAAGAAACAATGTTAGCCAGTAAACATAGTCCAGTAGTGAACAGTGTAAGGCAGCACATATACTGCAGTACTGAACAGTATAAGGCAGCACATATACTGCAGTACTGAACAGTATAAGGCAGCACATATACTGCAGTGGTGAACAGTTTAAGGCAGTACATATAGTGCAGTAGTGAACAGTATAAGGCAGTACATATAGTGCAGTGGTGAACAGTTTAACGCAGTACATATAGTGCAGTAGTGAATAGTGTAAGGCAGTCCGTATAGTGCAGCAGTGAACAGTGCAATGCAGTACACAGTGCAATACTGGATAGTGCAAAGCACTACAAATACTGCAGTAGTGAACAGTGTTAGCCAGTACATATAGTGCAGTAGTGAACAGTTTAACGTGGTACATATAGTGCAGTAGTGAACAGTGTAAGTTGATACATATAGTGCAGTAGTGAACAGTGTAAGGCAGTACATATAGTCCAGTAGTGAACAGTGTAAGGCAGTACATATAGACCAGTAGTGAACAGTGTAAGGCAGTCCATATAATGCAGTAGTGAACAGTATAAGGCAGAACATATAGTGCAGTAGTGAACAGTGTAAGGTGGTACATATAGTGCACTAGTGAACAGCATAAGGCAGTACATATAGTCCAGTAGTGAACAGTGTAAGGTGGTACATATAGTCCAGTAGTGAACAGTGTAAGGTGGTACATATAGTGCAGTAATGAACAGTGTAAGGTGGTACATATAGTCCAGTAGTGAACAGTGTAAGGCAGAACATATGGTGCAGTAGTGAACAGTGTAAGGTGATACATATAGTGCACTAGTGAACAGCATAAGGCAGTACATATAGTGCAGTAATGAACAGTGCAAGGTGGTACATATAGTGCAGTAATGCACAGTGTAAGGTGGTACATATAGTGCAGTAGTGAACTGTGTAATGCAGTATACAGTGCAATACTAGACAGTGTAAAGCAGTACACATAGTGCAGTAGTGAACAGTGCAGTGTGGTTCACTGTGCAGTACTGAATATGGCAACACAGAACACAACAGTGCAGTACTACACACAACACTAGAATACCCTAGCAAACACCAAGCCACACCCTAGCAACCAACGTGAATACCATATACCCAATCAAGCACCTTCCAATACCAAACCGACCACCAGAAACAGAACCTTAGCAACCACATGACAATTGTTTAAGCTGTATGGTCATTCTCCATTTGTCTTCAGGAAATGCATTTTAACCTTCCGGAAGCATCTGCACTCGTTATGTCACATATTGCTCCACTCATTGACCAGTTTTCCTTTTAATACGTCAGCCACCTGTGTGTGAGACTGCTTTCTTTCTGAATTAGCAAATGGAAATAACGACTCTTCTGTTCTTGCAGGAGTTAGATGGGTGAGTGGAAAAGGCTGGTGGGTTTTCTGCGTAAGTGTGGCAGTTGTTAATGTTTGTATGTGCATGATGGCGATGTTCACATGCAAACTTCTATCCTATCTATCTTCGATTGTTTTATTTCTGGGGATGGAGCCATTTACATAACAGGGATACATGATCCAGCACCTTTGTAGTATCTCATTCCTCCGTATAGATCATTAGGTTATTTTAGCCTTCCATAAGCCTCAGCTGTTTGGATAGGCTCAGGCGCTGCTGGCAGCTGATCTAGGGCAGCTTGCTGGCTGAAAAACATGCTGAATAACTTCTTGCTGGATGCTGAGCAACCTATCTCCAAATAACAGGTCTAACAAAGGTAATGCTGGCTGTGTATACGCCCCAAGCCCTGGGGCTCCAGGTACTGAAGTGCAAGAACTGTCGTGAGATGTTTGCATGCATGAGTGGTGTCCTGAGGCCATTTGGCAGCCTGCGTGTAATTAAGCTTTTAGAAGTCAGGACTTTCTAGTTACATTAGAATATAATTAGTTAAGAGTATTTTAACTGCATCGTAAGTTATGCAATTAGAATTACACTGCAATTACTTTATGGAGCAACATACACAAATGCACTGATTTGTTATAGACTAGAAGTGTAGAATTGATCCTGTTGATTTTGTAGATTACAAATGAGGAAAAAATCATATCGAATTATACCAGGCTTTTATTATCACCATAAAATGTTGACTTAATAATAATAGTAGCAGTAGTAGTAGTATTAATAATAATAGTCATATAAGATATCAGTTATTATTACAGTACTCATTTTGCCATTTGTTTTTGCACACAGAATAATTTGTCTTCCGCCTTTAACCCATGCGTGCAAACACACACACACACACATACACACTAGTGAGCACACACACACACTGGGGGGCAGTGAGCACACTTGCCCAGATTATCCACTTGCCCACTTACCCAGTTAGTGGCCCATTCCGCAGCCCCTGGGGACCAGTTGGGGGTTAGGTGCCTTGCTCAAGGGTACTTCAGTCTGGTCACACTGGTTCAGGAAATCTAACAGATTTCTTTAGAGGGTTTACAGACTTTAATAGAGCAATGAGAAAATAAGCAAACCTCGTAATGGTGTTCACAGTGATCTCTTGTGACTGATGTCCAACTATGTATATTTACTGTTATTTAGTATTCAATAAAAAAGCTTGTCTGTATCAGAGGAGATTTCAAAGGGCAACATGGAAGGAACCGACCATCAACACAGCAGTAAAACCAGAAGAACTACCTACAGTCCAGCCCAACCAGCTAAGATTTCAGCAAACTGTTCATTTATCATGCTCATGAACGTGAACCCGGTGAACCTGACAAACACACATGAACACACACTTGTTTTTATGCAGTTTTGGGACGTGGGGGTGTTGCATATATATATATATATTGCATCATCTACTATCCCACCTTTACCCTGTTCCATCAAGTCAGGACCACCACAGAGCAGGTATTATGTGGGGGGTGGATCATTGTCAGCACTGCAGTGACACTGACGTGTTGGTGGTGGTGTGTTAGTGTGTGTTGTGCTGGTGAGAGTGGATCATGCTGTGTGAGAGAATACATCGCTTGCTTGCTCTCCAGCGATTAACTCCTTGAGTGTCCTTCCTGATCCTGGGGTAGCACAGGTAATACAGGCAAAGGAGCAGCATCTGATGTAAAGAACACCTTGCTAACACCTTAACATGCTTAAATACTATTCCCATCAAAAATCAACAAAATTATGCAAAATTCAATCAAACCCAAAACATCTTCATACACTTTTCCATACAACTGTAGGCCTCTGCTATACAGTTAAACAATCCTGAACTCTGGTGGGGCGCCCCCCCCACTTTTAGACATCCTGTCTGACACTGTATGGAAACAAACACATTGCTTATAGGGTGAGTGGGTTCACATTCCAGTGGTATAGCTTGTCAGGGTGTGAGAAAACCTCCCAAAGGGCTTAGCACTGAGATTCTAAAGTGGTGGCCGCTCCTTAAGACAGCTCAGAACGAGAGCTTTATTTTTGACAGCTCCTTTGGGTTTCCACAAGAGGAACTCCTGGACGGACGTACTCTCACTGGACGCAATATTACATCATTTATTTACTAGATATCTGTGGTTATATATATATATATATATATATATATATGGAGCATCATAACTCAATATGACTTGACTTGAGACTTGCCTGACTTATAGCAGGACTTGACTTGCTTGCATCTTCCCACCATAACTTGGGACTTGCTTGAGACTTTAAGGTTAAGACTTGAGGCTTACATGTATATTTCAGTTATGATCGTATGTAATGCATGAAACTGTGGTACACAGGCATGAAGATACTGTATAGATAACTTCCAGATACAGGGGTTGGACAGTGAAACTGAAACACCTGGTTTTAGACCACAATCATTTATTAGTATGGTGTAGGGCCTCCTCCTCCTTTTGCGGCCAGTACAGCGTCAGTTCGTCTTGGGAATGACATATACAAGTCCTACACAGTGGTCAGAGGGATTTTAAGCCATTCTTCTTGCAGGATAGTGGCCAGGTCACTACGTGATGCTGGTGGAGGAAAACGTCCTTCTTGGTGGTATGCTGACATTACCCTGGATACCGTGGCTCTTGATACATCACAAAGACTTGCTGTCTTGGTCACAGATGCGCCAGCAAGACGTGCACCAACAATTTGTCCTCTTTTGAACTCTGGTATGTCACCCATAATGTTGTGTGCATTATTTTGATATATATATATATATATATGGAGCATCATAACTCCATATGACTTGACTTGAGACTTGCCTGACTTATAGCAGGGACTTGACTTGCATCTTGCATCTTCCCACCATAACTTGGGACTTGCTTGAGACTTTAAGGTTAAGACTTGAGGCTTACATGTATATTTCAGTTATGATCGTATGTAATGCATGAAACTGTGGTACACAGGCATGAAGATACTGTATAGATAACTTCCAGATATATGCATCTCAGCAGTATGAGCTAGAAAGCATCAGTATGAGAATAGTAAACCATAGTAAACCATCTGTTCAAACTGATACCGTCAGGCAGGCGGTACACAAACATCAGGTCTCAGACAAACCAGCTGAAAACCAGCTTCTATCCCACAGCTGTACAAGCCAACCAGAGTTGGGGGACTCGAGTCACATGACTTGACATATGTTTAATAACAAAGGTTTACATTTGGTGGATTATCTGTTCGCATGACTATTTGGCTCTGGCATTTTGTGCTCTGTAACAGGACAACAATGAAGCGGTGTCATATGAGAAGCACCTTTGACAGATGAGTTAAAAGGCTAAGGAGAAATGACCCAGTATTTGTTAATGTTGAATATAAGTTCAGCTCTTTATGGCTGTGGTCTTTAACTGGGTTAAATGTGGAAACTTGATTTGGAGCATCATAACTCTGTACGACCTAACTACACATCACACCCACTACACAGATAAATGGACTAGTAGTTTATGAATAAGTACATGTTTACGACAATAGGGACATAAGTGTAATACTTACCAAGTACCAAGTAAAAGGGACATGTGCAATTTCCACTCATCTGTGCAGCTTCATGTTTTTTCCTTGTATGCTGACAGAACGGTTAAATATTATAACCCCTAATTTTATTATCTGTACTTTTTCATATAGCTCTTTCATTGTCCTTTGGGCTCTATTGCTAATTGCACTGTAGGTATATGGTACAATGACAATAAAGAAATTCTATTCTAAATTCTATTCATGTCTTATTTTCCCAAACAAAGTCACTTAAACATACAGTCGTTTGCTGAGGTTTGGGCGTTCCTGGTCAAATGTCATGTCATGGTCAATTTTCGAAATGATAGAGACATTCATTTTAATGCACACTTAGTGTTTATTTGCTGAGTTGACCGTTTACTGGGACTGAAATTAGCAGAGAAGTGCTGTGTTAAAGTATGGCCCCTGTGGAGGACGTGTTAAGTTATTAACACTTGAACTTCAACATAAAAGTCATTTTTGTATATGACCGTTTGTAGAATACTATGCAGAAGCATCAGATTTACAGGGTAAATAATAAACTGACCATAAACTTGACCTTCTGTGTCACACACACACACATACCAGGACCCACCCACAAACACACACACACACACACACACACACACACACACATATACACACGCACACACACACACACACTCTCTCACACACACACATACACACACACACACACACACACACACACACACACACACACCGACTATAGGGTTTGTTTGCAAAGTGAAAAGGTCACATACCACTGTCACTGCAGAGGTATAGCTGTGTATGTATAGCTGGACATGTTGGTCCACTTTTTCTTTTTTTCTTTTTTTTGAAAAAACGCCTTTACTGCCCTCCAGCATCTCCTGCATATACAGAACAACAGCCTCTACATACTTCAGATAAGCAACAGACTCACCTTTACCCTGAAAAAATGCAAGAAGTCAAGAAGTTAAGAAGTTGAGCTATTTTGTTTTTTCTGTTTGGGACTTCTTAAAAGCCTTAAAAGCTTTAAATAAAGTAGGTGCAGCTTAAGGCTAAAATACATGAAAGTTTCAGAAGTTAAGCCAACAACAACAACAAACACTGCCACCACCACCACCACCAACAACAACAACAACATAATAATAATAATAAAAATAATAATAATAATAATAATCATCATCATCATCAAGTTGGTGTGGCAGATAACACCACTACTAGCCAAGGAGCTGCCATCCCATGTGGGAGACTGGGGTTGCGCAGCTTAAACGCTCCCCACTTCCAGCTATGCTTTTGCTAGGTTCTGGTTGCAATTCATTCAATCAATCAATGAACCGCTATTTTCACTCAGACGTACTTTGAGGGTGATGCTCATTTTCAATGCAGCCCGAGCTTTGACATTTTAAAGGGATTGAAAAAAGAAAAGAAAATGATTTGAATCTGATAAACAAAATAAAAAGAAGCAAGGAATTTAACATAAATAAGATTTCATTTATTTAGAGAAGGCACAAATAAACAACCAACAAGTTCCAATAAGTCAAAATGAAAAGGAATATAAAACTGAATATAAATGAAAAAATTAACAGTAAATAAAGTTAACTGAATAAAATAAGAATAAAACATACAAAAATTTAAATTTAAAAAAAGTTAATAAAAGACTAAAACTAATAAAAATGATAAAGGAAATGATGAGAGAGACACTACTTCTGTATGTGTATAATAAATATTGCCCATATCAGTCTAAATGTATCATCATTTATTGTTCCTGGTAACCTTTATCTTCCTTCCTAATAGCACTGCGATCCCACACTTCCTTCTGGGTGCAGCTGTTCTTTTGATGATGAGTGTATTATAAGGTGTTATGTATGCTATATAATTCCTCATCAATGCATTTATAGTGCATTATGAATACAGCATTCATAGGATGTTTTATTAAATTGCTTATTTAAGTTTAAATGTATTTGAATTATTTATTTAAACAGTTTTTTTTGGTTAGTTGAGTAAAATTGTCCTTTTAAATACAAATTTTAAATTTCCATTAATAGAGTACTTATGAGCACCACATGACACAGACTCCTGTTCATTGAGCATGTTTGCATGTTAGAACCAGCACTTTAGTTTAATAGAGACTCATATTATCAAAATAATCCACTTTTTAAATACTGTTATTGACTCCTGTCGTATGATCGCATGGCTCTCTTACAGTCTGTTGCCCTATCCTTCGCCTTGTAAGAAGCTGTAGATGTCGGATGACTCGGACTGAACTTAGGTCAGCATAGATAACAAGCCCGGGCAGCCAAAGAAGCTTTATTTACAAACATGAAATAGCTCCACATGATCACGTGTGTGTGTGATGTTATTAAAACCTCCTAAAAATGGCGGGGTGTTCTCACTATGACCTGACATAGAAGACGAAGAGATCTGTGCTAAAATAAAAAGAGGTTCTATGGAAACTGACCCCTGTCCAGTCCTCTCGAGTGGTGAAAAAGGTTAGCAGCAAAGCGCTTAGCAAAGCACTCTTTGGCATGAAGCCATGTTCACTGCTGACATTTAGAACTGGTGTGTGCTAGTTTCTTTTGATTGACAGGTCAAGGGTCTGACCCCGGGTACGCCCACACACGCACCCAGCCAACAGTATCGCAGGCTGCTCTTATAGATTGTCTGCGTCTCTCCCACCACAACATGCCCCACAGACAGGAGAGCCACCGGAGAGAGTTCACCTGGTTCATTCGGTTTGTGTGATGCAACAGCCGTCAGGATTGCATATAAACTTTCAAGTAAATACAAACAGGGGAGAAAGCCCCCCACCCCCTTTAGAACAACGTCCATTTACTGTAAAACTGAACTGCAGCTGCATTCGGAACGTTCTATATACACTACCAGTCAAAAGTTTGTTGTTGGGTATCTTAAAGACTCTACAGGCTTACACTTACACAGCTCCAGCTGATGAGAGTCTGAAACGGTACATATCCTGATATACCACATATACTCTTGATGTACCACAGTATTATATTTCTCCATATCTCCACCTCTAATATATACATGCAGCGTCAATAAACCAGTTGCACGAAGAAGGAATCAACTGACAGGAATTAAACTTGGCAGGTAGGTTTGACATTGTGAGTCATGCAAATGACTGAATTTTCACATTCGACCACACATGTGATGTAAGCAAGGATGGGCCTTATTGCTGTACCTGACTGACCCAACAGCCACGACTATGGACATTCAGTGAGCAGTGATGTCCTCCATGAGTCATCCTGTTGCCAGAACCATTGGCAGACGGCTGCACTACACAGGACTACATGCACACAGACAATTACGACGACCGCGCTGAACACCATGTCAACGTCGCCAAAGACTGCAATGGTGTCGTGCCAGACTGTCATGGAGTGACTCAGCGGGTCATCTTCAGTGACGAGTCCCGCTTTTGTCTTGGTGGAGACGACCAACGAATCCATGTTGGTGAACGGTTTGTTGTCACGCGTCACACATCCAGAGGGCCTGGTGTCACTCCACCTCCACCCCTACCACACAGTCTGCAGGAACTGTGTGAGAATATTAAAGCTGCATGGGATGGATTATCACAGGACACCATTAGGAAACTCTACAGCTCCAGTGCTGAGATGTCTGGTGTGTTGGGTTAGCAAACATGGTGGCCCGATGCCATACTCAGAGACACTCCTTCTGTATGTGTATCTTAATAAATATTGCCCATATCAGTCTAAATGTATCATCATTTATTGTTCCTGGTAATCTTTATCTTCCTTCCCAATAGCACTGCAATCCCACACATCCTTCTGGGTGCAGCTATTCTTTTGATGATGAGTTTATATTTTGTTGCACAAAATCTTTTATTTCTTTTCTGCTCTAGCTGTAGTTCCCCTTTCAGTTTAGTGAATATTCATGATGGACAGACCAATAGAAGTGGTCCAAAAATGCTTATATTGCTTAATATTGCTTAAAATGCTTATAAAATTGATATCTCGTTATATCAAAGTTCCATTTTAGAGGTGTACTGTATTAGTCCTTGAGTGCTATTTTTATAGTTTTGCCCCGTTCGTCCTGCAAAGACGTTTTAGGGTGTGCAAGGACGGAAAGTTACTTAAAGCAGATGCAAAGAAATGAAGAAAAGTAAGTGATTTGTTCGACTATCAGAGCGGGATGAATGTATACTGCCTGTAATTATAATATCAAGCTTATGCTGCGTTCGGGTGCTCATAGGACGGCTTCTTCTTCATTTTTGTTGATTTTCACTTTTACGCATCATTTGAACACAGCAGCTGCTGTTTACACTGTGTGAAAATGTAATGATGAATGGACCAACAGATATGGGCTAAAACTGCTTGGAAAAACGTCTGGTTCCATTGACTTACATTAGAATTAAATAAGGTTTTAAATAAGGTCCTCTCCTGTAAAGCTGCCATTGTGGAGATACTTGTGTTTCTTTTAGAGTTTGACAGCCAATTGCCATGGGGTTATTGTTGGGGGGTGAGGGGTCAGTGTGGTTCTAGACAAAAGTCCTGAACTGAATTTAGCTCCCTTGATAAGGACTGAAGTGTTTTTGCTGCTCTGTTTTGGTCGGCTTTTGGGAATTGTTACTTGTACAAATACCAATATATAAAAGCTATTAAAAGCCCTGTAAGCACTGTAGTGCACTCAAAATGTTTACTCCAACGAGTGTAATCCATTTCTGCAAATGATTGAAGAAATACTGAGTTGGCCATTACTGGAGAGACCACTGAAGTAGGGGAGAGGTAAGTGGTCCTCACAGCACCCCCTCGCTCGCATATCAGCGCTCTCCAGTATCACTCATGAGACCCCGGCATGCTTTGACCCATGCTGCCTGCACGCCTGAAAGTCGTGATGCCTCAGGCTTCCCGTCATGTGAGCAGAAACAGCAGCCACTTGGGTTTTGGGTGGACTTCCAGACATGGATAGATACAAGTCCAGTTCAGAAATGAAGCCCGTCCATCAGCTTACTACAATACATGGCATAGTCTGGCTAGTTCCAGTCTTCTAGAGACAAGACCAGCTGGCAGAAAATTTGGTTAGAGCCAAGTTTAAAAAGCAATGTATATTCTTTAGGGGTCTATTTTTATTCGCATTACAACTACACTATGGCAGTGTAGTTTGGCAACATGGTTCTTCCTGGAGCTGCCAGTGTAGTCTCTGCTAATGTAGTATAGCAAGATGCAACATGCCATTAGATAAAAGCTAGAATTTCTGCCTTCGACACTCATTGTCAAAAGAAGAGCTGCTACTGGGAAGGAAGATAAAGGTTACCAGGAACAATGAATGATGATAAATTTAGACTGATATGGGCAATATTTATTGAGCTACACATACAGAAGTAGTGTCTCTCAGTATGGTGTGGGGCTAACGCAACATGCCAGATGTCTCAGCATGGAGTTGTAGAGGTTCCTAATGGTGTCCTGTGATAATCCATCCCATGCAGCTTGAATATTCTCACACAGTTCCTGCAGATTGTGTAGTAGGGGTGGAGGTGGAGTGACACCAGGCCTTCTGGACATGTGATGCGTGACAACAAACCGTTCATCTTGAACACGGACCCTCCACACACAGATTCGTTGGTCGTCTCCACCAAGACCAAAGTGGGACTTGTCATTGAAGATGACCAGCTGCCATTGTGAGTCTCTCCATGACAGTCTGGCACGACACCATTGCAGTCTTTGGCGACGTTGACGTGGTGTATAAGTCGTTGTAACGGTCTGTGTGCACGTAGTCCTGCGTTGTCCAGTCGTCTGCCAATGGTGCTGGCAACAGGATGACTCATGCAGGGTTTTACTGCTTGCTGAAGGTAAGGTCCGCAATCATGGCTGTTAGCTCGGTCAGGTACAGCGATAAGGCCTGTCCTTGCTTACTTCACATGTGCAGTCAAGCATTAATCTTGAATCATTAGCATGTCTCACAATGTCAAGGTCATGGCTGATGGGTGTTTGTCTCTTATGAAAGCTTCTGAATCAAATCACAAAACCCATAATTGGATTTTTACTGTACAGGCTCAGTGCCTTCCCTTCACAGAGTGCAAAAACAATGATGCATGGGAGATGGGTCGGGAACAAGATGTATTAACTGTTACTCTATTTAATTGGCTTAAATACTGAGGCCACTCATATATATCTTGATGTCCTCACTATTGTTCTTCAATGTGGAAAGGTGAGGTAAAAACGAGTCCAAACCTTTGACTAGTCATTCACACGTGCAGTTCTAATGTGGGCATGCATGTATACGTACTAGGACATACAAAAATACACACACAACAGCAGATGGCCTGGAAAGATCGTCAATGACACAAAAGCCCCTTATGCCAACACATGCCCAACACATGCTTAAATTATCACCAAGACAGCTTTCGAACAAGACATCTTTTATGCAACCACCAAGTGAAACCATTGATACTTACTTTGTAAGTCTTCAATTATTAAAAAAGACTTTTGAATTGAATTGCTTGGACATTCCTGAAGTCAGGCAGATCTTACACCTTGTCACTATGATTTAACTCATGTGTAGGCTGCTAACAAGACAGATGGCTGAGATGAGTGTTGTTTTCTTCCTTAAACCAAACCCAGATAGCAATATTGTGCTGACCCAAATCTGGCCCACATTCTCCGTTTTCATCTGGATTGATGGCACTTGAGCGGACCGTACCTGGTTGCAAGATGTGGGCCACATATGAACCAGATTAGGGCCACCCGTCAGCCAAAAAATGAACCACACAAATGGGCCAAATCTGGACTCAAACCCAGATAGCAAAATTGTTCTGGCCCAAATCTGGCCCATATTCCCCATTTTCATTGGACCCACCTGGCGCACAGATTGACAGTACTTGGGCGGACCCCACCAGGTTGCAAGATGTTGGCTACGTAAAAACCAGACTGGGGCCAAGTGTCTGCCAAAAGTGAACCGCACTAGACATGCACAACTGGACCAAATCTGAACCAGAAGTCGACCACAAGATGTGGGCCGAATCTGGAACAAATACGCACCAGACTCGGTTATTCTGGTTTAGGTCTGGCCCACATCCCCTCTCATTTTCATCTGGCTCAATTCCCGTATCAGTATATCCCATATCAATAAAATGTGCTATGATTCCGAGCCTTTACTGGCTCACAAGCCCCTTTACATCCAGCACCCTTAAAGCTGATTAGATTAGCATGGCTGGTCACCAGCGAAACCAACATATGTTTTACTGACATGGTGGTCAATCAGCATAACCGGGCTGAACGACCAGCTAAACTAGCACCCGATCAGCACTATACCAGCTTAGCCCAGTGTACAACGCATGCTGTTCTGTGCTGGTTTTTTAAACAAGGTTTAGAGCCGGACAAAGTAACTACTGACACATTGTGTATCTTATGTTCACACTTTTATGAATTACCCTGCTAAATTCTGTGCTAGCCTAGACTGGTCCAAACTGCTAGTTTATGCTAGTTTAGCTGGTTAGGAGCATTTAAGCTTCCATTACCTGAGCCCAGCAACCAAAGCACAACATATGCCAGCCAGCCTATTCTACATTGATTTGCTCACTTTTGCTAACCTAGCTGAGGACAAGCACGCCCCAACTAAATAACCCCCTAGTGATAATGTGTAATGAGTGTAATGAGGAGCCCAGCGGAGGCTCTTTGTGTTAATGATGGAATTTGCTCAGACACACACACACACACACGCATGTGCACACGTGCGTAGCCTTACACACACACACACACACACACACACACACACAAACACACACAGTGCAGAATTCACTGATGTAAACAGTCAGTAAATGAGGTTAATAAGCTGAGACATCAAAGAGTTTCTCGTCAGTGTCGTGTACGTACAGTACTTTCCCCAGCCATTCTCAGTCCCAGCCTTACACAGCACAGTTTATACTTCCAACATCAGATTGCCAGTTCATGATCACAACTGAACTACTAGCAGCATCAAACAGAATTACTCACTCACATTTTCATTAATGTGTACAAAATGGATAATGCTAAAATTCTCATTCATCAAATGAGAGGTGGTGGTAACTTCAGGCTGCTGCAGATGGAGCTGCACGAGGATGATGGGGCTATAAATACCTGCAGAGTGTGAGTGACGGGAGCCATAGATTGAGAAGAGGTGGTACAGTGCAGTGAATGTCTCCTTCCATGTGTGGAAAATGGCTCCAAAGCAGATGTTAATGATTGACTAAAAGGAGTGACTGCATTTGGGTGTGGTAAAAGACCATAGTGTGAAGGAAGTAGCTGAGTCTGCAGGTGTATTGAAGCGTACGGTCATACGGGACTACCAGTAGTAGCTAAAATCACAATCTACAGGAAATTCTCCTTGGAATTGTGCCAGGGAAGTCATCCACCAAATCTGGCCCAACTGCACAATTCTTTGAGGCAAGAGTGTCTGAACATTGTTGTGGCCTACATCCAGAAACGTGTCCAGTCCAGGCCAAATCACAGAATCACAGCTGCTATTGGTGCATATTAGGTACGTTTCAGTCACAGGTGACTCATTTGTTTGTCTGGTGAGCTTCTAATTACATTTCTCAGGGAAAAAAGTCTATAACCAAAAAAGTCTATAATGTACTTGACGCCTGTTGAACCAGTCAAAGTTATGGCTCGGCACAACAAAGAATGGCTCTGCAGTCTGCTTCTGTGACCCATGATACATTGCCAGCTAGGTTTGTACCTTTGGTGTGTTGAAGGCCAGGGCTTTATCTCATAACAATCAAACAGCCAAACGCATGTAAGTAAATGGCAAACTGCATACCAGCATTGAAAACACAACCGATGGTGGTCTATCAGCCATGCCGGTCCATGCTGTTTTATCATTGCTTACACAGGTAGGCAAAAGTAGTGTTAGAGCCTTGCCCAAGAATTCGTATTGGTACAGGTGCTTGCCCAGGTAGGAGATTGGACCCCAGTCTTCAGCTTGGGAAGCAAATGTATTACCCACTACACTATATCAACCAAAGAACTACTACATTCTTTTAAAAAAAACATAAATTTGCATATTTTAAAGTGCCTGTCTTACACTGTACTGAATGAAGTCTGGCAGCGATGTTGACCAACCAAGATGTCGGGTTGACGTCCCTTCCTGAATCCAATGCGGCATCTGCATATGTATATCTATGAGCTAAAACAGCATAAACCGGACTAGCATGACATCCATGTCAGTGCTGTTATTTCAGCAGGGCTTCAGCTTCTGCATCTATTTCACAGATATTTTGGTCAGAGAGGCTTTACAAAGGTTTTTTTTTCCCAGACAGCATCATAAATCAGGCCCACACACTGCATGTTTTTCTGGCCTGGTTTACACCAGATTCCTCTGCCCAGGCCTGCAGCTGACATTAGTTCTGGAGGAACAGCTCTGGAGTCCTCTTCTGAAATACATGATGCATTGCTAACTATGCCTGTACTTGCAGTGAGTTTCAGGCCAGGCCTTGATCACATACGGCAGCAACTAAACACATGTAAGACAATGAATTCCATGCTGGTCTAAGCTGGTTTATGCTGATCTAGGGCTGGTTCATCTGGTCACCAGCCAAGATCATGCCCAGTTGACTGGCATACCAGTACACAGCTAAACAAGTATCTCTAAAATGGTAATTTTACAGGAGAGGGTAAAAAACTAAAAACCTACTTTAATGTGAATGGGAGTCAATGGAACCAGACTTTTTTCCCAATAAGTAAATAAATTTCTGTTGGTCCATTCATCACAGTGTAAACAGCAGTTGCTCTGTTTAAATGATGCATAAAAGTAAAAATCAACAAAAATGAAGAGACATGTTTTTCATTGGACAGTGACAATATGCTGGTTTGCCGGTTACCAGCTATGCCGGTCCATCCTGTTTTTCACTAGCAGGGATCCAAAAGCTCTCTCAGAACTCAGATGTTCTGAACGTTTAATACAGCAAACCGATCCATCAAGGAAAGTTCAGCTTTAATTCTCCGAGCAGAGGCGGCCAGGTTTTTAAAACTGTCCCCTAACTGTCCATAATACTGTGTCACCCACACGGTTCCCAGACCTCAAGCTAAACAGACCTTTCCAGCCAACTTATCCACAACCATACTTCATAATAGAGATGTTTTTGGTTCTTTCCTTGCATAACTTTACTGATCCCAGCCAGTATGTGTGCTCTTGGTTTCCTGACCACAGGACCCAACCTTCCAGTAAAACACATCAGCACATTTCAGTACACAATTACAGGTTTATTTGCTGAACTTTACACTACCAGTCAAAGGTTTAGACACCCTCACCTAAATGGATGTTGTTGGTGATCTTCCTGATATACCACATATACTCTTGATGTACCACAGTATGATATTTCTCCATATCTCCACCTCTAATATATATTTAGTGGTGTAAAAACTTTGATCTCTTTTTCTGCACAGTGTAAAAGCTCTAGTTCTCCTTTCAGTTTAGTGAATATTCATGATGGACCGACCAATAGAATTGCTCCAAAACTGCTTAGAAATAAACCTTGTTCTATCAGCCTCCACTGCAGGTTAAGAAAGCTGTTTTATCCTCCTATAAAGTTCCATTCTGGAGTTTTTTTTAAGGTGGACTGTATAATTCCATGAGTGCTATTTTATAATTTGGTGTCTTCACTTTTATTCTACAGTAAAGTATTAAGATAAACATAAGGAGAACCTTCTATGAGTAGCCATGTCTAAACTTTTGACTGATAGTGTAACATAAAATTATATTATAATATAAAATTATAATTAGATCTCAAAAAATAAGGAAAGTTTTATATTTTAAAAATATAAAAAATCATTTTTATAGTTTTATACAAAAAAGCTCTTGCATTGGTTTTTATGGAAGTTAAAGATAACCCGTTAAATTGGCCACTCCAACTAGCACTGGTGTGGAAATGAGTGCCTCTCTTAATTAATCCGCCCCTATTACTTCAACTGAATACCAAATTCCCCCCAAATGTTCAATACAAAATCAAGTAACTTAACCGGCCCATGTCATGGAAAACCATGTTTTCAGAATTTTCCTTGCTTTTTAAAAGTAACGGAGTCTGAATTAACAGCTAAACATTGTTAAAGTTTCAAAACATACTGTTCACAACCAATAGTCCATATGGTCCATATATGGAAACTATGCTGCCTATGCTGCCAACTCATTTCCATATATCGTCGCTGTCCAATGAAAACCATTTATCTCCAATTTGGTTGATTTTAATTTTTTGGCATCACTTGATCACATGAGCTGCTGTTTACACTGGGTGGACATTTCATGATGAATGGATCACCAGAAATATCCAAAACATGCTTGGAAAATCGTCTGGTTCCATTGACTTACATCAGAATTAAATTGGGTTTTGGCCTCTCCTGTAGAGTTGCTATTTTGGAGATACCTGTTTTTCTTTGGACGGCGACGATATCCACCTATTCAGCCTACAGCAGTTTAGCACCTTTCATTCCTACTGAAGTTCTAGGCTAAATACTAAGCCTCTAGGCTAAATACAAGATGAGATACGGTTGGGCATGAAGGCATACAGGTTCCGTTTGGCTACAGATGTTGCAGCTGGGCCTGTTCCAGCTGGTCCTATAAATGGTGGATTGGTGGGCCGACCAAGGAAGTGTTGTAGTCTGGCGGAGACATTCCTGGGAAGCCCTTGCCGCATGTGGACGTTCATTATCCTGCTGAAAAATGTCAGTTGGAAGTCCTGCAATGAGAGGCAATGCATGTGGCTGGAGGATGTCCTGCACATATTGCTGAGCTGTTAGTGTACCTCGTATCACTGCTAGGGGTGACCCACTGTCGTATGTGATGGCCTCCCAGATCATCACACCAGCAGTTGGGGCGGTGTGTTGCTCCACAGCAAAGGGAGGATTGAAGCGCTCACCACGAGGCCTCCATACTCAAACCTGTTCGTCATGGGATCCCAAACAGAATCTGGATTCAATGGTAAAGACCACACGGTTCCAGACCATAGCAGTCCAGGTTTCTTGTTTACGACACCACTGCAAACAAAGGCGATGCTGGCTGGCTCTTAATGGCAGCACACGTAATGGGAGCCGTGACACCAGATCTCCTTCTGCTAAGCTCCTGGAAATGGTCTGGTGAGAGACAGCGGTGTGTAATAAAGGTGCCACCTGTGTCTGGATGGAGGACAAGGAAACCATGGGAGCTGCTCGTGCTTGTCATCGGATCAAACGATCCTCTCTACTGGTGGTCTGTCTCTGGGCCGTCTGGAGCGGTTCCCCGTGTGTGCGCCCTCACGTAATCAGACCACACCTGTAATCATTTACATATCTGCTCGGGACTGCAGAACTGCATGCCTAGTTTTGCAACTATTTGACATTTCTATCTGGGTGCTCCTTTTTTATTGGCAATGAGTGTACTTTGGTTTGTCTGGAATTCAACTATGGCTTGCTTGCCATCCATGACTCCACACACCCCACTTATAAAAAAGGATCTAGTTAGCAGCCAATCAGAACAGAGCTCAAAGCACTGTAACAAAAACAGCCTATTTCAACCTGCTTGTTTATAGATGTGCATTACAGTGAGGAAAGTGTCCAGGCTCTTTGAGCAAAGTCACTGTGGACATTCTGGCAATGTATTTATAGTGGCTGAATTTCTTACATACTGTTAGCGTGACTGGGATGTTCTGAACAGTCTATTTTAAAGACATGAACTTTGTGTCTCGTTGGATCGGCATCTGTTAGGTAGGAATTCTTCGTATACTTCGTATACATACAGACAGCACTCCTGCTACACTGTACTGAGGTTTGGAAGGTGAGACGCTCATAAAACCTGGTGCTGCAGGGTGAATATCTTCCCCTCCTTGGTTCAGGTTCTGGCAAAGGTCCATGATGCTCATATAGATAGGATGCCAGTTACTATGAACATAAAATGGGGTTGCCATACATAAAAGTACGTAAACATACTTACAAAACTGACCATTAACTACAAATAACTCTGTCTTGGCTTATGGGATCAATATATGGCTTAAATAGGACTGAGCATAGTTTTGGCCCTCCTTGGATCAGGCATGGTAAATCCCAACGTCAAGGCCACAGGTTCACCAAATTTGGTTTAGAACTACATTCCAGTGGAGTTTAGTTCCAATCATATTTTTCCACATCTGCTCCAGTTTATGGAACTTATGGAAGTTTCCCAGAACTCTGTAATCAGGTGCATTAATGGGACTAAGGGGAGAACTGCATGGTAGATACAGGTGGGAAATAGGAGGAGGGTTGGTGACCACTGTCCTAGACATATAGAGGAAGGACAATGCCCACTCACCCACCACTTCAGCAGTGAATTTGCAGAAACTCCAGAAAGTCACTGCAGAGCTTGACAGCATAACTTGCGGGAAGCTGTTATGCCCCTCAGCGTTTCCACCTCTGGGGAGTCTGCTTGTCAGCATCAGAGGGGTGAGGTTTGGCTGGTCAGCTGTTACCACTTAGCCCTAGTAAAGGAAGCATATCGTTGCTGTCCAAAGGAAAACAAGTGTCTCCGAAATGGCTGTTCTGTTGGTCCACTCGTCATAAAATCTTCACAGAATGTAGACAGCAGGTCATGATATCAAATGATGCATAAAAGTAAAAATTGACAAAAATTGAGATACATGTTTTTGGTTGGATAACGAAATAATGATATATAAATATATATAAATTATTACGTTGTCTGGTGTCAAAAAGCATTTCTCCATAGACTCCATAAACATTTTAGAATTCCGTATATAGAATTCCCAGTAGAATTCCACTTTAAAGACTGATTATTCTCTGTTTAAGTGCTTCTGGTTCTGATTTCGACAGTTTCCTGTTCAATCCTAAACTGTGTTGACGTTATTAATATGTTTTGCTTTATATTATGGTTTAACTTTGGGTTTGGTTATAATTTTAGTGACAAATTCTTTTTCAAAATGAGCTTAAACATTTATGACCACCTGCCTAATTTGCTGGCGGCCCTTTGTGTGCTGCCAAAACAGCTTTGTCCCACTGAGGCATGGACTCTACAAGACCGGTGAGGGTGCCCTGTGGTATCTGGCACCAAGTCGCTAGACCCGAGAGTTGTGAGCTCAACTGGATTTGATTAGTTTGATATCTGGTGGACTTTCCTTCTTGTGGTAGCTGCATTATCCTGCTGAAAGACAGCACAGCCATCGGGGAAGACTATTGCCATGAAGTAGTGTACATTAAACAATGTGAAGGTGGCGCATGTCAAATTGATGTCCACATGAATGCCAGATCCAGGGTTTCACCAGAGCATCATACTACCTCCACCGACTTGTTTTCCTACAATGCATCCTGGTGCCATCACACACAGGAAACATACCTGGACATCCACATGACGTGAATAGAAACTCATTGGACTCATCGGACCAGGCCGCCTTATTCCATTGTTCCAAAGTCCAGTGGAGATGCCAGCGTGGCCATTGTAGGGGTTTTCAACAGTGGACAGTGGTTAGCATGGGCACTCTGACCAGCCCCATATGCATATGAGACAAAGTGTTGCACGACTTCACATGTTTAGATGTATAGTCGACAGTTGTGTGATGAAAGTCCATGCGGGACAGATGAGGAACAAAAGATCAAAACTATGAAACATACTTGACTAACAGCTGTAACAAAGCATGTAAACTCGATCCAAAGCAACTAATGTAGCAAAGCTGGCTAATACATTTAAAATCATTTATCCATCCATTCATTCATCTTCTAAGCTGCTTATCCTTCTGG
Source organism: Semaprochilodus insignis (assembly GCA_034552555.1). NCBI lineage: Eukaryota > Metazoa > Chordata > Actinopteri > Characiformes > Prochilodontidae > Semaprochilodus > Semaprochilodus insignis. The sequence goes on along the minus strand of CM067483.1, from coordinate 4,702,929 downwards.
GTTGCCCTGGGTGCTGGAGCCCAGCGTTATCTCAGCACTTATTGGGTGGAAGACCAGAAACACAGGTCACTGTTCATAGCACTTGTTACACTTACAACGGTTTCACCGTAAATGGGTTAGTCGGTATGGTGTGAGAATCGGTATTGGCAGGTATTTAAAAACATGTACTCACACTCGGACTGTAAGGGTTCGGGCGGTGCCGCCTGCAGCCAGCAGAGGGTGGCAGCGGCGGCGCACTCCTGAGGCAACTACAGCCCGGAACTCCAACCCCCAGAATGCTCCTACACCTGAGTCGCCGGCTATATAAGCCCCCACCGAACAGCCGTCACTGCTACACCTTTGTAGAGGGGTAGACGGTACGGTGTAACGTAACGTAACGTAACGTAACGTAACGTAACGTAGGCAAGACCCATGCTGCAAAGGAAGAGGCAAGCCGGGCGCAGAGAAAATAAGTAAGTAAGTAAATAAATAAAGAAGAAAAAGAGCGCGAGTCAAACTGAATGAGAGAAAACTAAAAAGCCAGGGAGACGTTAAGGCTCAGGAAAGAAAAGATCCCCTTTCTGTTAAACCCTTCCATGACTGTTTTGGTTCTTTTACGAATACTCTCTTTTGTTTGAGCACACCACTGTTGGCGTCTCCTTCGTTTGAGCTTCCCACCCTTTTCTCCCTCTCCGTCACTAAACCCCTTCTGACTCACCTCACGTGTACTGGTGTTTAGCGCAACGGTAGCACGTGGAGCTATCACTTCTGAGGTCAGAGGTTCGAGCCTCACCTCAGCCCAATTTGCACAACTACTTTCCCCGAAGCAGTTCACTTCCCGCACGCATCGTTTAAACCTTTACATCGGCGCAAACGGGTTCCCGCCCTGTGCTTGGGTCCACACCCCCAACCACACCATGACACGGACAGTAAAAAGGGGTATTGTGTCATCCTGCTACTGGCTGGTACCGGCCTCTAGCTTATAAGGCAATGACTCCTGCTATGGCCACACCAGAAGGATAAAGAGATTTTATATTTTTTCTGGAGTAAAAATGTAAGCTGTACTTCAGCTTTTACTTGAGTATTTCAAGCACTTCTCACTGAAGAATCAGCACCTCCTTTTTTTCCAGAGGTGGTACTTTGTTACCGTACTTAAGCAGCTTACTGTGCCTAAAGCTTCTTACTTTGGTTGTAGTGATCTGTTAATCTATTTTAATCTCTCTGTTTATTTCTGAGTTTTTTGATCGGGCCGTTCTAAGTATGCTTTTACTCTACATAGCTACATCTTACCACTCCACGGTCCATGAATGAAGCGCTAACACCTTAAAAACGAAAGAGGCAAACACCCAAAACACTCTCGTACCCTTTAGCAAAAACGTGATGGACTACAGCTCCAAAAACAAACAATTGTTTCCATAATCTCACAGTCCAATTGTGTCCTGAAAGCTAGCTACCTCGTAGTTTTATGATCGCTGAGGAATCGCCATAGAGCCCATGTGCCGTGAGATGATCGACAAAGACGCAGCCAAAAAACTACCGAAAGTACCACCCTGGCTTTCTAGGTATAAGCTGTAAGCATGAAAAGGTTGAGAACCCCTGATTTAGTAGACAGCCTTATCAGTCAGAGTATGTATACTGGCTAGGACAAATAGGTTAGAGTCCAAACTCCCTGTCACGCTTCCGGGTTTCCCTGGTTCCACTGCTCTCCCGAACTCCACTTCCCAGAGTGCATCACCCGATGATGTCACACTCACATGTTCCCAGTCTACCAATCACTCCTGGTCTAGTTTGCCGGAGTATTGAATACACCTGTTTTTAATTACCCAGTCTGTTTATAAACCCCACTCACACACTGACACACTCTTCGCGAGGTTTTGCCGACCCTGTTAGCACTACTGAGCGTTTCCTTACAGTTTTCCCTACTCTGGCTTTGACTCCCTTTGTTTATCGACTTCCTCTTTTGCCTAATCCCTTGTACTGGTTATTGGTTTGCTCTTCTCTCTGGCTTTCGACCTCCTTCCATTCTCTTGGCTCCTCTTGTTGCCTTATCCTTCTATTTTGGTTGCCTCGCTGTCTGACTATCCTGGTTCTGACCTTTTGCTTGCCTCTTGACTCTGATCTCGCTCTCTCCCTTTGTTATGTTAGGTGGTGTTTTGTTGTTGTGTTTAACTAACCGATTGTTAAATAAAGCTCATCTGACTTTTAGCTCTGCGCGCGTTGCACCAAGTTCTTTGTTCCTGACACTCCCCCTGAGTTCAGAGATGCTGGCCAAACATGGGCCAGGGCTGATATCTAGAAAGAAGAATACAGAGTTAAATACAGGACAGGTGCACTACCTAGCAATCCCTAGACAGTGCTCATGCTTGAAGAGAAGATAATAAGTTAAGCTCAGCTTAAGTGCAGTACAAAGCATTTCAGTATATACTTAGACTAGTGCTCACTTATGTGCTTCACAAAGAGATTCAAGAGAGTCTGCATTGGTCAAGAGTCAACCCCTGCATGATGAACCCTTACTTAATGGCATGATTTGGCCTGGAAGGCTCAACAAACACATCCTGGAGAACGAGATTGGGATATTCTAGAAAAGTGGCACTCAAGTCAGTTTTGGAATTAAAATGACGCTTTTCTTCCTAGTCGAGATTCCAGGAATGTCCATCCCAAATTCTTGTGAAGGAAATCCAACATGTGAACGTGTTCAGTGCTCTAGACGAATGGATTTGTGTGGATGATACATGCAGTTGTAGTGTAAACCATTATGAATGCTCATGTTCATCCTCAGTAAAAAGTTATTCTGTTTATTGAAAAAGAATTGATTTGGAAAAAGAAGTGAATTTTAAAGAAAGTATTTTTATTTTTTATTTTTGACTTTAAGTACATTACAGAGCACATTTATATTCCTTCTGGAGTAAAAATGTAAGCTGTACTTCAACTTTTACTTGAGTATTTCAAGATTCACGAGTTTATTGTCTTATGCACAGAGAAACAAGTACAATGAAATTCTTACTCTGCACTAGCTCCCCAGTTGCTAACAGTTATAATACTAACTACTGAGTAGAGAAAGCACATTAGAAAGAGTAGAGAATATATATTGTATTTTTATATGTGCAGCTCTGGAAATAAATAAGAGCCCACTCCAGATTCTTCTTAAATCAGCACCTCCACATGTACAGCAGGTTCTCAGTGAGGAACAGAAGGTTGGGTTCTAGCTTTACTGGCAGATACAGTGAGCGTCTGGTTCATAAGAACAAGTTCAAGCAGCAAACACACAGGACAACAAAGCTACAGACTGGCAGAGGGCCAAAACCGCTCTCTACTGACCGTGATGAGCGCCACCTCGTTCGAATGTCACTTAACCACGGTAAGATGACCTCAAGTGACCTACAGAAAGACTGGCGAGCGGTGGCTGGGGTGAAATTCACAGCTAGCATGGTTCAGAAAACAGGCTTCTGGAGGCGTCATTAGTGATTTGCTAAATAAACAGATCTAAAATACAATATTTGATCTGGAATTTACTGGAAGTTACTGGAATTTACTCATTTTGGTCAAATACAAAACCAGAAACTGTAAAACTAGAGAAAGTGATCATTTTGAGGTGGTCTTTTAAATTTTTCCAGAGCTGTATGTGGTGAGTAGGTTTGACATTGTAAGACATGTTTCACACTCGGCCACGCATGTGACGTAAGCAAGGACGGGCCTTATTGCTGTACCTGACTGACTATATAAGGTTGCCCAGTTGCACGTGCTTTTCATTCTGACTCATGCTGTTGTGTTGCACAGCCTGTGCAAGTGAAGTATACCTCAGAGAAGAGTTTGAAAGTAATTTGAGCAGTTGGAAGAGTCTGAGAGGCTCTGGGAAGCGGGTTGGTCTTATTGATGTGCTGCGCGGCATACTGGTCATGCGAATACTACCATAGTACACTTTGTTGCTGGCACTGGATAGAAGAAGACACGCACCGGCGACATGAAGAATCTGGGAGAGCTGCACAAACCACGGACAGTGAGAACTGACAGATTGTCTGACATGCACAGAGTGACCCAACAATCATGACTGGACACGTTCAGTGAGCAGTGACGCCCTCCATGAGTCCTCCTGTTAGTGCCAGCACCATTGGCAGACAGCTGCACAACGCAGGACTACATGCACACAGACCGTTACGATGACCGTCCTTAACCCCACGACAACATCGCCAAAGACTGCAATGGTGTCGTGCCAGACTATGATGGAGTGACTCAGAATGGCAGTGGGTCATCTTCAGTGATGAGTCCCGCTTTTGTCCTGGTTGAGACAGCCAGCGAACCCGTGTGTGGAGGCACTATGGTCAGCAGGTCGTCCTAGATTTCACATTCCTGTATCATCTGTGAAGATTGATGCAGCAGGATCCTCCATCATCTTGTGGGTTGTGTTGAGGGCCCAGTGGATTACTAGTACTGTTATTAAAGTAAGGTACTTCTGACACTTCTCTTTGTTTCTTACTCTATGGCGACACTACAGTGTCAATACAGCACTAAGACAAACCATAGAAGCTATTCATTTTGGCTTCTCTCACTACAGGTATAATGATACCTAGCCAGACAGAGCTGTATAAATGCATTCAAATCAGTCAGCTTTGGAGATTTAACTCATCTTAGCATCACATAGCCGACTTTATAATGCAGCTCATGGAGCAGCACTGCTGACAGGACCCGGCACACATTTACTCACCTGTTTGCTGAGCATAGTAGCCAACCACAGCCACCTATGTTAAATGCACAATCATCATACTGTTTGATTGGTATCTACAACAACAGAAGGCTTTCACCATAAACATACCTGATGCTTTATCAATGACAACTGACCATCTCACTTCTCATAACCGAGGTGGCCAGAAGGGTGGCACCGATCACCTCCTGCTACCCCTTTGTTTTGTAATGAATAAGTGATGCTGAGATCTGGAGAACACAAGCAGCTTTAAATACTGTTTATCTGATGGGGACAGTTTTGTTGGTTCACCAGCTGGTCCCACATCTCCGTATATCCTTTAATCATTTCTTAATCTTCTCTTATTTTCCTTTGACTTTCTGTTTCTTCTTGCAATTGAATAATATCATCTCTAATGTCTTGAATGGAAATGAAATAAATGAATACAGGTTGTTATAGGCTGTTACACAAGTTTGTACCTAACTATGTACACAGCTGAGCTCACACTGGTCTGATATACAAGGACAGAATATGGTGTTACAGTTTTACATCTTACGTACACAAATCAAGTTCAACGGCTCTAACTAATTTATAAGCGGAACATATTTTAGTGGAACATGTCAAGCCTATCACACTGCGTTCAAAGAAGGCAATGACTTCCATTAACTGGAAATGATTATGGAAGCATATTTGGACAGAACACACCAGTCCTATAGTGTGACAGAAAGCATTTGGGTGAGGCTGGCATGGGTCAGCATGGGCTGTAACCACAAAGTGTAATGTTGTGCCAGAGATAAACAGAGGAAGGTCAGATAACACACAGTAGATGGTACCAAACCTGCTGAGATGAGTTTCATTTACAATACCATGCAAAAGTCAGAGACCACCATACATTATATACCATACACCCTCAATTGTACAACATATACACTATAAACTATAAACCCTCCATTATACAATATATACACTATACACTATATACCCTCCATTATACAATATATACACTATACACTATATACCCTCCATTATACAATATATACACTATAAACTATAAACTCTCCATTATACAATATATACACTATAAACTATAAACTCTCCATTATACAATATATACACTATACACCCTCCATTATACAATATATACACTATAAACTATAAACTCTCCATTATACAATATATACACTATATACCCTCCATTATACAATATATACACTATAAACTATAAACTCTCCATTATACAATATATACACTATACACCCTCCATTATACAATATATACACTATAAACTATATACCCTCCATTATACAAAATATACACGATACACTATACACCCTCCATTATACAATATACACCCTCTATTATACAATATATACACTATACACCCTCCATTGTACAATATATACACTATAAACTATATACCCTCCATTATGTTAGACAATAATATTCTTTCTTTCTTTCTTTAATGATTTATTTATTTATTTATTTATTTATTTATATTGTTTTACCCCTAACATTTCCCATAAAACAAAAATATGTGTTAGATTTCACCAATGTCTAAATATATATATATATATATATTTGCACTGTTCTGTTTTGCACTATTACTACGATTTGCAACTACTTACTGCATTTCATTGCTTTGTACAGTACTGAACAATGACAATAACACTGAATATATATACACACAAAAGCCTCAACAACTTAATAAAGTCACTTCATATCACTTTATTTTTCAATATCATTAGTGTGTCCACACTAATGACACTATGGTTCACCTTCAAGGCAGCTTATATTCTCACTTTAAGTTTCTCAAAGAGATCTGCAGCCACAGCTCCAAAGGTCTTAAGTTGGTTTAGCATTTTCTGCTTTTCACCATCCAAATAATCCCAAACACATATAATGAAGTTAATGTCTGGACTCTGGGCTCGCTGTAAGTGCTGCTTATCTGATCGTTTTGGTGGTCTCCTCAGAAGTATCCCCTGGTAAAGGAATAATTTAAGGGGCTGTTCTTACTGGACATTAGATAAATGAAGAGTGGCCTCTGGCTTTTACTGAAAACTGCATAATTACATGTACACAAGGAGTGCAAATGATATCATCAAGAAAAAAGCTCCCACTGGGCTAAGTTCTGTTTGTTTTTGTTTATTTGCTTGTTTGATGACAAAGCCTACTTTTACATGATACTATATATATATAGTATACACACACACACACTTATGTGCTCACATGATACTCTATATATATATATATATGTGTGTCTGCTGA